>JAFIRS010000621.1:0-617564 GCA_018342105.1 Gonioctena quinquepunctata | reverse complement strand
TATTTTTTTCGTATCTTAAAAAATATCTAAAAATATTGGACTTTAAGCGTATGGTAACTTTTAATGGGGAAGACTTCCTCTAAACAATTCCCAGATAGATCTCTTTTCCTTAATTTTTCGGGGATCCCGACCAGGAAAGTCAAAATCAAACATGTGCAAAAAATTTTACAATATGTGGTGGGTAGGTACCCCGATTCTTTTGTGTGTTTTTGTTTTTGGGTTTTTTTTTTTTTTTATGACTTATTCAAATTCTGTAACTGGGCCCAAAAACAAAAGTGGAAAAAAGGTTTGAAAAAACCAATTAATTCCAAAAGAAAAAAAAATTTAATTTCTTTTTTTTAAATTTATATATTTTTTTTCATATAAGTCAGAAAGTTTTGCATCTAATGATAATAATTGCTCCATTCTCCCATGAATTCAAATTTATCATTAGGATTTATTTTTTCCCCCGACAAATAAACGTCACTTTCCCAAATATGAGATACTGGAGAACACAACTTTTAAAATTTTTCAAGATTATTAGAAAAGAATTATTTTGTTCCCGATTCTTTTTTTCAAATGAAACAGAAGTTCAGTTTTTTTTTAAATGGGTTTGGTGCCCCACTTCTGAATACAATTTTCACAGTTTCCCTGAAAAGTTTAATAAGGGCGTCATAAATTCCCCCAATTATTTTTCCCATAGGGGATTGACTGACTATGTATCTTTAGACAATGCTACAAGCATGTTAAAGATAAATTTAAAGGGAGATGGTTGAAAGGGAGATACTTCTAAAAAATATAAAATAGTGAACTCTGCCCCAAAAAAATTGTTAATCAAAAAAAAACAAGTAAAACCCCTAATATTCAAAATCGTTTTTTTAGTTCCCCCTAGTTATGATCAACATATTATATATTCAATGTTAATAGTTTTTTTGGTTCACAAGGCTGATTTTTTCCCCGGGAAAATTATTAGTTATAAGCCTTATGTTTTTCTTATTGAACATTTTCATTGATGATATAGATGACACTGAACTTTATTTGAAGGTACCAGATGTTTTAGATGTAATAGTTAAAAATTGGTCATGGGGTTTTGGGTTTAAAATTTTTTTAAGGGGAAACTTTTGAAGTCAAGTCAAAGCTCATATAATTGACATGGTGTTTTTTCCCAAAAAACCCCAAAAAAGGTAATAATCTATGGAACAGGGGGGGGGTCTTTATAGGTCTCCAATTTCCCAAAAGTAAACCCTTTTTATTGATGATCTGGGGGGATGTAATAGAAAGTTTTGCTGGTGGTAAAAAATATGTTTATTGATTGGTGTTTTTAAATTTTAAAATTTTTTTTGTACCGAATATTATGAGCGAAAAAAAAAACACTTTTTAAATATGTATGGGTTGGATCAAGTTGTTAAAAAAATTTTCAAGATGTTGTAATGATTCAAAAACTTTAATTGATTAAGTTGTTACTAATTACGATAATGTGAAGGGGCAGTTGTAAATGAACCTAACATTTCCAGGCATGGCATTATATCCATTAATTTATCTGCCGACTACATTGGGTGCCTGAAAATCAATTACTTTTAGAAAATTCACAGATCAAAGAAAGGTAACCATATTATAAATATGAAATTAATCTCTTGTAATTGGAACAATGAATTCAGTTAATGTTGATAATATTTGCTTGAATTAATTAATAATGTCAAAATTTTAATGAAATTGTCTGAAAAAAATAATATATCTTAAATTATTTCTTTGATGATGAACTTAAAGAAAAAAAAGACATTTTAGCATTCGAGGGTGGTCTAAAGAAGAGCGGCTGGAGATGTCTATAAGATCATTAGAAAATCAATATGTTGTTTTACTAAGGAAAAAAAAAAGAAAAGGTATATTATGAACAAACGATTGACAACAATAAAAATAATGAAAAGCCAAGGAAATGCGGAAGTGTCTTGAAAAGCATTTAATAAAACAAGATGTTGTTAGCCTTATCCAGTTCGGATAATCGCAAAATGTAATTTTAAATAAGGAACTAGGTGAATAATTTTAGTTATTTATACATAGTGTAAATGAATATTATCAATTTCCAAAATTTACAGCAATGGAGACATGACTACCTGTCATATCAACTAATTTCCACTGAATTAAATTACCTTTAACAGATGACAGACTAGAAATATTATATTCTCTCTAGACCAAACCAACTAAAACGGATGTTTTAAACAATAACTTCTTAAAATAGTTTTGATGCAATAATAAATTTAAATTTAATTAACACATCACTTAGAACCGGTATATTTCCTGATCAATTTAAGGTTTCTGCTGTTGTTCCTGTACTTGTAAAAATTAAGCTCAGGTGGAAGCTGGACATTTTTGAGCCATTAAATATACCTACTCTTGAGAAAAGTGTTGACAATATTATATAACCAATTAATTGGAACGTGACGAATTGTTTCTAGGCTTAATAATCAGGTTTTGGGGCTAGACACTCATGTGAAACGTCTCTACAATTTTTTTTAATAACTGAATGGAAAGATATAATTCATAGAAATCAATTACATTGTGACATTTCTTGACCTTAAAAGGAGGCATTTGAAACGAATTGGCCGAACTATTCTGCTTGAAAATTAAAGAGTATTATGGGATGCTCGGGGAGTTGTTTTGGATTAGTTCAAAGTTACTTATTTAACAGAGACTAAAAACTAAATTTGTCAAACGAACTTATAATTGAGAGTAGCATACCTCAGGGCAGTGTGTTAGGTCCGTTTGCTTTTTTTTTATTATTTATTTAAATGTGAGTATTAACCATATTTCCTGGATCCTCGATATAAATCTCCTTGGTTTGTGTATGCATGAAAATTTAGATCAGGCAATTGTTGAAATGATTAGGTCTTTAAATGGCATTGAAACATTTATTTAATAATAAACTTAAACTAAATGTGCGATTGGAAACAAAAGTATGATTTTGACATCATCTTATAGAAATATGATCAAAAAAATGTTTGGGCAAATGCTGTTATAAAATTAATAACATTAACATTGAAAATGTAACTGAAATAGAAGATATTTAGGTATTATAATTGATGAAAAGATTTAAAACTAAATGGAAAAAAATGCCATAGCTAAGGGGTTAAAAAAGAGTATATTAGTGACAGCTCATTGTGATAGCATTACATTATCTTTCTTTCTCTTTTGTCTTACATTATATAGTGTTTTGGTTTGGTCATGATCCAACCTATTAATCTAGTATATGTATTATTGTACTTTGCTTTACTATACATGTACTCTCAAATGTTAGTTATATTTACATATAGACCAGTGCTGGAAATAGCTTGAAAATGGTAAAAAATTAGAAAAAAATAATAGTAGGATGAAACCCATTGTTAGAAAGGAGAATATATAACAAAATAGAAAGCAAAAATAATTTACAGGGCGATCTGAAATTCGGGGAAGTGGAAGGGGTGGGTTTCAAGTGAAAAAAGACGGACTTTATCCTCGATTTCCAGCAACACTACAAGTCCTGGGAAAAAAATAAAAAAAAGATCTGCTTTTGTATTCGTGCTTTTTTCACATAATAAATTTATGTAGAAAAATTCAAATAACAAGTTTTTTGGTTTTATTTTATATCTTCTACAAAAAAAATTTTTTTCACGAAATTTGGTGAAAACCTCGCTTTTGTTAAACCTGTAATTTTTTTTTGTGTAATGTTATTTTTCCCAATATTTTGACTTAATATCGAAAAAGCACCTAATTTTTCAATCAAAATTCTCCGACAAAATATCCAAACTTTTAAAAAAAAAAAAAATTCCCGGTGGGCTTTTGTTAGATTTGAAATCTCTACTTTCTGATGATATGAAAATTACTGCATTACTATGATAGAAATGCAAAGAGCGAAAACTCGAGATCCGGGTTAATAGGGCATCTACTATATTTTGAGAGAGTTGTAGAATCTTCTTTTAAATCATATGTAGATGCCTGTTATTGCTATTTCAAGATAACTTGTATAGACCCTCTGAAAATTTTTTGCCGATCAAAAGGTATTTCATAGAGGCAGTGGGAAGGGGCTGGGAGGGGTCTGGGCCTTACTGCCTGTTATTTCTTTGCATTTTCTGAGAACATTACCATAGTATTGTATTTTTTTCACACTATCAGAAGTGAGATTTCAACAGACTCATACAAATACCTAAAACCTATGGCTGACAGGAAAGAGCCCTGATTGAAAAAAATTAGAGGTGCCCTGATAATGAAATCAAATAATCAGAAATAAGAAATAATTTATTCATTCAGATAAACAAAAAAAAAGTTTACAGGTCATCCTCAGCAGCGAGGGTACAAATTGGAGTTATTATTTCTGTTGAGTCTAATGCGATTAAGCTACCTAAACAAGCATGGTAGCATGAGCAACAAATAGAACCTATGGGAACAAGATGCTATATTTATATTGTAGATCCTTAAAAGAAGGGAGAAGAGTATGAAGATGAAAATAGAGAGGAAGATAGAGAAAGATAGATAGAAGAAATGTAGATACGGACAGCGCATGTAGCAGTGGTTTATAATAAGTTCCAGCCCCATACCTTGTATGGATTATCTACCTCAGTATATTTCAAACCTTTATAATTATTTTTTTATGAAATGTCTTCAATTCTCTTTTCAGTTTTAAATTTACTGTGGATTTGTTTTTTGTTAAAAGATGAAATACATTGTGTAGTTTAGGTCCATGAATACATTTAATTTATGGTTTTGGGTGAGTCTGTCTTGGCATGTAAAGTCAGATCTTTGTACATATCCGAGGTATTATAGGGATGCTGAATAAGTTATACTTGGAGAGCTGACAGTCCATAATATAGAGTTGAATCACGATACAGTTTTTCTTACTTAACAACCACTTTCATTTGTAGAGCAATTCTGGCAGAGATGTAAGCCTGTTTTCTAACATAATTTTCAACAAATTATTTTGGATGGGATGTGGGACTTGGATGTTTCCCTTGCACTATAATACCAATACTTGCTTAATTATGAACTCCAGCCAAAGCATCATAGAAGCTTTCAGCATTAATCCTACTCACTATATTTCTGAGCATTGAGATTTGTAGATGAGTTCGTAATCTGACCAATGATTACAATCGAATGATGTTTCCATGAAGGCATTGATCCACAAGTACACTTTAAGAGGTATTTCATTGTGTTTTATTTTGTTTATGAAAGGCATACACAATGCATATTGGTTTCACATGATGGTTTGTGTATTTTTTATGACATGGCTTCTCGGTTGGTCATAGCCAGTCAAAATGGAGTCACAATGCATTTGAACCAAGTTTATTATAGGTAAATGTTGATAGAATAATTGCTGTGTCGTCGAATGATGTTATTTACCCTTAAAATCTGCAATATTAAAATATCATTGATATACAACAAAAAACAGTATTGGCCCCAATGTCGTTCCCTCGGCACACCTGGTTACTGGTAAGGGATCACTTACTGAGTCGTTGATTTTCACGACTTGCAATCCTATTAACTCAAATAATCTTCAAAAAAATATCTAATCACGATACCTCTTATACCAATTTGTCGAGACAGGCTGGAAGAATGTCATGATCTACGTGTCGAATGCTTTGGCCAAGTCCAAAAAAATACAGTAATGCACTTTTTTTTCTAATGGTTTTGGAAGCAATTGTCAATTTGGTTGATTATCTGATATACGCTTTTCAGTTGGTTGTTTTCTCTAAACCAAACTGGGATTCAGAAAGAATATTATTTTCATTGCAGAAGTGTACTACCCTTTTTTTGTGCATTTTCAAAGATTTTTGTGAAGTTGTTAATAAGTGTTATTGGTCTGTAATTTATTTACATTCTTTTTTATAGCCGTTTGAAAATGGAAGTATAAGTAATGGAATCCTTGAATGAAGTGGGAATTTACCAGTGGAAAATATCAGATTTGGGGATGTGGCGAAGCCCGGTTTACCAGAAAGAGTGAAACTTTGATTAAAAACTGAAATTCCATCGGACCGGAAGAAGTGTTATTTTTTAGATTTGATATAATGGCCAGTTATTTCATTATTCGTGACTAGGTTGAAGAAATATGAGTTTTGGTGTCTGCAGCTTAAGAGGAGTTGGTTTTCATCTTATTTGCCATTTCTTCCGATACCAATGGATTGATTTAAAATGGATTGAAACTTGTCATATCGTCTAGAGTTTTCCATGAATTGTCCCATGATTTCGTATTTAGTATCATTTTTTTTTTCTACTGTTATTAGTTATTTCATTAATGTTTTGCCAAATTTTTTTGAGTTGTTACCAGCTTCTTGTAATCCTATTTTCAATATGAAATGGGATTTAGTTTTCTCTCAGAAGATTCGTTAGAAGTTCCACCAATATTTTGTATTCAACCTCTCTTTCCAGCGGTTTGTTTAACAAGATCTTTTTAAAGTTTATCTCTGTACTTAATAGAGTAGAGAGCCGTCTGTGATATGGTTTTATTTTTTTAATTTCACAGTTATTATTTTAGATTCCGTACAAATCTCAATATGATTGGAAGTAACCTACCAGTTAGTTAGTTGAAGCATTTTCTGGATCAGTGCATGCAAGTACCGATTCCCTCTTCCTTCTTTATTCGTTTTGCTTAAGCTTATTATAATTTATTGTTTTATTGTCGGTTGGAATCTTACTGATTATTCGTTTCAGTTTGTTATTTGATTTAAGAGACAAAAATGTCATATAATAGTCCTGATATACATTTAGCGATAAAAGGAATGGTATTCGTATGTTCAAAGACTGAATTTTGGACAGTTTATAAGCGTAGTCAATTATGCTAGAAGTCCACCTACTTCTTGGTTTGTTTATGTAATAGAATCTCTCCAGTTCAACCATATTATATGAATTAATAGCGAGTGTCACAATTATTGTTTGGGAATTATTGATATTTATGTCACCCCATGAAAATTCTTATGTCAGCCTCTTTTTTGTGCAGTGAGATAGGAGTTAATTTCATGTAGGGCATTCCAAGTTGTTGAGAATTAGATGATATAAACCCAGTCAATAAAATTGATTTATTTATCTATACAAAGAAATCTCACAACAGGTTGCTTTTGGCTCATATGTTTTACAGAACTACAGTAGTTAATATCCTTCTTGATGTACTACCAGTCGTCATTTTGGTTATGCTCAGCGATTCATTGTATATCAGATCCAAAATAGGGAATTAAGTATTTCTGGATGTCATCAATCGTCCAAGTTTCAGGATAGGGTATTATTATATCAACGTTTTCAAGTTCACAGTTAATATATACAGGAAAAAAAACTCATCCCGCATTTTTTTTTAAGCTCTTAATGTTCGGTGGGATATTGAAAGGATATACTCACGGTGGATGATTCCTACGTTCTCATCAAACTGCTACATGCGATTCATCTCTTCATATTCTTCTATATTGTTTAGAAATCCAACATTTTGTCTTATTTTGTATGAAGTTAGAGAAAGAGGAAAGTTTGTAAAGATGCACGAAATCCAGGTAACTTCAGAAATGGGTAATATAAATTATATCCAGATCTAAATGTAAAAGAAAAACAATTACTCTGTAGCCATAGAATGATAGATAGAAAATGATATATTATTTGCAGACCCCACCTCTCTAAATTATTTCCGTCAATTCAAAGAGCAAAATTAAAGAGCATATAATAATATAGAATTTTATCAGAATAATGTTAGTGTATTGACTGTTCTTGAGTACATCCCAAGTCCGTCATTGGGTTAATCTTGATTCTTCTTCCGTCTTTGTTGATGAATAATTGTCCATTGAAGGACCAGGTTTTAACACACCAACCACTATTTTTCCTCCATTGGCAAGATCATTTAGCATGATTCAGTCATGAAAGCTATATATATTTTTCGTTTCCTTGAAGTTTTTCCACATTTAATAATTTCACTTCAGTGCAGTATTGGAGTTTCTGTCGTAGGTCTTGGTTTTATTGCTTCAGCTTTGCCAATTAGAATTATGCATCTTTTTTATATCAAGAATTTGTTAACCGTTTTACGTTAAATAATTCCAACAGTTTGATAATAAGATATTCCCCCTTTCTTCAGACAGTATAAGCAGATATTTCATTTTACCTGGATGTTGAATATATCCATCAAATGCTGTTCTAGGTGAATCAAGCATTTGAACCCCAAATGTTGCTTACTGTTTTCGTTTTACTTCCTCTTGAGACTCTCCTGGATTTTATTTCTATACTATCAGATATCTTTTTTTGTTAGCTGATTAATGAATATCGTCTTGGAAAAGAATTCATTGTGGAATCTTTGACTAAAAGTCGTTAATTCAGATTTATTTCTGGTAGACATTTCAACTGTGTAAGAATTATTCAGATTGTTAATCCAAACTACACTTGTTAATTTCCCTCTTTTTTATTTATTTGTTTCTAGGCTGTTTTAACTGGCACTTTGGAGCAGAGCAATTTCCTGAACAACTACACTGTTGAGACATCTGAATGAATGATGAGAATAAGGTAGAAAAATAAATGTTGCAAATCAAAATTACAGTGTGTTTTGGGACATAAAAGTTTTCACCAAGTTCATTGAAATTTTTTTTGTAAAAGGTATAAAATAAAAACAAAAACTTGGTTATTTGAATTTTTCATACATTATGAGGTTATGTGAAAAAGTGTGAATATACCAAAGTTGGCCAAGATCTTTATTACCTACAACTTTGCCATTTAACTTTTTCCATAGGACCTTAGTTTTTCTGAAGTCAGGATAAACCGTTTTTACCCATAAAACTCCACCTCCTTCCACTTCCCGACCTCAGATCCACTTACGTAAATTATTTTCCTTTCATTTTGTTATATTCTCTTCCTTTAATAGTTCACATTCTACTATAATTTTTTTGGTTTCCAAAATTGCTTATCGACCCTGGCCTAATAGGGTAATCATGTGGTAAGATATTTATATGTTGTAATTTACTTTTTTATTTTGTTTGTATATTGGAAACTGCCCTGCTTAAATTGTGAATAAAATAAATAAATAATAATTTAATTACACTTGTGAAATATAAAATACTTTATAATGCTTAACTAGGATTAGTCCAGCTAATTCATAATCAAAGAGGCTCAATGAGTACATCATTTTTTTTTAATAAATGATTTCTCTAAAAACTCACCCAAAATCAGTTTACAAAAAAAATATATACAGGTGTAATCTAACCTCTTGCAGAGCCGTGAATGACGAGAGATTATAATGGCATTTATAACTAATTACAGTGGTAGAAATCAGAAAAAAAAAAAAAAAACATGTTGTGATTTCCTTGTACAATTCGACAAAATTTTTGGATGTACCATGCTAAACTCAGCTAATGTGATCAGAGCTGTAAATTAACGCAATTGCCGATTACGTAAACATTCAAATAATGTGGAATGTTTGTAATTAGCATTAATAGTAGAATATTACAAAAGGATGCGTGACGATATATATTATTCGATTTCAAGAGTGATGAAAACAAGCGAACCTCGTTATATACAAACTGGTAGATAAAGTCAGAACTAGTAGATGAGGTCAATGCAGCGACACATATGAGATCACCATTATCACAAAGGAAACTCACACATAGAGAAACGAGTATTGAGAATTGTTTTCCCTAATGGGTATGCGACAATCATTTGAAAAAAATACATTTATTTAAACAGGATAAATCCAATTACAAGACAGATTAATATTACAAGTTGAGGAAAACAGATACAGATAGCTCTGGATAATTGAGTATAAATATAAATACAAGATGGTTAGGAGTTACAGTTGGAGAATGCATATTCAGATAAATACAGGTAATACAGAGGGATGCAAATGTGAGTATTAAGAAAAGGTAGTTGATTGTTTCAAATACAGCTTTGTTTAACTTGTTTTTTTGAAAGAACCTATAGGTTCATTAAGAATATCGATGCCAGAACAAAGATTTCATTAGCAATTTACCAATACATATCAGTGATTACCCAAAAGTATGTTGGTGTTAGGTTTTAGGTAGGTGAAGATAGGTTTATCTACAATTTGCTTTCTGAGGGACTTGGAAAGTTGATTTGTGCCAATAAATCAGGGCAGTCAGTTAGATTATTTATTAATTAGTGAGGAATAAGCAAACTTTTAATTATGATCACCACGATTTTCTAGTGACAAACATGAAAATCTATTGAGTAGTAAATTGTTATACGTGGCTTGCTTGAAGTGGGTCCCATCCAGTTTGAAGGACACATATTTCGCAGAAGAGATCTTTGAGGCAGTTCAAAGTTGTTCAATGTGACAGAACGACAAAGGGGACCAGTATCAGGGGAGCAGTATTCCAATCTAGATTTCCAGCTTTATAAAAGGGCCATGAAGCGGAAATTAGATCAGTCTTTCTCTGTAACAGAAGATGTTTTATTGTAATGATTAAGGAAAAGTTAAGTTTAGAGGTCGAATTGATACCAAGGTCCTTTATCTATTGCTTAGTGCTCTAATGTGATATTGTTGATAGGTAAGAAACTCAATTGGCGACTTTTAGGAGACATCTTATTATTCATTTTATATTGAGAGGAGTTTATTTTCGATACATAGAAATTGAACACAGGTGTGAACAATTTTAAGTCATCTCACGAATAGCAGCAAATTACTTGAGATGTTCCCAATATCATTGATGAAGATAGAAATAATAGGGGGCTAGGTTGCTGCAACTTGTGGGGCTCCGGCAGAAACAATAAGAATGGTGGGATTAAGTGACCTCTCTAGAATTCAAATAGTATATCTAATTTGTAAGTAAGATTAAGAATAAATTAATTAGATTCACGTGTTGAAACCATACAGGTTGAGTTTGCTCAAGATTATTTGCTTGTCTGTGAAAGCTTGTCAAATTGCCTTTGAAATGCGGTGTAGATGGTGTCCATTTGAGAGTGAAATAGAAGCTTACCACTATTGCATCATGATTCTAAAAGGAATTATGTAAATCTCTTCAGTCCAATGTGCAATATCATTCTGAAGTTGTCATTTAAAAATGAATTTATATTTTAATATCTCTGAGTAAAGAAATGGTACTCATTTTAAGAGTATACTGTGGTATTTTCCCTGACTCTGATTGGCGACTCAGAAACCAACCAAATGAAATTTACTACTTCATTTTATAAATCACGATGAGTGATTTCTCTTGCCAACACCGCTCGCTCAAGATCGCCCATAACAGCGTTTAGTTGGAACCGGATAATCTTGGCAACAGTGTTCCGATGGTGGATTTGATGGAGTGCCTCATCTACTGGTTCTGACTTTGTTACCAGTTTGGATATAGGGTTGGTTTGTTTTCATCATTGGAATTGAATATCTATCGCTTGAATGATAGCCTCTTTTTTGTACATTTGCAGCACAATCAATTCAACATTCCATTGTTGAATGTTTATTGAATGCGGCGAGATTGTGTTAACCTACAGCTCTGATCAACACAGCTGGCTGGCTTCCGAAAATGTTGTCAAATTTTGCAAAGAACAAAATATGTTTTCAAATTTTTAACCACTGTAATTAAGTTATAAATGGCATTATACACTTATCAGAAATTCACGGGTATGCAAGAGTTAGATTACATTGTATTTGTTTGTCTCAGCGCAGGGAAATCATGGTATGGAGTATTTATTATCAATTTTCCAGTTAGACTCCGTCTGCATGTTGAGCACAAAAAAGATAGTCAGGTAGCAACATGAAATTGTAAAGTATGTGTGGGATCATGGGAATTTAATATGAAGTGAAATATGATTGAACAAAGGTTTTCTA
Organism: Gonioctena quinquepunctata; assembly: GCA_018342105.1. Classification (NCBI taxonomy): domain Eukaryota; kingdom Metazoa; phylum Arthropoda; class Insecta; order Coleoptera; family Chrysomelidae; genus Gonioctena; species Gonioctena quinquepunctata. The sequence goes on along the minus strand of JAFIRS010000621.1, from coordinate 605,821 downwards.
CTTCGACAAATATAGGACATGAGAAAGAATGTTAAATCAGTTAGATAGATAGATAGATAGATCTTTATTTTAAATCTTTATTCAAATGGGGATGTCTAATAAATCAACTAAAAAAAGTTAAAGTACAAGAGATATGGTGGTATATTGAACAATGAATTGAATTAAAGAAAGATATACTATAAAATATATAACAAACATTAAATAAAAATACATTGGAAAAGTTGGTTTAAATAATAAATAAATATCCATATTTGTGCATTTGAAACAAATTTCTTTAGTTCATTTTGAAAATGTTCAAGAGATACTACTTTTAATTAGATTTGGTGAATTTATTGAACTGAAGTCGAAACCTTTGAGAAAATCCAAAGGGGTTCCTTGGTGTTTTGTGATTTGTTCAAATATATAAATCATTATTATTTGAGTGAAATTAGTGAGGTAGGATCATGATTGAGAGACAATGTACTTTCATTTGAAATAACATATTTTCACGAGTGTTCAGTATTTTTGTATCACGAATATCATGGTGAAATAAAACAGTCTTTGGAAATAGATTGTAATTTTAAAACATTAAGCATAATCTTAATAGGAGTATCCCTACACTTCAAAATGATCCTCATACCACGATTCTGAAGTTTTTGGAGTTGAGACAATTTTATTCAGATTGAATAGATATAGGATAGAGGAACAGTAGTCAGTGTGGCTGAACAATTGTCTTATAGGCTGTGATTCTTGACTCAGTTGATAGATTATTGGCAATTCTAGAAAAAAGAATAATTTCTTTGGGGATTTTATGAATATAATCGAAAATGATTATCAAATGATAAAGTATTATCTATTTGGATCTGAATGTTAGTTATGTTCACTAATTTTCAATTTTTTTTTATCATCAATGTTGAGATTAATATTTTTTATGTCCTATTAGGCTGTATTTATATTTGGTGAAGTTGATTATCATTGCTTTTTGTTTTTCAATACATTCGGCTTGAGTTTATTCATTTTCAAATATTTGTTGACACTTTGCTAATGTGGTATTCACATTCTTTCTATTATTACCATTTCTAAGTTCTCATGACTACATGCCAATGGTATCATCCATAAAAAGTTCAGAATTCGGAATCAACAAACAATAGCATATCGGACAAATAAGTAAGAGAATAAAGAAGAGGACCAGAACACTACCCTGGGAACTCCAACATCATTTGCAATTTCACAGGGTATATATCATTCCTCCTAACGTTGTTTTCTATTGGTCAAGTAATTAGATAACCAGTGTACTTTCCCCTCTATTCCATATCTATTCAATTTGGCTAGTAGTATGGAGCCTATCAATGGTCTCGAATATGCTCTTCTAGAGATCAGAACATACAACAAACATAGACATATTATCCAGTTCGGTTTGAATTTATTTAGGAAAAGTTAGACTGATGGTCCTTGAGTACCTTCACAGAATCGATTGGTTATTTATTATCATTTTCAACATAATCAGTTGATCATATACGCTGTTTCAAGTACCTTCTCAATGGAGGTAAAAGTATTGATTGGTCTGAATCGTTAAACTTTAATAGCATTATGAATTTTAGAATTATCGGGACAATAGTACTACTTTCAAGTCTTTCGGGTATATGACCAGCTTCAAAGAGGTATTGATAAGATGCAATAGAACTGTGACCGATAGTCTCAAAAGAAACTTGTTTCAATATTTTTGGAATTTAAAATTTCATGAATACTTATTATCCTTAGAAGGTATAATTTTCGTGGGATCTGTTAATGTGATAATCTGAATTCTGAGAAGTTTATATATATTATAGTTTTATTGCACCATGATTCCAGTTGTCTCCAACTATTTCGTTTATACTTTTCTACAAAGTATCTATTAGGATTATCTGATATTTCAGAATTAGCATCTCTTAATTGATATAAGTTCTCCTGCTTTTCAGAGCTGTATACAGCTGAGAAGTCTATGTCATCACCATTAACTGGTAAAAGGAAGTGGTATGGCGCAGTTTATACTCAATATGAATGAGAATACTCAAATATGTAGAAAAAAGTCACAATATGAAGCTACTCAAAGAAGTTGTTTTACTACTGTTCCATAAGCCAAAATAAAAGGAGCATAAGGTCTCGTATCAAACATCCCACCTCTAGGATCCCTATTATCCAAGACACTTTGGGCTCGGCGGTGTGGAGTACTACTATTAGGTGTGATTTGTTTGGGGCGTTGCTACCTTATGGCGACCGAGGGGCTGTGTCGAAGCGGAAGCGCCTTCATTTGTTTCTCTTGGCTTGTTTCTGCTCTTTCGGTAAACTAACGACGATGTTCGCCACTTAGATGACAGGTGGATGATCTTTCATAACAAAGCATTCCATGGGCTAGATGCCCCTAATGCGACATTTTTTTATTTTCGCGTTCTTTAGGTTTTATATCACGACCTCTGAAACCTTCAAAACAGTTTACTTGAATTTATTTGTTCAGTACCTGGACGGGTGGGAAGCGATGTAGAAGCGTGTTTGGGCGGCGGCTGATGTTCCGCCTGGCGTGTCAATCATCGGAGCGGGGTCCAAATGCGTTGAAGTAAAAGACCGTCCAGTTTTTGGCCGATTTACATCGCCCATAGATTTACACTTGATGCGGCGCCGAGGAACGGACGTAATGTCACTCATTTTGTAAAGATTTGGTATTTCGCTTTGTATTCTTTAGCACAACAGGACAATAATGAGTCACGGCAACGGGGAAGAACAAAATGTTCCTGTACTTACAATTCGCGGATTTCGATAGTTGCCGATCCAGAAGGGATTTTTAAAATGGGACAACGTCTTGACGCTAACTTGAGGGAAAAAAAAATGAGATGAAAAAATTAATTCGGTCTCCCGGGTTTCCCCGAACAGGCGTGCTAGGCACGGGCGCAGTTTTTTCGGTGAAAAAATGTTTGTAACAGATTCGATTTTTTTTATTCGATGGGGGGGGGGAATAATATTTTTTTTTACTAAAATTTTTTTGGGAAGCGTCGAGGAATATTTATCTGAGATTTTGGGATAAAGTGAGTTTTCGTGAGTCATAATGGGTGGTGTTTAAAAGTATGGGATTTTTTATTGTATCGGTAGATCGAAGGGAATAAAAACAGTTCTAGAAACATGGCACAAAGAAAAATGGGACAACTATTTGGAAAAATTGGTTTGGAGCAACAATTGTTCTACGGGGAAAAAATTAGAAAGCTTTTAGGAAAAAATAATAGTTTAAAACTAAAAAAAACGCTTTTATAGAGATACCGGACTAAAACATAGAAAATAAAAAAAAAAACATTATTTTATTTAAAAAAAAGCATGGGATCTCAGCAATTACCTGTGATCTGAGACTTTTTCTTATTTTTACTGCCTAGTTGTGTATTGTTTTTATATTTATTAATCTATGAACCCGCTTTTTTCAATCCTATACATTTTTCTTTTTTCTATTTTTTTTTTAATCTGGTTTTCTAAAAAAGCGTGTTATAAAACAATATTCCCCAACAGTTTATTTTTTCCAAATTAACGTTTTTTTAGTTTTCAAACTTTTATTATTTTTAAATTTTTTTTTTTTAACTATTATTCTCCAATACTGAATAGAATCGGACCTTTCCACAAAACTCGCGGCCATTTTGGGCTGCCATCTTGAATCCTTCAATTTTGCCCTTCCCATAATCTCCGACCCAAAAACCTCCACATACCAATTTTGAATAGAATCAGACCATAATCACAAAACTCGGCCCCTTTTTAAAAAGCCGTCTTGAATTTTTCAATTTTACAAAGAATCTAATATTCGACCCCAAAACCCCACATACCAATTTTGAATAGAATCAGACCATAATCACAAACTCGTACCCCATTTTGGAGCCATCTTAAATTTTTTTCATTTTGACAATAGTGAATCTCCGACCGAAAACCTTAAAGATAAATTCTAATCCCAATTGGGGCAATGAAAAAAGAGCACTACGAGGGTGTTCATATGCACTCCCCGGGAATGGAAAATTTATATACTACCAGTGTTTTAACTTTCAAAGGTCTGGTACAATGATAAAAAGTTCTTATTGTGGAAGGGGAATTTCTTCTCGGGAAAATTTTATTCGTCCAATTGGATGGAAAATACTAAACCAATTTTTTTAAACGAATCGGACCATAATCCACAAAACTCGTACGCCATATTGAAACCGCCATTTTTTTTTCCACACAAAAAAATTTTTTAATGCATTGTCACCGGGAAATTTGTACACCTCAAATTCAAATCATGTGGACGTCTGGATGGGGCAAAATCCCCCCAAAAGGGGTCGGTTACAAACAAACGAACAAACATACAAGTGAAGCTAATATAAAGCGTGTAAAAGTAGTTTAACGCTGGCTTTAATTTTTTTCTTGTGGTGAACCACATGTACAAAAATTTTTCGTATTTTATGCAGGTGTATTACCTGTTGTTACTATTAAAATTAAGGAATTATCGTAAAACATAAAATTAAAAGGGTTTTAGGATGGTTTATTTGTTTTTTAAAAAGAGCTCTTTTATTGAAATAAATTTGGCTAGATATAATTTATTTTTATTTTATTATATTGTTATTGTTTTTTTGATAATTATAAAATGAAATTAGGGGTTTTTTCGTGTATTTTTGAAAATAAAAGTAAAACCCAAGATACATTGAATTCAGTAGGGGCATTTTATTTGAATAGAAGAGTATATATTTTTTCATATTTAGAAAATTTATTTAAAAAAAAAAAATATTTGATTTATTGGAAAAGAAAAAAATTGTCAAAAAGACCCATGTTAAGCCGAGGCCCCGGTTTTTTCCTGAAAAGGGCGGGGGCAAATTTAAACAGTGCCTTTTTTTTAAAATCTGGTAAAATAAATTATTTTCCCAAAAATTTTTGATGTGCGAAAAAAATTTTTTTTGGACATTTTCCCCTGGTGACAGCTGCCCTTTTAAATATTCAAAATATTATTTATTCTTTAGTCTTATTAGAAACAAAAAAACAGATAGTGTAACTATAAATGGACAACGAGAGAAAAGATGGTGTTAGTAAGTATGAACAATTTATTTTTTCTTAATAGTAGGGTATCTATATTATTGACTTTTTAACTGGTGACCGGTGGCGGGATTGAAAAGAAATTATAGTATACTTTTTTTCTGGGGTAATTTAAGGAATTTAATTATATATTTTTATAAAAAAAAGGGTATAACAATAGCTACACTTGTACAACTGGTGACATCTGCAAAATTTTTTTTTAGAATTTTTTTTTTTTTTCTTGAAAAATTAAAAAAAAAAAAGTTGTCAATATCAATCGACTACTTTTTTACACAATTTAGCCCCGATTTCTCCCCCTTGCTAATAAGAAAAAACAAATTTTTTTCTGACGGGATTTTTCTAGTGACGTTTTTTCATAGGAGCTGTCAAAATTTAAGAAAATATTGTATCAATCCATGAATTTTTAAACTCATTCTAAAAGGGTTGACTTCTGTCAATATATTACTTCATCTTCTCTGATAGTGCCGAATTTCTCAGACCAATTTCAGATTTCGATTAAAATTTTTGTTTCAATTCATTTGATAGTTTTTATTGATTTAATTCGGGATGTTTATGTTTTCCCTTAGAAAAAAAATGTGAACTACAGTAATAAAAAAAACATCGTCACTCAGTTTGGTTTTGGTCCTAGAAAACTCTTAAAGGAAGTGTAATTTTTCCCCAGGTCCGCTTTCTAAATATCCATGACATTTTTTGAGAAAAATATGTGTAAATTACCTGATTGAAAAAATAATAATTAAAATATCGTAGTTCTAGGCTATCTATATTTTCTAGGAGCGTGTACACCCTGTAAAACATTAAACAATATTCTTTCAACAAAAACTCAAGACAGAATTTAGCGAAGGAACAATGCTTTAGAACTAATTGCTGCAACAGTGGCGCGTGTTCAATATTTCTATTTAGGAACAGATAGGATTCTATATTTCTATAATATTACCTTATTGCTCGAGGCTCGACAGATAATAAAATTGTCGGTCACACAGGGTGTTCAATTGTGTTTTAAATGGCAACCTATATTTTTTTATCGCTTTTCGATTTCTACTTAGAAAATAAAGATACTTTATGTATATCTTCACTTAGAAATATTGGTTTTTCGAGATTTCTAGCATGACAGGTTTTTTTCCAATATTCTCCTCAGAATATTTGAAATTATAAAGTTATTAAGTCAATTGAAATTGTTTTGTGGTCAAATATTCTACATTGGTAACTCTCTCCAAACAGGGTACAGGGTATGAAAAACAGCTTATACATATTGTAAATAAAAAATTTGCAGAATCTTCTTTTTTTTTGAAATGGAACACCCTGTATATTATCGATCCATAAGAAGCGCCAACAAAGGCTCTACAAATATCAAGTATTCCCTATGGTTAAGTTTACTTCAGTTTTTCTTAAAACAGCTATTTTTTTCGAAACATGGCAGAGTATTTATATTCTTGGCTATAATCTCAGAGGACTTTTCAAAGCAAAATCAATTTGACTACTGATGGGAAAATACAAAAGATATCTTGTTTCAATTAGGTATGTACTTTATAAGGTGTCCTATAGTTTTCTTGAATTTTTTTTTCTTTCGAAAAATGACAATTATTGTATTTCATCGCCATAATATCAATGATTTTTTACGTGAAATCCATATTTGACGGCAATGATCGAGATTATGTTATGTTTGTAACACATTTATTACCTGTTGCTAGATAAACAAGTTGTGAATTACACCACAAAATGTACGTTCTTGAATATTTACAATAATTTCAATAATCTCGAAATTTGTGCCATATTCTTTCGGTCTAAACAACTTTCAGCAATAAAATATTTATTGGAAATCAGTAGTCTGGCAAATGACAGATCAAAATATTTGCCTGCGAATAAGTATTGAAATCTTTAGTGAATCCTGAGTTGAACTTTCGATATAATTTCATCAGAATGTTGTTTTCAAAAAGTGATTTCATTGATATAGATTTTCATATTAGGTGAATCAGACAGGAATTGTTTATGGGCAAGAGTAATTTATTCTCAACGGTATCCAGATAGAAGGCATCAGACGAAATATCTTTCGAAAGGTCCCTGACATTTGTTGGAGACTGGAAGTATTTATTCTAAACATGAGCGCATAAGCCAGCTACTAATGAAGATAATATGCAGTTCTTCTTGCTGTTGAAGAAGATCCTTGTAGGAGTCACGACAAATTGGTGGAATAGTGGATATAAGTGAGAGATCAGTGCAATGAATTTTGAAGAAACATAGCTTTCATCATACCACGTTCAATTACATCCAAGAACTTACTGTATGCCGATTTTGAGAAGAGTGAGATTTTACCCAATTGGGCTATGGGGAAATTCGTCCAGGAATGAATATTTTTTCAATAACATTTTATGGTCGGATGAATCGACATTCCATAAAAATGGATTTGTAAATCGACATAATTACCATTATTATTCGACACAAAATCCCCACAGGTGGATTATCAACATAGGTGGTCGATAAATGTCTGGGAAGGCATCGATTGGAGAATATGTAATTAGTCCATACTTTTTGAGGGACAACTGAATGGACAATGTATCTCAATTTCTACGAAATGATTTACCAGGTTGTTAGAAGATATTCTCTTGACTTCGCAATAGAATGTGGTTACAACATGATGGCGCTCCCTGCTCACTATTCGGCAGAAGTGAGATATCATTTAAATGAAGTATTTCCCAATAAATGGATAGGACGGAATGGGCCTGTCAGGTGGCCGCTAGATCACTGATTTAACAAACTGGATTTTTCTTATGGGGATACATGAAAAATATGGTTTCGTCGAGCCACCAACTTCTTCCGAAATATGCGACTTAGAATAACGAATGCTTTTCGCAGCATTACACCAGCTGTCTTGCGCAGGGTAGAACAGTTTTTTCAAACATAGACTTCAGCTCTGCATTCAAGAGAAATAAAGACATGTTGAACATATTTTATAAAATTTCATTATCAACCTTCATTAAACTTTTCCTTCCTTTTGTAGTTTGCCAGTTGACAATTTAAATATCTAGAACTTAAGCTCTGGCTTTAATTCGAATATACATAACATGAAAAAAAAATTAGTAATATTCATAATGTTTTTTTTAATCGTGTTTTGGTTTGATATTGCAAATTATTTTCCATCTTGAAAATGTGATACATACATTTATTTCCAGAAAAAATATTTGTTTGGACACCTTGTAATGTACATAATTGAAACAAGATATCTTTCGTATATTCTTATCAGTCGTCAAATGGATTTCGCTTTGAAAAAAGTCGTTCATTGAGATTATCGAAGAAATATGAATACTTGCCATTTTCGAAAAGAGCTGTTTTAAGAAAAACTAGTAAACTTAACCATGGGAATACTTGATGACATTTGTAGCAAGCACTTTGTTGGCGTTTCTTATGGATCGATAACATACAGGTGTTCCATTTAAAATAAGGAAGATTCTGCAAATTTTATTTCATATGTGGCAAGCTGTTTTTTCATACCCTGTATATCACAGGTCGATTTCAGATATATCGTTTGAGAGAGTTACCAATGTAGAATATTTGACTAAAAAATCATGGACTTGGCACAACTTTATAATTTCAAACATTCTGAGTGATGAATATTGGGAAAAAAAACTGTCATGCTAGAAATCTCGAAACCATCAATATTTTCGAATGATGATATACACAAAGTATCTTTATTTTCTATGTAGAAACCGAAAAGCTATAAAATTGGTTCCCATTTAAAACACAATTGGGATCCGCCCAGAAAAAATTGAACACCCTGTGTGACCGACAATGTTTTTTTTTGACGAGCTCGGGCAATAAAGGTAATATTATAAATTTGTTCCTATCTGTTTCCTAAATAAAGATATGGAACACCGCGCAACTGTTGCAGGACCCTGTATAGGCCCCTGAAGCAAACTCTAAGTTGTTACGGACCAATCATTAAGGGAAACTCAGAACTTGATCGCGTTATTACCACCTTAATATTAGTGTCTGTTTTTCGGTACAGATCTTGCAATCGATTTTAAACTAACTTCCCGACCAGCTAGAGACTTGAAACTTCAGACATAATTCAGAACTGGATGACAATGCATTATTAATTCGCTTTCCTGCATAGCTGTCGTTGAAAAACTCACAAACACTTCATATCATTTGCAGTGCAATAAAATTGTTAGTGACTTGGGTGAACTACCCATACCTCAATTATTAATTGCAAGCGCCCCACGTTTTCATTTCAAATTCTACAAGTATTTTCCTTAGCTATTAAAAATTCACAATCACAAATTTTCAAGACAATCTTATGGTTAGAAAAAATCGAATTTAAACGGTTTCTTCAAAAGGATTCAATAGAAAATTGAACCAGAGAAAGGTAGATCTCAGGTGAAAAACAACTACTTTTTCCCGGCAAAACCAGAACGTTGAATGATATTCACCTGAAAAACCATGCATACTTCCATATAATATCAATGGACATTGAATGCAAATGTTTCTTTCTGATAAGCTCGATTATGTTTAATTTTGTCTGTTCACCTAACAATCCGCATACCGGTTTCAGGCTTCTTGCCTCATCGTACGGAGTAGTCACCAGCCAAAGGTCGAACTCTGGCTGAAGTGAAACAACTAAACAAACCATCATCGATCTTGTAACACCTATAGGTAGCCGGAAAGATAAACTTAACTGGCGGTACCTAGTGACGAAAGAAACACTCCCACGACATAAATTAAACATAATCGAGCATCAGAAAGAAACATTTGCATTCAATGTCCATGATATTATATGGAAGTATGCATGGTTTTCAGGTGAATATCATTCAACGTTCTGCGTGGTATTTCAGGAAATGGTTTTCACCTGAATCTACCTTCTCTGGTTCAATTTTATTAACCCTTTTTGGAAAACCGTTTAAATGATTCTATTCATTCCACTTCACATGGCACTTATCTCTCACTATATGCTAGACGGGCTTGCCACTCCTACTGAGAAGAATCTTTTTTTAGAAACCTATCGAGGTGGGAGATTTTCGGAGTGTTTCTTTCTGTCACCAGGTACCGCCAGTTAAAGTTTATCTTTCCGGCGTACCTATAGGTGTTCAAGATCGATGATGGTTTGTTTGTTGTGTCTCACTTCAGCCAGAGTTCTTTGGACCTTTGGCTGGTTACTACTCCGTACTGATGAGGGCCAAAAAAGCCTGAAACCGGTATGCGGTTGTTAGGTGAACACGACATAAATTAAACATAATCTTGCTTATCAGAAAGGTACATTTGCATTCAATGTCCATTGATATTTTATTGAAGTATGCCTGGATTTTCATGTGAATATCATTCAACGTTCTGCGTGGTATTTGCCGGAAAGTAGTTGTTTTCACCTGAGATCTACCTTTCTCTGGTTCAATTTTCTATTGAATCCTTTATGTGAAGAAAACCGTTTAAATTCGATTTTCTATTCATTCCACTTCACATGGCACTTATCTCTCACTATATGCTAGACGGGCTGCCACTCCTACTGAAGGAATCTTTTTTTTAGAAACCTATCGAGGTGGGAGATTTTCGAGTGTTTCTTTCTGTACTAGGTACCGCCAGTTAAAGTTTATCTTTTCCGGCGTACCTATAGGTTTCAAGATCGATGATGGTTTGTTTACGGTATGTCTCACTTCAGCCAGAGTTCTTTGGACCTTTTGGGTGGTTGACTACTGTACTGATGAGGGGCCAGAAGCCTGAAACCGGTATGCGGATTGTTAGGTGAACACGACATAAATTAAACATAATCGAGCTTATCAGAAAGAAACATTTGCATTCAATGTCCATTGATATTATATGGAAGTATGCATGGATTTTCATGTGAATATCATTCAACGTTCTGCGTGGTATTTGCCAGGAAAGTAGTTGTTTTTCACCTGAGATCTACCTTTCTCTGGTTCAATTTTCTATTGAATCCTTTATGTGAAGAAAACCGTTTAAATTCGATTTTTCTATTCATTCCACTTCACATGGCACTTATCTCTCAATCTCTATGGTGTTAGGAATTTTTATGCGGTTATAATGTGTATGGTGCTAGGAGAAATTATTTTATACTTTTCAGTCCGTTTTTATAAACGTGGTATATTGAAAAATTATCTAAATAATTATTTTATAGTTCTATCGGTCATTCAATATAATTATAACCTGCTCACACGCACTTTCTCACGGATAGACTGTGGATGATTTGCTCTTATTAAATAACTGTATTGGACCATCAACATTGACTATGCAGAAGTAACTAATCAATGATGATTGAACATTTTGCTGCCAACCTAGATAAGTTGGCGACATTTAATTGTCATTCATTAGAGTCTATTAAGCAGTGAAGTAAGACGACCATTACACGCCAATTTGAAATACGTAGTTACTTTCTGACCTGCCTTTTAAGGTGCTGCGCTGGTCGACTTGCATAATATGATTTTAACTGGCTTTTCATTTGAATATCACAACTTCATTTTTAACCGACGAAACCAAAAAGGAGGAGGTTCTCTAGTCGACCCGTATATTTTTTTTTCCATCATTTTTTTTATGTATGATCACGCATAAATTTTTACTGAGAAGTCCGATTCCGATAATTATTTTTTCAGCGGATAGGGTGTACTTCGAAGGTGGTCCCATTTGAATTTAAAAGATGAAATCCACCCCTAAGGGTAGCAACATGAAGGATATTGATCACTCACCCTCTGAATTCTGGTCCGTTAACCGATTCTATCAGGCATAACTTTGTACTGGGTTCTTCGATTTGGATTATTCTTTTTTAATAGATAGGGTATACCTTATATTTAGATTTCGAATGGAATTATATACCCTTACGGGTAGAAAAATAGGGGATAATTGATTTTTCACTTATGAACATTGGCACACACATACGTAGTTGACAATGACAGATCGCTACTGACATTATTTCTGTTCCACATCCGTCAAAACCATCATATTCTATGAGAGAATGGAATGATATACAAAGTAATGAAATAAACTAACCAGAACAACAAAAATAATTTATATTACAACAAATAGTAAAAGTAGATAATCATATTATTTAACTGGTAATAGTTGAAGTAAGGTGGGTAAGTAAGTATTTTGGAAATAATAAAAAAACAAGTAGGTAGTAATTAGTATATTTTAGCAATAAAAAATTGAAAAATGAAAACTTTTTAACAAAAAATTAAACCGACAAAATACGGAACTGAAAAGTAAAAAATAAAATAAACCTTCTTAGTCTCAGTAACTAAGCTCCTAAACTAATGTAAATAACTCAGTGCAAAAACACAGCCTCTTATGGGATTTTTTGTGTATTAATTAACTTGTCTAGTATATAAATCAGTACACTCAACAATTAACTGTTTTCATCACATTTTCGTCAATCCTAGCGAAGTATCCATGGAATAGGTAGCTTGTCATGAAGAACTCAGCAAGAACCATAAAAAATGTAATAATGTATTTAACTGAAATTGAAATTTGAATAATTACAATCTAATGTATACCTTTTTGGTTCGATCGTCAATTGCAGATTCAGTGATCCAGTCTTTTTTGAGAATTTCATAATTCAATATAAATAAATTGACCTAACCTAACCTGCCCAACAAAATTCTGAAGACTAAAACAATCATTTATAAATCATGAAATGTTGAAATTTCAATTGTGTCAATTCATCGATTCAATTTCATGCCTATATAAATGAGAACATATTTTCTTAATATTTCATCCTATTCGAAAACCTTGATATTTCCTAAATTTTTTTAATACGAAATCACCCGAAGGTCCGAAGCGTTTCCTCGTGTACGATCCCCGACACTTGACTATTTCCCTCAATATTTTTGAGCCATTCAAATGGCCAAAATTTCAGACAGAGAACCAGTCAGATCAGTTTTACAGTATTGAAACGTCTTTATACTGATAAAACCAGAGTCTATTCGATATTGTTTTGCGATAAAACCACACGAAGGAAACTGCCAAAAAAATATGTCAACGCATTCAATTCCTATATTGGGATACAGGAAATGCAAAATTGATTAAGTAAGGGATTCTTAACTCACTATTACTGAGATTTGATATTTTAATTGAAAAATACATTTTTTCTACTCCCTTATTATAATACGCGAATTAAATATCTACTACCGTTTTATTAATTTTGTCCATTTTAACACGGAATTTCATTTCGAAACAGATTTTGGTCAATAAAAACACGTTCAGAGATTATTTTTTGTTTTTAATGTTTTAATTTTGTTCAGTGATCTGTCAAGTTCTTAGGAAGAATGTCAAAGATTAATTTCGTATCATTTGGTATTTGTCTTCTTGTTTTGAAAATATCTATGATTTCTTATAAATACAAGTTATTTTCAATGAAAAAATTAAGCTTTCTTATTATTTTTCTAAACTGACTTTTTGTTTTTAGCACCAATGTTTCACAAAAAACGTTTTTATATTCTGACATTTTTGAGTGAGTCGACAAAAGTACGATTTTTACAAAATAATTAAAAATTTTATTCCAAATTCCGCGTGTGAACGATATTAATAAAATATTACGCCAGATGGACTTTGAGGTTTATGTCGAGTACGGAGTATTTGTTTAATACCAGCATATGCTGCGACTTCGTCCGCGTGGATTTCGATATAGTGTTACCAAAATGGGTCCGTTTATTGAAACAAATACTCGATTCATTAATGTCCGTTTATTACATTTCGATAACACAATATAATAATGCACTCTGATAATAAAATACTCAATCAAATTACACTCTCCAAAATATACCGCGTACCGCACTGCTGTTTTAATAGTAAAAACATCAGGTCTAGAATTCCCAAGAATGTCGTTTCCTGAATCATCTGGGCTTCTCGGAACTCGCTACGGTTTGGTTGGCGAATCAACGGTCGCTTCCGACATAAATAACGTCTCGCTTATGATAAACAACGCAGTGGCGTACTGTACTTATTTTCGTAACAATACGCTTTTCTGATTCGATGCAAGAAATTTGCGAGATGCAATTTTGATAAACATAGCGCCACGCTAACATTTCCCGTTCCTCCAATTTTTTTTATTCCTTTTAGCTGATTTTAGGTGATGAATCGGTTGAAAGGACCATTATTGCGGCTTTTTATTTATTTCTTGAACACGTTTCGGGAGACGCAATAATCTATATGTTACGAGCAATGTAAATAATTGGTCATTATTTATAATGCCCGGACAATTTACAAAGAGCCCAAAGGGATATGACAAAATGAAGAATAATACCGGGTGGTCCACTTACGACTATCCACCCTCAATAACTCCCAGAAAAATTATTTCACAAAAAATCGCCGAGACACATCGATATTTGTATGGAGGGGGACACCATTTGACGAGAAGAAGATATTTTATACTTCAACCCCCTACTCCCCAGAGCAACCCCCTCTATAATTTTAATAGGGAATGAGGGTCGTGTCATACATCATTGTGAAGGTAATTCAATTCTGATACTAGCAGTGCAAAATTTTCTGAATTTGAAAAAGGCGTGCTCGAGATATTCGGTACATTGGTGAATTGTGAGTAAATAAATTATACGAAATAGATTATCAAACAATTATTCACAAAAAATGTTCAAAATGACTGCCATTAACTCCCAGACAGTAGTAGAGTCTATTTCAAATGTCTCCCGCACCTTTGAAACTATTTCTCTGGTAATTGCCTGGCATTCAGTTATAATTCTTCTTTCTTAATCGTTCAGGTCAGTAGGTTGAGTTTTATAAATAACGGATTTCAAATGACCCCAAAGGAAAAAATCATTGGGTGCCAAGTCCGGCGAGCGTGCTGGCCATTCAATTGGACCTCGACGACCTATTCATTTGTTTGGAAAAGTTTGGGATAGCCATTCTCTCACCTGTAATAGGAAATGAGGTGGTGCCTCATCTTTCTGGAAATAAATGTTATCTGCTAATAGATTTGGATTACCATCATCATCAAGGTCCGTGTTAACAGCATCCAAAATAATTGGTTCAATCGGATTCTGCAGCATATCCAAATAAACCGCACCATTTAAATCACCTTGGATAAATATTGGGCCAATGATTTTATTACCCAGAATCCCTGCCCACACATTCAACTTTTGAGGCCATTGTGTGTGTTCTTCTCTAAGTAGGCGGAGGTTGTTCTGACTCCAATAGCAAGAGTTGTGTCTGTTCACTAACCCGTTCAAAATAAGATGAACACTCATCACTGAAGCAAATATGCTTAATGAATCCGTGGTTCCTCTGTATCATTCTTGTTGCATTTTCGCAAAATTCAGATCGTCTGTCGTAGTCCTCCTCATTCAGTTCATGGTGAAGATGCAACTTATACGGACGAAATTTGTGCAATTATAGCACCCTCATTATGGAAGTTCTCAAATATGCCTGTTATGCTACTGAGTTGCCGTGTAGACAAAGTTGGGTCAACTGCAACTTGTCCTAAAACACGTATTTGATTGATCTTGTTTGTAACAGACGCCATCCTATTCTTTTTTTTATTGGCGACTCACGGAATTTTACCACAAGATTCAAGATATATCTAGAATGATAAAAAAATACCAAAACCTTTTTCTATAACCATTTTTCCTAATAGTCACTTGTGAGTTACGTTTCTGTTTTCGTGTCTCTCATTGAAGATCTGGGCTGTTGCTCGTGCACACTCATTTTGAGCAGCAAAAATAAAAATAATTTCAACTTTCTCGTCTTTTGTGCAAACCATCGCGATACAAGTAGAATTGTTGAAATACGTGGTCTCTTTTCGATTCTACATTATCACCATTTCACAAAAAAATTGTTCTCAGAGATTAATATTTCTTCTTTGACAATCATGTTGACAACAAAAAACTGAAACGTGTACTCGGTGAGCAAATAAAATAAGACAATCGGTGGATAATTACGACTGAAGTGTACTACTGTCTGGGAGACAATAATGGAGATCATTTCGAACATTTGAACTCGAATATCTCGAGAACGCCTCATTTAAATTCAGAAAATTTCGCACTGCTAGTATCAGAATTGAATTACCTTCACGATGATGTATGACAAGACCCTCAGTTCCTATTAAAATTATTGAGGGGGTTGCTCTGGGGAGTAGGTGGTTGAAGTATAACATATCTACTTCTCGTCAATAGTGTCCCCTTCCAAACAAAAATCGACATGTCTCGGCGATTTTTTGAAAAATAATTTTTCTGGGAGTTATTGAGGATGGATAGTTGTAAGTGGACCACCCGGTATAGAAAATATCACATTGCCCGGGCATTATGAATAATGTTGGAATCGAGTGGGCAATTTGATAAAATTGTTATTCATATTTCTCTACATACAAAAATAAGAGGATATATTATATTAAAACAAACTTCGAATTACCAACAAACAAACTAACTAAAAAACATATTAGGTATGTACTTACAAATACATATACACACAAAATGTCATCCTAGAGTTTCTATTTATTGAAGCAGCTTCCACTCTGGTGACATTTCGAGTTAAATATCTTTATTTCTTTGCCAGACTTGCACTTGTCAGATTTACAGCCCTCTTTACAGCCACATCGACTATAGCCTTGGCCCCCAGTCTTGGATGACATTCTCTTAGTGAAATCTCTGACTGTGGAATTTCTCCAGCATAAATAAACTTTTCAATACATATATAAATTGGTTCCTAGCATAAAGATTGGCATCTGTTATTTCAAGAACAAATGTCGAAATATTTCTTCTCTGTCAACATCTGGGACTCGAACTCTAACTGTGTCACCCTTTTAGCGGCAGGGTATTTTGAATTAGAGGTTTGAAGCATTTTTTCAGCTTGTTTTTTTAGATTGCTTGCTGAAATCTCCCTAATTTTTAATATGTCGGCTTTTATTTTTTTCAAATTGTGATCTTCTGAGGAATCTTCAAAACCTGCATACGCGCGTTTTTTACGGAGACTTGAGTTTCAGATGGCTCGGAGTCATTTATTTCACTTTCGTTATTATGGAAATCAGAGTTGAAGGTTGAACATAACTTTTAAGAGAAGATAGTTGTTAAATATTGCTTTTAGTGGACTGTAAACACTTTTTATTTGATTGAATTGTGAATATTTAGAGTTGTAACTTGAACGTTTATTTGACATAAAATATCATTGACATTACATTCTGAAGTCTCTCGTTTCCATGATTATAAAAATGTAGTATTAAAATAAGAACGAATATACAGAGAGTTCTTAACAATAGTTCCTCCTCGTTATGTTGACTTGACTCTGCTAAAGAATTTGACCCTGGTTTATTTTGCAGTGCACCTTCTTCTACATACTGTCAATTGTTTTAATATTTCACTATTCACCTTCCTCTACAGCAACTATCAACTTTTCTTTCTCTGCAATAGTCATTACGTCAAACCTGCGTAAACGCTGATAATCCTCGGGTTTTTTATTTACCACTTTGCTTTTAGATGCTTTAACCTTTTCTATTAACTCCAAGTATTGTGGTTTTGTGAGAATTTGTGTATTCTGACCTTTTGATGAACACAATTCATTCAGCCGTTCGTTGAAACGATGCTTCATATTACTTACATCAGTTAATATAACAAACTGTTCCTGCATTTTATTTTAGAGAAAAATCACTAACACTTAATAAACAACAACCCAAAGTCAATTTAAGGCAAAAAACAAACATTCGTCGCACATAAGCTATATAACATCCAACTTATGAATCGAAAATTCTGGATAGTTTGAATTTGAAGTTGGAAATATACAGGGTATTATGTAATAAGTGTCCGATATTTCACAGGACGATTCCTCATTTATTTATAAGGTGAAAAGTTCATATAAGCATGGATCTACAAGGCATTCATTTTTGATATACAGGGTGTTAATTTTTTTCGTAAATAATTTTTGAAATAATGTCAATATTTGGACGAAAATTGTATTTGGGGATTTTTTAATATGAGAAATTCAAATTTGATCTTAGTTTGGCCCTTAATTGTAGGGGGCGCCGCCTACAAGTCTTTGTCTCTTTTGGGGAGACACAACTTTGTCGTTTTTGTATGTATCACATTTTCTAGAAGAAAAATCGATTTCTCTATAATTTTTACGTGAAAAAGGTATGTTTTTCAAAAGTCGCTACAAGTAGCCGTTTTCGAGATATTTTTATTTAAATTAATCGATGCATGTGTTTGTCAAAAAGTAAAACAATTTTGAAAACTTTTTTTTATTCAACATAGAAACATTTCCAACGCTAATTTTTAAACAACAATAAACAACGGAACACTAGATATAAATCTGAATTAAAATCACAATAAATGTTCGAAATGTCCACCTCCTTCCTGTATGCACGCATCCAATCTTCTTCTCATTGATTCGCGCACTCTTTGGAAAAATCCTGGAGTATTTTGAATCATTCTACAAGAGTTAATTATTCGATTACTTAATTCTTCTTCATTTTGGATAGGTGTCTGTTAAATTGCGGCACATCTTCCAGTAAAATAGGCAAATCTTCTTCAAGAAAATGATATCTCTCTCCGCTTAATCTTCCCGGAATAAAGAATGGACCTAAAAAAATAATCTCCAAGAATTCCTGCCCACACGTTAAGAGAGAACTGTTCTTGGAAATGTGATTCCTGTATCGCATGGGGGTTTTCCTCTGACCACAAATGATTGTTGCGTATAGCGTTGCGGGAGAAATTTGCTTCGTCGGTAAACAGGATTTGATTTTCAAATAAAGGATTTTGAATAAGGCATTGGAGAAACCAACGACAGAAGTTGGTACGTAACGGAAAGTCACGAGAGAGTAGTGCCTGAACTCTTTGAATATGGTAGGGATATAACAAATTATCAATTAAAATTTTCCATACAAGAACATGAATTTTTTTTATCGTCAGCGCTATTTTCCTGGAGCTTGTTTCCGGGTGTTCTCCTACCAGATTAAGAACTGCCTCCTCGGTTGTGCACCCGACAGATGACTAGCTTTCTCAAAACTTCCTGTTTCCCCTAACCGAGCGTGAATTCTTGAAAACGTTTTTGAAGTAGGAGTTATGCGGTTCGAATATCGCTCTAGCCTCATATGCATTTCCGTTAGCAAGTCCGTATGTAAAATGTATGTCAGCATACTCTGCATTGGTAAAGTTTACCATTTTTTAAAAAATAATCACAATAATAACTAGGCGTCAAGAAATTATTTTTGACATGACAGCCCAAAAAAAACTTACTAGTCTACTTGATACTTTATTTTCAAAGAGTTCGCGAATCAATGAGAAGAAGATTGGATGCATCGATTAATTTAAATCAAAATATCTCGAAAACGGATGATTGTAGCGACTTTTGAAAAGCATACCCTTTTCACGTAAAAATTATCGAAGAATCGATTTTTCTTCTAGAAAATGTGATAGATATATGCGTTAAGCATACCCTTTTCACGTAAAAATTATCGAAGAATCGATTTTTCTTCTAGAAAATGTGATAGATACATGCGCGTCAAAGTTGTGACTCCCCAAAAGAGACAAAGACCTGTAGAAGGCGCCCCCCACAATTAAGTGCCAAACTAAGATCAAATTTGAATTTCTCATATTAAAAAATCCCCAAATACCAATTTTCGTCCAAATATCGACATTATTTTAAAAATTATTTACAAAAACCAAAATAAAAATAAATTTTTAACACCTTGTATATATAAAATGAATGCCTTGCGGACCCATGCTTATATGAACTTTTCACCTTATAGGTAAATAACTGAGGAATCCTGTAAAATATCGGACACTTATTTTATAACACCCTGTATTACTCCGAGTTTGTAGTGGAAATTTACAGGTTTTAAGTCTGGAAATGAAATATGAAAATGAGTTGCCAAAATTCACTTATTATTGCCCCCTCCCCCCCGAAAAATTCCCTTTCGGTTAGTCCCTGGTCACCCCTCAAAGTTGGAACCCTCTTGATTATAGACACCCCATTATTGTCCAATACATCAAAACTTTTCAACAAAAAAATTAAACCGACGAAATACGGAACTGAAAAGTAAAAAACTTTTTAACAAAAAATTAAACCGACGAAAAAATCAACTGAAAAGCAAAAAATAAAATAAACCTTCTTAGTCTAAATGATAATTGAGCTCCTAAACTAATGTAAGTAACTGATTTTGAGTCGGCGCCAAACAAACAATTATCGAAGATCATTATCTATGAAAGAAGTCATCAAAACGCAGCCGTGCATCTCGCTGCCATCATTTTACGCTTCACCTAATTCAATTGCTTTTCACTTGATTTTTTCGTCGGTTTAATTTTTTGTTAAAAAGTTTTTATTTTTTACTTTTCAGTTCCGTATTTCGTCGGTTTAATTTTTTGTTACCTAATTCAATTGCTAGTTTGTTTGGCGCCGACTCAAAATCAGTACTTACATTAGTTTAGGAGCTCAATTATCATTTAGACTAAGAAGGTTTATTTTATTTTTTGCTTTTCAGTTGATTTTTTTCGTCGGTTTAATTTTTTTTGTTAAAAAGTTTTTATTTTTTACTTTTCAGTTCCGTATTTCGTCGGTTTAATTTTTTGTTAAAAAGTTTTTATTTTTTACTTTTCAGTTCCGTATTTCGTCGGTTTAATTTTTTTTAAAAATTTTTTTTTTTTTTTTGGAAATACCTACTTGTTTTTTTATTACTTCCAAAATACTTACCCACCTTACTTCAACATTACCAGTTAAATAATAGTTATCATTTTATTTTGTTGTAATATAAATTATTTTCGTTGTTCTGGTTAGTTTGTTTCATTACTTTGTATATCATTCCATCCTCTCATAAAATATACTGATTTTGACGGAACAAGAATAATGTCAGTAGCGATCTGTAATTGTCAACTACGTATGTGTGTGCTAATGTTCACTAGTGAAAAATCAATTATCCCCTATTTTTCTAACCGTAAGGGTGGCTAATTCCATTCGAAATCCAAATATAAGGTATACCCTATCTATTAAAAAAAGAATCATCCAAATCGAAGAACCCAGTACAAAGTTATGCCTGATAGAATCGGTTAACGGACCAGAATTCAGAGGGTGAGTGATCAATATCCTTCATTTCGCTACCCTTAGGGGTGGATTTCATCTTTTAAATTCAAATGGGACCAAAGTCGAAGTACACCCTATCCACTGAAAAAAAATTATCGGAAATCGGACGCCTCAGTAAAAAGTTATGCGTGATCATACATAAAAAAATATGATGGAAAAACATTAAATATACGAGTCGAATAGAGAACCTCCTCCTTTTTGGTTTCGTCGGTTAAAAATAAAATAAACCTTCTTAGTCTCAATAACTAAGCTCCTAAACTAATGTAAGTAACTAATTTTGAGTCGGCGCCAAACAAACAAGCAAATGAATTAGGTAAGGCGTAAAATGATGGCATCGAGTTGCGCGGTGACATTCTGATAATTTTTTTGGGGTAATTTAATGATCTTCGTTGATTGTTCGTTTGGCGCCGACTCAAAATTAGTTACTTACATTAGTTTAGGAGCTTAGTTATTGAGACTAAGAAGGTTTATTTTATATTTTACTTTTCAGTTCCGTATTTCGTCGGTTTAATTTTTTGTTAAAAAGTTTTTATTTTTCGATGTTTTGTGGCTGAAATCTACTAATTACTACCTACTTGTTTTTTGATTACTTCCAAAATACTTACTTACCCACCTTACTTCAACTATTACCAGTTAAATAATGTAACGAACCTAGGCCGGACCTGTCGCCTCACATGTTGCCGTCGACAGCGATGAGATCATCCCCGGAGATGTTCGAGAACCATCCAGTGCGCTCTGCCGCGGAAGACAACGGTCAATATTGGAAACAATTGGAACACGCCGGTCGCCAACGGAAAGAATTCGAAACATCGAGAATGCTGTATCGGAGATAAATAGGCAACCCTCAAGTCTCAGAAACAGTCTGAACGAGCCCATACGATCGAGCTATTCAGTGGCGTAGTAATATAAATTAAGTTGTAGATTAAGTGTTAAATAAATTAGTTAAACCAAGTTAAGTTTATTTACGTTACAATTGGTGTCAGAAGTGGGATTTTGAAAATAAACAAGTGATCGTGGAGTGGATAGTCAGAAAAATAAATTGATAGACCTTTTTGTACGCCCAAAATAGACAGTGGCCCGGTTTTCGCGAAGTGGACAATTGTGCGTGGGAATATAAACTGATACGCTGTTCGCGTGAAACAGAAAATAGACAGTGGCCCGGTTTTCGCGAAGTGGACAATTGTGCGTGGGAATATAAACTGATACACTCTTCGCGTGAAACAGACAATAGACTGGTGGCCCGTGGAAAAGAATTCGCGAAGTGAATTTTTAACAAACTGATAACTTTTCGTGTAAAACAGACTGATACCTCGTCAAAGACAAAATGTGTTCAAGAAAAGTGCGCCTTGTGGATTTGAAGGTAGCGGAATTGAAACAGGAATTGGAGGAAAGGGAACTGGAAACAACAGGTAAAAAGCAAGTACTCCAGGAAAGACTTGCAGAAGGACTTATACAAGAAGGTGAGGACCCCGAAACATTTTTATTCGAAGTTCCCGGAAGTGATTTAAGTTTGGTAATGAATAAACTGGAAGAAAATTCAAGAAGCCTGGAAGAAAATGCTAGAAATCTGGAAGAGAAGCTTCAAGAAAATTCAAGAAGTCTGGAAGAAAATGCTAGAAATCTGGAAGAGAAGCTTCAAGAAAATTCTAGAAATCTGGAAGAGAAGCTTCTAGAAAATTCAAGAAGCCTGGAAGAAAATGCTAGAAATCTGGAAGAGAAGCTTGAAGAAAATTCTAGAAATCTGGAAGAGAAGCTTCTAGAAAATTCAAGAAGCCTGGAAGAGAAGTTCCTGGAAAACAGAGAAGGCCTAAAAAAGAATTGTGTGGTGTTGCTAATTTTCTAGAAGAAAGAATGGGAACCGTTGAGACAGAGATAGATAAAATTAGGAGCAAAATGAACACGGAGGTAGATAAAATCAAAGATGGGGTCGAGGCAGAAATGGACAAAATAAAGGAAACAATCAGTAAGCTGGAAAAACGAATTAATAGTGCGCCCTCCACAGAGATGGTTAACGAAAATGCAATGCTGGACTTGAGTTTGAACTTGGATAAAGTCAAGAGGGAATAAAGATGTCAAGATCAATTCAGAAATAGGAAGCTTTCCATGAAGCCGCCTCAGTTCGACGGAAAAACTCCATGGGCAAATTACCGCCGGCAGTTTGAAGCAGCGGCCAAAGCAAACGGATGGAATGCAGGGGAAAGAGCTGTAGCACTGACACTTGCATTACGTGGAGAAGCGACAAATATTCTACAAACTCTCACCGCCCAAGAACAGGAGGACTATGATCAGCTGATTAAACATCTAGAATTACGATATGGCCACGCCCATTTGGAACACGTATACCACTCCCAGCTGAAAAATCGCTGCCAAAAATCGGGCGAATCCTTACAAGAATTCGAAACTGACATTGCACGCTTGGTTCGTCTCGCATATCCAGCCACACCAGAAAATGTAATGGAGCGACTAGCGGTTCAAGCATTCCTGGATGGACTCCGTGACCAAGAAACCAGACAAGCGTTGACACTAGCCCGTCCAACACATCTCGTAGACGCGCTGGCACGCGCTTTGGAATTCGAGGCAGCGAAACAGTCTTGCAAAAGCCAGAGTAAAGTCCGAATGATTGAGGAAGACTCACAGGAGCCTGCTAATTTGGAAGCTGCCATAAGGAAAGTGATTAAGGAAGTTTTGCCGGAGAAAAGACAGAAAAGATGCTGGAATTGTGGCAAAATTGGACATGTGCGTAGCAAATGTCCAACATTCGAAAACACGACTCCGATGCAGGAAAACTAAAGAAGGTCGACGAGAAGGGGCAATCCGTCGCCTGTGTCCAGCAAGCCCCGGTTAACAACGCATATGTCGCTATCCTGAAACGACAGAACAGAGGTGTTTTCGTAGACGGTCTCATCAATAACGAGCCTTGCACCATGCTGCTAGATACAGGTGCGACTAGGACAATTCTCGGACCTTCCTTTGCCAGAACACCGGAACGAATTGAACCGACAACTTGGAAGCTACGCACAGCAACAGGGGAGCCAGCTACTGTATATGGCGAGCTACCGATTGAAATAATTTTGGGCAGCACTAAAGTGAAACATCAGGCACTTGTAGCGGACATCGAAGACGATGCAATCATCGGAATGGACATAATGAATTCCAGAGGGTTTGAATTGGATTTCAAAGACGGCGTCCTACGTGTCAACGGAGAAGAGCTGGTACTTCATGGGAGAAGTGAAGAGTTGATCCGTGTGCTGTTGGCTGAAGATGTAAGCGTACCTGAGAGGGCTGAAACCATCCTGGAGGCTCGCCTGGACGGGAATGCGAGCAGTGGAGACGTGATGATGTTCGAGCCCAAACTTCATGATGAGAAAATTGGACGAGGGATTGCCCTAGGGAAAACCCTGTTACGTGCTGAAAAATTTGTACCGGTAAGGGTCATGAATGTCAATCACTTTCCAGCGACCTTAAAGAAAGGAACAATTTTAGGGCACTGCTCGTCAGTTTCATCTGTGATCCGGGGCGTACGAGGTACGATTAGCCAACCCAACAACTTGCCCACAGAACTAGAAAAATTAGTTGCCATCTCTTCCAAAGACATAAAACCAGCTCAACAGCCCAAACTAAGAGATTTAGTCAAAAAGTACCAAGACATCTTCGATACCGGACAAGGAAAAGGGGGTCGAACTAATGTGGTCCAGCACAAGATTGATACTGGGGGTGCCCGACCGATCCGGCAATCAGCAAGAAGACTTCCTCTTGCCAAGAAGGAAGAGGCTGACAAAATAGTCAGCGATATGGGAAAAGAAGGAGTTATCGAACCATCTGACAGTCCCTGGTCCTTCCAGTCGTACTGGTGAAGAAAAAGGATGGATCGACACGCTTTTGTGTAGACTATCGCCAACTTAATAATGTCACGAAGAAGGACAGTTACCCTCTCCCGAGAATAGATGACACCCTAGACACGTTGGCTGGTTCCACGATTTTCTCGACCCTTGATCTGAAGAGTGGATACTGGCAAGTAGAACTGGCTCAGGAAGATCGAGAAAAGACTGCTTTTACCATCGGCTCAGGATTGTGGCAGTTCACCGTTATGCCATTCGGGCTCTGTAATGCTCCCGCCACATTCGATAGATTGATGGAAACAGTACTGAAGGGACTCTCATGGAACACGTGTCTAGTGTATCTCGACGACATAATTGTGGTCGGCAGATCGTTTGAGGACCACGTGAAAAACTTGGAGGAAGTATTCCGCGACTGAGGAACTCCGGTTGGTAGCCCAAGAAATGCATCTGTTTACTGAAGGGACTCTCATGGAAACGATACCTCGGCCACGTTGTCTCTGGGAAGGAGTAGCAGTGGATGACCAGAAGATCAAAGCTGTTAAGGATTGGCCCATCCCAAAAGACATTCACCAACTTCGAAGTTTCCTTGGTTTATGCACATACTATCGCCGATATGTGCTGGGATTCGCCAACATCGCTAAACCACTGACCAAGCTCACGGAAGGCCAAACAAAGTTCCAGTGGTCCGAAGAATGTCAAGACTCATTCAGGAAGCTGAAAGGAGCTTTGATCAACGCACCTATACTGAGCTATCCCCTACCCAAAGGGAAATTCATTTTGGATACGGACGCCAGCAACGTGGGACTTGGAGCTGTCCTATCTCAGATCCAGGAGGGACAGGAGAAGGTCATTGGTTATTTCAGCAAGACGCTTAGCAAACCAGAGCGCAATTACTGTGTCACCAGGCGAGAGCTGTTAGCTGTTGTAAAGGGAGTGGAACACTTTTACAAGTACGTGTACGGAAGAAGATTCCTGTTGAGAACTGACCATGCAGCTCTCAAATGGCTCTTACAGTTCAAAAATCCTGAGGGTCAAGTAGCACGTTGGATCGAGAGACTCCAAGAATTCGATTTCGAGATCGAACATCGAGCCGGAACTAGCCATAAGAATGCAGATGCCTTGTCGCGAAGACCATGTCCAGATGATTGCTCACATTGCCGACGAGCAGAAGAGAAAGAAGCAACACTTTGTAGAACCGCGGCAATGGATGACAACTGGAATGACAGCAAGATCCAGAAAGACCAAGAGAGGGAGAAGGCAAGAAGACCATATGGCGGGGGATTCTGGACAATGGGATCCTGAAACGTGTGTTGGAGGCCGATATTGGTGGGGAAGACAGACGCCAAATAATTGTTCCCAGGAACAGAAGAGAGGAAGTGCTGCGGGAAATCCATGATGGAGTCGCCGGAGGACATCTGGGAGTGACGAAGACCCTGCAGAAAGTAAGGCAACGGTTTTACTGGGCCAATTGTCAAGCTGACGTCCAGGACTGGTGCAGGAAGTGCGCTGTATGCGCTGCTAGCAATGGACCTCGAATACGACCCAAGGCCCCGATGCGTCAGTACAACGTAGGCAGCCCGTTCGAGAGAATCGCCATTGACATCGCCGGCCCGTTTCCCGTATCCGACCACGGGAATAAATACATCCTTGTGGCAATGGACTACTTCAGTAAGTGGGCGGAAGCCTATGCCCGCCCAACAGGAGCATCACCGTCGCCGACGTCTTGGTGAAAGAGTGGATATGTCGATTCGGTATTCCAATGGAGCTGCACTCGGATCAAGGCAGAAATTTCGAATCCAACCTTTTCCAAGAAATATGTCTACTGCTGAACATCCGCAAGACAAGAACCACGGCACTACATCCGCAGTCCGATGGAATGGTGGAACGGATGAACAGGACGATCAACCGCCACTTGTCCAAGGTTGTCTCTGACCATCAAAGAGACTGGGACCAGTATCTTCATTTGTTCCTGATGGCCTATCGATCCGCAGTTCACGAGTCAACCGGTCAAACTCCTGCTAGTATTATAATGGGCCGAGAACTGCGACTGCCTTGTGACCTGAAGTTTGGGATACCGCCAGGACAAGACACTGCGGGAG
Source organism: Gonioctena quinquepunctata (assembly GCA_018342105.1). Classification (NCBI taxonomy): domain Eukaryota; kingdom Metazoa; phylum Arthropoda; class Insecta; order Coleoptera; family Chrysomelidae; genus Gonioctena; species Gonioctena quinquepunctata. The sequence goes on along the minus strand of JAFIRS010000621.1, from coordinate 578,826 downwards.
AGGACTACGTCAGCAAACTTCGGCAGAGAATGGACGACATCCACGAACGAGTCCGGTTGAACATCCAGAGTGCCAGCGATAAAATGAAGAAGACCTATGACATCAAGGCCGACGCTGGAGGATTTAAGGTTGATGACCTGGTTTGGCTGTACAACCCCAAACGTCGTCGTGGACTATCACCAAAGTTGCGGAACTCGTGGGAAGGCCCGTATAAAATCGTGAAAAGGATAAACGACCTTGTGTACCGAATCCATAAGCCACCCGAGGGAAGCCAAGGGTCGTCCATTTCAACAGGTTGGCCCTTACGCTGGAAACCATGACCAAGTTCGCACCCTCAAGCCACCGGAGGATGATATGACGTTCGAGAAGTTTATGTCCTTGTATTCAAACGGGCAGAAAGTTCTACATGGGGTTACTAGAGAGGAGTCACGAGACCTTTTCGAGGTGCCTGCTGACTACGCACTAGCGCACTGTGTGGCAGAAGATCTTCGAATGTCCAGGGGCATCACCGTAGTGTTCTCCAAGAAATTTGGTCAACTCCAAACACTGCGGGGGCAGAATCCAGAAGTTGGTGGGGTGCTACAGTTGAAGAAAGGCCAGAGAAACATCTACTACCTAGTTACCAAGAGGCATTCCCAAGATAAACCGTCCTATGAAGATGTCTGGAAGAGTCTCACCAAACTAAGAGATACTATGGTGGACCAGAATCTGGTGGATCTAGCAATTCCAAAATTGTCCTGTGGTATTGATGGGTTGGACTGGAGAGTCATAAGAAGTATGCTGGAGGCGATATTCAGATCCAGCGGCGTCAAGATTTTGGTTTGCTGTAACCCTCTTCCACGACCGATCATGAAGACCGTGGAGTGTTACTTCCATCGAACTTCACGGTGCAGATATGGGGAGTCATGCAGATATCGTCACACTCCAAGGATGAAATTTCGGGACGAAATGTCTTTAAGAAGGGGGCAATGTAACGAACCTAGGCCGGACCTGTCGCCTCACATGTTGCCGTCGACAGCGATGAGATCATCCCCGGAGATGTTCGAGAACCATCCAGTGCGCTCTGCCGCGGAAGACAACGGTCAATATTGGAAACAATTGGAACACGCCGGTCGCCAACGGAAAGAATTCGAAACATCGAGAATGCTGTATCGGAGATAAATAGGCAACCCTCAAGTCTCAGAAACAGTCTGAACGAGCCCATACGATCGAGCTATTCAGTGGCGTAGTAATATAAATTAAGTTGTAGATTAAGTGTTAAATAAATTAGTTAAACCAAGTCAAGTTTATTTACGTTACAATAATATGATTATCTACTTTCACTATTTGTTGTAATATAAATTATTTTTGTTGTTCTGGTTAGTTTATTTCATTACTTTGTATATCATTCCATCCTCTCATAGAATATAAAGATTGTGACGGATGTGGAACAAAAATAATTACAGTAGTGATCTGTCATTGTCAACTACATATGTGTGTGCCAAAGTTCACAAGTGAAAAATCAATTATCCCCTATTCTTCTACGCGTAAGGGTGGATAATTTCATTCGAAATATTAAAAAAATAATCATCCAAATCGAAGAACCCACTACAAAGTTATGCCTGATAAAATCGGTTAACGGACCAGAATTCAGAGGGTGAGTGATCAATATCCTTCAATTTGCTACCCTTAGGGGTGTATTTCATCTTTCAAATTCAAATGGGACCAACCTCGAAGTACACCCTATCCACTGAAAAAAGAATTATCGGAATCGAACGTCTCAGTAAAAAGTTATGCGTAATCATACATAAAAAAAAATGATTAAAAAAAATATACGCGACGACTAGAGAACCTCCTCCTTTTTGGTTTCGTCGGTTAAAAAAAGTTCTTCCCGCTTCTCTTCGCGAACCCATCTGTCACACTTCAGTGGCGCCCCGACCTGTACATCCGGTCAAAGTACCTATTAAATACCTACATACTCATACAAGGTGATTCTCATTACGTTATCAGTCCGAGCTTCGTTTCCATGGATATACTAATCATCGAAAACCAGTTTGCCACGACCGACGAGATAGAACTAACGAGCGTCTACCTTGCCAGTTACCTTGCGAACTGCTGCCAGAAGCAAACTCGACTCGCAGATAAACAAAAACAAAGTAGTGTCGGATTTATTTACAGTTGGCGAGTAGTATTCGGGTTGATGATTATGCATTGTTTTGGTGGGTTTCGTATTCTTGCTTGAACGCTCGAAATCGGTGCGGGAAATAATGGTGACGAGTGCGCGTTTGAATTGTTCGGATGATTTACGCGAGATAAACTGATAGTGATTTTACGGTGCGAGTGTTTTTTGTGGGAAACATCGAGATGAGAGGCAAGTGGAACAACAACCAGGCTAATATCAACAGCAGCCCTTCGGTAGGTAGTGTTTAGTGTTGAGGTATTAATTGAATCGGGAAAATGAAATCATTTAGGGGTAATTAATGGAAATAAAGTCCAAAAAGACTCATGAATCGTTGAGAAATGTTGGCACCTACTTGCTCTGCTGAATATCAACTTGGTGTAAATAAATAATAGTTTGAAAAAACTAAAAAACACGCTTTTATAGAAAACCAGACTAAAAAAATAGAAAATAAGAAAACAATTTCTTTTATTTAAAAAAAAGCGGGGTGTGCATGGTATCGCCTCGGTGTGTAATGTACTATAAAATTATTGATACCATGCACCCCACGCTTTTTTTTAAATAAAATATATTTTTTTCTTTTTTTCTATTCTTTTAGTCTGGTTTTCTATAAAAGCGTGTTTTTTAGTTTTTTCAAACTATTATTTATTTCCTACTTTTTACTGTGGTTTATTTATAAAAGCGTGTTTTTTTAGTTTTTTTAAACTATTATTTTTATTATTTTTTTGCAAATTAAAAAATGGAATGATCTTATCAAATTAGGTAATCATAATCTCCGACCCCAAAAACCCCCACATACCAATTTTGAATAGAATCAGACCATAATCACAAAACTCGGCCGCCAGTTTAAAGCCGCCATATTGAATTTTCCAATTTTCACAAAAGAAATCATAATATTCGACCCCAAAAACCCCAATTAAACCAATTATGAATAGAATCAGACCATAATCACAAAACTCGGCCGCCATTTTAAAGCCGCCATATTGAATTTTCAATTTTCACAAAAGAAATCATAATATTCGACCCCAAAAACCCCCACATACCAATTTTGAATAGAATCAGACCATAATCACAAAACTCGGCCGCCATTTTAAAGCCGCCATCTTGAATTTTCCAATTTTCACAAAAACTCATAATATTCGACCCCAAAAACCCCCACATACCAATTTTGATAGAATCAGACCATAATCACAAAACTCGGCCGCCATTTTGAAGCCGCCATCTTGAATTTTCAATTTTCACAAAAGAATCATAATATTCGACCAAAACCCCCAATACCAATTTTGTATAGAATCAGACCATAATCACAAAACTCGGCCGCCATTTTGAAGCCGCCATCTTGAATTTTTCAATTTTCACAAAAGAATCATAATATTCGACCCCAAAAACCCCCACATACCAATTTTGAATAGAATCAGACCATAATCACAAAACTCGTCCCCCATTTTGGAGCCGCCATCTTGAATTTTTCAATTTTGACAATAGAATCATAATCTCCGACCACAAAAACCCTTGGATACCAATTTTGAAGCGAATCGGACCATAATCACAAAACTCGTACGCCATATTGGAGCCGCCATTTTGTTTTTTTTTCACACAAAAAATGTCTTAATGCATTGTCACCGGAGTTATGTACACCTGCCAAATTTCAAATCATTCGGACGTCTGGAAGTGGGTCAAAATCGCGCCCAAAGGAGTCGGTTACAAACAAACAAACATACAAGTGAAGCTAATATAAAGCGTGTAAAAAAGGTTCGATAACCTTTGAAAATACTGCCTTTCAAAGTTCAAAAGGGAACGATCGATCTTATCGAGTAAGATCTCTATTTTTCTCTAGCATACTCATTTACTATTCACATTTTATGAATTCTTCTAAACTGTTTGAACTTTATTTATTCTCCAATAATTGTAAACCATACGCGACACGATCGCTGAAATTTTCAATTTCCCTAATTACACTAGTTTACACGATTGTTCACTCAAAGTTAAAAACAATGTGGATTGGTAGCGTAATCAGTCCCTAGTTAGATACCATTTATACTGAAGTGAAAAAAAAATTATGACGTAAATGTTTTGAAATATTTATATTTTTTACATACCTATTTAAAACTTAAAAAAATCAAAAATTACTTAAATGGCTCTGTCTTTTGTATGCGTAAGGGTCAGTTAGACCAGATGTAATCGGCTGACATATTTTTATCCCAAAAACCTTGGTACCTCGCTTCAAACGACTTTAAATCTTGATGAAAACGTTCACCATGTTCATAGCTTACTTTTCCCAGGTTATCAGGGAAAAAATCCAGATGTGAATGAAGAAAATGAACTTTCAAAGACATGTGGTAATTCTTCAATAAATCACTTCGTCTGCGGTATACGGTCATTTGGCTATCACGAGCTAACAAATAACATTGCTGAAGCCGCGAAGCAAACGATTCCGACTTACTTTTTGAAAGCTGCAGGTCTCTGATGACCAAGTGAGAGACCGTCTCTCACTTGGGCATTTAATTCACTCTGGGAAATCACGAGTGGTTCACCATCCATATAAAAGTACATCCACGAAGATCATCGTCAGAATTAGTGTTAAGCGAGCAAAAAAACATCTCAGAGATGTTAAAAGCACGAGATTTTGAGACATTGAACATCCACTGCGATGTTCTAATGTTCTATTTATACATTAATGGGACTTTTATAGAACAGCCAATTTCCGCCGCAGGTGGCGATTTTCAGGATGTCTCTGGGATGTCACAAAAAGAACTTGTCCTACAGAACATTCCCAAAATGTTTTGCGCACATTGAATCGCTGTAAATAAAACATTTTAAGAGATCACTTTCTGAAGCCTTTTGTTATTTATTTGGACATTTGATGGTGTCACATTCTATTTGAAATGGAGTGTTTTTTCAATTTTTATACCACTAGGAATGCTTTCCTCTTTTAGGATGTTTAACATGTAATCTAAATGGACATTCTTCTTGAAAAAACGAACTTGACACATTCTGAGTGAAACTTTTCCATCAATTTATTCTGTTAGGATGATAGTGTTGATATCAGTGGCGTACCTAGGAATTATGCTTGGGGGGGGGGGAGGTAATGACATAAAAAAGTTAAATACCTCTACTATTTCTCTACTACTTATAGGTACAAAAAACAAGAATTTTTTTCATTCAAATTCAAACAAAAATACAAAATGTACTAAAAATATAAAATATATATAATAATATAAAAAAAAAATATATGCATAGTATAGTAGGTACAAAAACAAAGATTTCTTTCGTTAAAATAAAATCCAGTCTCCTGTATTTCTTATTTGCAAACCTTTCAATAACATTTGAAACATCTATTTGCACATCTCTATGAACATGATTGTATTTAAAATATGAAGACACTTTTTTATCAAGGGAAATATGTTAGCGTCACAAGATTTAAAAAGGAAAAAAAATCAGCTGAACACTCGAAAGAATGTAATTTCGTTGGAAAATAATTTTTTCATTGAATTTTGATAATGTGAGGCTATTGTTTATTAAGTAATTTTTTTGGAACCACCGATTTTATTAAAAACCTAATAATTGTTCACAGAATGACTTTATATTCTGTTTTGCTTCCTGGAGCACATTTTACTCGATAATATCACGCTATAAAATTGTATAAAAGTTGTTTATTTTGTCAATTATAAATTTAAAAAAAAAAATTAATTATTTGTCATTTTTTTTATTGATTTCACATTTTTTTTAAAGGCATTTTACAATGATTTAAAAAAAATACGCCTTTGTTTATGAAATATTAATAAACAAATGAATAAGTTATATATTTTTCAAAAATTGTTTTTTTTGCTTTAGGTTTGCTGATAGTTTATTATGATTGAAAAAAAAAATATTCCTAATTTTTTTAAATTGTTTATAATAGTTTTTTTGTTTTTTTTATTATTTAAATGATATATAAAAATTTTTTTCTTTAAAATTAATTATTGGTTATTTACCACCTAATAAGAAAAACTGTTTTTATTAATTATGTAACTGTTTATTCACTTAACAATATGTTATGAACATTCTTTGATTGGCATTATTATATTTTTGTTAAAAAAATTAAATTAAATTTTTATTTTATAATTTTTCTAGAAAATTCTATAAAAATTACAATTTTTTTTGGACATTTTGCCGTATATGGTCGTTTTTGTAATTTTTTGTATCATTAAAAAATAAATTGCCAATCAAAGTTTGTTTAATTGTTAAGTAAATACACAATTACATTATTCATGAAAATAAATCTTATCAGGTAGAAAAGAACCAAATCTTTATATATTATTTAAATAATAAAAAAATTAAATAAACTATTATAAATAATAAAAAAAAATATTTTTTTCTTTTTTTTTCATACATAATAAACTCTTAGCAACCTAATGCAAAAAAACAATTTTTGAAGAATATTCAAGTTACCCTTTTGTTAATTACCCCCATTACCCCTCCCTTGAATACGCGCTTGGTTGATTTTGAAAAATAAAAATAAAGTTTTTTTATAAGGCTTTTATATTTCTGATTTCGTGAAACAGATTCGATGTTCGATGTGAAATATACAACCACCTATTTTGAAGATAATTGCAATATGATTAGATATTTTCTTATGTGCATATAATTTCAATTGTATCTCTAGGAAGGAAGATTCAGTTGAAATTATATTTAGAAAAATGTGCATGTTCACAGTGACTCCTCAGTTTTATCACAAAACGAATTCTTCTATTTGAAGAGTCAATATATGGGGTGAATGCGCTAGTAGTCGGCCTTTTTCGATAAAGTTTGACTTTCACAATAATTAGCATAAAACCATTTTAAGTTAGGATATTTTCACTTCAATAATCGTGAAACATATACTTTCAACTATTAAATGATTAGGATGAAGGAATTTTGGAATTTAACGCATTTTTTCCTTATATTATTCTTTTGAAAAAGGAGCACTTTGCTAGTAGTCGGCCGCATATATTCCCATAGTCGACCAAGGCTGATCCCGTTGTCGGTCGTGGCAAATGAAGCTAATTTGTACCAGATCCGTATCAAAGGAATTTTAGTAACCTCTTACTGTAGTTATTTTTTTGGTTTTATGAAATATAATACTTGGATTCGCAAATAATTTTAGATAATTTGAAATAAAAGTAAAAGTTGAGAGGTGTCAAGGGTCACCCGGATGGAACGTAGTTCCTTTCGATTAATTAGTGAAGGAATTGTAATATTTTTTTTTTTAAGTTATAATAATATTTTTTTATTATTAACAAATATAATGTAATATAAACTTAATCAGTAGGCTCAATTTTAGTAGATACATACGCATTGATATTGTAATATTAAAATATTTATTTGCTTTTAAATTTATTAAAGTTATGACGCGTACACTTGCTAAACACACAATAATGGAGAGATTATAACGCGTATGACTTGGTTAGCACAATAGTAAGAGAGGTTATAATGCGTACTTGCTAAAATACATAAGCATTCATTATTGTCTGTATAAAATCTCTACTTACCTAACTCCATCAGCAATATCCGGAACTTGTGCAGAAACACTGTCAGGATTCATTATTGTTATTATTTTTTATTATTTATTATGTACAAAAAACCTGTATACACTCAACAAAAATAATCGTCGCGACACCACACTGTTCAATGCAATATCCGGAACTTGTGCAGAAACACTGTCAGGATTCATTATTGTTATTATTTTTTATTATTTATTATGTACAAAAAACCTGTATACACTCAACAAAAATAATCGTCGCGACACCACACTGTTCAAGCGAAATAGAAAGACGAAACGAAAATAACTGGCTTGCTTTCTATGAGAGAGAGAGAGAGACAGACAGAGAAACACGCGCACGATGCACGGCTTACAACTATAGCGAAAAGTCTCGTTACAACTTTTGGTCTTAATTTATTCCGTCTAGCCCTCTTTCGCAACGCGCGATAAGGAACTACGTTCCAAAAACAAAATAAATAGATTCTGTAAAAAAACACAAAATTTTACTTAAACTATGAAGAAGCACATAATAAATATCCATTATTCATCACTGCAGAAATCACAATAAAATCTTGGTTTCTAACATCATTATTTGACTGTACTAATAACTCCGTACAATTTAGGTAAAACCACATTGGGCACGTGTCACAGCCAACATTTTTCTCCTCCTCTTATTCTGCATCACTGTCCAATTCATCATCCCAAAAACAACACTTTTAATTGTTTCTTCCTAACCACTTCCACTTCTTCTTGAGGTACTTCAGTTTTTACTTTGGTTTGTTGTTTCTTCATGTTTTTAGATGATTTTTCGGTCTTTCTTCTTTCAGATTCTTCTCTTCTCCTCTTCTTCATATTTTCTTCTTTTTCCTTTTCAATATACTAAGACCCCCACGCCTTTGCAGATATAGCGCTCGTTGATGATCCTGATTTGGGTCTTCTAGATTTCTGAAGGGGTTTGGGATACTTCAACTAGTTTAAAATGATCAAATGTGTGTAAGTCTAGATTTGCAAAGATCCATTCTTATTTTGCTACCTGAATTATCCAATTGACCAATTTATCTTCATTTTCATTACTCAAATATGGGTCTGGACTTTTGGACCCATCTTTCGAGATTTATCGGCAGTCCTTCCTTTGAGCCGGTCCTGCAAGGATGCTTGAGGTATACCGTAATCTCGGCATGTTTGCCTTATTTTGGCTTCATTTCTACCTGCTTCAAGAACCTTTCTCATACTCTCCTCAGAGTATTGGTGGAACTTTATTTTTTGCTGATTTGGCATCGTCAGAAATGAATAATTTCAAATTTATAGCCCAATAATGTTACCAAGAGAGGTTTAAAATCTTACGGTGCAGGTGCCAGGTGCAATGAGCTCTTGATGCCTATTCCAGTAGTCGGCCATCAAATTTCAATCTTTTAGTGCGAATTTACAGGATCCCATAAAATTGATCAATAAATTGAACAATAAAATTGACCAATAGGGGTTATATTTACACCTGACAATTTATTGGTAAATTTTGGCAACAGTTTTTACTCAGGAAGAAATGGTTCAAGTAGGGTAGGTTCGCCAGTTAGCCGCCCCCCTCCAGTAGTCGACCAGAATCTACTTTATTTTATAATATTTTGAAATACGTGCCAATTTTGAGATGCTAGTATACTTAAAAATCATTTGTTGCCTATCTGAAATAAAACTATCACCTTTTCTTTTCCACAAACCCATCCTTATCCCTGTGATTCCCGCTCAAAGTTAACAGTGTTCACTAGTCCAGTGTTTGAAGTAGTTAGTAAACTTGATTCAAGATCTAGAGCAAAGTGTTTGGAGGTGAGTTTAAATTCACACATAACTATTGAATGTATTTTGGTGTGTTCAGATGGTGGAAAATACTTTCAAAATGTTATTGTTTCGTTAGTACAGCCATATTTTATTATTTTTTTCTTGAAAACAGCATAAAGATTTGTCAGAGTAGCCAGAAGCCGGCCACCGCGGCCGACTACTGGAATATGAGCTATACTTTGTTTCTGGCCCTTTCACACTTGTCCATTCAGGTATCAATTCATTTCCGTCATCATCATACAGTACGAAATTGAGCTGATTATCTACACCAGTAGTCGGCCGTGAGGATTTTTTAAAATGAAAAGGTGACAGCGGATAGAATTGAATGGCCGACTACTGGAAAAGACATCAGTTTCATTTTTTCGGTTAAAATTTGAAATTTTAGCTTTTAGATAGTGAAAAACAAGAAAAAACGAAAGTTTCATCAATATTCTGAAGAAAATTTGCAAAGAGCGCTCAAAGCTGTATGAAATGGCGCTAAAATTCGCAAATCCTGTCGGAACTGTGGGATTTCGCGTACAACACTACAGGATCGGATCAAGGGCCGAGTTGAGTAAAATGGGCCAGATCCGATTTTAAGTCTGGAGAACGAAAATAAATTGGTTAAATGGATAAACAATTTAGATAAATGTGGGTTTCCAGTTAAAAAACAAGAATTTATTCAAACTTTCCAAAAAATAATCGGGGAAGAAAAATAAAAACGTCATTTAAAGAAGGGAAACCCGGACAAATTATCAGTATTATATATCAGTATACCTAATCAGTATCAGTTCAAAAAGTTTTTTATTTTTATTTCACCGTTTTGTGTAAGTAATTTTATTAACACAAAGGTTTTATTGTTTGCATTTTTTATTAAGGAGTTTTATTAAAAAACAAATATTTTATATATTGTTTGTATCACGGGCACAATTCACCTACAAGACAGTGATATTATTTTCTTTGCCTATGGTTTTGTAAAATTGACTCGACCTACCCATGGATAAGAATTTTTGCTGAAGAAATTAGTTATTTGTTTTATTTTTTCTAAGCTTTTTTTCGTTTTTATTTTCTTTTCACTGTCATTATTACTTACCTACACTTGGATACTTGTTCTTAATAATTTTCATGAATAAGTAAACCGCAGGTGACGAGTGGCAAAATACTTCTGTACGGACCTGGTGATTAATCGCCAAAACTACCAGGGCCGACTACTGGTCCACGCCTGGCCGACTAGTGAAATATTAACGGCCGACTACTGGCACAAGTGCTCAATTTTAAGAAAAAAAATTAGACAGAAAACCTCTTCAAATTCAATCTTTCTTTTTATTCACCCTTTAAAAACTGAATTTGAGTGCTACACGCTAACATAAGATTTTTTAAATTAACTTGAAAGAGCTGTCTACAATTAAAGGTGTAAGTTAAACTTTAACAAAAAAGGCCGACTACTGGCGAACCTACCCTATAGGAAAAGTTCCGAATATTATTCAATAGCTTATTGAATTGACTCTGATCCATTCTTAAATATCGTTTGAATTGATTAGGATCTGCACTCAGGAATTTTTTGTGAACTAAAGTCAAGTTTTCTTTCCCTCTTTTCTCAATCCAAGCTCTAATCCACCATCTTCTACATCTTTGTCTTTTATATTCAGCAATGCACCTTGCTGCGAATGTAATGGAACGTAAATTATGTTTGTTTTCGTACAATCATTTTTCTTGCGGTAGGGTATGTGAAATCGCGTAAATAATAACAACCTAAAAATCTTTGTTCTAGCAGGCATCCAATTCACGGCCGAAAGTTACTGCAAATTGTCACTAAAAATTAATGAAAAATTAGAAGCGATTCTAAACTCATTAATTTATTGGTCAAGTTCAAATTGACGACAATTTTCTGTTTACACCTGTCAATAAAATTCAAGGTCACAAAATTGACTACTGGCCGACTACTGGTACAAATAATCAGATCATTTCACACTACATGATGACTGGAGCGAAAATAAGATATCTAAGTATACGAGTTTGATAAAGATGGAAGTAAAATGCGGACATTCTTCCAGTAGTCGGCCAGGGAGGCCGAACATTAGCTACTTTGGTAAATTGTTATGCCAGTAACCGGCCATGTTAATTTTAAACTATTAATTATGAATTTAGTTTTTTTTTAAATATATATATATATATAAATAAGTTATTTTCAAGTATATTCAACTATCAAAATCGGTCAAAATGCATTTGGCACTAACAATTCAATTCAAAACTTACCTTCAAAATCTGTATTTGGGATGTTTCCTACCATTTGAATTCACACATGAAGCACTAAATGCCCGACACGCCTCTTTTGCGCGGGGAACTACGGAAATAAAGTTTGACATTGGAGGAACGAACTGTTGGTATACGTGTTTCAAAAAGATGACAAATTACCGGTAATCTAGAAAATTGCTAATAATTCGCGCGTAATTCATAATAATATGAGATTGAATCGTTTGTGGCCGACTAATGGTGGTGGCCGGCTTACTATAGCGCACTCCCTTTATAATTCTGGTCGCATAAGTCAGTTGGAAAACATGATAAGTTGTTTTTTATTTTTCAACTGCCCATAATCTGAAAACTAACAAAGTTCCTAATGGAAAAATGATGAAGAAAACAGGTCGCTTTTTTCAAGAATCTTCAATGATACAGTTTGACCATGTCATTACAGATTCAAACACCCTATAAAAAAATGCACATTGTATGCTGCTTTTGAGGTTATAATATGTTTCTGGATTATGCTAAAACATTTAATTCATGTGATACTTACTTTATTTACTTATTCAGTGATATAAAAAATGTCCCATCACTTTCCACGTTTTTCTCAGTAAAAAAACCCAACGCCGTCAACTCCAAAACAACGCAGAAAGAGAAAGGAAGAATCAAAATGCACTCTGGATCTCTGAACCTGTACCTCACTGAATGGCCAAATTGTAACATGGCGGGAATTTTGAAATGAAAACAGAAAATGAGTGGATAGGTCATTTGGACATTGGTTTTTATTATAATGAATAATATTGGTTTCATTTGTTTATGAAAATATAAGAATGTTGTTTCTGTCCTGTGTAAAATAGGAGGTATTGGTATTAACATGAAAGAATACAATATTAAATAAATAGTTGAAAGTAAGGGGTCAAAAAATATAAATATTCTAAGATTAAATTCACATGAAATTTTTAACTTTTTATTGTGTGAAATAATCAAGTTATTAAATACAATTGTCGAGAACCATTATGAAACTGGGCAATAAATGTATATTCAATATCTGCGATGAACCTCTCAAAGCGAACTATGTTATGTCTAGAAAGAACATCCACACGTTAAAAAAAATTTGTCTTCGCCAATAACTCTCAGTAGGTATTCAAAAAAAGTCCACAAAAGAACAAATACAATACTTCCAACATCCTTTAGAGTCCTCTTTGGAAAGTGCATATTGCGTCTCAAAAAACATTTTTAAAACATCCCAAAACCTCCCAGGACTGTTTGTACTCGCTGGGTTCCGTCTATGAGTATGACAGAACTCCATATACAATGTCACCAATTAAGTCCGCTTCACATGGGATTTTTGTATTATTAAGTTTCCGCAAATTTAGAGTTTATGAGCAGTTTTTGCTTTGAAAATAATGCAAACTGACGTTTACGATTTTTTCCCATAGGCTACACCTGTCAAATTTGACTTTTTTTTAAATACAAAAAGTTAGGTTATTTCTCAATATTTCGAAAATTATTATACGAAAAAGTTGTTTATTTTTCGGATTCCTTCCCACCTACCAAATTTGATGCAATCCAACGTCCGTCGAGGCATTAGCCAGGGAAGTAGTTGTTTTTTTATGGATATGCGACCAACATACACCTATTGTATAGGTATTTGTAGTCAGCTGTCTTCAGGACATTTTTGTTTTGTTTTCTTATCCTTACAATTTTTCGGCTAAGTAATTCAAATTTCGTCTGAAAATAGCAGTTGAAATGTAATACAATACAAAATGTTTCTAATTGGATATTTTCAAACAATATAAATATGCTAAAAAATATATGTCATACTTGATGCAAAGTGGTTCTAGTTATGAATTTTCGAATCCATTTCTAAATCAATAAATCTAAAGTTCTTGCTAATTCAAACTTTAAAAATTAATCTCCTGAGTAATACTTACAAATTAATCAAGTTGCTCTTGGTATGTTGTGAAATAAATTATAATGTAGTAATAGAAAAGGAAACACTGAAGTACAATTATTTCATAATAAACATTTATAGGGCAGAATTTAATTATAAGGCGATTCAAATGATAACAACTGTTTTGTACAAAATAGTTAATTAATTATAACATTTCGGTATGTCTATCTTCACGCTCAATGCAAATAATGGTTCGCCTGGAAACTTCGTTGATACCCTTTCTGGAAAACTGAGGTGTAATATTTGATATATATATATATATGCTCAAATTACTATCTCCAGATGGTTGACATCTCGGAATGGTCTGCGCTTGTACACTTTTTGCTTCAAACACTCTCAAAGGAAAAAATCTAGTGGGGTAAAGTCTGGTGACCTGGGTGGCCAGGGTTGTTAATAATTTCTCCTAGCCCCATACACGTTTATAACCCCATACAGAAAATGTGTGATTGTGTTGAGAAAATTCACACAACAGTTCATATCATTTGCAGTGCAACAAAATTGTCAATGAACTATTCATGCAACAATTATCTATTGCATGCCCCACGTTTTTTGTTTTAAATTTTCATAGCTATTAAAAATTCACATAAAACATATTTTATAGTCTTTTTTTTCATTTGAATAATTATTTTGAGTGTGCGGACAATAGATATGCGATCAGTCATTCGTTTTAAAAAAATGTGGTAACCCCTTACTTTATTTTCAATTATTATACTTGAATTTGATATTTTCAAAATAAATAGTCATAACCACGGCTATGGGAAAGGGAAAGATTCTCAATTGGATATTGGAATGGAATATTTTTCTAGAAATTGAAAAATATACGATAAAATGAAGCAATTTTTTCGAATATCTAATAGAAATCGCTAAAGTTCATGAAATATGAACACTCCCTGTTCATATTTTCAAAAAAATTAATCGAATCGTTCTTTTGTAGTGTACCACGAAATTGTTGCATTTTCTTAAAGTTTCAAACATTAATTAATTCGCAAAATATTCATTTTTAACTGAAAAACGTATTATTAGACATTATTAAAAATGATCAGATTTGATGGAAGTTATTTGAAAAAAATCGCCAAATATTCAAATTGATCGTGGCTATATTCGAGTATAACTTTTGATTACGACAACTATTTTGTATAACAATTTCCTTATAATTTCAATAGTAAGGGCGTCCAAAACATATTCTCACGTATATCATAGGAGCTCTGGAGCTATATTATATTTCAATTTTTGAGGGAAACACCACCACCAGAATAAAAACTCGTGTGCGGTCGGACTCTTTTTGACGCTGAGCATATGATTTCATTTTTGTCTCTCTGTATAAATAGTAAACACTCGTATCACATGTACATTAATAGTTCTTTATGCAACAAGTGCAAAAAGTAAGTGTTTATTGAACCCGACGTGAAGTTGACAACGAGTGCAATAAACACTTTTTGCACGAGTTGCATACAATATTTTTCTACGTTCATACAAAAAACAAAAAATGTTTATTTAGGTGGCACTGAGTGTGGGAAAATAAAAAGCGTAATTTAATAATTAATTAGCACTTTCGATTTGCATTGAGGAAGTTAGGAAAACCTATGTTAGGAACAATTTAACTCAAACTTTATTTTTCATAAATTGCATTTTCTAGTAATTCCGTAATTTAGTGTGCAATAAATATGATTGATAATAATATAAAATATGCAATTGTTTAAAATGTAATACACTATCACAGAAAATGGACTAAAAATGGCGTCGATTTGAACGTTTATGTTTGTCATTATCACAAAACGCTGTAGTATTATGTCCAGAAAAGAATATAATCCTCTAAACATACGTTGAATGAAAAAAAAATTTCTTCCACGTATTACCACTCACTACCGCTCATGTATCATTTTAAATTTCCAGCAGTTCGGATGTTTTCGTACACTTTCGGAATCGTATGAACACATATGAACGCTTGTCCCACAGACTCGTATATAATAGAAAGAGACAGTGAGAGAGAAAGAAAGTCGCATGGAGGGGGCATAACGCTTTTTTCTTACGTGACGATTTCTACCAGTCAACATCTACAGCAAGCCGCGTACAGGATTTCGGTTCCAAAAATTAAAAATGTAATTACCTACTTATAATGGATGGCTTTTATTTGTGAATTTTTTAATCGACTAAAAAAAATCAGTATCCGTATAGATCATCCAGGAAGTAGCAATAACCTTGAATATTCCTCATAGTTCAAATTTTGGAGATATTTGCGGAAAACTGCAAAGAAACTGCCAAGGTTACACGAATTACAGAAACTTTTGCGATAATATATGCTTCCTATTTGAGGTGCAGAGTCAGAACCAGAGAAAATGTGTTCATGCGTAGTTCCGCTAATTTCTTCAAGCGTGTCATGCTAGGTTGTATTCAGTTTTTGCAAAAATCACCGGATTTACCCTTAGCTTACCTCATAATTCAATTTTTGTCCAAAAGCTTTCAAAATTGGCGTTATCAAACCAATTTACAAATCGGGACCAAAAAATGAAACACAAAATTATAGACCAATCACATTGATTTCAAGTTTAGCGAAAGTATTTGGACAAAAATTTCAAAATTGGAAATGCTTTATTATTCACTTATTCAAACACAACTGGACTATGGAATTCTTGGATGGGGGAGAGGGAATGATAATTATTCAAACCATTAGAAATTCTCTAGAAATGGTTTCCTCGAAATCACAAGATATTCATCTACTCTTTTGTTCAAAGAAAGCCAAAAGATAGACATCAGACAAGACATATTAATCTACCTTTTCAAAAATAAAATAATATACACAAATCACATTTATAACACCAGGTTTAAAACTGAAATAATAACAAAAATTAGAGTAAATACAACAATTGGCCAAAAAAATTACATAATTATTTCTCCTTACAATTGTGATATAGTACCCGAAAAAATACAGGCTATCACATCGATTTTCTCATATGAGAAAAATCTGAAAATTTTGAGATTGGAAAGTCCCAGGATAACTTTTCATGAAATACTGAATATACAATTCTGTGTTTCAATACTAACTAACTGGTAGAAATACCACAAAAACGTTCAAAATATTATACAGGGTAAGTCAAGCTGAACGCTTCGGACTCTCGTGGCCAAATGGTATTTTTTTTTTCGGTAAACGGTCTGGGAAAGTATATGTATGTCGATCTGAACTACATTTTTGAAATACCTAATGATTTTTACAAGGTATTTGAAAAGAGCGTGACATATCAAAGTTATTTTTTTTAAATAGAACACCCTGTATTTTCTTGCATTTTTTAATTCTTTGAGAAAAAATAAGCTGACTTTGCTAATATTTCCCTATACCTAAATGTGGCGTTTCAGGAATTATCGAAGCCTTTTCGAAATTCGATGAATTTTTTGAATGAACATTGTTTCATCTAGTCTGATGTCGAATACTGAAGTATAGTTCTTCAATATTATTAGCAAATTGAATTTGAACACTCTCAACTTACAGTTGATTTTCTATAGAGCATTGTTATATCGGTCCACCTGTTTCTACTATTTTTGGGGTTACTGGTTTTTATTAAAAAAAAACAATATTGAAACATTAAAGTTTAAGGGAAAATTAAAAAATATATATAATACATGTTCGAAATGACCACCATCTACTTCAATACATCATCTAATTCTTTTTTCGAGTGAGCTTCTGACATTTTCAACATATTTGGAGTTACTGTTTGGAAGGCATTTCTAATCCTCACTTTCATATCATCAGGAGTAGTGGGTGGTGTACTGTATACAATATCCTTGATATATCCCCATAAAGAAAGTCCAAGGGTGTAAGATCATGCGATCTCGCCGGCCAGTTATAAGGATCACCTCTTCCTATCCATTCATCTGTAAATTTTCTGTCCAGATAGTTCCTGACAATACGTTTGAAATGTGCCGGAGCACCATCTAATTGTAGCCACATCTTCTGTCTCACATTCAAAAGAATTTTTTCCAGAAGATTCCAAAAATCTGTTTTCATTAATCTTAAAAATTTCCTTTCATCCAGATGCCCGTCATAGAAATAAGGACCAATTATGGTGTCTCCTATGATTCCACCGAATGAGTTAACACTCCACCGGTTCTGGCCATCGACGCTTCGAAATAAATGTCTGTTTTCGGTGTCATCATAATGAAACTTATGTCGATTCACCAGACCAGTGTTATGGAAGGTTGATTCGTCTGTGAATAAAATATGTCCATAAAAGTTCATCTCTTCGCCAACTTGTTCAAGATACCATAAACATAAATTTAGCCTGTGTTCAAAGTCCCTCCCATACAGATGATGATGCAGCTGAATGTAATATGGATGATATTTGTGTTTTCTAATAATTCTGCTAACACTCGATTGACTTATACCTGTTGCATTAGCAATATGGCTCTAGTACTGGTATTGGGATTTCCAATCACATATTGCAATTGGTTTTGATATCTCTCAGACAGTGTACTCGATACTACCTGTTCCTCGAAATCTGTCAATGATCTCTCAAACACATTTTTATCAGGATGCTCTTGATCTGGGTACTTTTGTGCATAAACCCTCGACGCTAATAAGCAATTTTTGTAACACTCTCCAATGGTTAAAATCATGTTGATTCTTTCTTCAAGTGTAAAACTTTTCATTTTACTTCTCAAATCTGAGAACACGAGAGCAAGACGAATTCAACACAAACTTATGACAAAATATTACGCTATTTGACAGGAGTCTGCTTGGAACAACAATTGAACAGAGTTGAACGTATTACTCAAGTATATGACATCAGACTACTAGATGAAATAATGTTAATTCAAAAAATTCATCGGATTTCGAAAAGGCTTCGATAACTCCTGAAGCACCACATTTAGGTATAGGGAAATATTATATGGTTCGAAAGGAAATGAAAAGGTGAATCTTGTCACGTGGAAAAATATAGGGTTCCATTTGAAATAACAAAGTTATTGGAGTTCAAATATGCGGTAAGTGATAATATTAAACACACTGTATACTATTGATCGTCTACGCAAGCCACAGTAACTAGCTGAAAGGGATTTGAGTGACCGGTCAAAATTTCGTATACCTGCCGTGGCTAATTCCAATGATATTGAATTTCTTTGACAACGTTACATTTTGTGAAATACATATACTTCCCCAGACCGTTTACTGAAAAAAATACCATTTGGCCTCGACTCATCCTGTATAATTAAATTAAAACAAATCTAATGAATATCCACAACAAGTTTACTTCGTGGGATTGTTTTATAGTTTGTTTCCATGTCATGCATTTATTGAAAATGTTATAACTTCCTATGAATTGAACTTATTATTATTATTATTCTTCTTCCTAGAGAGCATGATGGAGAATCATTAATCTACCAGTCATCATCAAGAATCACTAAACATTAATTGCAGTTCAAAAAATATTTATAGGTATAAACAACGCGTGGTTTGTAGATATTGTATGTATTTCAAACTTCAAGGCGTATTTTGATACACTACTCGACAAGGCCAAACTTTGCCATTAACACGCAGAAAACCGATTAGTACAAAATTAAACTTTATGTTTGGAGTTTGAACGCATCGACTGAATTATTGCAATTATCGTTGGTTATCAATTACAGAAATGTTTGAAAGTAAACAGAAAATATATTTGAATAAGTAATGAAAGTGCAATAAATATTTTTTTTAATATGCCACGTTTTTAAGAAGAATAAAATAATTTCCCCTAGCCCATATACGAAGGCGTATAAGGGCCAACAACAAAATATTTTTTTAAATATTAGGAATTGTCACTTCAAAGTGACAATTGTCACTTTGAACTGACAATTGTCACTTAGAACTGACAATTGTCACTTCGAACTGACAATTGTCACTTTGAAGTGACAATTGTCACTGAACTGACAATTGTCACTTTGAAGTGACAATTGTCACTTTGAAGTGACAATTGTCACTTCGAACTGACAATTGTCACTTCGAACTAACAATTGTCACTTTGAAGTGACAATTGTCACTTCGAACTGACAATTGTCACTTTGAAGTGACAATTGTCACTTTGAAGTGACAATTGTCACTTCGAACTGACAATTGTCACTTTGAAGTGACAATTGTTACTTTGAACTGACAATTGTCACTTCGAACTGACAATTGTCACTTTGAACTGACAATTGTCACTTTGAACTGACAATTGTCACTTTGAACTGACAATTGTCACTTTGAACTGACAATTGTCACTTTGAACTGACAATTGTCACTTTGAACTGACAATTGTCACTTTGAACTGACAATTGTCACTTCGAACTGACAATTGTCACTTTGAAGTGACATTTGTCACTTTGAAGTGACAATTGTCACTTTGAAGTGACAATTGTCACTTCGAACTGACAATTGTCACTTTGAAGTGACAATTGTTACTTTGAATGACAATTGTCACTTGAATGACAATTGTCACTTCGAACTGACAATTGTCACTTTGAAGTGACAATTGTACTAATTTCTAAAATAATATTGTTATAATAAAAAAATTATATTTTATTCTTGCTTGAAAATGACTTCCTTTTCGATAAAAAAACTATTTCAGAAAAACCGATTGAATTCTCGTGGAAAATCTCCTATTTTGTTTAAAAAAAAGAGCACTGTGTCCGTCCGAGACATTTGAGAAAAAACTCCATTCATTTTTCGAAAGGAACTACCCTGTATACAAAATGAGATGTTCATAGGAGAGTAGGCCATCAAAAATGAAACAGGTTGAATATTTAGTCAATTTTCAACATAGATATAGGAAAAAGTATTGAAAAAACTTTTATAGATTGTGCATGTCGAATAACCTCAAAATCAATTGGAATTTTACATGATGGCCAGTAAGGCAACAAGTTAAAAAACTTTGAAGATGGCAGAATTTCGAAAACAGTAAGAATCAATACTATGAGCTATGTGCAGTTCCAAGCATTTATTCGAAAATATCTAAAATCACCTTTTTTTTCTATATTCTCTGATCAATTTATGAATATCCTATTTTTCTTTCAAATAACTCAAGTTAAATAGAGTAAGTAGTTTAATACCAATAGATGAACTATTTAATTTTTTTCGCAATTTTATTAATAGAATTATCTGGAAATGGGTTTTTACCCCGCCGCTCGCTGTTGCAATAGTTTGTATCGAATAACTAAATCAAAATTCAACTTCAAACTGACAATTGTCAGTTCCCTCACAATTTCCAATTTTTACCTATGACCATCTATTCTCTGATTGGCTATTATCATGGAGACGTTTGCTGTTCTACCATTGGTTACTTTTAGTCATCTCCAATCTCATATACTGTATGTTTCAAATTTATAAATGTGTTGATTACTGTTTATTCCTGAAAATTTTGTAAATTTAGACTTTTTATTGTCTTTTTTCCAATTATGGTTTATGATCATTATGACAGTGTATGAAATTGATTGTGTTATATTATTTTGACATTTTTATTCATCCATATTATACAAAGGCTTATAAATAAATAGAACTTCAAAAGTTATTAAAAAAAAAATCTCTTGGAACTAATAACTATTTAGTAATTATTCTTTTTTTTGGTTTTTTTTTTTTTTAAACCTTTAACTGGCATAACATAAAATATATATATATATATATATATATATATATATATAAATATCGTCCGCGTAGAATTTGTATTTTTTCTGGTTTTCTTTATGTGATTCCATCTAGCTTCGAACATTAATAGTTGGTGCCCGCGATTTCATCCGCGTAGTATTTATATTTTTTCTGGTTTTATTTTATGTGATTCCATTTAGCTTCGAACATTGTCAGATTTAATGATTCAAAAATGACGGATTTTCATACTAACTTTCATCCCTTTTTTCACCACATTGGGATTATTCCAATTTCCAAAAATCGTTCGCTAGTGCTCACCTACAGTGTCAAAGAAACCCACATGCAAATTTTCAAGGTCCTAGTCCCAGCTGTGGGTTGATACCTCAGTCAATCAGTTATTTTTGTTTACAGGGTGTTTGTTAAGTACGCGTAGAAAATTCAGGAGCATGTTGCTGACGTCAAAATAAAAAGAAAAGTTCCAATAAACATATATCCGCAAGTTATACGTTTCTGAGATGCAGGGTGTCAAAGTTGAATTCCTAATTTTATTTTTTGTGAATCCAGTTCAAGATTTACGAATTCAAAATTAATTTAGTTAAATAAACTATTTTTCTTTGATTTCATTTTAAAATAGGAATCGGGTGTTATTACAATTTGATACTAACAATAATAAGAGTAATTAATTCCAATCTAACACTGAAACAGTTGGTTTAATTGATAATTGAAGTAATTGTTCAAAATGGCCACCTTGCACCATTATGTATGCGTCGGCTCGTCGTCTCATGGACCCACGTACACGTTCCTAATATTTTAAAAAATATTTTGTTGTTGGCCCTTATTCGCCTTCGTAAATTCAGAACCCCATAAAGATTGTCCTGAAAATGTATGATTGTGAATTTTTAATAGCTATGAAAATACTTGTAAGATTTACAACGAAACACGTGGGGCGCATGCAATAGATAAATTGATGCATGAAAGTTTCTTCAGGTTGCTTTGCTGTCAGAGTATCAGCAAATGAATTGGGCACTATGTCGGCCAAAAAGGTGTACTTTGCTCTGATTGATTCCCATTTACGCTATGGTATATGTTTTTGGGGAACATCTTGCCAATATTTATTTGATAGGGTATTTGTACTGCAAAAAAGAGCAGTTAGAAATATGTGTAAGGCAGGATTCAGGTCCAAAACACACAATATCCTGACCTTGCCTTGCATTCTTATTTTGGAAATGGTATGCCTAATGCAAAAAAAATACAAAGATGAAATTTCTACTATATCTCGACGTCATAGTAGAAATACGTTCAATATATGTTTACCAATTCCAATTTCTTAAAAAATTAAGAGATCGTTCATTTACAACGGCAAGAAAATGTTTAATCACTTGTCAAATGAAATTAAAGGTGAACCATGTTCCACTAAATTTAGAAAATCAGTAAAAAAGTTTTTGATATCGAAGGCCTATTATTCATTAGACGAATTCTACTCCGATAGGAATATCAGCATAAAATCTTAAATTATTTTAAATTCTGACTATTTATAATGTTTTATATGTTTTTATATATTTTATATGTATGATATGTTTTATATATTTTATGTTTCTTATGTTAATTAACAATTTTTGTGACTACGAATGTAATAACGTGATTGTCTATTTTATACTTTTTTCCTATTTACATTGTTATTTATATATTTACATATTTACCTTTAAGTACTCGCTTTGTCAACAAAAAATTAATTTTTCCGACAATAAAGCATATTTTGATTTGATTTGATTTCACTTGAGTCACTAACAATTTTATTGCACTGCAACTGATATGAGGTGTTGAGTGAATTTTCTCAACGACAGCTACTCCCTACATTCATTATCTATTCCATGCGCCCACGTGTTTCGTTTGAAATCTTACAAGTATTTTCATAGCTATTAAAAAATCACGATAACCAATTTTCAGGACAATCTGTATGGGGATATAGATTGATAGATTTATTCAACAACGTATACAATTGTTTGCTGCAAGTCAGAAGAAAAAAAGAACAAAAGAAAGAAATGAAGACTTATGGCTAAAAGGTGTAGTCTAAGAAAAAAAAATCTAAAAGTCACAAAAACATATAGTCGGCAAGTATATTTTCCGACGAGATGACAGAATTTAAATACAAACAATAAATTATAAGAACAATCACATGGTAAAAAAACGAATTCACAATAAAATCATACTTTTAGAACATTATATATATATATATATATATATATATATATATATATATGAATGGGAAGAATATCGAGGGATGGTAAACAAAACGGAAGAAAATTTAATGGACATAGCCCTCAAAGAGAATCGTTAACCGTAGACACGTGTTTCGGGCTCTCGGCCCTCATCAGTACGGTGAAGAAGTGCAAGGATGAACAACACTTGGTAGAAAACGACAAATGAACGGAGTCAACAAACAGAAGCCAGCCGCACATTTGTGGTTTCGGTAAATTTAAATACAGAGTTTTATGGATGCTTTTGTGAAACATGAATTCTTCAACACTATAGAAACAGTACCGCAATAAAAAGGTTCTGAGTTCTTTTTGTAAACATTCTGGCTGATTTTTTTACTCTTCTGGTATGTGATTATGAAGATCCAAGTTGAGAGAGTTTCTCTGACACTTGAGGAGTCTGAAACTGGGTTTGACAAGCCAATTACAGTTGCTAGTATTGTGCGCGTGAATTTCTTATTGTTTGCAATGATTATCTTCGGGTTGGTGGATTTATAAAAATGTTTTGTAAATATAAACCGATGAAAGAGGCATCACTCCATTTCTGATGAATAAAGGCTTACAGCTATCTCTAAACCCAGCGTTGCATATTATTCTCAATGCTTTTTTCTGTAGGATGGAATTTTTTATGGCGTGTGACGAGTTACCCCACAAAATGAGGCCATATTCTAATTTGGCGTGAAATGGGGCAAAATAGGTCTTTATAAGTGCATCTGTGCTCATGATGTTACGAAGTTGTCTGAAAGCAAATAAACTTCTGGATGTTTGCCTCTGAGATCTTCAATATGAGCTGACCATGTAAGATTGTCGTCTAAGATTATACCTAGTAATTTAACACTGGAGTTATCTGAGTTATGTGCATTTGAAGAAAAAATTATATATTGATTTTTATCTCTATTGATTTTGAGTTTGATTGTTAGGAACCAGGTGGCCTTATCTTCAGCTGCCATGGATTCTTGAGTCAACTGTCTGACGTCTTTGTTCCTTGATATCAATGAAGTGTCATCAGCGTATTGTATACATTCTAGAGGTTGCATAAATAAGTTCAAAGCATTCACATAAATAAGGAAAAGGAGAGGGCCAAGTACCAAACCTTGGGGTACACCGTATCTTACTGTCACTGATGTTGACAATTGATTATTTTCAGAGACAACTTGCTTTCTCTCGCATAGATACGTTTCGAGGGCAACTCCTCTAACACCATAAAATTCCATTTTTTCTAGAAGAATGTCGTGGGAGACACAGTCGAAGGCCTTGGAGAGGTCGCGCAGAGTGATAGCAACGTGTTCCTTTCTCTCAAGGCCATCCACTATGCCTCTGACCACCTTCAATAGAGCATCAATTGTAGAAGTTCTACCAAATTGTACATCGTCCAGTAGTTGTTTAGCCGAACAATAGGCGGCGAGTCTATTTCTTAGGAGAATTTCGAGGATTTTACCCAGTATTGGAACAATTAAGATTGGCCGGTAATTGTCGACCAATTTTAAATCCCTTTTTTTGAAAATCGGGATTATTTTGGAAATTTTTGGCATTCGGAAATATACCGGACGTGAAACATAAATTGAATAGGTTGGTTACTGGTTCAATGATTTCCTCAACGACTGCTTTGATTATGTAGCTATTTAGCTCATAATAGTCCAAACAAGGTGAATTTTTCAGAATTTTGATAGCCTTTCGCACTTCTAGTGGTGTAACGGGTGTAAAAATAAAGATTCACATGGTTTTAGTGTACCATTGAGAAATGTGAGAGTAACATTTTCTGAGTGTGGCAGGGAGGAAATGATATTTTCTACTATATTACCAAAGAAGTCACTGAAGTCTTCAGATGATATTTCAGTATTTTTTGCGGTTTGTTCCGGTTGAGCTCGTGATTGGTAAGTTTCCAAGGAGTCTTCGAAATATTATCTGAATTTTTGACATAATTGCCGTAAGCACTTTTTTTTGCTACATTTAGTTGCTTTCTGTATTGTTTCCTCAGTATTTTGTAGGCAATGTGATTTTCAGCACATTTAGAGCTATCGCAAATGATTTTCACACATTGTAAATTGTCCCTTGTTTCTCTAAGATAATTATTGAACTACGCCACTGGTGGTTTTTTGTCCGTGCTAATTTTTTTTGCGGGAAATAGTTTAAGCAGAGGTTTCGTAAGGTGAATAGAAGATTGTTTGCAAATTCGTCCGTCGAGAGTGTACGTCTGCAAACGTCTTCCCACTTCACTTCAGACAGGGCTTTTTTATAAATCTGTATGGGGTGATTAATCTGTATGGGGCTAGGATAAATTATTTTATACTTTCTAGTTCGTTTTAAAAACGTGGTATACTGTTTTTTTTATTTGAATAATTATTTTCTGCTTTTTAGCCTTGCGTGTGAAATGTTTTTTTTTCACAATTTTTTCGTCTTTTT
The DNA here is from genome assembly GCA_018342105.1 of Gonioctena quinquepunctata. Taxonomy (NCBI): domain Eukaryota; kingdom Metazoa; phylum Arthropoda; class Insecta; order Coleoptera; family Chrysomelidae; genus Gonioctena; species Gonioctena quinquepunctata. Next base: position 552,924 of record JAFIRS010000621.1, on the reverse strand, counting down.
GTCTCTTTCTCTCTTACACACTTAATTCTTCAATTTAAAACCTGTTGCAAAAAAAATTGTACCGAACAAACAAACAAACAACAAATGTAGCCTCTCAGATGCACTCTCTATTCTTTGGTATACGAGACGGACTTACCTGAGCTTAAATCAGTAATAAAAAAATTCCTCGGGCCAAGACCAAGCTGTTGTCACAATTACCTGACGAAACCCTAAGTGCCCTTGCCGTGGCCATAAATAAGTCTTTGGCACAGGTACTTTTCCTTCCAGCCTAAAGATAGCAATAGTTATACCCTTCACAAAGGAGGTGCCAGTTATGATCCAAACAACTTCAGGCTTATCTCCCTTTTATCAACACTGTCAAAAATCATTGAGAAACTAGTAAAATGTAGAATAATGGGTTTCTTGCAGATACACAATATTGGCGCCTGAACAGTTCGATTTCCAAAACAACAAGAGTACAAATGACTCAATCTTTGATCTTCTTGAAAAAGTGTACATGAGCCTCAATGAGAAAGAGGCAGCCGCAGTTATCTTCTTCGATCTTTCCAAGGCTTTCGACTGTGTAAGACATAAAATACTATTGAAAAAGCTCTTACATTACGATTTTCACGGAACAGCTCTAGACTGGATCAGATCTTACATTACTGATCGAAAGCAAAGAATAATACTAGGCAGCAATACTTCTGAGTTAGACCCATAGGGGTCAGTCCTAGGTCCCATTCTCTTTCTCCTATACATTAACGATATACAGAGTGACCCATTTGAAAGCGGGCCACCTCTCTAAAACTGTTATTTATTATCCGATTCAGAAGTTTTTTCCAGTAGATAGTTCTAGTTGAATGCCATAAATTCGAAATAAAAATTTCAGGGCCTACTTCGAATTTTTTTCAAGGTCAAAAATTCAAAAAACATACTAGCAATTTTTTTAAATGAAATTTGACGACGCCACTGGATTTGTGATGCTTTCAAATGGGTGTGACCAAAATTTCACGATAAAATAATTTTTTTTTACAGAAATATAGCATAAGTAAAATATTCATATCAATATCGAAATAATTCAAATAGTTATCATATAAATCATAATTTTGTAAATAATATGGTTTAAAATACTCCTTCAGAACATAATAACTCTATGTGGGATATGTTATGTTTCTTAGAACACTGCAGTTTGTTGTCAAAGAATAGAAATGCACATATTTACATCCAATAATATAATTACCAATATTGAAAACATAAATGAACTACTACCAAAGAATGTATTGACATGACAGTGCCTACACATTAAATTTCGGACTGTTCAACCAAATCTCCATTTAATTCGATACATTTATCGTATCGTTTTCTAATGTTAACCATAACATTCGATAATTGGTATGGGGTGATATCTTTGCAAGCCTGTCCTATTCTTTCACGCAGTTCCTCTTTGCTCGTTGGGCGAGTTTTGTAAACTTTTTCTTTAACGAAGCCCCATAAAAAAAATCCAATGGAGTCAAGTCCGGGGATCTGGGGGGAAACTTGATCAATGCACTATTTCGCCCTATCCACCGATTAGGAAAATTTTCTTCCAACCAATCTCTCACAATCCTGCTATTGTGGATGGAACAGCCTCTTCTGCCAGTGAAAGTTCATCCATAGCGTTGGAAAATTCGTTTTTCAAAAAATTCAAAAAATTTTGACCATTTAAATTGCTTTCCAAAAAAAAGGGGCCAAATATTTTGGTATGTAATATTCCACACCAAACATTTATTTTTTGTGAGTACTGTCTTCTGCAATTTATTATCCAATGTGGATTTTCTTCCGTCCAATACCATGTATTTTGAGAATTAACTGTTCCATTGGTTGTGAATGTTGCCTCGTACTGAACAAATTTTTTTTCACAAAATTCCCGTTCTTTAGATATTTTTCTTGAGCCCATGAACTATACTCCGTCTTCTTTTCATTATCGCCTTCTTCTAAGGTGTGAAGAAACTTTGGTTTAAAGGGCTTCATCTTATTATATTTCCTAAGATTTCTCCTTATTGTTTCACGCGGTAAGTTAATGTCCAAACTTGCAATTCTCACACTTGTTTTCGAATTATTATTAAAATAATTTCGAATTCGTTCAGAATTATTTCGTCTCTGCCTTTGTACAATATTACTATTCTTCAGAATATGTTTACAAACAGCTCCATACTGATTGAAAATTTGGTTTATTCGGCCAACTGTAGCTCTGCTAATATTTCGACGCTTCGGATGCATGTTATTGAAAATTCTACATACTTCCCTTTCGGATTGTCGTTGTTACCACGAAGTCTTACTATTTCAATTTTCTCCTGCAAAGTCAAATTATCAGCCATACTTCTTTATTAGTGTAGGTACTTGAGGAGTTATAAACTTCACTATTAACACTGACAAATTTGTGTCTTTTCAGCTATTGTTCTGATGACTTGTTATCTCTATAGCAACTAAAGTTACAAAGCCTCCTAATAAAAATAATATTTTTGAAATGTGGTATCCCAAGCATGTTTGAATGAAACCAAGATTGATATTTGGACTAACCGTCAACCACCAAAGAGGAACTGCGTGAAAGAATAAGACAGGCTTGCACAGATATTACCCCAAACCAATGATCGAATGTTGATCGAATCTTATGGTTAGTTAGCATTAGAAAATGGTAGAATAAATGTATAGAATTAAATCGGGATTTGGTTGAAAAGTACGAAAATTAACGTGTAGGCACTCTCATTACAATCCATTCTTTTGTTGTAGTTCATTTATGTTATCAATATTGGTTATTATTGATTATTGAATATTGATTACTATTTGATGTAAAGATGTACATTTAATTTCTTTGGCAGTGGCAGTTCTGATGGACATAACTATCTCCTAATACTAAGGAGTTACATTTGAAAGAAACATAATTTGACGCCATTTTGAATGTCTGCTGTTTACAAACTCGAATGCTAACGACCTGAAAGAGCATTTTAAACGAAATTTTCAACAAGATTGTGATTTATTTGACGACTATTCGAAATATTTTGATAAATTGATATGAATTTTACTTATGCCATATTTCTGTTGAAAAAAATAATTTTATCGTGAAATTTTGGTCACACCCATTTGAAAGCACCACAAATCCAGTGGCGTCGTCAAATTTTATTTAAAAAGATCGCTAGTATGTTTTTTAGAATTTTTACCTTGAAAAAAATTCGAAGTAGGCCGTGAAATTTTTATTTTCATTTCGAATTTATGGCATTTAACTAGAACTATTGATGCTGTATCTACTGAAAAGAAAAAACTTCTGAATCGGATAATAAATAACAGTTTTAGAGAGGTGGCCCGCTTTCAAATGGGTCACTCTGTATATATAGCCAAGCGAGATATATCTGGCACCTCACACTGTTTGCTAACGATTCTAAAATCCTCTGGCAAAATGAAGATCGTACTGCTTTGCCTCAGACTATTCCTGCAGTTGTAGTAAAAATCAAATTGTGTTGTGAGGCAAATATGATGACATTGAACATCACAAAAACAAATTTGGTCACGTTCAAGTTGGATTTAGAATAATTACCTTTAGGCCCTGAAATGATCAAGAGCAAGCCTGGTACAAAATTTCTTGGTGTACACGTTGATAACAATGAAGTTCGATTCTCATATTATGCCCCTAAAAGAAAGCTGTCCTCTGGTTGCTACGTTGTCAATATAATATCCCGCGAACTTAGAATGTCGGCTTCTTTAACGGCATACTACTCATTCATTGAGTCTCACTTACGGCATGGAATTCCATTATGGGGTTCTTGTAGTCAGGTTCTCTTCCAAAGTATATTTGTCCTCCAGAAACGAGCCTTGAAATTACTTTTCAAAGCAAAAAGGCGTGAATCTTGCAGGCCGATTTTTTTAAATAACAAATTAATGACATATGAAATATTCATTTTAGAGACAGCTTGCTTGGCACACAAATATAGGAAAAAATTCACTAACCGGTATACACGTCAAGAAAAAAAACTTGGTCTACCCCTTCCCACTTCAACTCTTACGAAACAGTCTTTGATTTACAGAAGCAATCAGATTTATAATCATTTACCGAATCAAATCAGATAAATTAACGATATGGAAGGTTTCCGAAAGTCACTTAAAACCCTTCTCATGGGGAAATGCTTCTGCAATTTGGAGGAATATCTTGCATACGCATTCCTAGTCGTTCTATATTCTGTGATATATCTTAAATTTTACTTTGTTTATGTGCTTTTTGTATTTTACAATTTACTATTAGAATTAGTGTTTTTATCTACATGTGAGCGTTTTCTCCTAATGTATTAAAGTATCTATGTACGAGAAGGGAAACATTCTCAATTGAATATTGAATAGAAATTTTTTTCTGTGAATTGGAAAATCCACGATAAAAATGAAGTTATTTTTTGTGAATGTTTAACAGAAAACAACTACTTCCCCGGCAAAGGACGTCACGATCTCTCCAAGGTCATGCAGGCGTTTTCAAAACGCTGTAGCATTCTTAAAAATTGTTTGAGAAACGCAGGAAAAAAATGTTCAAAAATAAAGTCGTATGCGGAGATTGCAAATATGCAATAAAAAAATTTCATGTCCCAACCTATTACTGGAAGCATATTTGTGATGATGAGTCATACCTTTATAAAGATAACAGTTTTTGGAATAGATAATTAATGTGTTATATCTCCATTATCTCTCTTTGTTTCATTTCAATAAAATCGATATGTTTGAGAATTTTTTATCTTGATTCCATGATTTATATCACTTATCTCATGTATTTTCGCAGATATACAGCGTATTCGAAAAGTACCTACCACAAAAACATGCAATTAGTCAACGTGAACAATTCAATTCACCTTCGGATGAATATTTTTTTTTTCATTAAAAAGTGAAGTTTTGAAAGTTTAACTTTCTCTCCCGCAAAATGATTATAGACGCCCATAAAACTACTGAAATTGCGATAATCAATAAAAACGAACACTTATCAGGATATACTGGTACTGGCAATCATTGTCAATAACATGAAGATGAATAAAATAAATTCCTAAAGGCAAAACAAAAAGTCTTTAACTCCTAAATAAAGTGCTCCTATGTTGATTTAACTTCATCTACTATAGAAATGGTGCACTTTTCTCGTTTGACTTATCTACCTTCCCCTCTTGCACCCCATAACTCTCCTCCAGCCTCCCCCCCTCCTAGCTCCCTTCTTACGTATAACCTTTCACACAGTAACCATTGAATATCAATTAGTCGAATCAGACCATATACCACAAAATTTTGTTGCTATATTGGCGCCATCTTGACAAAAATCGTTATTAGATATCCTGAAAAGCATTATATATCGACATAACAAAATTCATACGCCATCCTGTCAAGGCCTTTTTGAAATGTATCAGTTATTGATTTTGTGGAAAATATATATGGCGACACTAAAATGTACGCCATTTTGAATAATCTATAAGAAGTCTAAGAATATTTTTCGGAAAAGCTCAACACATTGTAGAGAAGAAAAAAACCAGATGAAATGGCATGAAGAATTTCATAAGTTCAATATTATTAGTATTTTTTTAACTACTTCAATACGAATTCAAGGAAGTTATCCGTATTACGTCCTTCTCTTTCTCCATATCCAAACCCTATGGACTTGTGAGTACCTACTTTTGGTTTCATTTTGGTTCATTCCGAGTATTTCTGAATTTTATACCGATATATCTTGGACAACCTGTACATTTGCAAGCATTTCAAGAAAATCACGTTTTCGTTCATGGTTTTACCAACACCATTTGGGAATCCTGGTCACCCAAAACTATTTGCGAATGCGTCAGGTGATTTTCGGGGAATAAAATTGCATCATTGCATTGCTACTTTAGTTTCTAGCGGTGCGTGAATCGATACCTCATAAAAATGTATTTCGATTACTCAACTTGGATTATTAATTGACGCTGCGATTGGAATTCTGTTCATTATTAAATAGCCGTTCTTCCCAATCAGTTGAAAGTATTACGTGAAGCATTGGAAGAACCAGAATCCTGGGAATTCGCTACGTAATGTCTTTGCTTTCTCTTTTGAGTTTATTGTGACTTCTGATACATCTGATATTGATAGCAATGATTACATGAAAAGAACCATTGTCTAATACATGTGAAAACATGTTTTTCTGCGATTCGAAAATTTACTCATTTTATGTGACTTCTACTGAAATAAATTATTATTTCTACACCGTTATAAGAGGCATCAATACCACCAAAAAATTTTCTTAAATCTAGAGCACTTGATGATGAGTTTCAAGTGTTGAATTGACGAAAGTTCGGTCGAAATGAAGAAGAAGAAAGCTAAATAATTTTAAATGGTCGACGTTTTGAAACTTTATTGTTCATCTTCAGGGCTTTAAAGAATAAAAAGACATTTAAAATGAAATAGTTGAACAATGTATACAGGGTTGAAAAGGAAAACATTCTCAATTGAACAATGAATAGAAATATTTTTCTGGGAATTGAAAAATCCACGATAAAAGTTATTTTTTGTGAATGTCTTACAGAAAACAACTACTTCCCCGGCTAAAGTCACGCTGGACATTGAACTACATCTGATGGATATTCTGAAAATACCCTAACTCAAAAGAAAAATCTGAAATTGAAAATTTGCATTTTTATTCAGATAGTTATTTGATTTTCTATTCCAGTCTCAATTAAGAACTCATAAATAAGTAGTTGTAAAAACACCAGGGTCGTTTCTTATTAAGTTACACCCAGCAATAATCTGATTTCTTAAATATTCCAAATTTTCCACTGGAGTAGAATAAACTGATGACTTTAGATGGCCCCATATGAATGAATAATCCAGGGGGTTTAAGTCCGGAGGTCGAGCAGGCCATAAGTGAGGTTCTCCTCGACCAATCCAGCGATATCCGTATGTTACTGTTAAAAACTCACAAACAACCGCACTGAAATGCATTGGTGCACCATCGTGCATAAACCACATTGCATTCCTTGTTGCCAATGGTACATCCTGCAGAAACTGAGGTAGCGTCTGTTCCAAAAAGTTGCGATATATCTTGCCGTTAAGTGTTACTGGTAGAAATAGCCGTCCAATTAACTTAGCCAGTCACCCCCAATTCCAACCCAAACGTTCAACGAGAACTGATGTTGAAAACGATTTTCACGTACCTCAGCCAACATACAGAGTGGGCCATTGAAAACGAAACAGCGGCTCTGTAAGTCGGCAGAACCCAATTATATAAAAACGCTCGGACACGTCAACTACATCGTTCGCGATAGAATTCACCCGAAATACATTCCATCCCTCGGAGCTGTGACCGCCACCCCTAAATTATTAAATGGCAACATATGGCAAGTGATAGTTCATTTGAAAGGTATTTTCCTTCTTAATATCAAACAACAAAAATGAATTGATTCTATCGATTCGTTTTCGAGATATAGGAACTTGAAGTTGGGAAATCACTTTTTATTCACTCAATCAATAAAAATAACATCTAACAATGCAAGTGTTTGAAGATAATTATAATTGTAAAGGAATTAAATGATCTGTTTACCAACAAATAACATGCAATTCCGTTTTAAATTTTTTATTTCATCCTCATTTACTTGATCGAAAAAAATTAAGGTTCTTAAGAATCGATAAAAAGACGTTTTTTCGAATTCGACTCAAATGCGAGTACAACAAAAACATGTGAGATACATTTTTTCGCCAAATCGCAATTGTGGACGTCTATCAGTGTCAAACTGATCTTTGATTGAACGACATTAGAGTGAATTACTTGACTAAAGCTGCTGAATATCTTTCCGCAATAATGGTGTATACGATCGCGGAAAGAGTTGAAATAATAACAATTTTTTTAAGAATGATGAGTGCGGTAATTGTACAGCTGATTTGTTCAATGAAACGTATCCAGATAAACTTGTTACTAGAAAATACGTTCTAGAATTAGAGCAAACATTTCGTCAAACTGGATCAGTAGCCAACAAGAACCGAGACCCAGAACGTGAATTTCCGTTGAGAAATGAAGCTGTTGACGTTGCACTTTTAGGACAAGTTCATGCAGACCCAACATTGAGCACAAGGAAATTGGCTAGTGTTACCAATATCCGCCGAATCCTGAAACATCATAAATTCTACCCCTACAAAATACATTTGGTACACCAATTGAATGAAGATGATTTTGATAGGCGACAGGAATTTTGTGAAATTATGACTACGAGAATAGATGGTGATGAGAATTTCCTTTTCAACATCTGCTTTTCTGATGAGTCTACATTTTTTTGAATGCCAATCCACATGATTTCCACGAAGTCCATTTTTTTTTTTTTTTTTTATGTTCTGGTTCCCACGAAAAGGGATATCCTGTAATGTTCAGAGAACATCGTGGGAACCAAGGGAAAGAAGGTGGGAGTTGGTGTTCTTCTTAAATTTCTGGAGGTTGTATGCCTCGGGGAACACCTCCCTAGGCAATGAGTTCCAAAGCCTCGCTGTTCGTTGGATGAACGAGTCTTTGGAAAGTGATGTTCTGCAGGTCTCCAAAGTGACCACGAAGGGGTGTGATGACTGAACTTGACGGGTTAGTCTCGAAGAGACTGCCAAAGCAGGAACGATTGTTGATATTTCAGAAGAGCATCGCCCATGAAAATATCTATAAAATAGAGACAAATCGCCAACTTTTCTACGGTGTTCCAGACAAGTGAGCGAGTTTGTAAGCGAGGCATCACCGACGAGACGAATTGCCCTTTTTTGGACAGAATCCAATAGCCTCAGGATATGTTTAGGTGCCGCGTTCCAAATATGGGAACAGTATTCCAGGACAGGTCGGTCTGTGCCTTATAGATCATAAGCAGCTGAGTGGGGTGAAATAGCTCTTGGCACGAAACAAAAAACCAAGTTTTTGGGATGCACTTTTAGCAATGGACCTCACGTGATTTTCCCAGGAAAGGTTATTGCTGATAGTAATACCAAGCATCGATATGGATGACTTCAGTGGTATGGTTACTCCTGACAAAGTTATGTTAGGCACAGTGAGATCGGCTTTTCTAGAGAAAAGACATGCTTGTGTTTTGTTTGCATTGAATTCTACCAAGTTATTAGATCCCCACTCGAGAATTATTGCTAAGTCCATATTTATATTATTAACATTTCTTCCTCGTTCATTTCTGGTTTCACGGGCTGATATAGGGGCCCTGGAAGAGAAAGTGGTATGGAGGGTACTATCATCGGCAAAGCTGTGTACTGGACATGAAGTTGCTTTCAACAGGTCGTTCAACAGGTCGTTGATGTGAAGTAGAAATAGTGTTGGTGCGAGAATAGATCCTTGCGGAACACCAGCATTTATGAGTAGAGTGTCAGATGAAACTCCATCGACCACTACATGGAGAGACCTGTTTGAGAGAAAACTAGCAAGCAGAGAACACAGCTGAGGGGGCAAGCCATAAGACGGAAGCTTGGCGAGGAGTCCCTGGTGCCAAACTCGATCGAACGCCTTGGAGATATCTAATACCACAGCTAAAGTTTCTCCATACTTTTCAATAGATAGCTGCCATATATGTGAGACGTAAGCGAGCAGGTCACCAGTTGATCTCTGATGGCGGAAGCCATATTGCCTATCGTTGACAATTCCTGAGTCTTCCAGATATTTCATGAGCTCGATGTTGATGGCTTTTTCCATGACCTTTGAAATAATAGATAGCAGTGCGATAGGTCTGTAGTTGCTAGGTAGGGCCTTTTTGCCTTTTTTAGGGACTGGCTGTACTCTTGCAATTTTCCAATTGGGCGGAAATACCCCCAAATTGTAAGAGTGGTTGAACAACTTGCAAAGAACAGGTGTTAGTTCGGGGGCACATTTCTTGAGAAGAATCGGCGGGATTCCGTCAGATCCACAGGCTTTGTTGGTGTTGAGACCCAGCAAAATCTTTCTGATAGTACGTTGGCGAAAGGTGATCTCGGGCATGTGACTGTCAATAGGTGTAATGTTCGGGGGTTGTTTTCCCGATGAATCCAGAGTGGAATTTCCAGCAAATAGGTGCGCAAAGATATTGGCTTTTTCCTGGGCAGTCGTTGGTAGTGTTCCATCTTCTTTGGTTAGAGGAGGAAATGAGCTGGAAGTGAAGTTTCTTCCCACAGCTTTGGCGAAAGACCAAAATGAACGGGATCCGTTAGGACATTCAGCAAGTTTTGATCTTATTTTGGCATTGTGGGCATCTTTTGAGCATTCTATTGTCTCTTTGCATATGCCTCTAGCCTCGACATATGCTGCTCTGGTCTCAGGGCCCGGATTTTTTAGCCATCGATGGTATGCTGCCTGTTTGGAAGCCACAGCTCTAGAGCAGTTTCTGTTAAACCAGGTCTTATCGGATGATGTTCTTCTTTCGGTATTCGGTATGTAAGTTTGCATCCCCAACATGATGATTTCAGAAATTGTCTCAGCACATCGTGTTGGATCTACTGAAGAGAAACAAACTCTCTTCCATGGAAACGCTGAGAAAAACATACGAAGACCTTCCCAGTCGGCCGAATTGTAATGCCACATGAGACGGGGTGGTATTGTGCAGCTCGATGGTAAATGGAAAGAGCATGTTGTGGAGATGAGGGTGGGATCAGAGTTTCCAAGTGGGGCACAAACTTCTATTCTATACGGGTCAGGATTGGTGGTGAGGAAAAGATCTAGTGTATTGGCAGACTGGTTGTTGACATCAGGGATGCGGGTTGGTAGCTCGACCAGTTGTTCTAGACCATGAGTGATGGCAAAGGCCTCGGCTTGACGACCCGCATCATCTGTTTTGTTAGAGAATTTGAGCCAGGCAGCGTTATGTACATTAAAGTCTCCCATGATTATGAATTTGTTTATCCACAATTTGTAGACATCATTGAAAATGACGATCGTTACCATGAAGACCACTTGATATTTCAACAAGTAGGGTCACCTCCACATTATGCTGTTAGGGCGTTTTTGGATAGAATGTTTCCTGGAAGTTGGATTGGAAGAAGATGCTCTATAGAGTGGCCAGCCAGATCTCCAGATTTAACCCCACTCGACTTTTTCCTGTGGGGTCACTTGAAAAACAAAATATTTGCAACCGAACCAGAATTTCTGGAAGATATCCGAAGGAGAATTATTGAAGAATGCCGTTGAATAACGCCGGAAATGCTACGAATGGAATGGAAATGGGTGGTAGACAGTTTGAACATTTAGTTCATTGACAATAATAATGATTGCGACAGTTGCTTTATCAGATATTGTTTTTATTGATTGAGTGAATAAAAAGTGATTTCCCAACTTCAAGTTCCTATATCTCGAAAACGAATCGATAGAATTAATATATTTTTGTTGTTTGATATTGAGAAGGAAAATACCTTTCAAATGAGGTATCACTTGCCGTATGTTGCCATTTAAAAATTTACGGGTGGCGGTCACAGCTCCGAGGGATGGAATGTATTTCGGGTGAATTTCATCGCGAACGATGTCCTCCTCGAAAATGTAGTTGACGTGTCCGAGCGTTTTTATATAATTCGGTTCTGCTGACCTACAGAGCCGCTGTTTCGTTTTCAATGGCCCACTCTGTATAGTTTTCGTGAAAATTCCTTATTGCATTTCTTGAGAAATTTGCTTCATCGGTAAAAAGAATCAGCGTCAGTAGTTGAAGGATTTGAACCGATGTGTGCAAAAGCCATTAACAGAATGCAATACGCCGAGGAAAATCAGCAGGAAGAAGTGCCTGAACGCGTTGTATGTGGTATGAGTATAACAAATAGTCCCTAAGAATTTTCCAAACAAAGTTTTTGCAATTTTTTGAGTAGAAGTACCTGGATCTTCCTCTATCATGTCCAGTACATTCTCTTTTATTTCTATCATTCTCCATTTCAATTGTACCATGAAGCCTTTTCAGTGCAAAAAGTTTGATTTACTGCGATTATTTTTTTGGACCTCCCACTTTGTCGGTTCGATTTTTAAATGGCATATTGTGTCTGTATGGAAAAAAATTATGACGCACATTTTTCATCAGAATGCACTATGGAATATTGTAGCTACAAAAAAAAGACAACTGCCCAGCCTTGAATGAACGTAAGTTTTCATGCATAACGGTTGTTTGTAACGGCAAAGTACAAGGTTTTCTCTGTTCCTTATATAACTGAATAATTTTAATTTATAACTTCTAGATAATAAGGCATTAGAAGGCTAATTATCACTTGAGATAGTAGCAGATAACGAAGACTAGACAATGCTGAGCAGAGAACGAAATGTTGAAATAGAATTCTTGGGAATTGTTCCATTTTGTAAATTAAAGTTACAAGATTATGTTCCGGAGATAGAATTAATTGGGGAAAATTGTATATTTCAAGGAAAAAATCAAATAACTGCGCTCTTTATTACTTACAAGCTTTTATTTAGTTTCACCTGTCCCGATGTTTGTCATCAATTCTTGCGAGTTAAATTTGACCCACTTCTAGTTGTTCGATTAACGTGAAATTTGGCGGGTGTTCATAGTTCCCGTGACAATGAATTATGCATTTGTAAGAGAAAAAAAACAAAATGGCGGACGAGATTTGTGTTTATGGTCCGATTCGATTCAAAATTGGTATGTGGGGGTTTTCGGGGTCGGAGATTATGAATTTTTTGTAAAAATTCAAAATTCAAGATGGCGGCTCTAAGCTGGCGAACGAGTTTTGTCATTATGGTCCGATTCGATTCAAAATTGGCATGTGGTTGTTAGGGGTACTTACTAAAAAGCACAAAATAAAATAATTAATAAAAAAATTTTTTTTAAAAACAAGCTTTTATTCAAATACCCTAAAAAATACAAAATAATTGCTTTGGATGTGTGACGTAGGTTATTCCGTGAGTTATAGATTCAAAAGTTGTCGCATCTGTATTCGAAATGAAAATTTTGCGCGACAAGCTCTTGAATCTAGAACTCACGTAATAACCTACGTCACACATCCAAAGCAATTATTTTGTACTTTTTGGGGTATTTGAATAAAAGCTTGTTTTTAAAAAGGTTTTTTTTATTAATTATTTTATTCTCCCTCGTCTTCGAGTTGTAAATTTAGTATTCCTAATAAAAGTTTGTAACCACCCATTTCTAGCCAGCAAATAATTTGTTTATCTGTATGGCAGGATTTTCTCCTATTTGTCTATGGTTACAACACAAATTGCATACTAAAGAGGTATACATTGGAATAGAAAGTGAAATCAGAACCCTATTGGGGCCTATGATAATTTTATCTGTACGACTTTGGGGTGGATGAGCTTAATGATAGTCCAAGAGGAGTATTATAATATTTACTATTTGCATTTTCTAATCCATAATCTTCTGAAATCCAAATTCGTGCAGGTATGCAACTATTTACCCAGTCGTCATAGTTGATAGTGTTCTTAATCACTCTGTTTACAGTATAATAATTTTGTCATCGGTTCTTGCAACGATAATAAAAAATTATATGATGCAATTTTGAAGGCAACCTTTGCACACATATTTATGAATTAACTTCCAACCTGTCCCATGTTTCGTAAGTATTATAATATTAATATGATTAGAATCGGTTATATGCCATCTGTTTCAATCCATGATATTTATATCAGTTTTATTGCTCAATATCAGTGGCAAAATAATTATTCCTTATACCTTCGATTGATTAATAATCGTAACATTCAAGAATTATGTCGACTACCACGTTTATATAAGCTCGCTTTCGTGCCTGTTTGTTCGGTACAAATCTTGCAATCGATTTTAAACTATCTAACCGATGAGCAAGGGGACTCGAAACTCCAAACATCTCAAAACTGGATGACAATACAATATTAACTCGCTTTCTTGTCTGTTTGTTCGTTTTCCTATAGAACGTTTACGGAGCAAAACGTGAGATTAGGATGACACAACCTCTCCTAAGCACGAACAGAATGATCGATGAGTCAATGTGCACTAATAGTCTGATTAACAATAACATAGCTCATCCGATTCGGAATGACGTCTAGAAAAATTTATCTCGAGCATTATTAGCACATAAAAAATTTAAATTGTTATTAACAAAATAAGATGAAAAAAAAAAGATATTCAGTTTTTCGTTAATAACTCAAAAACTATTAATATTTGAGAACTTTTGAAAAAAGATCCTCAAAGAGGAGGAAAATTCTAATAAAAAAGTCCTGATTCCCGGAATTCTATTTCCATTATTCATAATTTTTATTCAACGCCGAAAATATAATTAAATTTAAAATATGGTGTCATCAGAAACTGAAAGAATAAAGCACCGTTGGAAAAAAAATTATGTCGATTTTTCAAAAAGTTATACGATTGTTAATAAACTAATTTTTATCCAATCTCTGTTTTTACAAAAGTCGACATAAAAGTTCAAAGAATTGACCTATACATTGTTTGCTTCTTGGAGCCCTTCTTATATACATACTTAACAAGATCACGTGATAACAGTTGACTTTGTTGCCGATTCTTTTTAATATTTCGGAAAGACCAGGAATGTATGGAATTATATTTGTTTGTAAAGGCTGTTGAGAGTCTTGGTGTTATTGAGGGTCCTAGTGTTACTGAGGGCCTTGGTGTTGTTTTTTAATTTCAATTTGTTGGATTTTTCGACCGACAAAAATTTTTGGATCTGCATTATCTACAAGAATATTTTTTTAAACAACAATTTTTGAAATTTTGTGGAGTTGAGTAAATCAATTCAGGTCCCCAAGGTGGGGTTCTATCGCCTTTGCTGTGATCACTGACCGTGGATAATCTGATAGTGATGCTACATGAATCTGGAATGACGACTCAAGGTTACGCCGATGACCTGGTCGTCACTATTAGGGGATAATAGCAAATCGCATGCAGACAGCCCTAAATATATTCAGAAGCTGGTGCGCAAAGGAGGGACTAAATGTAGATCCTAGCAAAACAGTGCTGGTTCCATTCACAAAGAGTATTTGACTTAATTGGAAAAAGTTAGCTGAGTTCCATTCAGGGTTGGGGCTTTCAGTTCATACTTAAACTGAAAGCCCCAACCCTGAATGGAACTCAGCTAACTTTTTCCAATTAAGTAAAATACCTGGGCGTCATAATCGACCAGAGATTAACATGGAACAGTCTTATTAAAAATATTCTTTCCAGGGCTACAGCGGCAACCTGGACGTGCCGCAGAGTTTTTGGCAATACCTGGGGTTTGAAGCCGAAAATGATATACTGGTTATATCAAACGATTATCAAACGGATGGTCACCTATGCCTCATTAGTATGGTGGCCAAAATCCCAACAGCACTTGGCACAAATCAAGCTGCAGAAACTGCAGCGGTCAGCCTGTATGGGAATCACAGGGGCAATATTCACGTGGTCCACTGCAGCACTAGAGGTAATGGCTCAATCTTCCGCCACTGCACTGTGTAATGAAGAAAACGGCAAAAAGTGCCTTCAGACTGCACCAGGCATTAAACTTGAAGGCTGGAAATCTGATTGGATATCTGAAGATTCTGGAAAATATTCCCCTAGAATCCAGGTACAAGCCATCAGATATTATGCCAGCTAGGTACGACTTATGTGTATTATGAAGTGGTTATGAACGACCACCATATACTCACAACGAACGTGCCTCAATTAGAAAGGAATGCAGCAGTATGGCATACTGATGGTTCCAAAATGGACGAAAGGGCTGGAGTGGGAGTAACGGGTTCTAATTTTAGGCTCTCAAAATCCCTAGGCAAAGCCACAACAATTTTTCAAGCAGAAACCCATGCTATAGAAATTTGCGCCCAAGAATTCCTTGAAAGAGGCATCAGGGGGGTAAATATATAGATCCTATCAGACAGCCAAGTAGCACTAAAAGCTCTAAAGTCACACACTTGTGAGTCTAGACTGACTTGGGACTGCAAACTCTTCCTAAAACAACTGGCTACGAACAATCAGGTTACTCTGATGTGGGGGCCAGGTCACAAGGGAATCAAAGGCAATGAAGAAGCCGACAGCCTTGCCAAAGAAGGCGCAAACACTCGATTTTCTGGCCCCGAACCCTTTTGTGGTCTTTCCAATGCCCACATCAACGAAGAGTTTCGGTGCTGGGAAGGAAGCTGACCAAATTAAAACCCACCGGAACAAGGTTCCAGGGCAGAGACAAGCGAAAAGGCTTCTGAACCCATCGCCAAAGAAAGCTGAACAGCTTCTGGAGTTGGACAAGACTCACTGGACATTGTCCTCTGAGGTATCACCTCAAAAAGATGGGTAGATCAGACGATGAACTGTGCCGTTACTGCGAGAACTTCGCTGAAACTGCAGAACACCTGCTTTGCGACTGCCAAGCGCTGTTCTGCAAAAGGCTTAAGTTCCTCGAAGGGGTTTCACTTACGCCCTCAGACATCAGGAACTTAGCTCCCAGGAAACTGATACGCTTCGCAAGGAGTCTCGGAATCCCGGGTCTTGAATAGATGAAGGGTAATGTACAAAAGACCTTATAGGTCGAGGTACGGAGAGGCTGAAGAGCCATATCGACCCCCTATAATCTACAATCTCTACATATCAATTCAGTCCTGTCATAAAGAGTTTTGATGACATTTTTCATAATTATTTAGTGAAGGATGCATATTTTATATTAATTATTTCCAATATAGCGTATGTTGGAAATATTTCAGGCAGATCATTTCAGGGGCGTATCTAGGAATTATGTTGGGGGGGGGGAATAATGACATAAAAAAGTTAAATACCTCTACTTATAGGTACAAAAAAGTACTTTTTTTCATTCAAATTCAGAGAAAAATACAAAATGTAATAAAATAAAAGATATATATGCATATACTTATAAGTAGGTACAAAAACAAAGATTTATTTCGTCAAAATAAAAAATCACAAAATGAAATCCAGTCTCCTGTATTTCCTATTTGCAAATCTTTCAATAACATTTGAAACATCTATTTGCACATCTCTATGAACATCAAGTAGAGCTAATCCAACCAACCACACTAACTGGCATTGTGTTTAAAATATGGAGACACTTTCTTATCAAGGGAAATATGTTAGCGTCACAAGATTTAAAAAGAAAAGAAAAAGAAATTTCAAAAAAATAATACTATCAGCTGAACACTTGAAAGAATGTAATTCCAATGGAAAATCATTCTTTCATTGAATTTTGATAATGTGAGGCTATTGTTTATTAAGTAATTTTTTAAGAACCACCGATTTTATTAAAAACCTAATAATTGTTCACAGAACGACTCGATAATATCACGCTATGAAATTGTATAGTTAATTATTTTGTGTGTGATATTTTTAATTTAAAAAAAATTACGCGATTTGTTTATAAATTATTCATAAACAAATGAATAAGTTGAATATTTTCTTGCATTAGGTTGCTGAGCGTTTATTATGATTAAAAAAATATTCCTAATTTTTTTAAATTGTTTATAATAGGTTTTTTGTTTTTTATTATATATATTAAGAATTTTTTCTTTAAAATCAATAATTGGTTATTCTCCACCTATTAAAAAAAAAGTTTTTATTAATTATGTAATTGTTTATTAACAATATGTTATAAACAACTTTGATTGTCATTATTAATTTTTTTGAATGGACAAAAAATATCAAAAACAACCATATACGACAAACTGTTCAAAATTTTTATTTTATCATTTTTCTAGAAAATTCTATAAAAATTACAAACAAGTTTTTTTGAACATTTTGTATTTGTATTTTTTGTACGTACCATCAAAAAACAAATTGTCAATTAAAGTTTGTTTAATTGTTGGGTAAATACACAATTACATTATTCATGGAAAAAAACTTATTAGGTAGAGAAGAACCAATTATTAATTTTAAAGAAAAAATATTTATATATAATTTAAATAATATTTTTTTTTAAAGAACTTTTAAAAACTATTATAAACTATATAAAAATTAGTTTTATTTTATTTTTATTTTCAATGATAATAAACTCTTAACAACCTAATGCAAAAAAACAATTTTTGAAAAATATTCAACCTATCCATTTGTTAATAAATATTTCATAAACAAACAGCATATTTTTTCAAAACGTTGTAAAATGCCTTTGTCAGACATAAAACTGATAATGATGTAAAATATCAATTAAAAAAAGTTACAATATCTACTCGATTTCTCATATTTTGTTAACTTCAAAAATACCTAATTAATAAAATAATCAACTTTTAAACAATTTTATAGCGTGATATTATTTAGTACACATATAAAATGTGCTCTTAGAAGCCAAAAATATTATGGCGTCATTCTGCGAACAATCGGCGGTTCCAAAAAAACTACTTAATTAACAATAGCCTCACATTATCAAAATTCATTGAATTTTTTTTCTAACGGTATTACCATAGAGAAACTAAAAATAAAGAGAGTTGTCAAACCTGCAGTAAAAGTTGGCACCACGTTTAGACAGTGGCGACATATCTCGCAACTGGCCGAACTAAGTTAGTACAGTTGGTAAAACAGATTTATCTTCAGTTACCGATTGAGATGAGGCGGGTTTTTTAAATGTGTTACTTTTATATGATTGATATGGTGTATATTTTATAAGTGATCGATTTGCCATTCCTGTATTTCATATGAATGGTTGTATCATATGGAATACAGGAATGGCAAATCGATCACGAATAAAATATATACAGTAATTGATTCGTAGAATCTGGTAGTTTCGTGGTTAAAATAATGTTTCAAAATAAATCTTTGTTTCATGATATCAAGAACAAAATTAAAGTTCTTATAAAACAAGAATAATAAGTTGAACGCTATAAAAACGCATTTTATTGTATCTAGGACAAGGTACAACTATAGACAAAACAATAATAAAACTCTGAAAAACAAAATTAAAAATATTATTCAGTCTTATCATCAAATCAACCAAAATAAAAACAAATTACATTTACAACAAACCTTCAATCATTTTGTTCATTTATTAGCACAAAGGAGAACGAGTAGGTATAACAAATACTCCAGTTTGATGATAATCTCCGTACTTCCTCAAATGGTGATAGGAAATGGAAACTGATGGACGGAAATAAGTATCAGTTTGTGAAAACATTTCTGCAACTGAAGAATGGAAATAAGTATCAGTTTGTCAAAAGCGGCTTATATTTTACCTTGTAAAAGAGTATTTCCAGGAATTTCAGCGTCAACTCGAACGATTCTATTTTCGATGTTGGGTTCCTAATTCAAGTCCATAGTATAATTTCTGTCATTAATTTTTCGATGACAATAACAGTAGAAGAATTATTCTGAAATTATTGCGTGGTTTGTCATAATAAAAAATACATGTGTAAACAATAAACTTTTATTTTCTGACAAATGTCGAAATTGTGAAATTATCATATCATCAGTCGTCTGTGGATTGCGGGCAGCGCCTCCATGCGCGACTGGCCGTACCAAAAACTTGGTGGTCAAGATCGCAAATGTTTCAAACAGTCTCTTTATTTTTAATTTGTCTATGGGTATTACATTCTTTCAAGTATTTAGATGATACTATAATTCTTTTAAATTTATATTTAATAGTATAAAAAAAATATTGTGCATTGCTCTCTCGAGAGGTGGTGTACTCCTGCATTAACGCCCACGCGGAGCCCTATTTCCAACGTTGAATTAATATTATAAATACTTGAGATAGAGTTCTTCTTCATGAACCTGTTTTTTTATTTTCTATCATCAATAGTTTTTGAGCTATTGCCAAAAAACCAAGTCAGTTTTTTTTAAATGGCAAATTCTCGTCGGCGGAAAAATCGAAAAAGATTTGAGTACAGATGTAGAGTGTGGTGGCCATTCCATCAAAAAATAAAAAAGCTTGGGGTGGTCAATTACCCCCATTACCCCCCTTAAATACGCGCTTGGATCATTTTCAAATACTACTACTGACAAATTTTAAATGTTCTCATTTTATTTTTGAATTCAGAATACCACAAACGCAAATTTGGTAATTTGCCCTTCTTGGAAGAGATAACATTTTTTACTTCCAGAAGAAGAGAAAACCCAAAATATGAAAACAATATCTCGATACCACCCCAAAAAAACATTCAGACGTTATTTTCATGCAAATGTTTTACTATTTTTTCCAGAAGGTTCATTCGGACTTTGATCAGTTCTGTTAGAGAAAAACTTGCAGACGTTTCGAATTTTAATAAATTCATCTTCAGGACTCTGTAATAATGAGTTCACTTGTTTGCGCATTTTATATGTCCGATACGTGTTGAGCCCATTTTAGAACTGGAGCGAATGAACATTATTATTGCATTTTTTGTACCGGTTAAGGAGCAAACATTCAAGTTAGTCTAGACCTGTTTCTGTGATAATCCCATTGTCAGGGATTACTTTTCGCTATCAGCAACTAGAATGTGTTGATAAGAGCGGAATTTTAATGTAGAACCCATCCAGTGTTATCTAAAAACATTATTGTAAGAATTCCCACAAAATCTATTACGAAAATAATGACAAAGGCCATAATCACCATTTGTTTTTTTTATCAATGTGTGTCATAGCAATATCTTGCTCTAAATGGAAATTATTATCGCTCTCAAATACTAATCAAATTGGTGACAAGAAATATGTCTATTCAACCATTTTATACGGGTTGGCCCATTAGTACGAGGAAGTAATACAATATCACGCTTATCGTAAGGAATATGAAAAAATGTTTCAAGTTGTACGTATTACATTGTTGCGTATTTCGAAAATTTATAAAATTATACAGGGTAATTACTTAAAGCAGGGTAACTTGAAGTACCAATTTTTAAAGAGACCACCCTGCAAATTTTTCCGCCATTGAACTATAGCCTGTTCACATTAAGAAGAGAATGATGTCACAAGATGACAGATTACACCGATGCCAATATGTGCAATATTTCGAATTTTCTAAGATTTTTTGTACCATCGAATAGTGAATATTGATATCAGTAGAACTGTATCGAAAACAATATTTTCCTAGTCTCCGTTAGTATATTCTTCTACATTGAGTGTTATTTTTTTGCATGCACCAGAGTTCTCCCCATGGGGACCAATATGTAGGAGGCATATAGAACGTATAGTAGAAGAAGTAGATATGATAATTAAAAGATCAAATGGAATTTTTGAAGAGCTACAGAGAACCAGTAAAAATATATTGGCATTTGTAATTTCATACATTTCTTTCTATTTTATTCTAGAACAGCATGTCTATGAAAATATGGTAGACGGTGAATTTATTCAGAAATAATTACCTTTTTACTTTCTGAAACTTGAAATACATATCATTAATGAAATCTCCAGTATTTATTGTTTATTAATTTCTTATAATTGGGAAATAATGTTGAAGCACGCGAATTGTCGATGAATTATTATTCTTCACATTTTATTCAACACGGAAAGGGAGTGTATAACGGAAGTTTCCACACCGTCCGAGGACCTAATGAGGTTCCGAGTTATCATCCGGAAATAAACGCATATTAAAGAGTTAGACAAAAATGAGAAAGTGGGCCTAATCGTTCCGTTACACTTTTCTCGTATGAAATAACATTGGTTTTCCGGTACCTACCATGTCTAATAATATACAGTGCAAATAAACCGAATGATTTCGATTACCATATGATTTCAAGCGAAACAATAGTAATCATAATAATTAAAGGCTCCTTCGGTGAAGGAAAACCCATACCTACTGTCTGATCTGAAGATCTTCCCGGTATGCCACAACATAAACTCTGTCCTTTTTTCACTGGTAGCTAAACACCCTCATTATAAATGCAAATCTGCGAAAAGTTGTCTACCGTCGGCTCAAATAAATTTCATGGTAACAAACACGTTTTGATAGGACTTCATGTGATTTCGAGTTTACTTTTCTAGTCCACTCTGTTTTATCTCTAATAACAATAGAACGATGAAATTATTGCAAAGCATCGATGGTAAAAGTACTGATCAGTGACGTGCGTTCGGTAAACAATGTTTTAATATTTATTTATTTATAAAAATTTCCAAGAAACAATGCATGTTTATAACAATATTGAATTTAGAGTAATAATTGACAATTCATCGATTATTGGATGTATCAAAGTTACACTTGTCAAACTATTATAACTGCGTCCTGTGCGCGACTTCGGCAGCCTAACCTAAAATGTTTTAGTTGCAAATAGTGATGGTAATAAATGTAGTTACTTACCTAAATGTCCATTTCACAGTCACCATCGGTATCCGAATCAGATGAATCTTCGGGTCCTACTGAAATTACTAGAGATTCCACAGTTTGGTCAATTAAATTATCAAGATCCCACATCTTCTGTTCTTCAGTTAATACATGATTTACAGCATTTTTTCAATTGTCGCTTGCCACTTTGGAGAACGATGCTAGAAGAAGCTGACGTACATCATCCAATTTAAAAGAAGTGTTATTCCTAGCAACGTCTCCTTTCACTTGAGCCCATATGAGCTCGATAGGATTGAGCTCACAATGGTATGGAGGTCATCGTAAAACAACCATCTTTTTTTCTTTAGCCATTCCGTCATTTACGTACTGTTTGTAGTTTGCTTTGTGTTGCATCGCAATGGATAATAATTCTTTTTTTACCATGCTATTATCATGTGGAAGATCTTTCTGCTGTAACCAATCTTTTTTTTTCCATTTTGATGTTGGCAACGCTTTCTTGAGCCTGGAATGGAATTGTCCATAACAATAGCGGCATTCGCAGGCAACACCTCTATCATTTGTGAAAAGAAGTCCTCAAACACATCAGCATTCATCTCCTCGTGGTAGTCTTTTGTTGATTTCGAGACGAATTGCAGCAAACCACCATCGACCAAACCATGCTAATTTCCAATATGGGTGATAATTAACCTACGCCCTTTTCCGATCGATGCAGGAATATCCCTCCATGACTGCTTGACGGAACGTTTTTAAGTTAGTGTCGACCCATGTTTTCTGCACATTATGTCCTTCGTCAAGCCATGTTTCGTTCAAATAATAAATTGCCCTTCCTTCAGATCGATACTTCCTGATGGTCCTTAAATAATTCCTTCTCCAACGCACAGTTTCGTCTTTATAAGGAGGGACTTTCTTTTCTGCTTTTCCCAGGAAAAGCCTATCTCGCGTAAAAGTTCCCATAATTTGGTTCTGCCTACTTGTGGTGAATCGTCATCTTCCTGAATTGACTGTAGAACTATGTCTATTGTTGGTATTTGATATCTCTTTATTTATATAAAAAGTGTGAACTTCCTTCGGATGGCGGTCCTATCAAAGTCATCGATTGGTAGTAACTTCCTTCCCGAATTTTGTTTTGGTGCACTAATGTCTCCTCTTTTCCTCTCGTTTAAAAACCTGTAATTTGTTCTTTCACTCACTCCCGTCGTATTAGAAGATGTAGACACTATCTGGCGAACGGAACTCGTGGGTTGTTGATGAACAAGTGCACCATGCACATTAAGCACTATAGTTTTTTCTCTTACAGAGTATGCAACAAATGTATTGGGTTTAACTGGTGTAAAGTTTGCACCCGATGCCATTTTCATAAACACCACTCAAAGATCACAAACGTATTAAGAATAAGCAGTAGCTCGTCACGGACTCCCCTCCACAGCAAAACAGTATTCTATTGTATTTTGTAGAAACTAGCCGACGGGGGAAACCCAGAATTCCTCCATTTATTTGATTTTAATACCAATTATTGATCCTATAATGGGGCAGGTATAATTTCGAATTGTAGTGGTTTTACCTAAGAAGTGAGCAAATTTTAATTATAAGGTATTAACTAAGAACCCTCATTTTGTAATAATGTCCGATTCTTAGAAACGAATGTACAGTTAGAGTGTATCTCGGGAATTTTCATCTAAATATTTTATTTCGACCTGATTATTTACTATAGTAATTGTGCTCAAATATTTACCTCAATTCCTTCATAATAACAAGTGGTGAGGAGAATAGGTATGAGTATTATTATATATTCATTTTGTAGGTATTCAACCATATTCTCATAACTTGCTCTTGAGTAAATCCGTGTTTAGAGTGTAAAAGTTCGTAATAAGTATAATTGAATTTCCGCCTTACATTTTGGTAAGAAATGTAACGCCTATGGTTTATGTTTATTTTATAACTGAGACCACGAAGTCGTGCTGCCTGTGAAAAAAGGACAGAGTATAGGAGAAGATGACTCATAATATTTGCTCAGGGCATCTCGGACCCAGTAATAACTCATCCTGTGGGGTTTTGGAGAGTATCGCAATTGGGTATACCCACGATGAAAACATACGTGTTAACTCATTTTAATGGGACAGGACCAAGATATGATACCGGGTGTCCCAATTTCAATGTGACAGGCAATATCTGGTTTGTTGGGGGAGATAGACAAAAATGTTTTGCACAAATATACAGGATGTTTCGTGTAGGTGCTACAGACAAAATTTTTTTTTCTCAATAGAACACTTTGAATATTACATATTCAGATTCTACGTTGAATTTTGATATCATTTCATGTATAATTTTTGAAATTCGGTTACGGCGTCTTTGAGTTATTGCACTTTTCCTAAAAATGTAAGGTTTTAAAAAGAACTCTGATAACTCATACACGAATCCTGTCTGTATCTTTCATAAAATTGAAGAAATTTCCTACTAAATAAAAACCACTTTTTCTCACCTTTACGATATTGGGCAATTTCTCAATCGTATCAGTTGAACTTGTGCGTGAATTCCGCATTACATTGTAGGGTTATTCCAGCGAAATTGTGAAAAATTACGTTTATAAAATTTAAGAAATAAAATTAGAGAATTAATTAAATTATTACATCATCATTCTCTAGGGACAAAATATGTTTGAGTCTCCCCTAAAATTGAGATCGTTATCAGGTTTTAAGGTTTTTATTTGAAAAAATTAAAAACCCGTGTCCATGGAGATGATCAATTGTCCATGGAGTTATAATTGGTATACGTTTTGTGAAACATTGGTGCTAAAAACAAAAAGTCTGTTTAGAAAAATAAAAAGAAAGCTTCATTTTATCATAAAAAATAACTTGTATTTATAATAAATCATAGATATTTTCAAAACAAGAAGACAAATACCAAATGATACCAAATTAATCTTTGACATTCTTCCTAAGAGCTTGACATAGATCACTGAGCAAAATTAAAACATTAAAAACAAAAAATAATCTCTGTACATGTTTTTATTGACCAAAATCTGTTTGGAAATGAAAATCCGTGTTAAAATGGACAATATTAATAAATCGGTAGTAGATATTTAATTCGCGTATTATAATACGGGAGTAGAAAAAATGTATTTTTCAATTAAAATATCAAATCACAGTAATAGTGAGTTAAGAATACCTTACTTAATCAATTTTGCATTTTCTGTATCCCAATATAGGAATTGAATGCGTTGACATATTTTTTTGGCAGTTTCCTCAGTGTGGTTTTATCGCAAAACAGTATCGAATAGACTGTGATTTTATCACTTATAATTGCATGAGAGGTTTGTATTTTTTCGGGTAAATTTGGGTTGTTTAATGAGAAACTGTTGCCTAGCAATTAGACGAGAAAAACTGTCAACTATTAAAAACGCGACACTGAAGGTGGAGCGTTTTAAGGTTGACTGTTTTTTGAGTCAAATTGCCAAAGGAAACAGTTTAGAATTTGAACAACACAAATTCACCTGATATCAATACAATCATCGAGTGTAATTCGGCAGGAAAATTTAATGGATAAGAAATTTAGAAACATATCAATGCAAACTTTATTTATGTAACATTAAAAATGAACACATTTTTATTTGAATGTACAATTATTAAAAACGCAGTTATTGAAATTCATACTAGGAACAGTGGTGTCGCTGCGGGTGCCACAGCTAATCGTTTCTGTAGTAGATGTTGAAGTTTTTTCTTTTTCCAATCGAATTGATTGAATAATGCTCGAATGATACTATTTGTCAACTTGTAAGTATGGTTTTATTGAAGATGAATTGCTGTCCTGTTATTTTTATTAGAGCTTGTTCTTCAATTCCGCTTTTACTTAATTCGCTAACTGCTGCTGCTGCTGCTATACCAATACGTTGTGCTGAGCATTTAGTCCATTTCGAAATTTCATTAATTCCAATCGGCACATTCTTATACCAACCTTTAGAATTTTTCTTCTTCCAAAAGGAATTTGGTGTAAGAAATACTGTGTCCAATGTTATAAAAGTGTCTCGTTTTCCATTAACTTTTTAAATGAACGTATTGGGCAAATATCTTCCTCTAAAATATTAGGCGTAATCCATTTGCTGTCACATAATTTATTGTTACCGCCTTGTCTCGTTTTCGAAAATAGAGGATTATACTCGATACGTCCAGTTTCTTTTCCATTATTTTCAATTTCAGATAAGAAATAAGTGGTTTTGCAGTAAGCTGCTTCTCCTCCGCGCCAAGCTAATTCAAACGCCAAAATGTGATATAATTTCTTTTGGAGTCCTTCCGGTTCATTTTCGTCATATAATCTGGCCATTGCAAATACTTCAGATTTATTAAGAGCTGATGCACTAGATTTTCATTTTTCGGGTTGTGCTTGTAGGATTTTACGTTCAGCATTACGTGCAGCTCGTGATGAATTAAACTGAACGTCGGTGAAAGGGTTAAATACAATATTGAATTCGTTATATTTACTTTGTAGCATTTTAGCGGTGGTGTTCCAAATTGTTTTAAGTACCGCTCCTCTGTAGTCTTCTCCGTTGCCTTTTCGCATATTAAATGCCCAATATTGCAATATTACATTCAATGGAAGTATCTGGCTCAAATTTATATCTTTTTGCATCGCAAAACGTAGAAAATTGTCGCCTGATTGATGATTGCGTCGCAACTGTATTAGTAGGCACACAGGTATTAACAATTCGACTAATTTCGGCGTTCGTAGACTCACCGAATCGACTCTTGTTAGTGCTTAGAAATTCAATAAGTTGTTGACAAACGTGTCAAACTATTTATTTTGGCAACCAACACCGCGATAATTGATAAACAAATGAATAAGTAAAAAAACCACTAGTGCATTTGTCGCTGTAAAAGTTGCAGCTAACTTTTGCCGCTGTCAAACTGACAATTGCACTGTGGCATATGCGATTTTTTATACATGAGTTGGATTGTCAGTATAAAACAGCGAAAAGACGTTTTATTACTATAAAACTGATCTGATTGGTTCTCTGTTTGAAATTTCCGCCATTTGAATGGCTCAAAAATATTGAGGGAAATGGTCATGTATAAAGGCATGACTGTTCCATGTATTTTCGCGACCAACCTTTCCACCCAAATGGTGTCGAAGGCTTCCTAAACGCTCAATAAAACCATAACAGTATTTTGCTGGCGCTGGAAAGGCTCCTTCAACCTATGGACAATCCGGACCACCGGAGAGGTCGTAGAATGATTCCCTCGGAATCCGAACTGCACCGCTGGGATGATTTTTAGCTTTCCCTTTGACCGTAAAAAAGTTTTCAGAAGGATATTAGCTGATTACACACGATAATAACCGTTTCGCGCCCAACAGACCCTCTTTTATTTCTAATACGTTTTTTATTTCTATTCCAGATGAACCAAAAATACGGCTTCAACGAAACCTTCAAGCGCAAACTCCTTCACCACTCCCCTTCAGTCCGAGCCTTGAAAACCTACAACGAAATGCCTGTCGAGGGCAACTTCCCCAACGGCATCGATCTCTGCCTCTTCACTCCTCAGAAGTACGATTCCGCCAGTGTGTCGAGGGTGTCGATCAGCAGCGATACCAAGTCCAACGAACACAATTTCTACGAGTACGCCACCATGGGAACGATGTCGGCAGCCAACTCGGGATCCGAGATCAACTCGGATCTCAACGAGATGGGATCGACGGTGAAGCTGGTGCCAACGAAAATGAAACTGGTGAGTTCTTGTGACGAGTGTCGCATTGAGGTTTGTCAATGGTAATTTTTATTCTGTTGTAAGAGCCTTTTCTGGCGCTAAATTAGGGCTATCTGGTTGCCTCGGGTGCCACTTTCTGAATCTAGTAGGAAGGCCACTTGCTCCGGGCAGTCTCAGTAAAGATATGACGTTTCAGTGGTCGATATAATAACTTTAACGCTGGAAGCCAGAAGGGCAGGTTTTATTTGACCTAGAATCCGTACTATATTGCCTATAAGTTTTGAAAACCTGAAACTAGATTTTCCAGTAGATGATGTCAGAGGAAAATTAGAGGCTCGCTAGAAAAGATAGAAAAAATACTTCGACATATCCACAAAACTACTTCCTGGCCTGGAACCCAATTGTCAGGTATTTGTCAAGAACCGGGTAAAGTCCTGAACAAAGGTGGAACTAACGACTATAATATTGAAATGGATGGAGCACTTTATCGCAGAAATAGGCAGTTCCTGAGAGAAGCCAGAAGTAGGCTTCCTGTTAGCTCTTCCTCTAGTGACTCCTTCACAGAAGATTCACCTGAGCTTGAAGATGAACCTCCTGCCAACCTGTCGAGTGGAAAACATGAACGTGAATATATCATTCAATCAGCCAGTGAAACGGAGAACGATTATTATAAAACTGGAGGTGGTAGAATAGTTAAGCCAATAGAAAGGCTGCAATTCCAATTATTTCATAGGATCTGTTTTTTTTTCTTCTCTTCTTTTTTTGCTATAAGTACTCAAACAAAAAAAGGGGGCGTGTCAAGTATTAGGTCTGAATACTTTATACTAGTTACGGCAACCCCGCATTTGGGTCTGCTCTCGTTTCAACCATATCGTACACAGGGTAACACAGGTATTGTTGTGGCTTTTGATGGCTTTTTGAATAATTGCCCGCATTAAAACCACAGTTTGACAAACGTCACTTTATTCTAGCTTTCATCGTAATCAAAAACAATGTTGCCTGCAGTCGAAACAGTGCTGCCTGCTCAAGCAATAGTGGTAGGTATCTACTGAAATATATAAGTCACTATAATTCTCCCCCACTATTGAAAGTAAATGAAAACACGACAAAAAACAAATATTGAAGTTACGTGAAAATGCATGGTCGTAATTCAGACCTAACTTTGTATGTTTAAAATGTAATTATTGAGATGTTCAGGGTGATGACGAATCCGTTCTGAACGTCTCAAAGGCTGACGTTGCACCGAAGGTAGTTCTGTTGGAATAATTGGAGTTTGATGAAGTTCAGGTGGTTCAGGCTCAGGTTCAGGTGGAGGCAACAAAACATTCTGTAGCTCTGCATGTGGAGGCAACAAAATATTTTGTAACTCTGGAAGGTTTACTTGTTTACTTCTGTCGTCTTGTTCATGGGTATCTTCTTCAGTTGGCTTGGTGTCAGGTGCAAATGATACTGATTTCTGAACAACTTTGGTGCTCCTTGATGCCACTTGAAATGGGTAAAACCCAATTGCAACCACCACTTCATCCATCACAAATATAAAACTATTTTCAACTTGACAATAAATTACATGTAAACAGTGTAATCACTACGATGACAGGCGAATTACGTATTCGCATTGCACGTGTCAGTAGGTTAAATGCGGTCAATCTACACTTTATTCATTACTAGGGCAATTTTAGAAACCGGGGCACAATTTAATTCAAAGGTTATACATGCTGAATCACAATGCAACTGTGGTTCACAATGCAACTGCGGTTTTCACGTTTGTAACAAACAAATTTAAACTTTTGCACTTTAAAATCACTCTTTTTATCACACGGGCAAATACGGATAATTTGCGCCATCTGGAGTCAGTCGCCCGTTTCCGCCACTGCGGCGCCACTTACAATGGTAGCTAGGATTACTTAGCGTGTTGATCCGGCGTATCCGAATCTTTCATCCATCCTTTGGTCAGGTGAACCTAACAGTAGTTACTGTCCGTGGGGATGAGAAGGATGACCCCCCAACTTTCTATTATTATTAAACCAAGCAACGTGTCGTAGTACTTCAATTTTTCATAGAGAGAAACGCAGTCAGTCGAATGCATTGGAGATGTCACACAATGCCTCGTAAGTGGCAGGAGTAATCTTCTGGAACACATAATGGGAAAATAAATGAGTTCAGAGAATTCAGGTGAAACAAGAGTGAAAGTTAAATGAAAAGGTGTTAATTTTTCAAGCTGGTCTTTTAGCAACTAAAATAAAATTATACAGGGTCCCTCACGGTCGATGGTAGGTTAGATGTTTACGGAGAACGGGACAGAGCATTATTTTGAAATTTTGTTTTCTTGGGTAATTAGTTTTGTTCTATCGATGTAGAATATTTCCAACGCTGCTGCTTATATTGGAAAGTAGCAACGAGACACCCTGTATAGTATTGTATTTTTTGCTTTGATATTGCTTTCCGATTATTTTTGTATAATACTCCCCTATAGGTACCTATCTTCAGCGGTTTTCAAAAAATTGATTTCTCTATTTTTTGTGCAAAAAGTAGCTTTAATTAAATGATTATTGCTGCGGTATTTGGATTCGTAGAAAGCTGAAATTCTGGGTGTAGTTTACCAATGTCCTGTGTATTAGTTATGTCCAAAGGAGTTTGTTCTCTATTATACAGGGTCACTAAAAATTTGTGATTTTTACAAATATGGTGAAAAGTGCATTTTTTAAATGGAACACCCTGTATATTATCGAATATTCTGAAAGACAATTGAAGTTCCTTTCAAATGATGTACAACATTCCTATACCCAAATTAACTGATTTTATTATAAGAAATGTTGAAACGTTCTGGTACCTATAGCAAGAGATATTTTTCTCCAAAACCCTATTTCGTTTGAATCCAAACTTGTTATATACTATCTGAGAGTTATTAAAAAATTGAAAATTTTAGCATTTGAATCATCTTCCTAATTATTCTGATTAAAAGATATGGAACGCCTCAAGCTAGCACACAATTTTTTCGCCAACCAGCTAGGTTATAAAATTTTAATTTGTGTTAGAAAACAGTCAATAAATAGTTATTGAATACTGGATGATTTTCAGTTGATTGTACCTAAACGGGTGTCTCAGTTTTGTATACGTCTTTCCAAACCTGGTCAGTTAGAACAAATTATTGATGATGTAATTGATATGGTACTATAAAATATAATGGACTCCAAATTTGGAAATTTAAATAGTTCTGCGTGATATGAATTTTCCAACATACATTTTTAGTCGGGTCACCCTGACACTAAATACAATGCCTGCATAATTGGAACAAATAAGTATAATTCACCTTATTACTCCTACACAAAAAGTGATAACGATACACTTGACCTCCCCTGTCTGAAAAATTAACCTCAATGAAATATCAACCGTCAACGCCTATATGTATCTCACAGTAGATAAAACCGATGAATTCTCTTTTGCAGCTGTTTTTTTACACTCCGGTAGTTTTTCGAACCAGTTGAACGTTGAAATCCAGTAATAAGCTACGCGTCAGTTCAGTTTCATCTTCTCTAATAATACATGTTGGCCTGGGTTCTGGGTTCCGTTGTTATTTCTGTTTGAAGGTTAGGTCCAGAGGGTTTTGGGATAGCGAAAAGTTGGTGTGTTTCTGCAACGAGTAGGTTTAAGGTCAAGTACCAACGCTAGTGGTGATTTTTGGTGATAATGTAGGCATGTATAGTGACTATGAGAACGGGCAGTTTATGAATTTTCACTATAATTCTTGTTCGCCACCCGGGTATATCGAAAAAAGTGCGACGGTTGGTTCGTTCGCTTTCAAAGTGAAGTGTTTTTTGAAGAATTCGGAGTTCTACAGAAATGCTCTGAAGTTGAAAGTAAGTTCATTAGTGATATCTGGTGAATGTTCCACGTTATGATTCATACAATATTTAGTTCGGATACCCTTGATTATAGCGATCAGTTTGAAATCAGAATCAATCTAAATCTGATTGATACTTGCTGGTTAGAATTCTGAATGAGATACCGGTAAGTCATTTATCAATGTGTACCACAAGGATCCACATCGAGGTCTTTTCCTTCGATTTTTTTTTCATACATATTTATTTTTCAATTTACAATGTATAAGGATTGTTAATTGAACAATTAGTACTGGGTAGCAGTATATACTGAAGGGAGCTCACAAATAACTTTTTACTTTTTCCAATACTGGTGAATGTGACGTAAATATGGGAAAAGGTCATGAATATGGGACCATCCCGGCTTTTCACGAAATTCTCACAGGTGGTTCAAAACATGATAAAAGCAGGATGGCAATTGAAATTTTTGCGCGATTACAATAATTTGAGGAAATATGGGCCCTCGAAAGTCCATAAGGAGAAATTATGGAACGTCACTTTGGAACACTGTAAATTCATATAAACAATACCTTTTTACACTAAAATAGTAAGTGTACACTCATTTAACGTTTTAGTTATATTTCATTCGGTTAATTTTCAATAAATTCAAGAAAAAACTCTGATTACTTTATATATAATTTTTCAAAATAAATGTAAAAAATCAAACGTTGAAATAAATGTCAAAAATGAAACGTTGGTGATTGTGTTTCGTTTATTCATATCTTGTGGATCTTGTCATTTTATTTATATGCGACGTTGTCCATGTTTAAAAAAAATTTCGAGAAAGGATTTTGCCTGGAAATTTTACTGAGTGCGATTTGCGGTACTATTTTCTGATTAAACCGCGAAGCGTGAGTGGTTTGATCTTTGATGATAAGTCCGCAAATTGCACGAGTTAAATTGCTTGAGAGAAAATAAATAAAAATGCGAAAAAATCCTCTAACACGAATGATATTTGATGAGAATGTTTCCCGAATCACATTTAAAACTAAATAAAACTACCATAATTCATGTTATATTCGAATATTCAACGGGGAAAGTTACAATACAATAATTCTCCTCGTTCCAAGATCAAAGGAATCGTTTTGGTTGGTTGGTTGAAAACTGACGAGCCAGAGACAGGGTTGGCACTTAGCTTCCCTTGACACTGCGACCAGCTGGGGTCTATTGTATCACTCTGTCGTCAGTGGTTCCTCATTCAAACAGGTTTGTGCCTTTAATTAGGTTAAGAAGCCTGTTGATAAGGTTCTTCGGATTCATGCCTGTTTCCGGGCTGATCTCTCCAAAGGTTCTGTGTCGCCTTCTACTTCACAGGCGTCACAGTCGAAGATAATATGAGAGGCTGTTTCCTCCTCTTCATCACATAGCCTACACTCCACGGTTTCCCTGCGTACTCCCATGGTGTTTAGGTGTTTTCTTAGGCAGTGTCCAGTCAACAGACCTATTATACGTGCCTTCGTTCTGTTCAGGTTCAGAAGGTCAGCCGTCAGGAATCGTTTTACAAATTCATTCATTCATAATTATTATTCACTGCTCTTGAACTCACTGAAAAACCTAATATATATATATATATATATATATATATATATATATATATATATATATATATATATATATATATATATCTTTCACTTTTAAATAAAATATTGTATCTGGAACCAACTTTGACTAAAAAAGATTCCGTGACCAGGAATTAAACCAGAACCTTTCGCGTGATTGAATTTGTTCCTAACCACTACACCACCATAACCTTTCTTAATTTTCTGAGTATACCTACTGCAATTGAATCATTCGCCTCCTTATTTGACACCCGAGGCTCTTGGATCTTATACCGTTTTTAAGTTATTATACGTCGAATAACTTGACTAGTTGTTACTGTAAATACACTAAATATCCTATGAAAGTTAACATTTTTAAAGTAAGTTATGAAAATGACAACTATATTATGTTTGTTTAGTAATATTTCTTTAACGGAATAATCAAAATGGTTTACGGTGAGGAAGAAAAAGTTTAAATACATACTTGTTATATACAAAACAACAAAAATAAACGTGCAGCAAAAAGTGTATATAGGGTGTTGTATCCAAATCGTCCAACACCGACTTAAAATACATTTAAAAATATTTACCAAAAGGTGAATCATACCTTCAGTTTCAGTAGAAAAAAGCGTTTAGTTCAAGAAAACCAGGAAGAATATTACTGCTTCTTTTCGAAGGTAAGCTTATCCATATTGATTCACGAATAGACTTTTTTGAAACATTGTATTATTTAAAAAAAAAATCTGATTGTAGTTTAAAAAATATAGCCGATTAATTAGGTAAAAGTTTTCCAAAATCCAACCTACTTTGAAAAAGAACAAGTAGGTACAAACCATAAGAGGAAAAGGCTGGAAGGCTGGAATTTTGCCAAGAGATGATTCAAAATTTGAATGAAGATCCCGATGATCTAACTAAAATATTATGGACTGATGAGTCCTTTCCTACGGCAGGAGTTTTCAATAGGAAAAATCGAAGGTCGTGGGAAGAAACAGAAAAAGATTGGTTAAACAAATAAAGAAAACAGGAAGAAAAACTGTTAGCGTTTGGTGCGGAATTTTTAGAAATACAATTGTTGGCCCTATATTTTATGTTTATATATTAACAGGATTTACCTATCAAGAAATACTCATCCCAGAAGAAAATATTCTTTTACATAATTTTTTGGAAGCCGAGCTTGCCAGTATGATTTGGATGCAAGATGTGGCAATCCGTTTAAAAACATTTGGATAATGTATTCCCAAAATGGATAGGGAATAATGGAAGTATTAAATGGCCACCTTACAGTCCGGATTTGACCCCTATGGATTCATTTTTCTGGTGATTTCTAAAAGTCATTGTTAATAATAATAATATTCAATTCATTAAAAACACGATTCGACTTGAAATAGAGAATCTGAATGTCAATAATAAAGCAATTTCCAATGCACTTATAAATATAAGACGTTATCAATTATGCATGGACAATAATGGTGGACACATTGAACATCTTTTATGTTATTTAAATTTCCTAATAATATTTGTAATTTTTGTATAAATATTTGAACTTTTTCTTCCTCACTGTAAACCATTTTGATTATTCTATAAAATAAATGTCACTAAACAAACATAATATAGTTGCCATTTTCATAGCTTACTTCAAAAATGTTAACTTTAATAGGATAGGTATCTACAGTAACAACTAGTCTAAATTATTCGACGTTTAATAACTCAAAATCGGGAAAAAAGATCATTCCAAAAATTCAATCAAATCCGGTTGAAAAAAAATATTCCCCGAAATCTGCACACAACTTTTTACATTTAACTTTGTTTTCTATAGGCAATAATAACAATGACAAGGGGTAAATAACCCGGTACATAAATGAAAAATTCTAATTTTTGTTTCAATATTTAATTGTTTCTGATATTTTGTTATATATTAAATGTTCGACAATTGCTGATAACAAATTGTTTATTTAATAAACAAATTAAATATATTTTCTTCTTTTTATCTTTTAAAGAATCGCAAAGCATTAATTTTTAAACAAAAATGCTTTCTTGATATTTTGTTTAAACAATAAAAAAACGTTTGTAAACAATTAAACATTGTTTATAAGATTTTTTCAATTCACAATAAGTATTTTATAACAAATGAAATGGCGAGAAAAAAATCAAAAAGTCGTTAGAAAAAATAAACAAATTGCGCTAAAAATTTAAATCAAATGTTATGTAATAGTTTTCCTATATCTTAAAACAAAGATAATAAATGTTATTGAAAAAATCGACCCCATTTTTATTTTTGAAATTTTGTTAAGTAACTAATTTATAATTGATAGATTATAACAATTAAAAATCTCATTAAGTATAACGAGAATTCTAAAATAAACTTCAAGTCTGCCATGGAAAACGGGGTTATTGTTGTCATTGTAATATTAGTTATTGTTATTTCATCTGTCATCATGACAAAGTTGAATTCATTCTTTTATTTGGTGATCATTACAAAACAACTCAATAAGTTGCCCGTAAATCTAATGTGATCATAGCTACAGGAAATGATTTCTCTACTCAATACTTTTCCCAAAAATATTATAAACCTCTACATTTAGGCATATGGAATGTTATTACTTGGGTTGAGTATCGATGAGCCTAACTGATGTCAAACACTAATTTGTCCATTCACCTACCGAAAAAAAATATGGAGGAAAATATGGCCAAATACGACCGTAACTATGCAACTGCTTTACTAAATATAAAAATAAAAACTTCAAATCATCACATTAATCAACCATTTTTAAATTTCTTTCTTACGGTAGTTTTGAAGAAAAATATTAAAATCCTATTATTTTTTCCTACTTTGGGTACCCTGTATCTTAGAGAGGATCTTATTCTGACCCACACTGTATATGTCGTTCTAGATTTCATCTATTAAAGACTAAGCGGTGACTTTCCTAACATCTTGATAGTTCGTATGTCCAAAAATCATTAGGGAGTCCGGTGAGAAAATAGCGAATCTTCCAACTAAGAACATTTATAGTTTTTTGAAGAAGTAGCTTAAAATAAAACGTTTCGTAGAGAGCTCGGAAACTAGTTGTAGTTTTGTGCGTAGGGACTACCTTTCTTTGAGCCCAGTTATATTTTCTCCTGCAAATGAAAGCCCAAAAAATATCAGTTTGTTTAGTATTAGATTCTGCTTCCATATTATCACCATCTAAGCTCTTTGGTGATACTGATAATACAGATAAATCCCATTGTTTATGAATTTATATACCTACCTATATCAACATTGCAGAGGAATAATACACGATCACAATGGCTCCATAGAGGTAAGATAAACAATGATGAGATCAATAAATACATATATTTTTATTGGGATTTGTCACACTATCAGTCATAACGTTTCAAGAATGATAGATCGCTGATAAAAATGTTGAATGAATATATAACGTAGATAACAAAAGATAAGTTTCATGGCGAGTGAAAATAATAGTGCGTCGTAGAGATTACTTCAGGGACCTTTTTATAAAAAAAATCGGATGTCCGATCTCGATTTGGGTCTTATATCTTTTTCCATTTTCTTTGCTTACTAGGCAATCGATAATAGATTTCTCGTTCCTGCTTATTACTTGCTTATTTTGTGTATTTCCGTCTTCAATTAATTTTCTACCCAGAAGTTCATAATCCTTTATTGTTTTTCATCTGTGCTCCATCCCAGCGAGCACAAAAACATCTTAAAGATCTAAAAAGTACGAGATTTTGATACATTGAACATCCACTGCGATGTTCTGTTTATACATGAATCTGACTTTTATAGAACAGCCAATGTCCCCGCAGGTTGCGATTTTCAGGCTTTTCCTTTCATAGACACTACAGAACTTTCCCCAAAACGCTTTGCGCACATTAAATCGCTGTGAATAAAACATTTTTAGAGATCACTTTCTGAAGCCTTTTGTTATTTATTTGGACATTTGAAGGTGTCCCATTCTATTTGAAATGGAGTTTTTTTCAATTTTTAAACCACTAGGAATGTATCCCTCTTTTAGGATGTTTATCATGTAATCTAAATGAAGATTCTTTTCATAAAAACGAACTTGACACATTCTGAGAGAAACTTTTCCATTAATTTATTCTTTTAGGATGATAGTGTTGATGTTAAAAATAAAAATATTTTTTTTTATAACTTCCAAGGCTTTTATATTTCTTAGGGTACTGAAATTAAGATTTCATCACATGAAACAGATTCGATATTTTCTTATATATAATTTCAATTGTATCTCTAGGAAGGAAGATTTGGTTGAAATTATATTTGGAAAAATATTAATTTTCACAGTGATCCTTCAGTTTGATCACAAACCGAATTCTTATATTTGAAGAGTCAATACATTTCAGTTCGCATAAGTCTGTTGGAAAACATGAGGAGTTGTTTTTTATTCTCCAACTCCCCATAATCTGAAAACCAACAAAGTTCCTAATGGAAAAATATATAAAGAAAACAGGTCGTTTTTTTTCAAGAATCTCCAATGATACAGTTTGACCATGTCTTGACAGATTCGAATACACATTGTTTGTTTTTGAGGTTATATTATGTTTCTGGATTATGCTAATACATTTAATTCAAGTAATACTTACTTCATATAAAAAATGTCTATATATAATTATTGGTAATTAAAAAGGGGGAATTTTGTGGCATAAAGGACAAATTATTAAATTAAAGAAAAAAAAAAGGTTTTCGAATGACGATGAAGTTGAGTGACAGTCAATGGATCTCGACGGCCCATGTTTTTCCGTGTGCTCGTCTGGCTACCATTAGTGTTACCTAGGCTTTCTTCTTTACTTTTGCTAGTTGTTGGTCCCGATACATAGTCATAATCGCAAGAGGCAGGTTTGATAACATCCTCTGCGATATAGTACAAAGAGGACTCAATAATACAAAGAGATGGTGCCAGTCAGTGGGAATCAATATCAACCGCACTAAGCCAACCTTAGTAGCCTTCACAAGAAAAAAGAAACTCAATCTGAAGACCATCGGAGTCGATGGGCAAATCATTGAATGGAAGACAGAGGTCAAGTATCTAACCAATAAAGCCAAAAAAGGCCTAATGATTCAGGAAAAAACTGAGGATATAACCCAAAAACTCTACAGTTCTAGACTAGAAGATCAGCTATAAACGTCGAGAAATCCCCAACCGCATAGCGAAGATCTCATAGTACTTATGACCCTTAACCACATGCATACATGCAAACTTGTACTTATGTAAAGATGCATCTTTTTGGGAGTCTTCATATTGAGCCCACTTCACCATACCGATGGAGTAGTTATCATCATCAGTTGTATTGTATCCGACACTTTCCTAAATATATATTTTCAAGTGAAAGCTGTCTACTACGGTCCAATAATTTTTTATCGCCGCGATAAAAATTAATGATATATCATCAACACACCCTTGACACAAAACAAAAGTAAATTAGGAACAAACGCGCAAAACAAACGTGTCGCTGGCAATGGGTCAGTTGTTTTCAGGAATTCCCATGTTTGCATACCATAACAAATGGCCATAACAAGTGCATTGTTCTAGACTCAGACTGACTGGGCCGGCTTGGGTATAGAAGCGAATTTATCCGCTTGGTTTGGACGATTTTACACGTAGTAGAATAAAATACATAAGGCACAGACGAATTATAATTTTTTTTTATTTGGTAAAGTCAGGTACTTATTCAAGCAAACTAATACGTTCGCACTTCTTCACCTGTATTGATTATCTCGATAATTTTTTTGAATTTTCAGATTTTGGAATGTATGTATGCATGTATGTATGTATGTGTTCCTGACGAGCGAATTATTTGAAATTTTCCACACATATTAAGAACCGATGACAATGCAATGATTTCATAGCTATGACCTGGTATTCTCAACAAGGTCGCTGGATTTTGTTTTTACATTACTATCATTGTGAAACCAGTATCAACTCAAACCCAAAACACTTATGGCAATTTGTGAAATAAAAAAAACAGTACCTCTTCAATTAACACGTTGAAAGATAACGATAGGATAATTACAAATTCTAATGAAATTTGCAATATATTTTCTGAATATTTCCCCTCTGTTTTTAATCCGAGAAGAGTTATTTCAGCTCATAACGCAATACATCAAGAATCACATAACAATATTCCTTCTTATAACATTTCCTTACAAGCTATTCTTCTCAAACTTCAAAATCTTTCAAATAAAGGAGTGGACCGGATGAGCTACCAACAACATTCCTCAAGTACTGTGCTGAATATATTGCAATTCCAATTAACATAATCTTCAATAAATCCCTTGAAGAAGGAGTATTTCCGTCAGTATGGAAAAAAGCTCATATAATCCCAATCTTAAAATCTGGTAATAAACAACTCGTCAGAATCTATAGGCCGATTTCAAAACTGTCAATCATAGCAAAAATATTTGAATCCATTATTTTCGATAACCTGTTCTTTAACGTTAAAAAAATAATTAATATTGAACAACATGGCTTCATGAAGAAACGATCAGTAGACTCTAACTTATTCATATATACTGCATAGCCTCAATGACAAACACCAAGTTGATGCTATTTACACCGACTTCAGCAAAGTCTTTGACAAAATCGATCACTCAGTTTTGCTACAGAAGCTCGCTGGAGTCGGGGTAAACGGCAATCTGCTAAATTGGCTCGAATCTTATGTAACTGATCGTTGTTAAGCTGTAACAATCGGTAACCACAAATCCGAATATCGCCAAATTACCTCTGGAGTACCTCAAAGATCTCATCTAGGGCCACTCCTATTTAATATTTATTTTAACGATATATCCCAATGTTTTCGAATTTACAATTTTTTTATGTATGCCGATGATCTAAAAATATATCACTCTATTTCTGATGCTGACGATATCACACTAATGCAGCAGGACATCAATAACTTTCATAATTACTTGAGGTAAATAGTCTTCACCTGAATTTTGGAAAGTGTTTCCACATTTTGTTTGGGCGCGGAAAAATCATTCTAAATCATTCTTATCAAATATCTTCTCAACCCTTGAAAACTGTTACGGAAATGAAGGACCTAGGAATAATATTCGATTCCAAAATGCTCTTCGATAAGCATTTCAAAAAAGGCTCACAAAATGATAGGTTTCATTATGAGAACTTGTGAATTTAAAAACAAACATACTCTCCGTACTCTCTATCTGTCATACGTCATACGTAGTTTTGGTTCTGTAATATGCAACCCTGGTTATGACATTTAAATAGATAAACTCGAACGGGTTCAGAATATATTCATAGATTATGCCAATAAAAAATGTTTTCCATCCAACTCCAACAATCGTCCGTACGTTCGGAATGAGCTGAACTTATTAACACCAACGAATAGAAGGAAAATTTCAGACGTGAAGTTCCTCTTTAACGTCATACACAACTTAGTTGATTCGCCTGCTATCCTCAGTAACATATATCTTAACGCTCCTACATACAGTGCTTCTCAAAAGTCCTCTCCCCCCCCTCTTATTTTTGGAACGATTATACATAAACAAGTGAAATTTGGAAACTGAATATTAAAGGTTGTAAACTTCCCTACTAGTGATGATAGATGACGAAATCATCAAAGATGACGTCACTATGCCATTGTGACCAATAATTTTAAATGGAACCCTACGGCAAGCGACACCTCTTTTGAAAGGTATCGAAAAAACCTATTCAATGATACTAATTTTGTTTGTGTTTATGGCAGTTTTAATGGCTCATTGGTAAACATTAAAATTTAAATTCCATTCAGTATGATATTAATTACAGATTTAAGAATCAGTA
The DNA here is from genome assembly GCA_018342105.1 of Gonioctena quinquepunctata. Taxonomy (NCBI): domain Eukaryota; kingdom Metazoa; phylum Arthropoda; class Insecta; order Coleoptera; family Chrysomelidae; genus Gonioctena; species Gonioctena quinquepunctata. The sequence goes on along the minus strand of JAFIRS010000621.1, from coordinate 511,921 downwards.
TCTACTTAAAGAAATTGCTCGAAGAATTTACTTCCTGACAGTGAAATATCCTATTTTCAAACTCTTCTCGTACTTTTGCAAATGTGTCTGCGGAAACAGCCTCAGATTCTGCAACAATACGTTGTTTTAAAACGTCAATATTGTCAGGTTCAGTGGCGTAAACCTTCGATTTAAGGTACCCCCACAGAAAAAAAATCCAAAGGTGTGAGGTCCGGTGATCGAGCTGGCCATTCCGTTGAACCTCGTCGTCCAATCCATCTAGCACGATACTCCTCATCCATATACCGTCTTACTGCACCGTAATAGTGTGGAGGAGCACCATCCTGTTGGAATGTTATTTCCAAATTGCCGAATCAATCTGGATTATCTTCCAAAATTTCAAGGATTAACGGTTCTATTGCGTTTTGCAACAGCTCCAGATAAACCTCACCAGTTAAATTAGTATTTAAAAAAAGAGGCCCAACGATGTGGTTTCCCAGGATACCTGCCCAAACATTCACCGTCTGAGGAAATTGGGTATGTGTTTCACGGAACAGGTGAGGATTTGCGTCACTCCAATATAATTCTGTGTATTTACATTTCCATTTAGATATAAAGTACTTTCGTCACTAAAACAAATTGTTTTGACATAGTCTGGCTGTTGGTTAATTTTAGTTTCCATATTTTCACAAAATTCTAGTCTTCGGTCTGGGTCGTCGTCTGAGAGTTGATGAACCATTTTTAATTTGTATGGATGAAATTTGTTTTTTTTCAACACCCTGTGTACTGTACTTCGACTGACTTCACAGGTAGATGCAACGTGAGTTGTTGAAGAAGTAGGATTAACTATTACTTCTGCCAGTATATCAATTTTTTTCTCATCAGAAATTTGTGGTCTGCCAGATCGTTTCGCATCATTAATACTACCCGTTGTTTCCAACTTACGAAGAAGCTCCCTTAAATAAGTCCTCGAAACGGGGCGATCGGGAAACCTCTCATTAAAAATGAGTTCTGCTGCATGAATATTTTGTCCAGTTTCACCAAGAATTAGGATCGCTGCTACTTTATCACCTAAATCACGTACCATTTCGCTTCTTGAAGCACTTGAACGTTCGGCTCACAACAGTTCAACAAATTATTAAAATGTACAAAAATATTAAAAGTACCAAAAGCTGCTAAAACAGTTAAACGTTCGATCAACAATACACAAATTATTAAATGTACAAAAACTTGGACAATTACAAAACGTCGAATTAGGAGACTAACAAACGTACCATTTCGCTTCTTGAAGCACTTGAACGTTCGGCTCACAACAGCGTATTTGACAACTATCCAGAGGCGGAGCTTGAATTTGGAATTTTAGTATTAACTGATTTAATTCATCACAGCTTTGCGTTTTTAAAAGCGAGTTGCCAAACTGCCATAAACACAAACAAAATTAGTATCATTGAATAGGTTTTTTCGATACCTTTTAAAAGAGGTGTCGCTTGCCGTAGGGTTCCATTTAAAATTATTGGTCACAATGGCCTTGTGACGTCATCTTTGACGATTTCGTCATGTATCATCACTAGTAGGGAAGTTTACAACCTTTAATATTCAGTTTCCAAATTTCACTTGTTTATGTATAATCGTTCCAAAAATAAGAGAGGGGGGAGGGGACTTTTGAGAAGCACTGTATATTACCAGGCATCAACACCTTTTCCGTTACGAACAATGTCAAACAATCTTTTTTTTGAACTCTCCAATTCATAGATGCAACATATTATACATCAAATTCCATTGATATCTTCTCTTACTCATTTTCAAAGTTTTCCCACATTTTGTAAAGGCATTTTCTCGCTTTGCAGACTTAACTGATATGTATTGTTTTCATTTTCATTTTCGTTGTCATCAACTCATTTCATTCACTACATGTACACAATTCATTACTTTAATTCATTTTTGATTTATATCTATCATCTATTTCGTAATTTCATTTTAGAATTATATAGATTGTATATTGAGAAATCACCTATTTTTGAATACTATCTCTGGGTTAGTCCCTCTTTGTAAATAAATAAATAAATAAATATATAAATATGGTGAACGCGCAGGTTGGTCTCAGCCATTCGCCAAAATTTCAATGTGGGTGAATCAATCGAAGAGTTTTTCTCCCGTAGCCTTTTTTGGTCTTTTGTAGCAATATGGACAAAAAAATTAAAAATAAAATTATAGGTAGTTTAAAAAAATTAAAACACGCTATTATAGCAATAAGGACTAAAAAGTTAAAAATAATAGGATTAAAGTCATTGAGCAAAAAATTTAATGTTGTGTAAAAAATCGTGGGGAGCTCTTTACTTACTTTTCATAATGATATTAAGATATCAAACACCTCACGTTTTTTGGTCAATGACTTTATTCTTATTATTTTCAATTTTTTTGTTCTTCTTGCTGTATAAGCGTGTTTTTTTAGTTTTTTAAACTATAATTTTATTTTTCATTGACACACAAATCACAAATAATGCCTAAATATTTTCTGGCGAGCTATAGTAGTTTTTTTGAGTTTTCTCTTCCTCTGGAAATTAAAAATGACCGTTTTTTGTTCAAAAAAGGTAAATTAGTAAATTTGTCATGATACATTACTGTATTTTGATACACAACTTTCTTTAGTTTCAGTTTAAATGTGTGGTAGAAAACAAAACACCACATGATAAAAAAATTAACAGTTTCAGATATAAAAATTATTCAAGTTCTAACCCTTTTGAAATTTGGAAAATATTTTCCTAATAAGCGCCTACCCCTGGAATACCCGACTATGCGAAATTCATTCTGCTATTGCCGATACTCTTCAAGATATAACCTCTTTCATAATATGGGTAGTTTTTACTGTCAGAAAGATAACAAAATATCGTGTTCTGTAATTTTTCTTCAAAACAACAGTTACGTATACCTCTAAACTGTATATCCCACTCAAAATTTCAATCTTGTATCTTGTAGGCAGTGTTGCCAACCCCATTCTAGAGTAATACTGCATACATGCTTAAAAAAATTGTAGAAAATGTAAATATTATTTAAAAACGTTAAATCTACAGCGTTTTCTTATTTTGTAATATTTAATGGTAGTAATAAATAAAACACATATGGGGAAGGTATTATAATATTATATATCATGTGATCATCAAACTTTTAATCATATTAACGAAGTAAACTTGGAAATAAAACAATGTATAACAATCATTATAATCATAGTCATATAGTTCATCCATTATCAATTACAGAAGCATAAAAAACAAGTTTCCCACTCTTGAGGCGGAATCCTTCAAGCAGCAGAGGCGGAGATGACTAGTTTTATTTAGATATTAAAATATTTCAAAAATACGTTAAAATAAAAAAATATGCCATAAACGAGGAAGTATGTATCAATAGACAATCGGATCATCCTAATTTCATTTTCGCATGGTCGAAAAAAAGGCATTACAACTATGGAATAATTTAAAACCTATTTAGACCCCAGACCAGAGACGCTACTGGCTTTTATGTCTCCTTACACACGTATATAACAAGTGATTTAATAGTCTCAACGTATAGACAAACCTACAAGCATTATCATTGGCTTGCGGTCCGTTTCAATTGGCTGCTGAAGAACTAGACAGCTGTCACTCAAACCCACGTTGACTATCGGCTCTTTTGATCTTCCTTTCGCCGACGGAGAATGTTTACGAGTAGTACACATTATTTTTCGTTCCGTTTCTTCGCAAATACGCTCGTGTTAGCAAAGTGAGTTTTTGATTTGCTCCCTATAGAAACTATCAACAACAATCTATCGGTCGAACAAAAATCTGAAGAAATGACAGGCACAGCTCGGGCAAGGCAGGGGGCAGGGGATTTCCGAGTAACAAACAAGAGAATGTCGGTGGCTCGGTGGAACGATCTACTTAATCTATCCGCTAACGCCACCTATTGAATCTATTGACAATTACGTAGGTAGTGGTAGGTTTTGCTGAAGCTGAGTTAGTATACGGACTACACAGTACACAGCAATTGAAATAGATGATGCTAGCATCTTAAATAAAAAACTGTAGATTTGGAGGTCCAAACTAAAAACTGGGAAGATTGCCAAAACACTTTAAATCTACAGTTAAAACTGTAGGGTTGGCAGCTCTGCTTGTAGGACTTTGTAAGTTTATCCATCGGATGTAATTCAACGTCCGTCGAGGCATTAGCCAGAGAAATAGTTGTTTTTTTATGGATATGCGACCAACATAGACCTATTGTATAGGTTTTTGTAGTCAGCTGTCTTGACGAATAAGATACTTTTCATTTTTAATAAAATTATGGCTAGCTATCAAGAATATTACAGATTTCTGTATCTTATTGCAGATATTTCATTGTTCTCATTGGCTCCGGGATTCTTTTTTACATGTCGTTCGTTGACAATCTGATTGGAAACTAGGAAATATTTTGAATCTTAGCAATATTGGATGATCGGGCGGAAAAGCTAACTTCGTTTGAACAAGCGAAATGTATGTATGTTTTGATAATGATTCGTTCAAGTTGATCGTGAAACATATTTTCGTGTAAGATTGCCATTAATAGCGGGAATTCTTACACCGTTAGCACCCACATTTCTGATGCCGGTCCTGAAAACAAATAAAGATAAGCAGTAAATTCAAATATGTGAAAAATTAAACCAGTATGTGGGTAATTGAAATTCTGCTCTGTGTGATTTTAATTCAGTGGTATAAGTAAATATTGGTTTTGTATTCAAACAAGAAGAGGATGATACGGAGGAAATAATATTCACAAACATTATTTAATTTGAAAGCGAAGACAAATACATACAGGGTGTTCCTTAAGTACGTGTAGAAAATTTTGGAGCATGTTGCTGATGTCAAAATAAGAAGAAAAGTTCCTATAAACATATTTCCCCAAGTTATTCGTTTCTGAGATGCAGGGTGTCAAAGTTGATTTCTTATTTTTATTTTTTGTTAATACATTTCAAAATAATTGTGATAATCGAGTAAAGTTTGGTATCTGGGAGTATTTTTCAATGACCAAATCAAATTTAATGTTAGTTTGTCTCTTTTGTGGGGGTGGCGCCACCTACATGTCTTTTCAGTCATTTGAAATGTCATAACTTTTTTGTACTTACCAGAATCACGTTTTCTAGTGGAAACGTCGATTTTTCTAACATTTTTGTGTAAAAAATATATTCTTGGTAGAGGTCATTGCGAGCAACTGGGATTTGAAATAATCGATGAATTTGAATTATTTCCGTGGGGCTCGTAAGTAGTAAATATCGGAAGAGATACGCCAATGCATTTGTCTTCTTTCATTCAATGGTCTTCTACATTCAACACTTGAATGTAGTCAAAAAATGATTTATGTTACATAGTTTTTTTGGACTCTTTTCCGATTTAAATAAATAACATTCAGGTGAGTACTTGTCATATCGTGTCAATCCGTTCTTGTGACAGTGAAGTTGTTTTCTGTATTTGTGTTCCAATCTTTTTTAAATGGCAGCATACACGAATAGTGAAATTAGCTAATATGATTTACGTATACGGTCTTGCCGATGGCAATTGCTACGAGGCTAGACGTATTTATAATGAAATATTCCCTAATCATCGAGCGCCGAATAACCAGACATTCAGAAACCTTTTTCAGCGGCTTATGGAGTCTGGAACCTTTAAAAAAGCTCCAGTGGCAGGCAGACCGTTGACTATTAGAACACCAGAAGTTGAAGAAGCTGTTCTTCAGGCAATCGAAGAAGATCCACAGACAAGCACGAGAAAAATTTCGCAAAATCTGAACGTACATCACAAATTAGTTTGGTTAATTCTCAAACAAAATCAGTTGTACCCTTATCACATACAGCGTGTCCAAGCATTGTTGACCCGAGATTTCCTTCGCCGTGTAACATTTTGCCAATTAGAATTAAATTGTAATAACACCCGATTCCTATTTTAAAATGAAATTGAAGAAAAATAATTTCTTTAGCTAAATTAATTTTGAATTTAAAAATATTTTCATTTAAAATCACTTGCATTATTTCAAATCCCAATAACTCGAAAATAGTTGCTCGCAGCAACCTCTACCAAGAATATATTTTTTAAACATGTTAGAATAATCGATACGTGATACAGGTACGTACAAAAAAGTTATGACATTTCGAATGACTGAATAAAAGACACCCTCACGAAAGAGACAAACTTACATCAAATTTGATTTTGTCATTGAAAAATACTCCCAGATACCAAACTTTACTCGAGTATCACAATTTTTGCAACATCCGCGGACTCAACAAGAACATCAATGACGTCCACCATCACCTACAGACGAAAAAACCGGATATTCTGGCTCTAACAGAAACACAAGTAAACTCGTCCACCAACAAGGTCCATATGATTTGTCCTGGTTACGAACTCCATTCTCGATTCAGGTTCAAAGGTGGAGTCTGACTTTACGCTAGGGCTAACCTTTCATGCCAGCGTGAAGAGAGTTTGGAACCGAAAGACTTTGATGTGATGTGGTTCAAGCTATCTGATACCAAACTGACTAAGTTCCTCTGCTGCCTTTACCTATCACCTAATGAACCTTCATATAACGACCTCTTTGAGTTTTTATCACTCAAACTGGACTACATTCAGGAGAACCATCCAACAGCTGAAACCATAATCATGGGAGACTTTAATGTACATAACGCTGCCTGGCTCAAATTCTCTAACAAAACAGATGATGCGGGTCCTCAAGCCGAGGCCTTCGCCATCACTCATGGTCTAGAACAACTGGTCGAGCTACCAACCCGCATCCCTGATGTCAACAACCAGTCTGCCAATACATCTTTTCCTCACCACCAATCCTGACCCGTATAGAATAGAAGTTTGTGCCCCACTTGGAAACTCTGATCACACCCTCATCTCCACAACATGCTCTTTCCATTTACCATCGAGCTGCACAATACCACCCCGTCTCATGTGGCATTACAATTCGGCCGACTGGGAAGGTCTTCGTATGTTTTTCTCAGCGTTTCCATGGAAGAGAGTTTGTTTCTCTTCAGTAGATCCAACACGATGTGCTGAGACAATTTCTGAAATCATCATGTTGGGGATGCAAACCTACATACCGAATACCGAAAGAAGAACATCATCCGATAAGACCTGGTTTAACAGAAACTGCTCTAGAGCTGTGGCTTCCAAACAGGCAGCATACTATCGATGGCTAAAAAATCCGGGCCCTGAGACCAGAGCAGCATATGTCGAGGCTAGAGGCATATGCAAAGAGACAATAGAATGCTCAAAAGATGCCCACAATGCCAAAATAAGATCAAAACTTGCTGAATGTCCTAACGGATCCCGTTCATTTTGGTCTTTCGCCAAAGCTGTGGGAAGAAACTTCACTTCCAGCTCATTTCCTCCTCTAACCAAAGAAGATGGAACACTAGCAACGACTGCCCAGGAAATAAGCCAATATCTTTGCGCACCTATTTGCTGGAAATTCCACTCTGGATTCATCGGGAAAATAACCCCCGAACATTACACCTATTGACAGTCACATGCCCGAGATCACCTTTCGCCAACGTACTATCAGAAAGATTTTGCTGGGTCTCAACACCAACAAAGCCTGTGGATCTGACGGAATCCCGCCGATTGTTCTCAAGAAATGTGCCCCCGAACTAGCACCTGTTCTTTGCAAGTTGTTCAACCACTCTTACAATTTGGGGGTATTTCCGCCCAATTGGAAAATTGCAAGAGTACAGCCAGTCCCTAAAAAAGGCAAAAAGGCCCTACCTAGCAACTACAGACCTATCGCACTGCTATCTATTATTTCAAAGGTCATGGAAAAAGCCATCAACATCGAGCTCATGAAATATCTGGAAGACTCAGGAATTGTCAACGATAGGCAATATGGCTTCCGCCATCAGAGATCAACAGGTGACCTGCTCGCTTACGTCTCACATATATGGCAGCTATCTATTGAAAAGTATGGAGAAACTTTAGCTGTGGCATTAGATATCTCCAAGGCGTTCGATCGAGTTTGGCACCAGGGACTCCTCGCCAAGCTTCCGTCTTATGGCTTGCCCCCTCAGCTGTGTTCTCTGCTTGCTAGTTTTCTCTCAAACAGGTATCTCCATGTAGTGGTCGATGGAGTTTCATCTGACACTCTACTCATAAATGCTGGTGTTCCGCAAGGATCTATTCTCGCACCAACACTATTTCTACTTCACATCAACGACCTGTTGAAAGCAACTTCATGTCCAGTACACAGCTTTGCCGATTATAGTACCCTCCATACCGCTTTCTATTCCAGGGCCCCTATATCAGCCCGTGAAACCAGAAATGAACGAGGAAGAAATGTTAATAATATAAATATGGACTTAGCAACAATTCTCGAGTGGGGACTAATAACTTGGTAGAATTCAATGCAAACAAAACACAAGCATGTCTTTTCTCTAAAAAAGCCGATCTCACTGTGCCTAACATTTGAACAAAACAAGATTTAAATGCGAAAATCACGTGAGGTCCATTGCCAAAGTGCATCCCAAAACTTGGTTTTGTTTCGTGCCAAGAGCTATTTCACCCCACTCAGCTGCTTATGATCTATAAGGCACAGATCCGACCTGTCCTGGAATACTGTTCCCATATTTGGAGCGCGGCACCTAAACATATCCTGAGGCTATTGGATTCTGTCCAAAAAAGGGCAATTCGTCTCGTCGGTGATGCCTCGCTTACAAACTCGCTCACTTGTCTGGAACACCGTAGAAAAGTTGGCGATTTGTCTCTATTTTATAGATATTTTCATGGGCGATGCTCTTCCGAAATATCAACAATCGTTCCTGCTTTGGCAGTCTCTGCGAGACTAACCCGTCAAGTTCAGTCATCACACCCCTTCGTGGTCACTTTGGAGACCTGCAGAACATCACTTTCCAAAGACTCGTTCATCCAACGAACAGCGAGGCTTTGGAACTCATTGCCTAGGGAGGTGTTCCCCGAGGCATACAACCTCCAGAAATTTAAGAAGAACACCAACTCCTACCTTCTTTCTCTTGGTTCCCACGATGTTCTCTGAACATCACAGGATATCCCTTTTCGTGGGAACCAGAACATAAAAAAAAAAAAAAAAATATTTTTAAATGTATTCACAAAAAAAAAAGAATTCAACTTTAACACCTTGCATCTCAGAAACGAAAAACTTGCGTACAAATGTTTCTTCTTATTTTGACGTCAGCAACATGCTCCTAAACATACTTAAGAAACCCCCTGTATAACCGGTTATATATCGAAATAATTTGTAGTTTATTGAATATGATTACGACAGTGTTGTGTGTGGTAAGAAAATTCAGAAATAAATTATGTAGTATACTGATATATACTTGATACCTTCTTGAGCTAACGATAAAAACTTCCACGATTCTTTTTTCACCAAGCTTGAACATATTTGTCTTTCCATCTTCGTCAATCTTGAAAACTGTATTTTAGAAACGTTTTTTTATTGTCGAATACTCTCCGTTTCATTTTGACGCTAGTGAAGATATTATTACATACAACCATATACGAAATATTGAGTTATTGGCTTTTCTAAAGGTTTCTGGGCTTTGTTTAATTTTTTTTTTATAATTTTACTAGCTGACCCGACACACGTTGTCCTGTCCAAATTTCTTCTTCACCGACATAATATCCTTACAACTTTTACAACAGACCGTACAATAAGATCTAACCTCTGAAATCCCAAGGACCGTATACCACTAGAGTGCCACGGAGTTTATGAAATACCATGTGGAAATTGTGAAAAGACGTACATAGGCCAAACAAACAGAAGAATCAACATCCGCAAAGAAGAACACAATATTTCTATATGAAACAAGGAGACCACATCGTTACTATTTCAACAGGACACAACATAAACTTTAGTGACACTCGGACATTGGCAAGTGATGAGAATTTCCATTCACGAACAACGAGAGAAGCCATCGAAATCGAAAAAAGACCACATAATATGAACAGAAGGGATGACAGTCAAAGACTACCAACCATATGGAGATCTAACTTGACCCACCTACGAACATCATTGAAACCAACCTCAACAAAGTTTCTCCCTGATGATGGAAATAAACATTTCCGAAAGCTTGGATAAACCTTAAAGAGTTTCCTTTTTATTGCTGCTTACCCCAATATCCTTAGTTGTGTATCTAACTAGTCAGCACATACTTCCCATATATATATATATATATATATATATATATATATATATATATATATATATATATATATATATATATATATATATATATATGGGAAGCCGATCTCACTGTGCCTAACATAACTTTGTCAGGAGTAACCATACCACTGAAGTCATCCATATCGATGCTTGGTATTACTATCAGCAATAACCTTTCCTGGGAAAATCACGTGAGGTCCATTGCCAAAAGTGCATCCCAAAAACTTGGTTTTTTGTTTCGTGCCAAGAGCTATTTCACCCCCACTCAGCTGCTTATGATCTATAAGGCACAGATCCGACCTGTCCTGGAATACTGTTCCCATATTTGGAGCGCGGCACCTAAACATATCCTGAGGCTATTGGATTCTGTCCAAAAAAGGGCAATTCGCCTCGTCGGTGATGCCTCGCTTACAAACTCGCTCACTTGTCTGGAACACCGTAAGAAAAGTTGTCGATTTGTCTCTATTTTATAGATATTTTCATGGGCGATGCTCTTCTGAAATATCAACAACCGTTCCTGCTCTGGCAGTCTCTTCGAGACTAACCCGTCAAGGTCAGTCATCACACCCCTTCGTGGTCATTTTGGAGACCTGCAGAACATCACTTTCCAAAGACTCGTTCATCCAACGAACAGCGAGGCTTTGGAACTCATTGCCTAGGGAGGTGTTCCCCGAGGCATACAACCTCCAGAAATTTAAGAAGAACACCAACTCCTACCTTCTTTCCCTTGGTTCCCACGATGTTCTCTGAACATTACAGGATATCCCTTTTCGTGGGAACCAGAACATTAAAAAAAAATATATATACAGTGAGTCTGCTTAAGTTGGCTACATATGGAAAACTTTTTTATTATTAATTTTACGAAAAAAAGTTATTCTTCATAAAAAGTTCTGCATGGTCTAAAAGCCAAGATGCAACCATCAGATATCAAATTCTATCAATCTTGTACGAGGTATGTAAAAAAATATGAATTTTACTCAAGAGTAAAGTAACTTTATATTTCACAATGTCGAAAATTGTTATTGTGAACAGTTTTTCGGAATTAAAAATCACGTTCAAATATGAAGTTGCATTAATTTATAGTATTTTTTTTATTTCTCGGAACATCTCTACAATAACAACGAAAATTTAACTGTAATTATTATACATGTAATCTAGGATGCTTTGACAAGAAATGTCAGACAGTAAAATGTTTGACAGTGACATTCAAAACATCAGTTGTATTTAGCGAAATTTGGTAGAAAGTATTATGAAATTTGGTAGAAATCCCAGCAACATTAAGTACTGAAGATAAAATTGAAATTGTGTTACTTGTGGCTGAGAATTATAAAATTTATCGTGAAGCTGCAGAAATTTTTAATAACCGACACCCAGAGAAAAATATTCACTATGTTACAGTAAGGAAATTATTAACAAAATTTAAGACTTCTGAAGATGTAAAAAATAAATTTAGCAACAAACGCCAACAACGGATTGCCAATGATGACATAGAATTTGAAGTAATGATTTCAGCAATCGAACATCCTAAAATATCCTTGCGAGAAAGGGTTGCTTCGATGCAAAATCCTATAAACAAAGATACGGTTTCAATTTTTTTTGAAAGGAGTTTCACCCATACAAGCTCCAATTTATTCATACGTTAAGACCAGGAGATCATGATAGACTATTTGAATTCTGTTGTAATATCAAAGGAATGTTAGAAGATAACCCATTTATGGCAAGACATATTCTTTTTTCGGATGAATCAACATTTACATCAAATGGAACAGTCTTTCGCCGAAACTGCCGTTGGTGGAGTGATACTAATCCAAATTTTACCATCAAAACTCAGGACCAGTATGCATTCAAAACAAATGTGTGGTGTGGAATTCACCGAAATAAAATAATTGGACCTTTTTTTTCATGAATCTTTGAATGGGGACCGTTATTTGGTCTTTTAAGAGAATGAATTGGACGATTTTTTGATAATGTTCTCCTCTTTCAACGTCAACAAATATGGTTCCAACAAGATGGTGCCCCATGCCTCAGTAGGTTAGATATGAGGCAATACCTTGAAAATCGTTTTAATGGAAGAGTTATTCATCGGTTTTCTGAAACTTTTTGGCCTCCTCGGTCTCCCGATTTGACGATACTTGATTTTTTCTTGTGGGGTTACCTAAAGAAAAAGGTGTATCTTCAAAGGCCATTTACAGATGTTGCTCATTTGGGAGGGAGCTCATAATGTTCGTTAAATTACTACAAAATGAATTATTATGGTATTATTAATTTAAATGCATCGCTGAAATGTTACAAGCAGACATTAACTGATTAAAAGGTTATCAACTGTTCAATGTTCATTAGATTTTCAAGGAATTTTGTTTTGTGAAAATTTGCTTATTAATTTCTAAACGTAACGGAACGGTTAACATGTTTGTAATAAATAAAAATGATAAATGTTCGGTAGTGATAATTTGAGAAAAATTTGTAAAAAAAGAATGTTTTCAATTAGAAGGTTGTAATTGCATATTAAAACATAGTTTTTACTTCCGAACAACTTTTCACAATAACAATTTTCGACAGTGTTAAATATAAAGTTACTTTACTCCTGAGTAAAATTCATATTTTTTTACCTGCCTCGTATAAGATCGATATAATTTGATATCTGATGGTTGCATCTTGGTTTTTAGACCATGCAAAACTTTTTAAGAAGAATAACTTTTTTTCGTAAAATTATTAATAAAAAAGTTTCCCATATGTAGCCAAGCAGTATATATATATATATATATATAAATATATATAAATTTAGATATAACGACTGAAAATTGGTATGAACAATGGGTAATAACGGGGATCTTCAGTCAGCACAAGTGTTGAAATATGAAAAACTCTTTAATACTTTGGACCAAGCTTTCGTTTCAATTTTGAAACTTCTTCAAGGTCCTAAAATATGTAACTTACATTATTGATAAAAAATACTTAAAATGAAGGAAGTACTGAACATTAACTTTTAGAAAAAGAAAACGTAAAATATGAACAAAAAAAACAGATATCGAAAATCTTAGTAAAATCTACAGTTATGTTTTACAAATAGATCAAAACTGATGATTTTCAAAGAATAAAAATTTACACACCAACTACAATATTTTATATTTTTCTGACGATTAATCTTAATAGGCATTAATTTCAAATCTTTCAATGTCACTTGAAACGTCAAAGCTATAACACCATTCCGACCAATGTTTTCATATTTTACGTTTTCTTTTTCTAAAAGTTAATGTTCATCAATCAACCACTCACATTACTGTAAGTACTTCCTTCATTTTAAGTATTTTTGATCAATAATGTAATTTACATATTTTAGGACCCTGAAGAAGTTTCAAAATTGAAACGAAAGCTTGGTCCAAAGTATTAAAGAGTTTTTCATATTTTAACACTTGTGCTGACTGAAGATCCCCGTTATTCCCCACTGTTGAATTTGATTTGAGTGTTAAAATAAAATAGAAAAAGATTTTTGTGTAAACACGCCCGTGGATTGAACCCGGGTCCTTGGAGTTACAAAGCACACCCTCTAACCACTGAGGTACTCGGTCCTTTACTAAGAGCTCAACCAATATTCCTTTTGTTGGCCAAATTTTTCTTATATTCCCGAATTTCCGGGCAACTTTCCTAATTTTTTCCGTAAAAGCTATTACGAAGATTAAAAGAAAATGGCCAAATCTGCCCAGCCGTTCTCACGTATTGCGCGCTAACAAAGACATTTTTATTATATAGAATTTTTGATTTTCCAATATAAGAATATTACTTTTATCTAATACAATTTATCAATACAACGAACAAAAATACAAACAATGTACTTATTTATTCAAATATATGGTTGGATTTGATTTATTATTGAGTGGTGTTTTTAGGCCGTCTTTCGTAATAGTACCATTTGTAAGAGCCTACTTGAGTTTGCGATTTGGTTGATTGGAAATAAACAAGTAAAAAAACTGTTCCGAAGTGGTAAACGAGCTACTGTTTTACCGTATGATGAAGCGTTGAAATTGGCAATGAGCAGTTCCTGGTTCATTATGAAGTGATTGCTATTTAATTACAGTTTGTAATCACCTTACTAAAATAAAATCCTATTTCCTGATTATTTCAGAACAATTGAGCCTTGAGTCAGTGTTTTATTATAGTAATGATGCATTTTACATGAAGAGGGAGAACAGCGACAAATAAAAAAACAAGAGAAGGAACTACAAGAAAAAGAAACTAAGGGGCAGATCACGGGACTGAAAGAAAATGTCGATAAAATCGGTGCCGATCTCAATTCAGTCTGGAAAACTGTGGAAGGAATGGCCAGTGAGTTAAAAAGGAAGTTGATGCGGTACGAGAAGAAGCAAAAAATGAAGTGTTAGCGTCGCATGAGAGAACAACACAGCATTGGAAAAAGTCAGAAATGAAAGTTGCATCAATGAAGATTCAAGACCACCGCGACAGGGTTGCCACATTGAACGATTCCGTGCAGGTATTAATCGACGGATTGAGATATATTGATATACAGAGGTCCCAGAGATTAACACTGAAGCTTTGGTTCGTTCCTTAGAAGTGGAAGAAGCCTTCAAGACCGAAAGTAAGAGGGGTATTGATTGAGGAACCACCTGAAGAAGAGACACAAAGTGATGGTATAAAACAAATGCTAGCAGAATATTAGAAGAAATAAAATCCAGGAATAGCAGCGCTAATAACCAACCAAGAGGAAACTGCTTCAGATATGGTAGGAACGGACATTTCAAGAAAGAGTGTACGTTCTTTCTCACCTGCGAGGACAGGATCATCTAGAGAGTCCTCGGATAGGTACCAGAAAAACGGGGTGCACCCTCCTGGAGAGATATTTCAGACAGAGATCCCATTTTCAAGGCAATATGGGATTCCCTGGTTGTGGAAAATGGAATACTCAAACGGGTATGGGACTCAGCTGATGGGAGAACGTCAATTTCCCAATTGGTTTTGTCCTGGAGGAAGATAGGTCTTGGAGGAAATTCATGAAGGTAAATCAGGAGGACATCTGGGAGTCGATAAGACTTTAGACAAGATCAGGCAGAGTCGGATGGCATGGTTGAAAGATTTCAAATTGTTGAAGAACGTCAAAGGGACTGGGACAGACATCTTCCACTATTTTTTATGGCATACAGAGCAGACGTCTGTGATTCACCCAAGCTTACCCCGGCTAGCATTATCTTCGGAAGGGAATTTCGATTACCCTGTGTTTGTGTGTGATCTCGCCTATTGTAACTTCTTGGAATGTTTGTTTTTGTGTCGTGTGATTTTAGTGTTAGAGCGGAATGAAGGTCTTCTATATCATTCATTTTTAACTTCCATAATTCACCTCTTCGACATGCATCACTATAAATTGCGATAACCATTACAGCAACATAATATTACAACAAATATTAAATTTGTATTGTCAAATATGTAAATTTTTCTCTAAAAATTACCTTTGTTGTGACAACGAAATCATTGGCCAGAACGTCATTCAGTTGTTTAAGTAAGACTTTTGACATTTGGATCAAATATATAGTTCCTTAGAACCCATATTTTCATTGAAAAAATAATTGAATATATCTTCCAGTTTCAGCGGAAATTCCATATCTGATTCACTCGATTTTTCACTCATTATTTTATTTAAATTAAAACTTGCCCTAAAATAATTATAACGACACCGCCATTTACATCTGACACTGACAGTTTTGAAATCCATGGCAATCTATGTCGTTTAGTTCAATTGTCATTCTGTACCTTGTTCTAGAATGAAAGTACATGTAATAAACATAAGAAGCAAGTGTTTCAGAATAAATATTCTAACTCAAGAGTAAGAATTTTCACATTCTATTATCAAAAATGATTTCAGAATTATTACATTCACCAATGGTCGTGGAGAAAGACATTTTTCGACACAGAAATGTCACTTTCCGGCACACATGTGTCATATTTCAATCATTGTGAGAAATGACCAAGTTTACGAACGTAAACTATGCATTCACATCTTCCGATATTTTAGTGACACTATGGGATAACTGTGAATTAAAACAGTTAATTGGTGTGCTTTACTTTTTCTAGTACATATACAGGGTTGAAAAGGGATAAAAATATTTTTCTATGGATTTTTTCAATTCACAGAAAAATATTTTTATCAATATCCAATTGAGAATGTTTCCCTTTTCAACATGAATACTCCACAAGAGGTTATCTTAACGATGGAAGATAGTGACTAAAGTTTATCATTCAGTCGCAGATGATTCCACATCTGATTTTATGAACATCCTGTTCATATTTTCAACAAATCAACATACAGGGTGTTAGTGAATAAGTGCGACAAACTTCAGGGGGTGATTCTGCATAAAAAAAATGACAATTTGCTATATAACTTTTGTCCGCAAATGCTTCGTTTTCGAGATACGAGGTGTTAAAGTTTTTTTAAAAACTGACTATTTATTTATTCTCTGAAACCGGTCGAGATATGCAAATGAAATTTGGAGAGTTTTAATATAATAATAATAATAATGTTTATTCACGAAAGTTCAAATTTTACAATAATTGAATAATATATATATATATATATATATATATATATATATATATATATATATAATTGTAAGTGAATAAACAGGAAGAAATCACGAAGCTTTAGTATAAAACTATCGCTTGTATGTGATATTAAACTTAAAACTAAGTAGTATAACACTATAATATACAATGATAAAAAAAATACATATTTTGAAGCACATAAGTATATAAATTTGGTAAAAGAAGTTTCAACTAATGAATGTATAAATAAAATAGTAAATAGATATTTTTATCCTTGTGATACTTGTAGTAAATGCATATTTAGGCTGAATGTCGTTTGCATAGGTATGTTTATGATAATTGAGGTGTAGGTACGTCATATTCGGGGTGTAGGTCATATTCGGGCTTTGTCATATTCGGGTATTGTCTCATATTCTGTTTGTTGTCAGCTTTGCGTATATGCATGCTATATACAAACGATTGGTGTAAACACTTTTTGAAAGTTTGGTTGACAAAATCATGAAACAATGTCCTTTCGGAACGCAAAATCCAAGTTTTTATAAGTTTTTTGTACATAATAGAACTATTTTTTTTTTAACTCTGGTAGCATATTATGTAGGCGAGGTCCGAGGTAATTTGAACATCGTTGTCCAATTGCTTTTTCCGATCTAGGTATCTTGTTTTGTTTGTTCCTGGTACTATAATTGTGATCGACAGATTCAAGTTGTATTTTATTGTTTTTCACATTAACTAATAAGTTGGTGCAGTAAGACTGCCTTACGTCAAATACATTGACCCCTTTATTTTCATTCATTTTCACTGGAATATGTAGCTCTTTTTCCAAGGATGATTTTCAGTATCCATTTCTGAATAACATTCAGCATTTCCAAGTGATAATCGTTAACACCTCCCCAGCCAATTATACTGTCAGATATATGTGACTGTACCAGAGCATAGTATAATACTTTCAAATGATTTACATCTAAAAATTCTTTCAAGTATTTGAATTTAAATAAAAGACCTCTCAGTTTTCCTACTATATTTTTAAATTGAAGATCCCATCTAAGATGTCTGTCTATCACAATGCCTAAGTATTTGATGGAGTTTTTTCCGAAACGTAATGAACCCATATAAGGTAAGTGATTGGAATACGAAGTAAATGATAAGTACTTTGTTTTATCTAAATTCAGAGGTAATTTGTTATACCTAAACCACTTACCTATTTTACTAAAATCAGTTTCAGCTTCTGTTTTTAAGTTCACCCAAGTATCAGATTAATATATTATTGCAGTGTCATCTGCAAAGCTTATAATTTTTCCCTTGGTATCAAGGTGTGAAATGCTGTTCATATAAATTATAAATAGAAGAGGACCCAGTACTGTTCCTTGAGGTACGTCATATGTAACAGTCATAGGATCACTGAGAGTAGTTATTGCGCATTTTTTGACATGAAATTAAGAATTTTATGTTTATTATTAACGCGCATACGGGTAATGATCTCATTTTTTTTAAAGAAAAAAATGGTGCGCCACTGAGATATTTTAAATTATTTTTGAATTCATCGTTCAATTTGTGACAAAAAAACTATCTTGCCTTTTTTCGTATGGGGCGCCGTTTTTATGCAAAAAAATAAAACATCTTAACGCGTATTTGTCATTCTTTAATACATTATCTAGTAGCGATGCTAATAGGCTACTGTCAACATTCTGTTAAATACGAATATTTCAACGAAATGTCAAATTAGCGTTTCTTCATTTTTAAGCTTTTAGTTTGGTATAACACAATTTAGTTTTGTATAATAAGAAATTAATTTTTCTTTTATCGAAAAGAATGGAAAATTATACAAATGCGGAATTGTCAGGCATGCATTTTGTCTATGGTCGAAGTAATGGTCGGCAAGCTCGACGATTGTATGCTGAGTTGTATCCAGGACGTAGGGTACCCCATCACACAATATTTGCTCCTCTTCACCAACCTTTGCGCGAAAATGGTACATTTAAGAAACAAACGGCTGACTGCGGGCGCCCTCGAAAAGAACGAACTGTGCAACTAGAAGAAGCAGTTCTCGAGTTAATTGCAGAGTCACCTGAAACAAGTACTCGAAAAACTGCCAACATACATATGTAAGCAACTTCACTGTATTTAAAATTCTTAAAGAGCAGCAATTGTATACATTTCATATGTGCAAGCTCTACTACCTAGAGACTTTTTTCCGCGCCTAGTTTTTTACCTTTGGATTCTTCATCAAATCGCTCAAATTCCTATTTTTTTAAATGGAGTTTTGTTAACTGACGAGGCTAATTTCCATTCCATAACAATCACCTCTGGGCTGAGTAAAATCCACATGGAATCTTTGAACAACATCAGTTTTCAGTAAATGTATGGCTTGGGGTACTTGATGATCATTTAATTGGTCCATATTTCCTCCCACAACGACTAACAGGCGACTCTCACCTTAATTTCCTACAGGAAGAGTTACCTGTTTTTCTTGAAGAAATTCCTCTACAGCTCAGACAACACTTCTAACTCATGAGGGTGTACAGTCCATTTTAGCATTATTGTTCGTAACCACTTAGATACAGTATATCCAAATCGTTGGATAGGTAGGGGAGGTTCGGAACATTGGCCTGCTCGATCTCCGGATTTAAATCCTCTAGATTTTTGCATTTGGGGATTTCTTAAGTCATTAGTTTATTCCACTCCCGTCGAAAATATTGAAGAATTATAGCCAGCTGTGAGACAATAAGAAATACACCAGGAATATTTGCGCGAATACGACAATAAATGAGGCGAAGAGTTGAATCTTGTATCACGTCTGAGGGAGGTCATTTTGGACATTTGTTGTAGCTTTGCGCCTATTTATTTATTAGTGTTATTTTCTATTATTGTTCTGGTTTAACATTATTGTATTAGATAGTTCTTGATAATGTATTAAGAAATGAAAAATACGCGTTAAGATGTTTTATTTTTTTGCATAAAAACGGCGCCCCATACGAAAAAAAAGCAGAAGCGATTTTTTGTCACAAATTAAACGAGGAATTCAAAAAAATTTAAATATCTCACTGGCGAACCATTTTTTTTTTAATTGAGATCATTATTTTTTTATGCAGAATCACCCCCTGAAGTTTGTCGCACTTATTCACTAACACCCTGTATAATTATTAATTATTTAGCTTCGAATGCATTGGCTAAATAATTCCTCTAACACTAACAGTAAGTCACTGTACTATTAACTATTAAACGTTTTATACTTGGTTTCTCCAATCGGCATAATGTACCATCTCACTGCCTTTTTGAATTGTATGAGTTCCTTTCCCTCCATATATAGTGTATAATCGATAATCAATTATTACCAATTTTCCATATATTGATAAATGAAGTGACTTCGACCAGTGGCAGCGGTATTAATCGTAAGGGTTATGAATTATAATATCACATTTGAAAATATGTAGATTGAAATGAAATGAGATATAAATAAAATTTGCCTATTTATTTATTTATTTTATTTATAGTAGTAATGCATCCAACAGATAAAAGAGTCCAATTATAGGAGTATATAACGTAGAAATTTGTGTAACACAGTATACTTATTCTAGGTTTATATGTTAACAATAACTGATAAAGTAATAATACTTTCTGAAATTACATATACAGTGTGACCCATTTAAAATGGAGAATACGCATACGCATTTTTCAGTCAATCTCAAACATGTTTTTTTTTAATATTAAGCATCAAAAACTGTATCTTGACACAAATTTTCATAACTTTAGTTTCATTTCCAAGGCACTCTATGGTTTTTTTTCTTCGTCGAAAACTGCAAAAGTTTATTAGGCAATTTTTGTTTTCAAATTTGACTACACCACTGGATTCGTAGTCGTTATAAAGGAAAACCATCGGAATTTCATAAAAAAATATTTGTTAACAACGAAGTTACAACAACTTTAATTTTGGAAACAAAGTATTTGATTATAATTTTTATTTGGATTATAGACATATTTAAAATCTTGCAACACTGCCGATACAAAGTAGAACACCAGTGAATTTGTACAGCGAAAATCCGAAGTCAATAGCTCATTCCGTTCTACAGTTATAACTCCTGAAAGTATGGTAATGTGAGCGATTTGTGGTGTACTAAATCACAGCCCACTATTGATTTAGTACAATACCTATGCCTAATGTATTAGTTCACATTTCCTCAAATTATTGATACCTTCTCTATAAGCTTGTTTCAATTGAGTTTTGCAGAATTTAAAAGGAACATTTTTTGTCCTGCTTTCTGTTTTATCATTCAATAAATAATTTTGATACTTTAAAACTTGATTCGGTTCATTTCGTTTTTATCGGCTATGGAAGACTACATAACTTGAAAATGAATTTTTAATTTTCTGTTATTTTCGAATACACTTATAACCTAAACTCAAATAAATTATTTTAAGGAAATATAATTTACAAATCCAGTGGCGTAGTAGATTTTTATTACAAAATCGCTTCCACCACAAATCGCTCACGTAATGTGAAAATCCGAAGTCAATAGCTCATTCCATTCTACAGTTATAACTCCTGAAAGTATGGTAATGTGAGCGATTTGTGGTGGAAGCGATTTTGTAATAAAAATCTACTACGCCACTGGATTTGTAAATTATATTTCCTTAAAATAATTTATTTGAGTTTAGGTTATAATTAAAAAAAAAAAAAAATTGAACGAATCATGTTTTAAAGTATCCAAAATTATTTATTGTATGATAAAATAGAAAGCATGGACAAAATGTTCCTTTTAAATTCTGCAAAACTCAATTGAAACAAGCTTATAGAGAAGGTATCAATAATTTGAGGAAAGGTGAACTAATACATTAGGCATAGGTATTGTACTAAATCAATAGTGGGCTGTGATTTAGTACACCACAAATCGCTCACATTACCATACTTTCAGGAGTTATAACTGTAGAATGGAATGAGCTATTGACTTCGGATTTTCGCTGTACAAATTCACTGGTGTTCTACTTTGTATCAGCAGTGTTGCCAGATTTTAAGTATGTCTATAATCTAAATAAAAATTATAATCAAATACTTTGTTTCCAAAATTGAAGTTGTTGTAACTTCGTTGTTAACCATAATTTTTTTATGAAATTCCCATGGTTTCCATTCATAACGACTACGAATCCAGTGGTGTAGTCAAATTTCAAAACAAAAATTGCCTAATAAATTTTTGCCGTTTTTGACGAAGAAAAAAAACCATAGAGTGCCTTGGAAATGAAACTAAAGTTATGAAAATTTGTGTCAAGATAAAGTTTTTGATGCTCAATATTACAAAAAAAATGTTTTGAGAATGATTGAAAAATGCGTATTCTACAGGGGTGGTTCCATTTTAAATGGGTCACACTGTATAAAGTTTGTTTGAATTGGGATGCATTTGAAAATAATATATCCACTGAGAGTAGATTGTTTAGACATATACACATGATTCAGACAATTATAGAAATGATGTTGGGAATTCGGCACATCAATACGAAAGTTTATGAATAAAAGTAAGGTCGGAAATTTCACGACGTTTTCTCAAAGAAACCATATTGAATTCATTCAAGAGAAGATTATACTCACAGTGTCTTTCTTGGTATGAACCATGAACTTTGAGATAAATGAATTTCAGAAATCTACTTTTTCTAGTTTGTCAATGTATTTTTTATAATGCGGGTTCCATATCTGGCTGCCGTATTCCAATTTTGATCTCACCAAAGCCAAAAATATGGATTTCGTTGCTTCTGGTGATTTGAATTCTTTGCAATTATTACCCATGGTGAATTTTCTTTCGCGTTCAAAAAATGTTTTAATTTGCTGCGTTTAACATAGACTATGTTAAATCGTTCCAGACCTAGAACGAAATCCATGTAGACGTGCTAGTGACTACCGATAGGCCTGGTGGGTGAGTAGAGATATTCTCCATCTTGGGATATTCTCTTTTCCTTGGGTCCATCGAAGCACGAATTTAGATAAGGAGAAATTAAGGCTATGAAATAACAGTTGCTTTGTCAAACTTAGCGAGCGACCGAAAAGCAGGATTTTTCATGCGCAAATGATTTCGAAAATATATTTTTGTTTTTAGGTTATTTCCTAAAAGAGATCTAATATCTGAAGGCGCTGCGACAGGCTACAACCCAGGGCTCCATAAGATGATTTCAAATATAATCTTAACGCAAACTTCCTGGAACCATAAGCAAAAATGTCTTGCAAATGTAGCGAGCAACAGGATGTGTAAACTCGTAGGTACTTACGAGGGAAAGCTGCTGACAATTTCCAACGAATCGTTTTTATTTAGTGGTCAGAGATTAGAATAATCAGTATCATTTCTCGACCGAGTTAACTTAATAACTTCCCTTTTTAATATACGCTCTTTGTCCATTTATAATTTAATGGCACTTGTTACATCTAATCTTGCAGGAAAACCACGACGAATAATTATTTTTATCGTTGATTACCACACTTTTACCTCAACAATTGGTAATTATTCTCCTTATTTGACGCACTTTATCGTACACGTTTTATCATCACATACATTTTACTCCATTACTATAAATAGCACCAATAATAGATATTGATAATATCAATTTTGCACGAGCATAAAAACTGGTTATTCGTGAAAAACATAAAATAGTATTCAGTGATTATGGATATTAATGAAAATCAGCAAAGACCAACGATGTTTCTTCTTTTGTTGCAAGAAAAAGATAATGACAGATTTTAATAACGTGATTTTAATTAGTTCCACGCCTCTGTGACAAGGGTCAAATATTTTAATTGTAATTTGGCCCACTGCCACCCATCCAATTGACATGTATACGTCGTTGGGGTGATGAGGGATTTTGATAGTTTTATATATAATAAAATCATCAAGATGGCGGAAGAGTTTTGTGATCAGGCGACAATCCAGAGTTCAGTCATGTATGGTCCAAACAGACTTCGGATAGAAGTAATTGAAAATAATAAGAATAAGAAAGTAAAAAAAACGAGTGTGCTTTAGACCACACGACTGAAGTAAAACTTCTTTAGCTCCATCTATATGTATATATATATATATATATATATATATATATATATATATATAATATATATATATATATATATATATATATATATATATATATATATATATATATATATATTTTATATATTACATGTATATAATAAGTGTGACCCATTTAAAATGGAACCACCCCTGTAAAATACGCATTTTTCAGTCAATCTCAAAAAAAAAATTTTTTGAAAATTAAACATCAAAAACTATCTTGACGCAAATTTTCATAACTTTAGTTTTATTTCCAAGGCACTCTATGGTTTTTTTTCCTCGTTAAAAACGGCAAAAGTTTATTAGGCAATTTTTGTTTTGAAATTTGACTACACCACTGGATTTGTAGTCGTTATAAATGGAAACCATGAAAATGTCATTAAAAAATATCGGTTAACAACGAAGTTACAACAACTTACATTTTGGAAACAAAGTATTTGATATTAATTTTCTTGTAGATTATAGACATATTTAAGATCTGGCAACACTGCCGATACAAAGTAGAACACCAGTGGATTTGTACAGCGAAAATCCGAAGTCAATAGCTCATTCCGTTCTACAGTTATAACTCCTGAAAGTATGGTAATGTGAGCGATTCTGGTGGAAGCGATTTTGTAATAAAAATATAACTACGCCACTGGATTTGTGTATTATATTCCCCTAAAATCATTTATTTAAGTTTAGGTTATAAGTATATTCGAAAATAACAGAAAATTATAAATTCATTTTCAAGTTATGCAGTTTTCAATAGCCGATAAAAACGAAATGAACCGAATCAAGTTTTAAAGTATCAAAATTATTTATTCAATAATAAAACAGAAAGCAGGACAAAAAAATGTTCCTTTTTCATTCTGCAAAACTCAACTGAAACAAGCTTTTAGAGAAGGTATCAATGATTTGAGGATTTAGTACACCATAAATCGCTCACATTACCATACGTTCAGTAGTTATAACTGTTGAACGGAATGAGCTATTGACTTCGGATTTTCGCTGTACAAATTCACTTGTGCTCTACTTTGTATCAGCAGTGTTGCCAGATTTCAAATATGTCTGCAATCTAAATAAAAATTATAATCAAATACTTTGTTTCCAAAATTAAAGTTGTTGTAACTTCGTTGTTAACCAATATTTTTTTATGAAATTTTGATGGTTTTCATTTATAACGACTACGAATCCAGTGGTGTAGTCAAATTTGGAAAAAAATATGCCTAATAAACTTTTGCCGTTTTTGACAAAGAAAAAAAACCATAGAGTGCCTTGGAAATGAAACTAATGTTATGAAAATTTGTGTCAAGATACAGTTTTTGATGCTTAAAATTAAAAAAAAAATGAGATTGACTGAAAAATGCGTATTCTACAGGGGTGGTTCCATTTTAAATGGGTCACACTGTATATTAATTTTCTAATAACCTATAATTTCATCATTTTAATTTGGTAAATTTAGTAAATTATTATTAGAGTCTTGAATGATTATAAAAATAAAATAAAAATTAATTTACCCAACTCCAATAATTTGTCTCGGTTTTTATACATGATCTATAGTGGGATTTTCATCATCAACTTCCATTTGATTATTGTCATGTTCAATCACGATGTCACCAATTATTTGTAATGGTGAACCTCTACAATTAATAAGTATTTTATTATTTACGTATTAGTTAAATTTTATGTTATCCTATTTTAAAAATTTGCTGAAGTAAATTGTAGAAACGCGAGGCCGAAATACGGAAGAGTAACAAGGAGAAAGAGAGAGAGAGAGAGAGAGAAGACAAGAAAAGGACAGAGAATCAAACGCGCCCCAATGTCGAGAGTAGAATGCCGCGTATTAGTAGAGGGAGAAAATAGACAAGGAACGCTGCATATGACGCTACGACGCCAGCAACTAGTATGAGATACGCACTCACCTTTGTCGCCTAATCACACTTTTCGTAACGCTCTCGTCACGCATTCACCAGCTTACTCCCCAAGTCAAGCGTGCGTAAAAAAGTTTTACTTAAAAAAATTCTCGAAATAAAAAATACAATATGAAATATATTTAATTTTCAGGATTGTAATTTCCTATTCTGATGGGTAATTTTATTTCCAGTCTTGCCAAACATGGATGTACTACACCTCAACGACGCTATGTACTATATCGATGGCACTAGGATTAGGCAACCTGTACAGACTACCTCAAACGACTATGATAAGAGGCGGATTGCCGTTTCTGATAGCACATCTCATCTTGACAACGTTCATAGGACTCCCGCTACTTTTCCTTGAACTGGGAATAGGTCAACTAGCACAGGAAGGCTTCATCAAATCGTGGAGGGCGATACCGTTTTTCAAAGGTAATGAAAATGTAGATACCTCGGAATTAGCTGATTGTGGAATTCCTACTTATCAACTCTAAATTAGCTAATTCCTACTTAGTATTTCGGAATTCCGATTTATTAATTCGGAATTAGCTAATTCCTACTCAGTATCTCGGGATTCCGACTTTTTAACACGAAAATAGCTAATCCGCTTAGTATCTCGGAATTCAACTTTTTAACCAATTCCGGCTTAATAACAGGTTCGTTTAATAAGAAAAATATAAAAATCGCGTGGCCATTCTTCGCCTTCGTAATTTGGAAATATTATCGAATTAGCTAATTCCGATCTCGGGATTCCGACTTATTAACTCGGTAATAGCTAATTCCAACATAGTGTTTCGGAATTCCAACTTAGTAACTCGGAATTAGCAAATTCCGATTTAGTATCTATACATTCCGATTCATTAACTCGGAATTAGCTAATTACGACTTGGGTATCTCAAAATTCCGACTTATCAGCTCGGAATTATCAGATTCCGACTCAGTATCTCGGAAATCCAACTCATTAACTCCGAATTAGCTAATTTTGACTTAGTTTCTTGGAATTTCCACTCAGTTACTCGATATTTGCTAATTCCAACTTAGTATCCCGGAATTCCGGCTTATCAACTCAGAATTAACTCTTCCCGATTGAATATCTCAGAATTCCGTCTGTCAACTCGGAATTAGCTGATTTCGACTTAATGATTCGGAATTAGATAATTAGCTAATTGTGACTCAGTCGGAATTTCTGCTTAATAACACGGAGTTCCGAGTTAATTAAGTAGGAAATATAAAAAAATAATCCGCGTGGCCATTCCTAATTTGGGAATATTATCGAATTAGCTAATTCCGACTCAGTATCTCGGGTTTCCGACTTATTAACTCGGAATGACCTAATTCCTACTCAGTATCTCGGAATTCCGATTTAATAATTTGGAATTAGCTAATTGTGACTTATTATCTCGTAATTCCGACTTATCAACTCGGAATTAGCTAATTGCGACAGTATCTCAAAATTCCGAGTTATCAACTCGGAATTAGCTAATTCCGACTCAGTTTCTCGGGACTCCGACTTATTAACTCGGAAATAGCTAATTTCCACTTAGTATCTCGGAAATCCAACCTATTAACTCGGAATTAGCTTATTTTGACTTTGTTTCTTGGAATTCCAACTCAGTTACTCGATATTTGCTAATTCTAACCTAGTATCCCGGAATCCCAGCTTATCAACTCAGAATTAACTTTTCCCGATTTAGTATCTCAGAATTAACTTTTCCCGATTTAGTATCTCAGAATTCCGACTTACCAACTCAGAATTAGTTGATTTCGACTAAGTATTTCGGGATTCCGGCTGAATAACACGGAGTTTCGAGTTAATTAAGTAGGAAATATAAAAATTCCGATCGGTAATAGCTAAATCCGATATAGTATCTCATAATTCCAACTTAATAACTCGGAATCAGCTGATTACGACTAGGGTATCTCGAAATTCCGACTTATCAACTCGGAATTATCATATTCCGACTCAGTATCTCGGAAATCCAAGTTATTAACTCGGAATTATTTACTTGTTTTTTAAAAATTAACTCTTCCCGATTTAGTATCTCAGAATTCCGACTTATCAACTCGGAATTAGTTGATTTCGACTCAGTATTTCGGAATTCCGGCTAAATAACACGTAGTTTCGAGTTAATTAAGTGGGAAATATAAAAATTCCGATCGGTAATAGCTAAATCCGTTATAGTATATCAGAATTCCAACTTAATAACTCGGAATTAGCTGATTACGACTAGGGTATTTCGAAATTCCGACTTATCAACTCGGAATTATCATATTCCGACTCAGTATCTCGGAAATCCAACTTATTAACTCGGAATTATCTTATTTTGACTTAGTTTCTTGGTATTCCAACTCAGTTACTCGATATATGCTAATTCCAACGTAATCTCCTGGAATTCCTTATCAACTCAGAATTAACTGTTCCCGACGCAATGATTCGGAATTTTTTTTTAATTAATAGGAAAATAAAAAAATAATCCGCGTGGTCTTCCTCGCCTTTGTAATTTGGAAATATTATCGAATTAGCTAATTCCCTTCCGGGTTTCCGATTATTAATCGGAATTACCTAATTCCTACTCAGTATCTCGGAATTCCGATTTAATAATTTGGAATTAGCTAATTGTGACTTATTATCTCGTAATTCCGACTTATCAACTCGGAATTAGCTAATTGCGACTCAGTATCTCGGGTTTCCGACTTATTAACTCGGTAATAGCTGATTCCGATATAGTATCTCGGAATTCCAACTCAATAACTCGGAATTAGCAAATTCCGATTTGGTATCTATACATTCCGATTTATTAACTCGGAATTTAGCTGATTACGACTTGGGTATCTCGGAATTAGCTGATTACGACTTGGGTATCTCGAAATTCCGACTTATCAGCTCGGAATTATCAGATTCCGACTCAGTATCTCGGAAATCCAATTATTAATTGGAATAGCTTATTTCGACTTAGTTTCTTGGAATTCCAATTAAATTTGCTAATTCCAACCAGTATCCCGGAACCCAGCTTATCAACTCAGAATTAACTTTTCCCGATTTAGTATCTCAGAATGCCGACTTATCAACTCGGAATTAGTAGATTTCGACTCAGTATTTCGGAATTCCGGCTAAATAACACGGAGTTTCGAGTTAATTAAGTACAAAATATTAAAAAAATCGCTTGGCCATTCTTCGCCTTCCTAATTTGGAAATATTATCGAATCAGCTAATTCCGATCGGTAATAGCTAAATCCGACATAGTATCTCAGAATTCAAACTTAATAACTCGGAATTAGCAAATTCCGATTTAGTATCTATACATTCCGATTTATTAACTCGGAATTAGCTGATTACGACTTGGGTATCTCGAAATTCCGACTTATCAACTCGGAATTATCATATTCCGACTCAGTATCTCGGAAATCCAACTTATTAACTCGGAATTAGCTTATTTTGACTTAGTTTCTTGATATTCCAACTCAGTTACTCGATATTTGCTAATTCCGACGTAATCTCCTGGAATTCCGGCGTAATCTCCTGGAATTCCGGCTTATCAACTCAGAATTAACTGTTCCCAACTTGATGATTCGGAATCAGATAATTCCGACTCAGTATTTCGGCTTAATAACACGGAATTCCGAGTTAATTAAGTAGGAAATATAAAAAAATAATCCGCGTGGCCATTCTTCGCCTTCGTAATTTGGAAATATTATCCAATTCGCTAATTCCGACTCAGTATCTCGGGATTCCGACTTATCAACTCGGAATTAGCTAATTGGTACAGTATCTCAAAATTCCGACTTAACAACTCGGAATTAGCTAATTTTGACTCAGTATCTCGGGATTCCCACTCATTAACTCGGAAATAGCTAATTCCCACGTAGTATCTCGGAATTCCAACTTAGTAACTGGGATTTAGCAAAGTCCGATTTAGTATATATGCATTCCGATTTATTAACTCGGAATTACCTGATTACGACTTGGGTATTTAGAAATTCCGACTTATTAACTAGGAATTAATTATCGATTCCGACTCAGTTTCTTGGAAATCCAACTTATTACCTCGGAATTAGCTTATTTTGACTTAGTTTCTTGGAATTCCAACTCAGTTACTCGATATTTGCTAATTCCGACGTTATCTCCCAGAATTCCGGCTTATCAACTCAGAATTAACTGTTCCCGACTTAGTATCTCAGAATTCCGACTTATGAACTAGGAATTAGCTGATTTTGACTTGATGATTCGGAATTAGCTAATTCCGACTCAGTATTTCGGAATTCCGGCTTAATAACACGGAGTTCCGAATTAATTAAGTAGAAAATATAAAAAAATAATCCGCGTGGCCATTCTTCGCCTTCGTAATTCAATTATTTTATAGAAAGTAACCCCTTACCTGCCCTCTGAAGGCCTGTCACTATTTATAAATATTGAATCACCAGCGACTGTGACTAATTTTATCTTCAACGTTTTTATTTCATTTCTTAGGAATCGGGTACGTCAAATTCTTCGCAGGATGCATGTTGAGTGTCTATTATCCTTTGTATATGGCCTTGTCCTTGTACTATGTCATATGGATTTGTAAAGGCCCCATTCCCTTCCAAGAGTGCTCAGCAGGTGTGAAGATTACAGAGGTATGTTTATTTTCATTCATTTGGTAGAGATTCTAACCCCTCAGCCCTACAATCTGTCACTTAGTAATGAATGTAATACATACATTTTCGGTTCGCGATGGAAATTTGCGAATAGAGATTTGCGTAAAATGTTTTAATTGAAATTGGATTGCGTTTAACTTGATCTCCTTCACGTTTTTCCGTTACTTAACATGAATATTTCGAAATAAACGATTGAAAGTTGTTCCTATGAGGTTGGAATGTTAATTGACCAATATCAATTTATTTCAGTCAAATTAATCATATAAAGACTGATTTTGTGTGCCCGGCTAAAATGAGAAATAATGTCGGTTTTCGGAAATTATAGAAAAATCGACACAATTGAATTGCTGATTGTTTAATATTTCAAAATAGTTTTTCAAAGGACAATTTTTCACAATAGTCCAATACGATTATCAAGAATGGAAAAATTACCACGCCGACCTGTTTAGGAGTTATGTGACTTTGAAATCATCAGATGAACAAAGTAATGGAGGGGTCTCATTTGGTTATAATAGAAACCTAGCGAATATGTTGCTTTATATCTTGTCCCCTAATATTCTCTGGTATTGTCGATATTGTTCCATGGCTCGAATACCTCTCGTTCTAACCCATTGTAAAACATATAGTCCGCGATTTTATTTCCGAATCTGTGTTCATACATAAGTTAAAGTAATTAAACATTTATTGATTTTCAAGGACCACAATAAAGTGATATAAAACACGTCATAGGTTACATATAGTTAGTTCACATTAAAATTGACAATTTAAAAAACAGTGTAAATTATGTAATGGAAAATATACATTATAGAATGAAAGTATCTATCTAGCTGGCATAAAATTCTTCGGTACTATAAATCATTTTTGACGACAGAAAAGTTTTAAGATGTTTTATGAATTTGAAATCAGTAACTTCCTTTTTAATTGTCTCCGGGAGCTTATTGTAAATCCTTACACCATTGGAGATGGGTCCCCTGAGAGTTACATTCAAATTATTTCGAGGTGTTTTTAGATGGTGGTTAAATCTCGTTGAATAACTGTGATCATTGCTATAAGTGCTGATGCTTTTTTTATTTTTAAATATGTAACACGAAATTTCTAGAATATACAGGCAAGAGAGAGGAAGTATTTTCAGTTTGGCAAATAATGGTCTATATGATTCTCTCTGACTTTTATTTAATAATGTTCTAAGTCATTTTTTCTGCAGTACAAATAATTTCTGAACTGCTGATGCTGAACCCCATAATAAGATCCCATATGTGAGTCGCGACTGAATTTCAGCATAATAAAATATTTTCAGCACAGACAAGTTGAGAACACTTCGTAGGCATTTCAGTTGGTATATTTTGCTGTTTATATATAAATATATAATTCCTAAATGTATGTAAAACATCCGCAATTTCATTTTTCCAGGAAGGATACTCAACTTTTGGCAAAAGCGGCCAACAATGTTTGAGGTAAGGTCATTTAAAAACCACACCAATATGGTATTAACTGCTCACATTTTTTTTCAGAACGACCTTTCTAAAAGAACCCTTCGAAGACCCGTACTGGTACGGGATATTTGCTGGCATTTTGCTGATGGTATGGCTTGTAATAACTATACTGTAAGTAGTGTATGTTACTAGGAATCTACTGTGATTCTACTTCACTGTACCTTTTTTCAGAGCTCTCGGCAGAACGAAGAGTTACATCAGACTATTATTATTATTGATGTTCCCAACGCTTGCTTGCTACATAACTCTTTTCGTGAAATCGATGATGCTTCAAAACGACTTTGATAGTCTTCACAATTTATTTCAAGCATTGGAGCTTGTTGAAAAGTGCTAACGTAAGTTCATTATGTATCTATGTATATTATTTCTTGACGTCTTCCCACAAAATTGTACTTATGTTGGATAAGACAATTAGTTCACTACTTAATTTGGCGAGTTGTCCGACATGGAAGTACAAAACAATATCATATAATTTTGGATGCTCCATTTCTCTGCTTTCCACTATAAGTAAAAATTATCAGTTTTCTTTGTTCTGAATTGCACATTGGAAAATGTATTCAAAAACTTTACTGCCTTTCGGAATTTCAAAATGAATATGAAGCACATTTTTTTTTTAGGTGTGGTATTATGCAGCCGTTCAAGTCTTTTTTTCAACTACAGTTGGCTTCGGTTCTTTCGTTACAAATGCTGGAATAATTTACAACAAAGTTAATCCATTTTGGTGAGTTCAGTAATAAAATAACATAAGGTAGATTAGATTTGTTGATATTCAAACTAACCGAAAGACGTTCGAGAGTTCAATACCGCGGTTTTAAATCTGTCGAAATAATTGCTACATCTGGTGTCCCTCAGGGATCTGTATTAGGTAACTTGTTGCATTGTTTTTTTTTAATGTGGTGATGTGTATGAACTTTTTTCAATTCATAGACATCTCTTATTATTTACTTTAATGGGATAAGTCGTTTTATTTCACATATATTAGATTTACCTCTGTATAATATGCTTCGAATGTATAGTTCCCTTTATGTAAATGGCTTCGGCTGTTGAATGGTGTACTAAATAAATAAATAAATTTTAGGACCGCTTTTGGATACAGTGCAATAAATGTGATATTCGGAATAGGATCAGTTTTCATTTCGCAAGCCTTGGCGAATCAGACGAGTGTCAACATATCCGGCAATACCAGTGACGTAGCTGAACTCCATTTGGTGTCTCTGATATACGACATCGGAAGTCGCAGTGCAAGTCCTGATATAAAAACATGGATACTTCTTGCTCACGCCGTGTTCATTTTTTCTGGATTCACTAGCATGGTAAGTTGATTTCTATACTATAGATAAGATATCCAAAAACCCCGGTGAATGCACTTATAGGGAGCGTGCAAGGGGTGGAGTTAGAAATAGATAGATAGATTTTTAATGACAACGTTACACATTTTTAGAAGTGTTTGTAGCAGGTCAGATAATTGTCAAAATTATAGAAATTATAAAACACCAGAATATAAAATAATAAAACATTGTTACTGACACAGAGGTACTTAGATTCACTAAAATCAAAGACACACATAAGACATGGGGAGGCAAATGGAGTCTCCATGGTATCAATAATTATATAGTACATTACACACCTAGGGCAGTAAAGTAAGAAATGTCTCATATCACAGGTAATTAATTGTTGGCCGAGGCGATACCATGCACCCCACGCTTTTTTTAAAATAAAATACATTTTTTTTCTTATTTTTTATTTTTTTAGTCTGGTTTTCTATAAAAGCGTGTTTTTTAGTTTTTTTAAACTATTATTCATTTCCAACTTTTTAGTGTGGTTTATTTATAAAAGCGTGTTTTTTTAGTTTTTTTTAAACTATTATTTTTTTTGATAAATGTTCATGAGAAACATTTAAATTCATTCAGCTTGTAGTTTCTATTGACAGGTTGTTGATCAAGATTGAGGTGAATTAAAAAGGTTTAATACAAGAATTAAAGTTCTAAAATATTTTGAAATTCAAGTATTGTATCTACTCATAATATATACTTTTTGGGAAACCTTTTTAAAAAATCTAAGTTTAATAAGAAGGACTTTGATTCATGGTATCAAACTTTCGCAGATTCATCTCCGATTTTGCAACTATGAAAGATTGATCCCCGTAGGCTTTTATTCTGCACTAGTGGAGAACAACAGTTTTATTATGATGCAGAAAATGCTTTTTGCGGAAGTACAGTTGATTCTCAAATCTGTCATGTCAAATTCTAATTTTATGTAATTAATAATTGCATTTTCTTCATTGCAGGCAACTTTATCATACACATTACTCAAGGCCATCACAGTAGAATGCAAAGCCAGAAAAGTGAAATGGTGGCATGCAAGTATTGTCTTAGGCTTCATATGTTACATGCTAGGCTGTGCAGTTCTTCTGCAATCAGATTTCGACATCGTGCACCTGATGGACCACTATATCGTAGGTAACCTGATTCTCATAACAGCGATAATAGAGATAATGGCAATGATTGCTTTCTATGGTAAGTTGACTTTCCTTAAAACACACCAACATTAAATTCTAGAAGCGATATCCCCATCGCGGTTGGGTTTGATCCCTACCAAGGATATCTTTATCTAGAATTTAAAAATTCTTGTCTGCACGCCAGCAACTCTCTTTACGTTCTTCCTAAATCTATACAAAACTCAAAGAATATATGCATCTTCAACAATAAATGAAACATTTTATGTTGAAAAGGGAAATTAATTAATTTGATAGAAAGATTTTTCTGTGAATTGAAAAATCCACGATTAAAATGAAGTTATTTTTTGTGAATGTCAAAGAAAACACAACAAATCGAAACATTTTATGTTGAGAAAGTCCTACTATTCCCTAACAGAATTTTAAAGTCTAATGTGTTTATTTAATTTGTTAACCTGTCTGGACATCTACCGAAATTTATATTTTTATATTTACATCTGTATTTTTTTGGTATTATCTCTATACCTATCTATAGTGACATTATCGCATTAGTGAACTGTATAGTAACTCCTCTATATTGTAATCTTTTGTGACAAAGAATAAATTAAATGAAATGATGAACTTCTGTTCTTGGTATTTTTCTAATATGGTGAGCTCTCCTCTGAAAGCATTGTGGGAGATCAAAGTTCCCAAAACATTTATGTTTATGGCTTGGACAATTTTAACCCTTTATTTATGTGCACATTAATTTTTATAACCGTCTGGGCTGGATAAAAGTTCATTCATGACGTCCTGAAATGATTATATCATACCTATGTCGAGAGCAGTCAAAATGACGAAGGGTGAAAAGTTTTTTGGTCTACCCCTGCAAAGATTCACTTAAGTCTGATATATTACTCTGCCAATTATTGTTTCAATACGTGGTTACACTTTTTAACTCCATATTTATTGTGATTCAGTAGAAAGTGTCAAATCTTTATAAAATTTATGATTATTTTCAATTAGGCTTCCTCGCTATGGTTATTCTTAATTTTTCCGGCTGTGATGCTTTGAAAGCTATTATTATAATTTGCCCTGGGACAGATTCCAGTTACAATTTGATCTTATATAATTTTTGTTCCTATCCACTAAAATTCTTCCTAGGTATGGGTTTTATAAAGGGTAGACATTACAATAGGTATCCAGAAAAATGCAAAAGAATATTTTTGGTAATTACAAAAATATCTGTAGACTATTAACAATTTAGAAATTTTCCTTTGAGTACTTTGATGTTGTTTTAAAGAACCACCAAGTGGACATAATTATGACTCTCGAAACCACTTGGCGAAAGTAAAAATGCCATCAAGGGTGCACAGCAATGAACTGATGAAAATATTGTTTCAGGCACAGAAAAAATAAGATCAGACTTCGAGTTCATGCTTGGCCACATCTTATCGAGGTTCTGGCTCCTCTTGTGGTGGACCGCTCCCCTCATACTCACAGCCTTGTTTGCTTGGGGGATGACCACTTTACCCATGGAGGGTATTTTCAAAGAGGACCCAGAGTGGATGTACCTGATCGGATGGGGTGTGGTTCTGATAGCGACTGTGTTTATATTCATCACAGGAATCCATGTTGTTTGTCAACAAGATGGATATACTTTAATAGATGTAAGTTGTCACATTTTTCATAATGATACCAACATTGAAACTACAATAAATTACCGAATCATCTCAAAACATGGCAAATTATCATTCGAAATTATTTTAAAAATACGTTTGATTTGAGTTACTCAACAAATTTTTCACTAGACCGAGACACTATAGAAAATCGCCCAATATTGTTTATTAATCATTTGAATTTTATACTTTCACAATAAACATAATAATATTCCAGTTCTATCCTATGATATTGAAATTTTCCATAAATCCTGTTTCAGAAATTCAAAGCATCCTTAAAACCGTCCAAAAACTGGGGCCCCACAGACCCCATATCCAGACACAACTGGATCCAGTGGAACACCAAAGCTCAACACGGAGAAAGGGACTTCACGTTGAAGCGGAAAGGCACCAAAGACTACACCCGATCAATAAAGAAGAACAAGAAAGCCCACAGTGACATAACCTCTTCCAGCGTCGATGGGGTCTACAAAGAAGATAGCGGAAAACAGAGCGTGGGTACCAGCAACGGTAGTAACATTTACACCGAGCTCTCTAACGCAAACCGAGCGAGGGCGAAAGAAGGGAGTCAGTTACGAGTTACGTCGCTTACAGACTCTTTCGAGGTGGACCAGTCTAGTTCGCTTTCTGGAGGAGATCGGCCTCCAAGACGTCCGTTGACGCACGAGGGGATTGTGTTGCGGAACGAAATTCCGGAGCAATACGGCACTTTCAGGAAGGGTCCCTACATCATAAGCAATAACAATGTGCAACACGTGTGTTTTAGGAAGTACAGTGAGAGTGACAATGCCACGGAGTTATAGTTGTAGCAATAAATATAATATTTTTATAAAATGCGTTTTGTTTCTTGAATACCCCAGAATCGCAAATATTTCAACTTCCAAAATGCACCTAAATAGGAAACAGCCATGGTTATTGAAAAATTGCCAATATCCAGTGTACTCTCGAATATTTGTTCATTCAACAGATTTGGGACTCACAGAGTGATGTGTGTGGAGGAGTCGACATCTATGATTTGAACTTCGAAGTAACAAGATGGTGAAGCCAGATAGGCTCCTGATGGCGAAGCCAAGAAGATATAGAAAGGAGGCGAAATGTCCATAAGTCGCCTGTTGGCAGAAATATGACGTAGCTGTTCTGTTCTGCTGTTTCAAAAAGAATTTTATTGTCTGAAGTATGCAGAAACTTCCACAAAGCCACAAAGAAAATAGAAGACACGACGATTTGCAAGAAATGAACAGCAATCCAATTTTTTCATACATTCCAATGATTATGTATCTCAACCTCATTACGAACTATTCGATTACGATCATTCAGGGATGAATTTGGAAATGGTAGTACGGAAAATCGAAAGATTCAAAGAGTTATGTCTGCCAGACATAATCTCTGTTCTCACGGGTCACAGTTTTTTGTGAAAGGTGTTGTGCTAAGTGATGTTGACCTTTGGATGGAGGAGACCCAAAATAATCTGCTGGGTAGATGTAAATTACCATAGTTCCAATTTATATAACTGTGATTGGGCTAGTCGACGAATATATATACAGGGTCCTGCAACAGTGGAGCGGTGTTCCATATCTCTATTTAGGAAACAGATAGGAATCTATATTTCTATAATATAACCTTATTGCTCGAGGTCGACAAAATAAAAAATTGTCGGTCACACAGGGTGTTAAATTTTTTCTGTGCGGATCCCAATTGTGTTTTTTTAAATGGCAACCTATATTTTTTATCGCTTTTTCGGTTTCTACATAGAAAATAAAAGATACTTTATGTATATCTTCACTTCGAAAATATTGACGTTTTTCGAGATTTCTAGCACGACAGGTTTTTTTTTCCAATATTCGTCACTCAGAATATTTGAAATTATAAAGTTGTTCCAAGTCCAATTGAATTTTTTTTTTGGTGAAATATTCTACATTGGTAACTCTCTTAAACGATATATCTGAAATCGCCCTGTGATATACAGGGTATGAAAAACAGCTTGCCACATATTGTAAATAAAAATTTGCAGAATCTTCCTTATTTTAAATGGAACACTCTGTATATTATCGATCCATAAGAAGCGCCAACAAAGGCTCTACAAATGTCATCAAGTATTCCATGTGGTTAAGTTTACTAGTTTTTCTTAAAACAGCTCTTTTTTTCGAAAAATGGCATGTATTCATATTTCTTTGCTATAATCTGAATGAACTTTTTTCAAAGTGAAATCCATTTGACGACTGATAAGAATATACGAAAGATATCTTGTTTCAATTATGTACATTACAAGATGTCCAAACAAATATTTTTCTAAATGGAAAATAATTTTTTTCATTGGATGCAGAATTTTACACATAAATCGTGCAATATCAAACCAAACAGGAATAAATGAAAAAACAATATGAATATTACTAATAATTTTTTTTTCATGTTATGGTGTATATTCATGAATTAAAGTCAGAGCTTGAATTCTAGATATTTTAATTGTCAACTAGCAAACTACAAAAGGGAAAGTTTAATGAAGGTTGATAATGAAACTTTTATAAAATATGTTCAACATGTCTTCCATTTTCTTGAATGCAGAGCTGAAGTCTATGTTTGAAAGACTGTTCTACCCTGCGCAAGACAGCTGGTGTAATGCTGCGAAAAGCATTCGTTATTCTAAGTTGCATATTTTTGGAAGAAGTTGGTGGCTCGACAAAACCATATTTTTTAAGTATCCCAATAAGAAAAAAAAACAGTTTTGTTAAATCTGGTGATCTAGCGGGCCACCTAACAGGCCCATTCCGTCCTATCCATTTATTGGGAAATACTTCATTTAAATGATCTCTCACTTCTGCCGAATAGTGAGCTGGAGCGCCATCATGTTGTAACCACATTCTATTGCGAAGGTCAAGAGGAATATCTTCTAACAAACCTGGTGAATCATTTCGTAAGAAATTGAGATACATTGTTCCATTCAGATGTCCCTCAAAAAAGTATGGACCAATTACATACTCTCCAATTATGCCTCCCCAGACATTTATCGACCACCTATGTTGACAATCCACCTGTCTCAATGAGTGGGGATTTTCTGTCGAATAATAATGGTAATTATGTCGATTCACAAATCCATTGAAATGTTATTGAAAAAAATATTCGTTTCGACGAATTTTTCCCATAGCCCAATTGCAAAATCTCACTCTTTTCTCAAAATCGGCATACAGTAGTTCTTGATGTAATTGAACGTGGTATGGATGAAAGCGATGTTTCTTCAAAATTCGTTGCACTGATCTCTCACTTATATCCACTATTTCACCAATTTGTCGTTGACTCCTACAAGGATCTTCTTCAACAGCAAGAAGAACTTGCAATTCATTATCTTCATTATAGCTGGCTTGATGCGCTCATGATTAGAATAATTAATACTTCCAGTTTCAACAAATCGTGTCATGACCTTTCGGAAAAATCTTTCATCTGGATGTCTTCTATCTGGATACCCTTGAGAATAAATTCTACTTGCCAATTAACAATTCCTGTCTGATTCACCTAATATGAAAATCATATCAATCAAATCACTTTTTGAAAACAACATTCTGATGAAATTATATCGAAAGTTCAACTTCACGATTCACTAAAGATTTCAATACTTATTTGCAGGCAAATATTTTGATCGGTCATTTGCCAGACTACTTGATTTCCAATAAATATTTTATTCCCTGAAAGGTTGTTTTAGACCAAAAGAATATGGCAAATTTCGAGATTATTAAATTATTGTAAATATTCAAGAACGTACATTTTGTGGTGTAATTCACAACTTGTTTATCTAGCAACAGGTAATAAATGTGTTACAAACATAACATAATCTCGATCACAGCCGTCAAATATGGATTTCACATTAAAAAAATCATTGATATTATGGCAAGAAATAGAAATAATTGTCATTTATCGAAAAAAAAAATATTAAGAAAAACTATAGGAAACCTTATAATGTACATAATTTAAACAAGATATCTTTTGTATATCCTATCAGTCGTCAAATGGATTTTGCTTTGAAAAAAGTCGTTCATTCAGATTATAGCAAAGAAATATGAATACTTGCCATTTTTCGAAAAAAATAGCTGTTTTAAGAAAAACTAGTAAACTTAACCACATGGAATACTTGATGACATTTGTAGAGCCTTTGTTGGCGCTTCTTAAGGATCGGTAATATACAGGGTGTTCCATTTAAAATAAGGAAGATTCTGCAAATTTGTATTTACAATATGTGGCAAGCTGTTTTTCATACCCTGTATATCACAGGTCGATTTAAGATATATCGTTTGAGAGAGTTACCAATGTAAAATATTTGACAAAAAAAAATTTCAATTGGACTTGGCACAACTTTATAATTTCAAATATTCTGAATTCAAATATTCTGAATGACAAATATTGGAGAAAAAAAAACCTGTCATGCTAGAAATCTCGAAAAACGTCAATATTTTCGAAGTGAAGATAAACATAAAGTATCTTTTATTTTCTATGTAGAAACCGAAAAAGCGATAAAAAATATAAGTTGCCATTGGGATCCGCCCAGAAAAAATTGAACACCCTGTGTGACCGACAATTTTTTTAATTTGTCGAGCTTGAGCAATAAGGTAATATTATAGATTCCTATCTGTTTCCTAAATAGAGATATGGAACACCGCGCCACTGTTGCAGACCCCGTATATATATTAAAATGTAATTAAAAAAATCATGAATTTTTCATCACATCTTCAAGTGTTTGAATTTCGCGCTAGTGTGGCGTAACTACGGGGCAAATCACTCGGATAACCGAGTACCTACGTCCGACCCTTCCGACCTCCTATTTCGCCTCCTTTCTATATCTTCTTGGGTGAAGCGATTTCGAATCAAGTTACCTGTTTCTTCTTCCCTTCAGAGTTGTAGATGGGAAGTTATACATACACCAAAAGATGGTGTATGTAAATGAATTGTCTTTCCCAACTCTTTCCGTTTTACATTTCTCAACAATTGGCTGAACAAAGTTTTTTCACAGAAATTTCATGTCTTTCATCACTCAATACGACTTAATTCAGTAACATTTTATATACCTATAAGATGTGTGTATATATTGTTATTCACTGATCAGGTAGTGTGTCGACCACTCTTAGATTTCCCTTTTCCCTCTATTTATTATATTCGGGTAGATTTGAATGCTGTGATGAGATTTTGATAATTTCAATAGGACATATTTCACAAAATAAGGATTTCATATTTAAGTTTGAGACTTCTGTGAAAGTGCCATATATGCTTTGGTAATGAGAAAGAATATTTGGTCGACATGTTTTAGAAATGTGAGTCTCTCATTTCAGATCATCAGTGATTATGATTCCCAAACCCGTTTTTTCGTTTGTGGCTTGAGTGTAAACAGTTTAGCTTGCGTTTTAGGGGAAAACAAATAGTAGGTACAGTATATTTCTTCTCATTCAATTTGCCATTCATCAGCCCCTTCTTCAAGTATTACGTTGTAATGAACTGGTGTGAAAAAGGATTTGCAAATAGTTCTGCATCATCTTCACCGATGTGAATTACAAATGGAAGTAGCCCTAGTACTGATCCCTGTGGTACCCCTGACATTATTAAATCATTTTTTTTATGAACTAGAAACTTAGTTTATTGTATTCTGGATTCATTGAGGAATATGGACAAACAATAATAAAAACAAATTGGGATTGTTTCTCAAATTAAATCTATAGAAATAAAAAAAAAGCGAAACAATTGAACTTAACCAGTTGCCAATTTTTTCGGAAGGAAAATATTTGCATACCCTCTGGGAAGGTGAGGTTGATGAACAAGTAGAACACTAAATGTGTAAATTTAGAACAAAAAAAAATTAAATATAGTGAATTCTGAAATCCATAAAGAAAAATGTTTCTTGGTTTGTTGCTGATGAGCTAGAGACCAGGTATTCTTTATCACACAATGTATGTTACCATATCCTCCAGAACTGAAATAGTTATTGGTGCAACCAGTTGGGAGAAGCACTATTTTTCATAATGAGCGAATTTCTGCGGAACAAGCAAAGCGAGTTCCGCAAAAGAAAGCGAGTTACGAAAAATATGGTTTTCCAACTTGTTTCACACAATATATCTATATATATAATTTTGATATGTGATCCTTTTTAATTCAAGTAAAAAATATTGACTGAATGTGATTTTTTGTGGAGGAACGTTTCTTGACATGTTTGCCCATTCTACACTTGTATGGATTTTCCTGATTATATTTTCATTTCCAGATTGTGGATGGTTACCCAAAAAACATGTCAATAAAAAATATACATTTAAAAAAACTGAAGAACACTCTTATAAATCACTAAAAATAAAAAAATAAGCATGGGTGCTTTTGGGTTACGTATCTTTGAGAAACATAATACTTTTAGAGTAAGATCCCAGAGCCGGCAAACCACCTCATTTTAGCAAAGCTGAAATTTTAAGTATGAATAGTGGGATATGTAGTTGAGAACGTATGCTTGAAAGCGGAGCCCTTTTACAGGTATCACGTACAAAAGTATATCAAAAACTTTCTTACTTACGATAATGTATGGAAACGCGTTTGGCAATTGATATCGTCCAGTTAGCCGAGTGGTCTAAGGCGCGAGATCTATAACACACTGTTGTG
This sequence comes from Gonioctena quinquepunctata, assembly GCA_018342105.1. Taxonomy (NCBI): domain Eukaryota; kingdom Metazoa; phylum Arthropoda; class Insecta; order Coleoptera; family Chrysomelidae; genus Gonioctena; species Gonioctena quinquepunctata. The sequence continues at coordinate 469,399 of JAFIRS010000621.1, read as the reverse complement.
TTTTGATTGACTTTACCGAATAAGTCACGCATATGTCGGTTGGCCCCGATGTGAGTTCATTTGAAATATACCTGGCGACACACTCAGACTTGGAACTTCCGGAGTTCCTTCGAAATATGCCACTTTGCTTCGAGAGGACGATAGGTGGTTATCTCAGCGTGTGATATCACATATGGGGTACTTACTTCTAGTGAATTCTCTCCAAAGGGCCAAGTCGTCCCTCGGCATCTACGGATGCTTGTTGTGTGTTCGGCGTTCACTTCTAACCAGTAGTCGCCAGTAACTTTGGATAACACTCCCCAATTCCCCAAGTATTTCCAAGAAAACGAACTGATTCTAATGATGGCTTCTATTGAGATTAATTATGTGGATGAAATAAATACGTAATGAAAATAAATGGAATGAACTGTGCGAATCAAGACTAGATAAAATAATTAACACTAGAAAATAAATTGAGTGAACTTTGTGAACAAAACTAAGTTACTTGAATAACACTCGGCAACCAATAATTTATGATAATAAACCACACGAAAAGCGGCTACTTTCGACAGTTGGAAAATTCTACTCAGAACAAAGAATTCCACGGTTTCTGGTGAACGAAATTATCTGAAGGACTCCCCGTGAAACCGACTAGTTGAGCACTAACTCGCACGTAAGCACTTATCTCGATACGGAATTAAATGAATCTTTGACTTTTCTCTAGCCCAACCGAAAAGAAAAGGAACTACTGACTTGAATAAAATTTCTGGTAAGTTAGTTTAACCCGGGCCACGATGAAATATCAACTGACAATTTTTCTGCGAGAATTTACTACGTCAAATTTCCCCTACTAAGTTCTTTGAGAACCCCCACTTGAATCAAATTTGGACCGGTTTTTATAATTTCATCCCTTATTTTACAACGTATCTGTACTTGAGTAATTACCTAACCAATTGGGTGGGATTTTTGCAAAACTGTAAACAAATTCGTATTGACTACATCGACCAATCCGGAGTCTAGTCGTGGGCGGGGCTATTACTTAAGGTTCGTCATCCGAGAGGTGGCGCCCCCCCCGTTATTTGAGCGGTACTACCTCGAACTATGGAATTCTTTGTACTACTTTGGTGGTTTTTAACAATTATCTCTCTCCTTCAGACTCTGATCATTCTGTACAGCTAGAGTTTTCATTTGAAGGAAAATGATCAAAAACCTCCACCCTAGACTCGTTGCAGCCTAATAAGCCGTTATTCTAAATACAAATAATTTTCCATTGGATGCCAATTCGTTTGGCCAACGAAAACAAACAATTGCATACAAATTTGTTACAATTTCTCGCTTTCAGCTAGTGAACCTATACTTCTTACCAAAATTCCCATATCTCGAAGGTTCTATTCGGTGCGTGACGAAAACAATACGAATGTTTTCATAAGGAGTAACAATGGGTTTTTCTCTCTGCAGATGTGCCACCCGCTAGGCCCATTTGAGCCCGCTTGTAATTTAACTTTATCTTTCAAAATTGTTGACGAACAACCGGCTAGCAGATGTAGAAATTCTACGAAAATAATAATTTTTGTTTTCGACTTTTTGCACAGCAAACCTGCGTTCCAGATGACAAGGGTTCTGAAAACTGTGATTGTTTAACTCACTTAAATCCAACTGTTTATGACCCTTAAAAAGAAAGCTTTTACGACCCGAGTATGAAAATCTGCTATTGAACCCGGTGATGGATTCTTACAGGGCGATCCTCCGATTTTGTTACAGATCTAAGCTCTGGAGCTCAAAAGTTTGGGAGGGTTTGAATCCCCACGCCTGACGATTTTTTTTTTTATTTTTCACTTTGAAATTGAGAAATGATTTAGTTTTGGGATGAATATTCAAATAAAAAATAATAATTTCTCAATTTTGATGAGAAAAATTTTAAAAAATCGTCAGGCGTGGGGATTTGAAGCCTTGCCAGTTTTTGATATCAGAGCTTAGATCTTGCGCCTTAGACCGCTTGGCCAAATGGACGATATTAATTGTCAAACGCATTACCATACTTCAACGTAAGTGAGAAAGTTTTTTTTTTAGTGCGTTAAAAGGTGTTCTCATCCTTGGAGAGACTTCCATGGAAAAAACGGAAATTAATGCTACATCGAAAACTACGTTGTCAGCTGGGGTCAATATCACCAATTGTTCAAATTATGTTATTAATATCTATAATTAGTTTTTACCATACATATTATGTATTGAATTCGAATAAAATGTAATCTTCATAATATGTACAGAGAATATAATAACAATGAAGAAGTACTTCAAGTAGTTTAGCCTCAAAATTATAACAAATTTTATGACTGTATTTTTTGCAACTGGTGCTGAAATTTACTTTCCATCACCAGTTGCAAAAAAGTTTACTTTTCGCAACTGGTGATAAAAAGTAAAATATTTGATAACGTCAACGAGTTTCGAAAAGTGTCACTTTAAATGTCAAAATTCGAAAAAATATATTACCTTAGAGTTCGACGTTTAGCCAAAGCAGATTTGCGGAGTGTGATTTTTTAAACCTAGGAATAATAGTTTCCATCCCAAGACTTCAATAATTATATAAAATGCGATACAACAAATAAAAATATTTTCTTTACTACTCTAAGGTATATTTCAATAAATGTTCCACCTGGTACTGCTAGCTAGAAAGAATCTGCTAATTCCTGATGAACCTCATTTCCTTCTTCCTTCAACTTTCCATACAAGACCCTCAGAGTCTACTTGCTTGATTTGCTTCGGCAACTGTTTTGCACCAGTCAGGCTGTGATGTTATAACACTCGGTCCAAGCCTTGGCATTTACTTGCTTCAAAATGGCTTTCAGAGATGTTCCAGGCCCGACTTCAAAAGTCCTCGGGAAATATTCGTCTGGATCTCTCTCATACATGACGTGGAGCAACTGCTCCCATTTCACTGGCTTTACCATCTGAAAACAAAATCCATTGATGCGATTTATTTAGGAATCACTTTCTAATTTCTGTTAAGACAAGAAATAATGACATTCCACCAACACTTTGCAAGGTATTATTTTTCTAGAGTTTTTCAGAAATGATAGTTAAATCATCAAACAGTGGGGAAAAACTAAGTCACATTAGAAATATGGTGTTAAAATGGTCTCAAACCTGTTTTGGCAATTGCCTTTTGATGTGATAAGCGTCTCTGTACTTCTTGCCATCAACGTTAGAATAAACACTTATGATAGGATCTTCGATTTTGGATTTTTCCAAAGATTTCTTGAAGGTTTCCATTGCAGGTAACATCAAATCCGAATGGAATGCACCACTAACAGGCAATCTCTTAACCTTACGCAAATTGAAGTTCTTCCAATTTTCTTCTAGATATTCCAGAGCCTGGAAAAAATCCAGTAACAAAATGGATTATTTAAAAAAAAAAAAGTTGTCATTAAGAGAAATAACAGTTAGTCAGTTTCTAGTTGATTGATATTTTAGGCACTGCATCTAATTTTGAGGAGAAAAATAATCAAAATTCTAGGATTTCAAAATATTTTATTCCTGATCAAGTAGTTGTTAGGTACTTGTGTTCAGTTTTACTGTTTCTAGTAAAAATAATCAAAGTTGTCATAGAAACGTAATAACAATGTGTGAATCGAGAAAATGCATGTATGAAAAGAAAAACGATTATTTTTAATATTCAATAACATATATTGTTCGCCAAATAAATTACTGGATGGGTGTTGTTGCCATTCTTTATGTTCGGAGTGTTCGACCTTCTCTCAAATTAACTTTTTGAATGGAAAAGGAAAACATTTCTTCAATTAATTGATGTTTTCGAACAATATTCTATTTTGTATAACACAAGGCATGGTTTTTATTATAATGAAGTGAAAAACATGATGCTTGGGTGGATATATCAAAAGTAATAATGGGGTGTGATTATGAAGTAAAAAAAATGAAAAGTCTTCTGGCAAGTTTTGGAAGAGAGGTTTTTCAAGTGTCCTTTTTCCAATATTCTACATATGTTGAAAAATGCACCGAATGCTATCAACAAGTTCGTATCCATATTTTCTTTTAGTATACTATTGTAATTTGTTTGTCAGAACGCACCTTTGAAAAATAGAAATCTAATAGGGAATATCTATTGCTATGACCTTGTAACGAAGTTACTATTTTTCCGCTATGTTTAACAACCAAAAGTTCCCTGTAAGGATTTAAAATACCATTTGTGTTCGTGATAAATCCGTGGTTTACACCTAACCCGATAAATAGGCTAAACACCCTCCGTAAATCATGCCAATGCCGCGACGCATGTATATAAAGAATGCGCGAGTGTTGCTTGCGCCAGCCAGCGACTCGAGAAAACATTTTTCATCGAGCCAGCTGTGCTATGAACAAACGCCGCCGAGAACATTCGGTCACCCGATAGAAGCCCGAGACATTAGTCCGTTCGAGACAAAAGCGCCCGCTGCCATCTGACGTCATCCGGCCGACGTCACATCACGTGGATTGCTACCAAGGAGAATTTTACAAGCTGGGTAATTATACTATGGAAATATAATTTGTATCTCAATCGGCAGAGTCCACAAAACGCGCGCGCCTAAAACTCGGTCGAGAGGAATCCGCAAAAGAGGGGGAAACCGACTGCAGTTCTGTTTAGAACGATTTCAAAGAATCATTACCTTACGGAGTCTAGCAAAAGCAGTCACGCGTCCGACAACTAGTATCCAAAGTGCGAGCCAACTACCGAAGAAGTCTACTACCGTCCCGAGCCTTGCCGACCAGCCTGCCGAAGCAGTGTAGGGGTAGACATTTCTCACGTCTCACCTTCCTGCGCTCCACGTGACTTTTAAGGGGTATAATAGTGAACACGGGTGAAGGTCGCATTGAAGGGGTAGACATTTCTCGCGTCTCACCTTCCTGCGCTCCGGCGTGACTTTTCAAGGGAAATAAAAGTAGTAGTGAACACGGGTGGAGGTCCGCATTGAAGGGGTAGACATTTCTCGCGTCTCACCTTCCTGAGCTCCAACGTGGCCTGATCAGGGAAATACAAGGAGAAGATAGAGTGGGAGTATAAAGGCTAAATTCAACTAGGTAGGATAGGTTAAGCCAGCCCCACGTGGAGCATTACGCACTGCTACTGAAATTAGTCGCTTTGGCCGTCCGTAAAAGCTTACATTTGATACCCGCTTCATACTACGAATTGTCAGGGCCTGTCAGGGCTTTGCACCGCCCGTTTATGAGCTTGCATACTAGTCCGTACGAACCCCCCCGCACGAGCTTTTTGGTTGCTAAGTTTACCTCGCTTGCTTGAAAACACCCTCCCCGCTTTCTCTGTATATAGTGCTTGCCATTTCTGTATTTGTTGTGATAACTTAAGGCTGCCGTCAGCCGCCCTGCCTGTATGTCTTTGATTAATATACCTGTTTATCCCGTTTATAGAGTATTGTTTTATTTACTATCTTGAGTAGAATTTAAGCAGTCGGCACCCAGGTTCAAAACCCAGTTAAAGGCAATTAAAGCCTGCCTTACTGGCCCCGTTACATTGTCACGACTATACTGACCCCTGGAGTGTTTTTCTTCACTGAGACTGCCCGGAGCAAAAGTGGCCTTTTCCACTATAAACCAAAAGGTGGCGCCCGAGGCAAAACAGAGAATAGTGAAAGGCGCCAAAGTTTGATAGTACGGGGAAAGGCCCCTTACAACCTAAGGAACTTTTTGCTATTTGCCGTTTTGGAATAGCAAAACCTCTCATATCAAAATAAAATATAAAAGGGTTCCATTGATGCCCAAAATTATTTTCTATTCTTTTCTGTGTTATCTCCTATATATTCCCTCTATACAGAAAAAAGAGTCAGTTGTAAAACAATTCCACTTAAAAAAAAAAGTTGTCACTTTAAAACGTTTACACAGGTGTAGATAACGATTGCCTGCGAACTCAACTGATACCCATTCAAATTTCTGCATGTCTCCAATGATTCATTCGTCAACCAACTCGCAACTATACAGAGTTTTACCTAAATGCTATCATAGAGGATGGGGATGGAGGGCATTTTTTGAGGTTCTTGCGAAAAATCCGTCAGTTGAGGCTATGTCGTCTACGGAGTAGGTATACACGAAAATTGAAGGAATTTTGTCAGGGAGTCATAGATCTGTACAGAAAATTCATTTTTTACAAAGATAAAAAAAAATCTGACGAAGTTCAATCTCAGCACTGCATCGACGCCGCCGACGCCACACAGAGATGATTTAAATGGTATTACTGATGTACGACATGTAGCAATGTTTTGGATATTATTGAATCGAATGGAACGACTTTTCTTCACCAGAGTTCCGCCGGAATTTCTGCCATGGCGGACTGCCCAAGCGATGACGTCACCACTACCACTACTGAAAAATTAGACTCAGCTTGGTTTTTCACTTTGGCGAAATTTCTATTCAATACTGGGAGAAAATTGGAATATTCGTGCAATTTGAAAATAAGTGAATAAACTCCACGCTAATTTTCATTTTCCCCCCTACACATAGGTCATGTGACGTAAGCACTACGTTCACGGAAACCATTTTTCTAATTTGTTTTTTGAGTATTTCCGTCTTTCAAATACTTTTTTCTTCATGAGAACTCAAGCCCTTTTGTTTTTAGGCTTTAGTTTGTTTCTTTTTTTTTCCTATATTTTCAAAATACAACCTTTTTTATCTTAATTTTTTTCATTTATTGAACTTTGGAAAAGAAACTCCAGAATACATTCCAAAATAATTCATTACCTATTCTATATGAGCGATAAAACATACTGTTGGGAACGGAGTTTTTTTTCTTAAAAGCCCTGATTTTGTCAATAAAAATGTCAACACCATTAAATTTGTGCAAAAAAAATTTGGACAGCAGATTTTTGTCTAGACCATCTGGTCTAGGTAAAAAAATACGACCATTTAGACCGAGTATCTCTAATGCAGTTTTTCAAAATAAGCACAATATTTTGTTGTCGCTATGATTGTATTATTCAATCAATTATTCTAAATTCTGATAATGAATGATTATTTGATAAAACAATGCAATGAAACACAAAAATTAATGTAACTTTTTTGTATATTGACATTTTCCCAACTCGCAAATGATGTACTCTTGGGACCGGGCGTTTTTATTTGCCATAATGTTATAGTCCATTCAAATTAAAGGAAGCGCTCGATTGAGAGGTGATCATTGCATGCAGCGCACGTGATTGAAGAAAGTCGCTTCGCTATTGGTCAGGCAGATTAGACCAGAAGGCACGCCTTTGGTGATTTTACTAACACCACTGCTATTAAATCCCTTTATTTTTCCCTGGTTAGATCGCATTTTGACTATTGTTCCACAGTTACATATAAAGTGAAACTTGAGGCTGTCCAGCACAATTTCCTCAGATATATTGCCTTCAAGTTGCGCGTATACTGCGACTATGGTGCATTAGAACACATGTTGAACATACCTTCTCTTGAGGTTCGTAGAAAACAAAGAGACTTAACACTTCTATTTAAAATTATCAATGGACTGTGTATCAGCCCCGTGCTTCTCTCCAAAATATCCCTACTTGTCAACCAGACAGGTGCAAACCTTTTACATTTCCTTCCATAGATTCAATTACTCAACAGCTTTATCCCTAGAACTCTTCGTTTAGCTAACTCCTTATATAGTGAGTGATAGTGAGTTAAAAAGCAAAGCAAAGGAAAGAGATATAGCTTATAAGATATTCAAACAAAGTACAAACTTAAGTAAACATATAAATTGGGAAAATTATAAGAGAATAAGAAATGATTATGTGAATATGCTAAAAACAAAGAAAGAGGGTTATTATGAACAGAAAATTGATGAAAATAAGCATAATACGAAAGAAATGTGGAAATGTTTAAAATCACTTATAAATCCAATTGAAAGTTATAATTTTGAAAGGATAGTATTCAATGTCGGTGATCAAATAAAAGTTTGTAATACAGAAATTGATATTGCAAATGGATTCAATGCATATTTTGTAAATAGTATAAGTGAAATTGTAAACAGTATAAATTCTGACTCAGAATGGAGTTCAAACAGTTTTGCTATAGTAAATTGTAAATTAGACTCATTTAAACAGATAGACCTGCCGCAGTTGAAAAATATAATATTCTCAATAGATAAGATTAGTAGATCTGAGATTATGAACAGTCTATTTTTAAAAGAGACATTTAACACCATGGGGCATGTTATACTGAACTTTATAAATATGTCTCTTCAAACTGGTCACTTTCCCCAACACTTCAAGACAAGCACAGTAATACCAATACCAAAAATAAATAATACTTTAGAACCATGTAATTTTCGTCCTATAAATACTCTTCCAACCCTTGAAAAAGTCTTGGAACGAGCAGTGTATGAGGAACTCAACAAATACTTTGATGAAAACGGGTTATTTTTAGGTTGTCAGTCAGGCTTCAGAAAAAAACATTCGTGTGAGTCTGCCTTACAGCTTACAATAACAAATTGGAAGGAAAAAATTGATAAAGATAATTACGTTGTTTGTACATTCTTGGATTTAAAGAGGGCATTCGAAACAATAGACAGAAATATACTAATCCAAAAGCTCAAATATTATGGTATTGGTGATGTGGTATTGAAGTGGATGGAAAGTTACCTCAGTTTGAGGAGTCAAATAACAAAAATTAATAGGGGCTATTCACAAAAGTTAGTAAATGATCTTGGAGTTCCACAAGGTAGTGTACTGGGGCCTTTACTTTTTTAATTTATATAAATGATATCAATAACGTAGATGGTGATCACGTGATAAACTTATTTGCAGATGATACATTAATATATACCTACGATAAAACCTTGCAAGTCGCTGTGGAAAAGATGAATAATTCATTGAAAAATATTGAGTTGTACCTTGGAACAAATAAACTGAAACTTAATATCACTAAAACTAAGGCGATGATCATTACAACAAGGTATAAACAAAATAACATTGGGAGAAATACAGTCAAAATTAAAATAAACGAAAATGATGTAGAAATGGTGAGTAAAATTAAGTATCTAGGGTTTATTGTAGATAACACAATTTCTTTAAATGATCATGCTGACTATGTAATAAGTAAAATATCAAAGAAACTGTATTTTTTCTCCAGAGTGTCATCTTTATTATCAATGTATGCCAAAATAACGTGCTATAATTGTATAATAAAACCTCATTATGACTTCTGCGGGAGTCTCTTATATCTTCTGAATCAGAACAAATTTTATCAATTACAAAAATTACAGAATCGTGGAATGCGAATAATATTACGCTGCAATAGAATGACACCTATACAAGATATGCTCTGTAGTTTAAGGTGGCTTACTGTCTCACAACGACTTTACTATCAAACTATGATATTTATATTTAAAATAATAACAATTTGCAACCAATATACTTAGAAAACCTATTAATCACAAATAGTGAAGTACACCACCATAATACCAGATCGAACACCAATTTTCACATCCCTAGGACAAATTCACGAAGCAGTATGAACTCATTATTTTTCAAGGGTCTGGATAGTTTTAATAAACTGCCAAATGATATAAAAAATTCTACTTCTATCCGTATGTTCAAGAGGGACTTGATAACATTTATAACAACAAACTGAATTGAAAAACAAACAACAAATTTATACTTAAAATATATTAATAGCTAAGGCTTTGTTTTTGAATGAATATGTAAAAGAATATGTTAAATTGGATCATACAGGGAATATGTGCGATATAGTTTGTTATTTTTTAGTTTATGTTATTTTATAGTTTATGTTATTTTTGTTAAAATTTGTTTTTAAATTTATTTTTGATTTCTATGCACTATGTGTAGATAAAGTATATTATAACGTAAATAAACTTAACTTGGTTTTAATAATTTATTTCACACTTAATCTACAACTTAATTTATATTACTACGCCATTGAATAGCTCGATCGTATGGGCTCGTTCAGACTGTTTACTCCCTCTTGAGGGCTGTCTATTTATCTCCGATACAGCATTCTCGATGTTTCGAATTCTTCCAGTTGGCGACGGCATGTTCCAATTGTTTCCAATATTGACCGTTGCATTCGCGGAAGAGGGACTGGATGGTTCTCGAATATCTCCGGGGATGATCTCATCGCTGTCGATGGCGACGCGGAGGCGACAGGTCCGGCCTAGGTTCGTTACATTGCCCCCTTCTTAAAGACATTTCGTCCCGAAATTTCATCCTTGGAGTGTGACGATATCTGCATGACTCCCCATATCTGCATCGTGAAGTTCGATGGAAGTAACACTCCACGGTCTTCATGATCGGTCGTGGAAGAGGGTTACAGCAAACCAAAATCTTGACGCCGCTGGATCTGAATATCGCCTCCAGCATACTTCTTATGACTCTCCAGTCCAACCCATCAATACCACAGGATAATTTTGGAATTGCTAGATCCACCAGATTCTGGTCCACCATAGTATCTCTTAGTTTGGTGAGACTCTTCCAGACATCTTCATAAGACGGTTTATCTTGGGAATGCCTCTTGGTGACTAGGTAGTAGATGTTTCTCTGGCCTTTCTTCAACTGTAGCACCCCACCAACTTCTGGATTCTGCTCCCGCAGTGTTTGGAGTTGACCAAATTTCTTGGAGAACACTACGGCGATGCCCCTGGACATTCGAAGATCTTCTGCCACACAGTGCGCTAGTCGCGTAGTCAGCAGGCACCTCGAAAGGTCTCGTGACTCCTCTCTAGTAACCCCATGTAGAACTTTCTGCCCGTTTGAATACAAGGACATAAACTTCTCGAACGTCATATCATCCTCCGGTGGCGAGGGGTGCGAACTTGGTCATGGTTTCCAGCGTAGGGGCCAACCTGTTGAAATGGACGACCCTTGGTTTCCCTCGGGGTGGCTTATGGATTCGGTACACAAGGTGGTTTATCCTTTTCACGATCTTATCGGGCCTTCCACGAGTTCCCCAACTTTGGTGATAGTCCACGACGACGTTTGGGGTTGTACAGCCAAACCAGGTCATCAACCTTAAATCCTCCAGCGTCGGCCTTGATGTCATAGGTCTTCTTCATTTTATCGCTGGCACTCTGGATGTTCAACCGGACTCGTTCGTGGATGTCGTCCATTCTCTGCCGAAGTTTGCTGGCGTAGTCCTCTCCGCAGTGTCTTGTCCTGGCGGTATCCCAAACTTCAGGTCACAAGGCAGTCGCAGTTCTCGGCCCATTATAATACTAGCAGGAGTTTGCCCGGTTGACTTCGTGTACTGCGGATCGATAGGCCATCAGGAACAAATGAAGATACTGGTCCCAGTCTCTTTGATGGTCAGAACAACCTTGGACAAGTGGCGGTTGATCGTCCTGTTCATCCGTTCCACCATTCCATCGGACTGCGGATGTAGGGCCGTGGTTCTTGTCTTGCGGATGTTCAGCGAGTAGACATATTTCTTGGAAAAGGTTGGATTCGAAATTTCTGCCTTGATCCGGTGCAGCTCCATTGGAATACCGAATCGACATATCCACTCTTTCACCAAGACGTCGGCGACGGTGATGGCTTCCCTGGTTGGGCAGGGGCATAGGCTTCCGCCCACTTACTGAAGTAGTCCATTGCCACAGGATGTATTTATTCCCGTGGTCGGATACGGGAAACGGGCCGGCGATGTCAATGGCGATTCTCTCGAACGGGCTGCCTACGTTGTACTGACGCATCGGGGCCTTGGGTCGTATTCGAGGGGCCATTGCTAGGGAGCGCATACAGCGCACTTCCTGCACCAGTCCTGGACGTCAGCTTGACAATTGGCCCAGTAAAACCGTTGCCTCACTTTCTGCAGGGTCTTCGTCACTCCCAGATGTCCTCCGGCGACTCCATCATGGATTTCCCGCAGCACTTCCTCTCTTCTGTTCCTGGGAACAATTATTTGGCGTCTGTCTTCCCCACCAATATCGGCCTCCAACACACGTTTCAGGATCCATTGTCCAGAATAGAGAGTTCCATTGTGCCCAATAGGACTTAACAGCCGGCGAGTAACCTGCGACTTCCTGCCATGATGGTCTTCGATTGCCCTTCTTCCAGCTGACGACTAAGCCAAAGGGCGGGGTCTCTCTCTTGGTCTTTCTGGATCTTGCTGTCATTCCAGTTGTCATCCATTGCCGCGGTTCTACAAAGTGTTGCTTCTTTCTCTTCTGCTCGTCGGCAATGTGAGCAATCATCTGGACATGGTCTTCGCGACAAGGCATCTGCATTCTTATGGCTGTTCGGCTCGATGTTCGATCTCGAAATCGAATTCTTGGAGTCTCTCGATCCAACGTGCTACTTGACCCTCAGGATTTTTTGAACTGTAAGAGCCATTTGAGAGCTGCATGGTCAGTTCTCAACAGGAATCTTCTTCCATACACGTACTTGTAGAAGTGTTCCACTCCCTTTACAACAGCTAACAGCTCTCGCCTGGTGACACAGTAATTGCGCTCTGGTTTGCTAAGCGTCTTGCTGAAATAACCAATGACCTTCTCCTGTCCCTCCTGGATCTGAGATGGGACAGCTCCAAGTCCCACGTTGCTGGCGTCCGTATCAAAATGAATTTCCCTTTGGGTAGGGGATAGCTCAGTATAGGTGCGTTGATCAAAGCTCCTTTCAGCTTCCTGAATGAATCTTACATTCTTCGGACCACTGGAACTTTGTTTGGCCTTCCGTGAGCCTGGTCAGTGGTTTAGCGATGTTGGCGAATCCAGCACATATCGGCGATAGTATGTGCATAAACCAAGGAAACTTCGAAGTTGGTGAATGTCTTTTGGGATGGGCCAATCCTTAACAGCTTTGATCTTCTGGTCATCCACTGCTACTCCTTCCCCAGAGACAACGTGGCCGAGGTATCGTACTTCTTTTGGAACAGATGGCATTTCTTAGGGCTCAGCTTCAATCCGGAGTTCCTCAGTCGCAGGAATACTTCCTCCAAGTTTTCACGTGGTCCCCCGAGCGATCTGCCGACCACAATTATGTCGTCGAGATACACTAGACACGTGTTCCATGAGAGTCCCTTCAGCACTGTCTCCATCAATCTTTCGAATGTGGCGGAGCATTACAGAGCCGAATGGCATAACGGTGAACTGCCACAATCCTGAGCCGATGGTAAAAGCAGTCTTTCTCGATCTTCCTGAGCGAGTTCTACTTGCCAGTATCCACTCTTCAGATCAAGGGTCGAAAAATCGTGGAACCAGCCATCGTGTCTAGGGTGTCATCTATTCTCGGGAGAGGGTAACTGTCCTTCTTCGGACATTATTAAGTTGGCGATAGTCTACACAAAAGCGTGTCGATCCATCCTTTTTCTTCACCAGTGCGACTGGAGAGGACCAGGGACTGTCAGACGGTTCGATAACTCCTTCTTTTCCCATATCGCTGACTATTTTGTCAGCCTCTGCCTTCTTGGCAAGAGGAAGTCTTCTTGCTGATTGCCGGATCGGTCGGGCACCCCCAGTATCAATCTTGTGCTGGACCACATTAGTTCGACCCCCTTTTCCTTGTCCGGTATCGAAGATGTCTTGGTACTTTGTGGCTAGATCTCTTAGTTTGGGCTGTTGAGGTGGTTTTATGTCTTTGGATGAGATGGCAACTAATTTCTCTAGTTCTGTGGGCACGTTGTTGGGTTGGCTAATCGTACCTGATCGCCCGGATCACGGATGAAACTGGACGAGCAGTGCCCCAAAATTGTTCCTTTCTTCAAGGTCACTGGGAAATAATTGACATTCATGACCCTTACCGGCACAAATTTGTCAGCACGCAACAAGGTCTTCCCTAGTGCAATCCCTCGTCCAATTTTCTCATCACGAAGTTTGGGCTCGAACATCACCCGTCTCCACTGCTCGCACTCCCGTCCAGGCGAGCCTCCAGAATGGTTTCAGCCCTCTCAGGTACGCTTACATCTTCAGCCAACAGCACACGGATCAACTCTTCACTTCTCCCATGAAGTACCAGCTCTTCTCCGTTGACGCCGTCTTTGAAATCCAATTCAAACCCTCTGGAATTCATGATGTCCATTCCGATGATTGCATCGTCTTCGATGTCCGCTACAAGTGCCTGATGTTTCACTTTAGTGCTGCCCAAAATTATTTCAATCGGTAGCTCGCCATATACAGTAGCTGGCTCCCCTGTTGCTGTGCGTAGCTTCCAAGTTGTCGGTTCAATTCGTTCCGGTGTTCTGGCAAAGGAAGGTCCGAGAATTGTCCTAGTCGCACCTGTATCTAGCAGCATGGTGCAAGGCTCGTTATTGATGAGACCGTCTACGAAAACACCTCTGTTCTGTCGTTGCAGGATAGCGACATATGCGTTGTTAACCAGGGCTTGCTGGACACAGGCCGACGATTGCCCCTTCTCGTCGACCTTCTTTAGTTTTCCTGCATCGGAGTCGTGTTTTAATGTTGGACATTTGCTACGACATGTCCAATTTTGCCACAATTCCAGCATCTTATCTGTCTCTTCTCAGGGAACACTTCCTTAATCACTTTCCTTATGGCAGCTTCCAAATTAGCAGGCTCCTGTGAGTCTTCCTCAATCATTCGGACTTTACTCTGGCTTTTGCAAGATTGTTTCGCTGCCTCGAATTCTAAAGCGCGTGCCAGTGCGTCTACGAGATGTGTTGGACGGGCTAGTGTCAACGCTTGTCTGGTTTCTTGGTCACGGAGTCCATCCAGGAATGCTTGAACCGCTAGTCGCTCCATTACATTTTCTGGTGTGGCTGGATATGCGACGAACCAAGCGTGCAATGTCAGTTTCAATTCTTGTAAGGATTCGCCCGATTTCTGGCAGCGATTTTTCAGTTGGGGTGGTATACGTTTCCAAATGGGCCTGGCCATATCGTTTTAATGGTGTGGCTGGATATTTGTAGAATATTCGTCGCTTCTCCACGTAATGCAAGTGTTAGTGCTACAGCTCTTTCCCCTGCATTCCATCCATTTGCTTTGGCCGCTGCTTCAAACTGTCGGCGGTAATTTTCCCATGGCGTTTTACCGTCAAATTGAGGCGGCTTCATGGAAAGCTTCCCTATTTCAGAAATGACCTTGACATCTTTTATACCCTCTTGAACTTTATCCAAGTTCAAACTCAAGTCCAGCATTGCATTTTCGTTAACCATCTCTGTGGAGGGCGACTATTAATTCGTTTTCCAGCTTACTGATCGTTTCCTTTATTTTATCTACCTCCGTGTTCATTTGCTCCCTAATTTTATCTATCTCTGTCTCAACGGTTCCCATTCTTTCTTCTAGAAATTTAGCCACACCACACAATTCTTTTTTTAGGCCTTCTGTGTTTTCCAGGAACTTCTCTTCCAGGCTTCTTGAATTTTCTAGAAGCTTCTCTTCCAGATTTCTAGAATTTTCTTCCAGGCTTCTTGAATTTTCTTGAAGCTTCTCTTCCAGATTTCTAGAAAGCTTCTCTTCCAGATTTCTAGAATTTTCTTCAAGCTTCTCTTCCACATTTCTAGCATTCTCTTCCAAAGTCCTCGAATTTTGTGCAGCTCTTCTTTCAAGGATTCTATTATCGGACTCAAATCACCTCCGAACTTGAATAAAAATGTTTCGGGGTCCTCACCTTCTTGTATAAGTCCTTCTGCAAGTCTTTCCTGGAGTACTTGCTTTTTACCTGTTGTTTCCAGTTCCCTTTCCTCCAATTCCTGTTTCAATTCGCTACCTTCAAATCCATAGCACTTTTCTTGAACACATTTTGTCTTTGAGGGTATCAGTCTGTTTTACGAAAAGTTTATCAGTTTGTTAAAATTCACTTGCGAATTCTTTTCCACGGGCCACCAGTCTATTGTCTGTTTCAGCGAACAGTGTAGCAGTTTATATTCCCACGCACAATTGTCCACTTCGCGAAAACCGGGCCACTGTCTATTTTTGGGCGTACAAAAAGGTCTATCAATTTATTTTTCTGACTATCCACTCCACGATCACTTGTTTATTTTCAAAATCTCACTTCCGACACCAATTGTAACGTAAATAAACTTAACTTGGTTTTAATAATTTATTTCACACTTAATCTACAACTTAATTTATATTACTACGCCATTGAATAGCTCGATCGTATGGGCTCGTTCAGACTGTTTACTCCCTCTTGAGGGCTGTCTATTTATCTCCGATACAGCATTCTCGATGTTTCGAATTCTTCCAGTTGGCGACGGCATGTTCCAATTGTTTCCAATATTGACCGTTGCATTACGCGGAAGAGGGACTGGATGGTTCTCGAATATCTCCGGGGATGATCTCATCGCTGTCGATGGCGACGCGGGAGGCGACAGGTCCGGCCTAGGTTCGTTACAATATTAATTATGTTTATATTAGGCTTGCCTATTTGGAAATAAAGTTCTTCTTCTTCTTCTTCTTCTATATAATTTACTTCAATTCACCATATTGTATTAGTACTATATAGCACTGTAATATTTTTATCTGAATTGGGCTTGCCCGTGAATAAATAAAATTAAAAAAAAAAGGGTAATTTTAGGCTAATCTATTACCCTATTGACAAATTTTTTGCTCTTCAATTCTGGGAGATAACGCGGGTTCTGCTAGCTTAACGTTAAGCTAGCAGAACCAAAGAGCTAATCAAATGTTTATTAAAAATCTGATCACACCATAATTTTAGGTTCATTTTAGGCTCACGTTTGAACCCACTGCCGATTTTCCTTTTTATAAGGTTTTAAAAAAAAAATCGGTTCTGCTAGCTTTACCATAAAGCATTGTGGCCGTAATATATAAAAATATCATGTAACTTGACGGGGTTAAGATTCACTGACCTTTCATCAATCAGTCTCAACGCAGTTTGAGTGAAAAAGTATTGTATCTATTGCCCTTAGTGGGGCCGATTTTTTAGTTCACACGTGTTTTCAAGACTTTTATATTGTGATCGTACTTATCATGAATTCAAAAATTGAAAATGGACCTGGAGAACCAAAAAATGTGAACAGGGAAGAAGTTATTAACCCATAGAAAGCAAATAATGTACCTATTGTCTCTGATTGTTGTTCTTTTTTTTTAATAGTAATGAATAGCCTGAAATGAGGCTAGGAGAACTATATTGAAAAAAAAACGATTACTTCGGGAACATTTTGAGAAAATCGAAAAGGGAAAGGTGGATAATCGTAATTCATAGTTATCAGTGAATTCCAGTGGTAGTAATGTGGAATCCGACGGAATGCAAATAGTGTCCATATTTTCCCTGAGTGTTGAGCAAAAAATGTTCAAAAAGGGTAATAAACTCACATGAATAGAGCCTAAAATTATTGTTCATGGGATTTGTTCGGAGGTTTTTTTCAAAGTTGGATTCTGTAACTTTACGGTAAATAGCAAACCCATGTTTTTTTTTTAAACCTTTAAAAGAAAAATCGGCAGTGGGTTCAAACGTGAGCCTAAAATTATGGTGTGATCAGATTTTTGATAAATATTCGAGTAGCTCATTTTAGGCTCACGTTTGAACCCACTGCCTATTTTCCTTACATAGGTTTGTTTTAAAAAACATGGGTTCTGCTAGCTTAACGTTAAGCTAGCGAAACCCGCGATATCTTCCATAATTGAAGAGCAAAAAATTTGTCAATAGGGTAATAGATCAGACTAAAATTATAGCCAGAAAAAAATCGAAAATCTCTAGGTGGTTCTGCTAGCTTTACAGGGTTGCATATGTGGGCATGTTTTGAATGTTGACTTGATTTATTTCCGTTACTTATAGACTAATCGTTTGGTTAAGTGTTATAATTTGTTAAAGTTGCAGGATCCGGATTTTAATTTTTTCCCTATTTCAATACACCAAACTCAAATTGGGAGTTATTTAGCAAAAATGGTGTTTTCCGAAATATACATGTAGGGTCCTGAATGCAGCCCTGCTATTTTAGTTCACCGAATTCGATCACGCCCTAACGGGCATGCATTTGTTTTGATGCTACTTTTCTTTATTTTGAATGGACTTTAAGATTGAAGTGTGAAGTCAAATAGCACCCACCGGGTCTAAAACTTTATGTTGCTGTGTGTCATTACCCTGATACCTCGTGGTGACAAGACTATGTTGATGTGAGGCATCAGTTAAATGCAATGCAGGGCTTAACGTGTTAAGTAAAGTTTCTAACATATTAATTGAACAGTTCTCAAATGATATAAACTTTGTAATCAAGCATAAAACACTTTAAAAAAATTGATCTTCTTAAATTAATTAATTCGTAAAAAATATACATTTTATAAAACTGCAAGAGGAACATTGCTATTTAATGCGAAACAATAGTATTTTCATGCAATTACTCAAAGCTGGATAAATAACATACAAATTATATCAACTCTTACCGATTTGCTTCCAGAAACCACTTTACAATGTGGATACAAATAATTAGCTATCCTGCATTCAGGAAGTGAATCTCCTTTGTCTACAGCCCACTCTTTAGCCTTGAGACAAGCATAATTCAATTTACTATCAGGTTGATAGAGAACAGTGAGCATGCCTCCTTCGTATGCTTCACTTGCCAGTTGCATTGCCTCGCCTCGAATATTCACCAATTGTAGAGCTGAAAATGAATAGGGCAAAATCAATGGAAATGAAGTACTATGCAAATACACATCATTTGTGATTGCCAAGAATGAGTCTAGCTAACAGCCACTAAGTTCTGGCAAATTATAAATGAAAACTTTGAAGTATACAAACCTCTTTCAAAACCAATTGCACCAGCAAATACAAGTGCCGTTATCTCTCCTAAACTAAAGCCTGCTGTGGCAACACAGTTGGCGATGGCATTTGGCCTTTCTTCCTTGAGCTGTTCAATTGCTGCAAGGGAAGACACCATTATTGCTGCTTGACAATACTTTGTCTGGTCCAGTTTCTCTTTGGGTCCTTCCAAGCATAATTTGAGTAGATCGTACCCAAGAATATAGTTCGCTAGTTCGAACAAATCCCTTGCCATGGGAAATTTCATCAAATTTTTTGCCATACCCACATATTGACTACCTTGACCTGGAAAGAGTATTATTGACCCGTCTCTAGGATCTTTTTTGGCTTTTCTGTAGAATTCCCCTTGCTTTCGTATTTTAGTTCCGTCTGGGTATGGCAGAGTTGCCCATTGTTGTTCTTTACCGATTTTGGTATCCTGGAAAGATGCAGATTCGTCCAGCAGTTTTTTCAAAGGCGATTCCTTGGGATCGTCCTTTTTCGACTCGCACATTGAAACTTTATGTGTGAGTGACAAACGTCTCACATTCGGCATTTCCTTCAATACTTTACAATTTTTTAGAATTGTTCTGTTTGAATATTTGAAGACTAACTTGGGGACTATCATCGTGATATTGCTACAAAGAACAATGATTTTCAAGCTGACTTTAACAAAGACTGTGGAATATGTTCACATACATTTATATATCCCAACAAAAAAAATATATCAACGATTATCTTCTAGGTTAAGTTGTTAGGTTAACTTTGATCTCTACTTGTACTTCCTCTTCTCCTGCCTAGTTACTTGTTAATGGCACACTTATCCAGCTTTTTCAATATTAGATAACAATGTAAATGGCTTCGTCTGGAGGGTGCAGAAGACTTGCTTTAGAACTGTTTCCTCCGCCACCAGTTGAGTTGAGACCATCGTGAAACTACAAATATAAATAGTCTTATCCAATCCAGTATCTAACGTTGAAAAGGGGATACCCTAACTTAATTCAGGGATAACTTTGCTATAGACTATAGTAATAAAATTATAATTTTATCGGCTATGAGCCACTTCAGAGTCTGAAGTTCAGACACGAGAATAGGAACACCCATGATTTTATTTTTTTAGTTCTCAATTTATTCATGTCTCAAAAATAACTTGTGGTTATTTCAGGAAAACACAGAAGATAATATATCCGACAAGTCATGGGGTTCGCCGTAATTTTAATGCGATATTTCAATTATATTATAAATAATTGCATATCAAAATATAACTGAAACATACAAATTGGGACACAAGACTTGTGAAATTATAGTTGACAGATCGAGGTAAATATTGAACCTTTTGAGAGCCCTAACTAGCACTAAAAGTTTGAATTATAACAAGTAACGATCCTGTCGTTTTCAAATAGAATGAAAAAGAAGCTATTTTCAATCGGAATTACGAGAAAGATGAGATTTTTTTTCAAATTTTGAGTAAGTTGCTCAACTTCCCGGGTGGTATTGCAAATCAAAATATTGCTGAAAGGGAAACGTACGTATTCCTTAATACAGAAATCACAAAACACCTACTAATTTCTAGAGATGTTCTGTGAAAAAACAGCAGAGTACTTTCAACGATTCACCTTACACCACTGAATATTTAAAATGTTATGATTAGCTCAAACACTTGAATTTGACAAGCACGCTGAGAGTGCTTTCAGACTATTCGAGGGTTTGAATTAATAATAAAATTTTGAACATTCAATGGTGTGATGACTTAAAAATAAAAAAAAATGTTTATAGTTTTTCACAATTCGAAATTAAAAACTGCAATTTTATCATCACATTCAAAAACGTACTCCTAGCGCCTTTGACGGACGTATGCATCGTTACCTCACACCTCTCAAACTTTTACGGCTACTTGCTACGAACTGGTAACTATAATTTCATCTGTTTTCGTTTATATGTTATACTAATTTTTATATTATCATATTATTATTGCTACTTGAATATCCCATTGAAAGTGAGGTTGAATTATGTTTGGATCAAGAGAAATAGTATTGTCTATCAATATTTCTACAACAACCACAATTGGCACTAATGTACCAGCAGTAGTATCAGGTACTGCCTTGGGTATTTACTCCTTCATGGGAAAATTATGAATAATGAAAATCAAAAGAAAAACGAAACAAACGCACTTTGAATTTTATTAATATATTTTCTGTACCAGGCTATACATTATTAAAAATCAACAATTTTTATTATTTTGACTTCCCCTGTATTTATATTTTCATGTAATTTTTCAGTGCTATAATATATATCCAATTTTAATGAAGTTGAGAATATTATTCAACGAGCGAGAATTGTGGCCATCACTCGTGAGAATGAAGTTTGTCAACACAAGCCGAAGGCGAGCGTCGTAAATCATTCGTGCGAGTAATGACTATTTCTCGCGAGCAGAATAGTATACTTTTTCTGTGACTTATATCAGGACTATTTGAAAATAGGATTCATTTGTGAAGGAAATCCTGAAAGAGTTAATTCATTTAATTGCATAATAGAAAGTTTTTATTGAATGAAAAAATATATAATTAGATGTCGAAAAAGTTCATAACATAAACAAAATTATTTTTTCTTAAAGAAATTAATAGTAAAATTGGAACAGTTGGAAATCATAACCGAAGGTATTGAGGATTCTATATCCAAATTCACATTTCCATTTTTCATTTCCAAAGTGTTCTGTGCAATAAATGTTTGTGAGATGTTGCTGGTACTGGTAGACGGTTTCATTGAACTCAAGATTTTTTCTGAAGTATTCATTTTATTTTTCATCGAATCATCTATGTATCCTTCCGTCACAGATGTAGACTTCCACCCTCCATGCCTCTTCAAAGAAGTGATGTCTCCATCAGCATCCACTAGCAGGGTGGCAGATGATCTACGAAAGGTATGCCCAGTATGTAGTTCTGGATTTGGAAGTTTCAAAAATGTTGCGATTTGTTTTCCCATGACTCCGAATTTATTTATTCCAATTCTTTAATTGGTACATTTACCTTTCTGATCATTCAAAAAAAAAATCTGTTAATATATTACTCGGTTGTAGCGTGTATATTTAATACAAATATGGAGAAAAGGCTCAGTTATGGTGAACTTCCGAACAATTTTCGTTTTGGTGTTTGGTATGGTGACTAATATAGTCAGTCCCCTATTTTCATAGAGTGCATTTCATTCGCACGACAGGCTCCCATGATCAGTGCAACCTAAAAAAAAGATACATAAAAAATATTTCCAATTTTCGTTATATTATAGATAGATAGATCTTTATTTAATTAGAACCCTAATATACATATGAGAAAACAATAAAAATATGAATAAAATGCTTATTATAACATCAAACAAAACAATTGCAAGTAACATATTAAAAATTAAAAATACAAATAGAATAAAAAAATACATATAGAATAAAAAATGCAAATAGAATAAAAAATACAAATAGAATAAAAATTAAAAATACAAATAGAATAAAAAAGATCATTCAGACAAAAATAGAGTAAAAAAATTGCAGGATCATAATAAATGGAAATATAGTACAGACGTATGGAATAAAAAGTTTAGCATAATCCTAATAAGGAAACATAAAATTGCAACGAACATATTTAATAAATATGTATCTATATGCACACATATACCCATAAATACGTACATATATAATACACACCCACATACATCCACCCATATACTCACATATACACATACATCCAAAAAAGAATAGAAGAAACAGCTAAGTTTTAAAATTCATATGAAATATATAGTAAATTGTTTAATATCAATCATTAAAATACAAAATTACTTATTTTGGATGTATTCTTTCAAGTTAGATTTGAACTGGATCAGTGAAACAGATGCCTTAACATACTCTGGTAATTTATTGAACTCCAAGAAACCTTTGAAAAATAGTGAATTCATTGTACTACGGTAAGACGTGCTAGGAACATAGAAGTCATTTTTGCAACGTGTATTATAATTATGAATATCCTTATTATAAGTTATGTACTTCTGAAATTCAATTCAATTTCAAACAGTTTGATAATTGTTAAAATCAGTGGTTGGAAAAAAAAAACTCATCGGCGTGATTCGAACTCACGATCACTGGATTGAAAGTCCAGAGCTTAAGCTATGTGCTACCGAGGTGCTTGCAAATTAAAGTGATATGAAGCTATTCAAGTTCCTAACTAGGTTCTCTCATTTTGTTAAGTGAACTTTTGAAAAAATATCAATTTCTTACCTTTGTCGCAAGATATATTTCGTCAGGTGCTTTGTTTATGAATGAATTTATTTCATCTGGGGTGAATGTTTTAGCCTTTCTCAGTATATAACCATCGGATTTGCGTTTCAAAAACGCACGTAATTTTGAATAACGTTCTATGTTGACGTCGTGGTTGATTAGAATGGTACTTCTTAACATTGAATATTGTGTCCAAAGCGAGGATGATTTATATATTTCAGCTAATTGGGAAAAATATGCTAAAAGTGCATTTTCCGAAAACGAATTCACATTATTTTTCTTTTGCCAATCCATGAATATTGCATATATCGTCTCATATTTTTTTCTGGATTTATTTGGTAATAGATTTGAAGATGTTATTTTCGCCGCACTACAAATTTCTGGTGGGGTACACTCGTCACTTCAATGATTATGAAGTTTGAGAAAAAGTTTGAAGTAGTTAAATTGTCAAGGCATACTTGCGAATGGAAACAATTCAAACACAACTGCACAGTCTGTGATTGAATGTTCATGCTTCAAAGTGTTGAGTAATGAATCTGGTTCAACTGTGATTGGTTCGAACCTGTTGAGTAATGGATCATAACCTACTCAGGGACGAAACTAGAGTTCATTACTTATCAAGAAATGGTCATATAAATGACACTTTGTTCAATAGTCATAGAAAAAAGTATTTTTTTCCTCATATATCGTTTCAATACATTGAATAATCGAAAATTTTGCTTTTTAGCACACATATTTCCAAGTAAGACCAGGAATCCAAAGGATGATTGGCCCCCAAAAGACTAGAAAGTTTCATGTTGGAGGCATAATTATCAATAATCTTATGGTTGAATATTAATATGCTGTCTGTACCTCAGTCTGAACACCCAATAAAAAGAATAATTTTTTTTCAATCTAGGAGAAAGACTACGCAGTGTCTCAAATGCCTGACAACAAATTCATTCAGGCCTATTTTTGAACTAAGATGAAGTCAGTCAAATAACTTTATTATCAATGGATGGATTTATTAACCATGTTTCCCATTTTACATGAATTCATAGCTCATAGCAGATCTGGTTGATAAACCATAGTATTTTATGAAATGTTAGAACTACAATGTATTTCTCAAGGTACTGAAATTAATCACAGATAAACTTAAACAATCTCATTTCAACAAAAGCCATTTTCATTTAGAATTATTTTAAATCATATTTTTCCAGATGAAAATCTTATCAAAAAACATTTGAACTCTTTTCAAACTTTTGTCTTGGTTATTTTGCTTTTGCTTCACCACATATTTCAATATGCAAATATATGCTACTTATCACAATAACATTTCAAATCGTCCTTGCACTCACTGATCACTTGTGAGTCTTTTTGTGTTTACTGCGACTGCTTTTAGATATGAATTCAGAATCACAAATATGACATTTATATCTCTTCGAGTCGGGCTCATTCTGATGTAGAAACATCATATGACGATCCAACTGGCTCTTCAATGGCCCCTTGAAGGGGCACTTCTGACATTCAAACAATGTTATTCCAGGTATTTTCTCATGATACTTCATGTGTTCGAGAAGTTTCCATTTTTTTGCTGCACTGTAAAGACACTTTTCACATGAATATTTTCGTTTTTTTCTGACAGTATTGTTGTTATCGGTGAATGCCTTAGGATCATTAGAATCTTTTATCTCCTTGGAGCAATTATTAGATTCCACAGTTGATAATTCTATTTGTTGGGCAACAGAATCAATATCAGTCTTTTCAGATAGTTTCATGTTTTTTTTTTCAGTAAATGCCTTATCAACTCTGAAGTTTTTTATTTCCTTGGAGCTTTTATTACCTTCTACAATTAATAATTCTATCCTTTGGTTAACTGAATCAATAGCAGCCTCTTCTCTATCAGTAAATACGTTATCAACACTAAAGTTTCGTATATCCTTGGAGCTATTATCACATTCCACAGTAACTAATTCTATCCTTTGGCTGTCTGCATCAACAACAGTCTCTTCACCTAGATTCATGTTGGAATTTGTTTTGATTTCTTCCGTATGTTGGTGAATAAAGTTTTATTTCATTGGAGCAATTATTATATTCCATACTTAATAACTCTAGCCTTTGGCTAACAGCATCAACATCAGTTTCTTCATATAGGCTCATTTTGGTCATTTGTGCTTGTATTTCTTCGGACATGATTAGACAAATAGGCTTTAGTTATTTTTACTTTATCAAATATCTCTCAACCACTCACTAAAGTTTACAAATATTTTCATAAATATTCCTAAAACTTCGAACTGTTTTTGCTTGCTTGTTGTTTTTGGCCTGTCTACTACGGACAATACGCCAGTATCGGGGAAAAGCCACAAGTTCGTTTTCGAAAGCCCTCCAGCCCAAGTTACAGACAGTGCGTTCTGCTAAGCACTCACAACGATCACGCTCACGACCACGGTTTTCGCCGTTCCACTTGGTTCTGGGCGTCACAATCATAAACTCAAGTGGAATGGATTTTGGAGCGTTTTGAGCGTTCATTTAAATAATACAAATGGCGCGTCTAAAAAAACAAAACAAAAGGTTGATGAGGTTATGTTACAATTTGTAAGTGGTATCATTAAGTTTTATTAATTATTGGTTAACTAGATTTATTAATAAAAAATACATATGTATACTTTAATTTTAGAGGAACATTTAACTAATTTATGTTCGTATATAATAAAAATTCCTTTTACGGCGACAGTCGGAAATTTGTTGGTGCGTCGAAATAATGCTTCACAAAGTAACTAGTTCGTCCAGCTCAGATGAAGAATGGAATACAATTTTACAAAAATATAATCGTGAAAAACAAAAACTTAGACCACGTATTATTGATTACGATAATGTAATTACTCGTTATTCACATGGAAAATTTAAAAGTCATTTCAGGTAAATTATTTTTTGAAAATTTCATTCATATAATTCTTTATTGATCTCTTTAGACTTTCAAGATGTACATTCAATTATTTACATGAGCTGATACAAGAAGATTTAGTTCGACGTGTTCCCGGATGTCCTACAATTCCTTCTCGTCATCAATTGATGATAGCTCTTTGGAAAATGGCCACAACAGATTCTTATAGGTCATTTTTTTTTAAATTACCTATTTTAGTGTTATGTACCATAATTCACAAGTATAAAATTAAACCATTTTTTTCATTTTTATCATAGATCAGTCTGTGACAGATTTAACGTAGGACGAGCTACTGCTGTAAGAGCTGTACGTCGAGTGTGTCATGCCTTATTCAAAAAAGCTTTCAGTTTCTCAAAACGCTCAAGTCGACCCACCTCTTGAGATGGGTCGTTGTGGGCTCGGCGTGAGCGCAATGAATGACGTCATAAGTGACGTTTTCGCCACGACCATAATGACCGTGGTCGTCATGTGGAACGGCTGAAGGTTTATTTTGATCATTATCGAGCGCTTAGTGAAACGCACTGGGAGAGAGAGAGAGAGAGAGAGGAGAAGGCTAGACAAGTTGCCAACTTCAAAACCTCCTGTCTCTTCAATTGTAATAATTTCATTAGGGTTGTGTAGAAAATCACAAACTGAATGTGCTGGATCATTTATTTTTAGTCCAAAAATATTTAAATTTTTTAGTTATATTAATAGGAAATTTTGTCTCTATACCTCAAGTGCATTATTGACTGTCATCTGTCAATATTTTTTCCCAGAATATTATTGTTTGTGCTACCAACTATTCACATATTTAGACAGAAAATCTCTATGCATGACACATTTCATACTAGAAACTTTTAAGCGCTTGGTTGCGTTCCAATACTCCAACTTTTTATCCTGACCGTCCATAAACTTGGTGAATTCCCACTTATCAACACGTGAAAGTCGTTCCTATACTCCGGTTGATTTAATCGGTTGAACAACTTTTCCACGAACTGGAGAGGGAGAACTTTTGAAGTTTTTTTTAAGTTGACAACATGTGCGACACTCCCCTATTGAAGGGGTTACGGCAATACCCCCATTTTGAATGATGACGTTTGTTATGACACAGAATTGACAACTCCACAAAATCTCAAAATTAATCAGGAAATCAAGGAATAAATGATATAATTCTACTTAAAACTCAATCATTCAACACGTTATATGATTTCGAAAGCGAGTTGTCAATTAATTATTAATTTTTCATAATTTTTTTAGACCTTAGCACTTTTGTTGTTCTAATTCCAAATAGAACATAATTTAGAACTGGAAACTATGCCTATCCTAAGTTAAAAGTCCGAGGTCAATGAAGCGACAAACCGAACATCAGAGGAAATGGGCAAAGCTTCCTATCTGTGTGTATAATCTGTGCCTTCACTGTTATACCACGAATGTCCGAAACATTCACAACAATTAAATAACTTTGCGATCGATGCACGTTGAATGGCAGTACAATAACTCATATTAACTTGACTTCCAAACCACGTGGTCGGTCTCTGTCTCCCAATAATCTTTGATATAGGTTTGTTCAAGTCCTATTTTCGCGTTGCAGAAGACTTAATGTTTCGTTTGATAATATGAACAGGATGTTCTTAAAATAAGATGTGGAATCATCTGCGACTGAAAGAGTAACTGTAGTCACTATCTTCCATCTTTCAAGATAATTTTTCGAGAGGTATTCATGTTGAAAAGGAAAACCTTCTCAATTGAATAGAAATATTTTTCAATATTGTAAATTTTTCAATTTTCAGAAAAATATTTCTATTAAATATTCAATTGAGAATGTTTTTCCTATCAACAGAATGATGAATGTTGAAGTCAGGGCAAAGATTATTGTTGTCCCCTCTACTCTTTGTCAGGGTGACCAACAGAGTGACCAACTTAAAAATGGGGGACTTCTCTCAAGGTTGCCAACCCCGATTTTTCGCGTGTAAACTAGGAAACTCCGATTTGATTCATGTTGGCTTTATTACTAGTTGTGTATGAAAACTTTTCCTGGGTCAAAAATTAACAGGATATTCCCATCTGAAAAATGAAAATTAATAGGGTTGTTTGAATTTTCTGTTGATCATAGTGAAAGTTATAGTGTGCGATAGAAATAATGACTAAGAAATGATTCTATAAGGACTGTAGAAGTTACTCAAAATATGGCAGAAATGAAAAAAATATCCGTTGCTCAAACCTATCAAAAGCAAAGAAAAAATTTCAAAATGGTTGAAGCTGTGAAAACTCTCTTAGCAAAATTTAACCGAAGTTCATATATGTTCGTGGGGAAATTAACCAAATATTCGGTGACATTATCCTGTAAAATTAACTGAAGATAGAAACAATGAACAAGATGTAAATCGAGATCACCAAGATCGAATAATTAACATATTTCCATGGATAAATCAATCGTTTCAAACTATGAGTTAAAAAAAAATCCAGTCCGTTTAAAATATTTCACTGGATATTTTATTATTTCCTAGACGAGTCTGTCAGCAACGCTCAAACACCACAAAAGAAAAACATCTCAAGCCTCTAGCCACACCAAGTTCAAAGATGGATGACACTACAGATACTTAAAAGAAAAAGAATTATAAATTGCATGAGATAAAGAAAGATAACTTGTTGTCAAATAGATACTGACTAAACAAACGAACAATCACTGCGAAATATCTCATAACAACACGTATAAAGTGTCCGAAAAACAAGGCGGAAGTTGAGATATGCGCACAAACAATTTTCTAGAATGAAAAGGCCTATTGTTTGGATCGCCAAAAAATAAGTAACAATATCGAATCAGTGATTTTAGACATCTCCCTTCGTCCCAATATCAAACGATTTTGTATTGATACTAGAAATTTATTCATAAAAAAATCTCAGCACAGTCGAAAATTCCTTCATAACAACACTGGTCTACCCCGAGCACAATAAAACGTCAATACTTGTCCACTGGTGGCACAGGAATGTAGAAATAAAACGCAGCTAGTGTGAAGTTAGGTGTTAGGTAATAATTTGTCGTGGTTAGGTTAAGAACATCCGAAAGTTCCAAAAACTTCTTTTAAATTAATTCATTATATTTCCGAAAATTTACATAAAACTGCAGAAATGGCAGCACCAGTAAACGTTTTAGTAGGTCCGCATTATATCTTTTATTGTGGTTATGAAATTCTCACAATTACATTCAAATGCTGTAAAACGAAAACAAATCTAGTTTATTGTATAACTTCTAGGTGGAGGAACAGGATTCATCGGAAACGTTTTATGTAATGCTCTAAAAACAAAAGGTTATGGGGTTACCGTTATCTCGCGGATGCCGGGACCCCACAGAATCTCGTGGAATGAACTCCAATCCAAAGGCCTTCCCAAAGACACAACCGCCGTCGTGAACCTAGCAGGCCAAAATGTGATGGATTTCACCAGGCTATGGACGCACGGATTCAAACAGAACGTTTACAACTCCAGAATTAACACGACAAAATGGTTGGCGAAATGTATCGACGAAGCGAGCGTCAAACCTTCAGTATTCGTAACGATGTCAGGTGTTGGAGCTTACAAACCCGATACTACCAAAGAGTATACAGAGGACTCCCAGATTGTCGAGTATGATTTCTTTTCCAAGTTGTGCAGGGATTGGGAGAAAGCGGCGACTTTAAGATTGGAAACGAGGAATTCATGTAGAGTGGTGACCATACGTAGCGGGGTAGTTCTCGGTAGAAGTGGGGGGATGATCAAGCAATTGTACCTCCCTTTTTATTTGGGATTGGGGGGGCCAATAGGAGATGGCTCACAGTTTATGCCGTGGATTCACGTTGATGACCTCACCAATTTGATAATTTTCGCAATTAAAAATAAAACAGCTGAAGGAATCTTGAATGGAGTAGCTCCGAATCCATGTACAAATAAGGAATTTTCGCAAGTGAGTACAACACTGACATATTCACATACTAGCTGGTAATGTGACTTCGTCCGTGTAGAATTTGTTTTTTTCCTATGTTTTTCTTTGTGTTGTTCCATTTAAGTTATGCCCGCTTCCCTTTTTTCTGGTTTCTCATTATCCTGTTTCCCGTTATCCCATTATACGAGTTGAAGCAAAATGGATAGTGCGAAAATATTCTCCGTGTTCAAATATCTGTGTATACCAATTTTCATGGCGATCGGTTGAATGGTATAGAAGTTGATGCGCTGCAGCGCCATCTAGTGGCCAGTTAAAGTAAAATGGATAGCATAAAAACCTCCATGAAAAAACAGTTGTACCAACTTTCATGGTGATCGGTCCAACTGCGTCGGAGTTTATCAATCTCAGACATATACACCAACATCCATTTTTACAAGCTTTTTTTAGTTTCACCTGTCCCGATGTTTGTCATCAAATCTTGCAAATTAAATTTGATCCACTTCCAGTTGCCCGATTAACGTGAAATTTGGCAGGTGTTCATAGTTCCCGTGACAATGCATTATGGAATTTTTGAGAAAAAAAAATGGCGGCTCTAAGATGGCGGACGAGATTTGTGTTTATGGTCCGATTCGACCCAATATTAGTATGTGGGGGTTTTTGGGGTCGGAGATTATGAATTTTTTTTCAAAATTCACAAATTCAAGATGGCGGCTCTAAGATGGCGAACGAGATATGTGTTTATGGTCCGATTCGACTAAAAATTAGTATGTGGGGGTTTTCGGGGGTCGGAGATTATGAATTTTCTTTCTTTTTTTCTTTTCTTTCTAAATTCACAAATTCAAGATGGCGAACAAGTTTTGTAATTATGGTACGATTCTATTAAAAATTGGTATGTGGAGGTTTTCGGGGTCAAAGACTATGAACTTATTCTCAAAATTCATAAATTCAAGATGGCGGCTTCACATGGTCGTGTTAATGAAACGTTTCTATTCAAAATTGGTATGTCGGGGTTTTTGGGGTCAGAGATTATGAATTTAGTCGAAGATTATTGTTTTTTTGTCAGAATCCATAAATTGAAGATGGCGTAGGAATTAATCTTCAGATGGTCTCCTCATTGAAGAAATAGATAGCTCAGAACTTACCGGAAAAATGCCTCATAATGACTGCATTAACAAAAATGCATAGATTAAGGTGTACTTACTAAAAAGCACAAAATAAAATAATTAGTAAAAAAACCTTTTTAAAGACAAGCTTTTATTCAAATGTGCTTAAAAGTAGAAAATAATAGACGTAGGTTATTCCGTGAGTTATAGATTCAAAAACTTGTCGCTTCTGTATTCGAACTGAAAACTTTGGGTGACAAGCTTTTGAATCTATAACTCACGGAATAACCTACGTCGCACATCCAAAGCTATTCTTTTTTACTTTTTAGGGCATTTGAATAAAAGCTTGTCTTTAAAAAGGTTTTTTATTAATTATTTTATTATATATACAGATTTATAATTACTTTGAGTTGTGAGCATTTATAAACTGTGAATTCACTGCAAAGAAGTCACATCTTTAACTGTGTTTTTAATAGAGATGCATATATTCATTCAAGTAAAATCTGTCATGCTCTTGGTCTGTTTTCTACACTTGAGAAATCAAACACTCTTGATAAATTTGAGCTCATAGTAAAGGTAATCAAATGTTCTAACATGAGTAATTTATCTCATATTTTCTATTGAATATATACAGGGTGTAGCACCCTTGAATGACTGGGGTATAAAGCCATTTTATAACAAATTAGTGTCAGAAAAATTGAAAAAAAAATTGAAAGAAAAATTTTTGTCTTGTCAAATTTGACAACATTTTGAGAACCACTGTCTACCTAACCTCAGCTGACCCGCTCAGAGCCGTAAGAAAACACTGGCAATGGCCGGATGCAACAAACATTTTAATAATGGGGAATGTTGAATTGATTGTTTGATAAATGTACATAAAGACTCTAAGCATTCATTGAAGCTACCAGCCATGGGTATTCAATTTCATAGTGATGAAAACAAACGAACCTCTTTCTCTTATATCCAAACTGGTAGATTAAGTCAGAACTAGTAGATGAAGTCACTTTGAAGCACAATTATAAAAAATCACAGACACAAAGTATTTTATTAAAAATTAATATCGATGGCCATTAAGACCGTGAATCCGAATGACAGGTAAATAGTATTGCCAGGTAGTGTTGTTTGATAACCGCAACGCAAAGGAGGATGCTACTAAGAGTAGCAATGGCATACAGGATGGTATCCGCAGACGCTATAAATGTCATTACGGCGATCCCATCTATTGACCTCCTGGTGAAGGAACGGATTAGATTAGATGCTAGACTCAACGTTGATGAAAATGCAAAAAAGAGGAGAGGCAGAGGAACAATAGAAGAGCGGCGGGAAAGATGGAACATCAACACAAGTAAGGCACAATGGACAAATTGCTTGATTCCTAATATCGAACTGGGTACAATGTGATTTTAAAATATCAAACTACTTCATAACCCAGGTACTCAGTGGGCATGGTTGCTTTAAATCGTATACGCTGAGGATAGGGAAGTCACAAGACAGCAAATGCCCATACTGCCCGGAAATAAATTATGATCCAGAGTGTAAAATCTTTACATGTCCCAGGTGGACCAGAGAACGAATGGATCTACAAATAGAATTCGGAGAACTAAATCGAGATAGTATGATAGGTAAAATGATCAGAAATCCCAATCAGTGGAACAAAAGTGCAAACTACCAAGAGAAAGTAATGAAACAAAAAGAGATCGAAGAGAGAACTTAATACAAGCCAGGAGGTAAATGGAATAATATGTGAAATGCCACTTATACCTGACGCAATGCCCAATCGGATATAAGAGAGGGCATGGGGTGGTTTTAGTCGGTAGTCGGTTTTAGACTGTTGTTTTGCCATAGGCACCAAGCAAGCATCGCCTTGAGCACTCCCCCCCCCCCCCAAAAAGGTAGTGTTTTCAAGATTCTTGCATGTGCCTCTAGTTTGGAATTAAAAAGCTGTCAACAAACGAGCGTTTGTCAGATTTGACTACGGTTTTCTAATTAAAGATAAAATGAAAAAACATCTGCTGAAAAATAAACAACAACAATTTAATAACAGAATATAAACAATACCGGAACCAACTAAAAAGCAAAAAATGATTATTATGCAGATCAAATAATGGTCTGTAATAATAACATGAAAAAAATCTATAAAATAATTGGTGATGCATCTAATACAAGATCAAAGCAAAAATCAAATAGAGATATAAAGATCAATAATCCAACAACAAGGAATTTGATAATGATAATGAAATGGCAAATTATTGCAATGAATACTTTCCACAAATAGGTGTAGACATGGCAAACAAAATAGCAACTCTGTGAATAATATAAATATAAACTGCACTAGTAACCTTAATGTTAATGAAATAATAGAACACTTAAAATCTTTAAAAAATAACAGCTCTCCTGGAATTGATGGAATATATTTGAAAGTGATAAATATAATCTGATTTTCGAAACTGGTAAGATACCAGAAGAATTTAAAATAGTAACCCCAATCTTTAAAAAGGGTTCAAAAATAGATATAACTAATTATACATCAATTAGCCTCATAACAAATTTTTAAATGTTTGAAAACTGTCTGAAAAAAACTTGTATGATTATATGGTTCAGTTTAACATTCTAAATGAAAAGCAATTCGGTTTCCAGAAAGGAATAAGCGCTTGCGATGCCATGTTCGAACTAATATAGTTCAATCAAACATTAAAAAGGGTCTGGATATCAACAACATATGTATAGGTGTGTTTTTATTGACCTAGCAGAGGCTTTAGATACTGTACCTCATAAACAGCTACTAAATGTTATGGAACAGTGTTGAAAGTCTTTGAAAACTACCTTCAAGAAAGGAAACAAATTGTAAAAATCAGAAATGAATATAGTGACACTCAAACAATAAAAATAGGTAGGGACAGTTCTTCGCCCTATACTGTTTATCATCTATATCAACTCACTATTATTCACGAAGACAAAGGACATCTCAATATATTACGAAGACAATACAGTGATAATCTTTAAAGATATGGTCAAACGAAGAATTATAAAAAGTATAAAAATGATTAAAAACTGGTTAGATTTCAACAAGTTATCTTTGAACATATCAAAAACTCATTATGTAGCATTTGCTCTAACTGATGTATATAGGCCAGATTTTGATCAGATACACAATGACGATCCTGATTTCATCATTAAAGAAGTTGAAAACAATAAATACCTGGTAATTGCCAGTGTTTTCTTACGGCTCTAAGCAGGTCAGCTGTTAGGTGGACAGCTGTTCCCAAAATTTTGTCAAATTTGACAAAAAACTATTTTATAATTTTGGGTTTTAGAATTCTTTACCACTAATTTGTTATAAAATGGCATTATGCACCCATCATTCACATGTGTGATTAAACCTTTATGTCTCGTTTGATACTCTTAAGAAGAACCTTACTAGCTTTTTCAAATATTATACAAGTTTATCTATTTTATCAGATAGAAATTTTCTACTTCAAGTGACGATTTTATTATTACGCAGGCATTCGGAAAAGCTCTGAACAGACCGGCTTTCCTTCCATTACCAAGTTTTGTGATGAATCTACTACTGAACAGAGAGAGGGCCATCATGGTCACAGAAGGGCAGAAGGTGATACCCAAAAGAACCATTGCAACTGGGTTCAAATACAAATATGGAGACATTGAATCAGCCTGTAGAGAAGTTGTCAATTGATAATGAAACTAGATAACGTCTGAGGAGGTATGAGATTTGAATGAAAAAACTAGTCTCGGTAAATGTTAGGTTCAAACATTTCAATTCATGTGAAAAGCTATTCTATTTCTTTACCGGACAAACAACTTACACAAACATGGTTCTTAGATGTAACACGTCTCCTCAATTACTGGCTTCAATTGAGCAGTTGGAATATACTGCCAAAATAAAAGGGGCCCCAGAACAGAGCCCTGTGGTACTCTGAAGTCGATAAGTGAAGCTCTCGAGTAGTTTCTATCCCATCATACAATGTGTTCGATTTTTTCAAATAATTTCTCAGCTGGTAGAAGCTTCATTGCTAAATCTAAAGTATGTCAACTTTGTACAGAGAATACTGTGGTCTAATATATCGAATGCTTTACTGTAATCCAAAAGCACCATCGATGTCAGTTCGTTGCCATCTGTTGCTTTGATTATTGTCTTGGGTGATGCCAATAAGAGCTGTAGTAGTGCTAGAGATGCACAGAATCCAAACTGAGCATTGGTTATTTTATTATTTTCATACACATTCGTCCACTTGATCTTTCACAATCAACTCGAATGCTTTTGAAAGCACAGGTACTAAATATTGTTGAGCTTGGATGGATGTTATTGTGGAAAAACTGAAAACTGGTTCATTGGGAATTTGAGTATACCTTTCAAGCAGTTTTGTGGAGATCTAGAGATGGTACATATTTGTGAAATTAGTATTTCATTCAAGTTCGATAAAGGGTTATGTTTATTTTTCAGGATGTCTAGTGTTCTCAGTGTATTATTGAGATTTCCAATACTGAATATGATTGGATTTTCAATCTTATAGTCGACACTTACCTGAAAAAAAGGTTCATGAATCCAATATCTACCTCAGTCAAACTATTTGACCAGAATTGATACCTGCTCATGTCATTTTTGGTTCCTTTGGTTCCATCCAGCTGACACGTTAAGATAATTTTGCTAATTTGATTATTTTGATAATCTAATAAAGATTTTTCTTAATAAATTCATATCCAATATTTCATATGGCTTCTTTGATGCAAGAGATTGAAGCCATTTGCTACGTCATATTTGGTGTTTGCCAATGTAAACAAAAAATAAATACACCTCAAACATATTCCGAGTAATAAACTGCATATACAAGCCTGTCAGATGTTTTAAATAATCTTTTTGCCATACACCAAACAGACCAATAATCAGCACATTACTGAGAATGATTCAGACTCCTTGAAACCATCAGCCTTCTTCAATATATTACTTTGGCCTGAGGAGAGTGGCACAATTGTGCTTCGTCAGTCCAAACCACTTCTGTATATGTCCCACCCTATACTCTGCAGACATCATTGTCATCCAGTATCTCTTTGAAACTGCAAAATAAGTTTATTTTAATTTTCAGGTATCTGCGCTTAATATCTGTTGACAAACCGGAATGATTCAACCGTGTGTGAAGCCTGTGTCTGATGTGAATAAGTCTATATTGTTCTTAACTTATTGTATTAAAATAATTCCGATTACATTTTTGGAACATCCACAAATGTTTGATTACTCCACTTTTAGCACAACAATGTTCTTCTCATACAACAAAAACAAACTTTTATTTGATGGAAAAATCCCTAGAACTTCCTCACTGGAAATGTTCACAACTTGCTGCTGCGCAACGTTGCATATTCTTCTTCCCGTCGATCGATTCCGCACTTCGCCAGAAGAAACACTTTTGTTTTGTTTGTAAATGAAGAGATGACCCGATGTTTCACAAATGGCTGTGTACGACAGGTTCGGAGGACATGCGGTGAATTTTTTGTTTTGCTTTGAAGCCTATGAATGGAAAAACATAATTTTGTAAATTTTGAAACACAATTTTAATTCAGACAAAACTCACTTGCACATATCCGATAGCTAACAGAGTCCCCTCGTGAGTGATGGAAAAATCATCTCCAGATCCTTGAGGTTGCCAAAGGCAAATGTCAACGTCGTGACGGATACCCAGCGCTGCCGGTAATTCTCGACTCAACTGAGATGTGACGAGGACCTGATGGGAGCCCAAGTTTATCCTATGGGTAACTTTGTTTGTTGTTCCGCTGAGTCGTACAAAAGTTACAGATTTGTCACCCTCAAAATCACATTCTTCTACTTGTTGGCTGTTAAAGGTTGTTCCGGATTGCGGGAGTGCCTTCAAAAAATTCAAATAGAAACAAGCAATATTGATGGAAAACCATAACAGAAGTGAATAAAATTATCTACAGCATTCGATTAAAAGCATAAAATGCCAAACAAATATTGAAAATTGGGTGGATAAAAATTGAATGTTCATGAAAAAAACATTTTTTTAGAACTGAAGATAAAGTTATGTAACATCTGTGATTATCCATGAGAAGAAGTCTATTGTAATATCAGTGAACTTTCTATTCTGAAGATTCATATTGAAAATATACAGTAAAATTCTATACATTTTACAAAAGAAAAATGTCTTAGTTCTCATGACGGCTATTACTACTACCTTTATACAATAACTACTTTCCTGGCTAATTCCTATACATTGGATACTCATGAAAAGTCCTACAAGGTTATTCTGCAAATTTCTGTTGACAGGTTGGCAATCTGTAGACTGGTTTCATCAGTACAGTGTAGAATAAGCAGACAATGATGATTGTCTGAAAACAGCCTATTTTTCATTATTATTTCAAGAAACTTCGAAATAATGCAGATAATTGATTCTGGGCATTAATTTCCAAATTCAGATTGGTCTCCTTTTTTGAATATGGGTATTATTTATGAGAATTTGAAAACATCCAGGAGTATTCCTGGATTCTGGAAAGATTATATTGATTAGGTCAGTTAGAGGACGTAACTTCACTTCCTCCTACTGGTTTCAGTTCTGCCACATTACTATAAATATGCATTACTTTGAGTAAAGACTGAACTTCCATTGTTGCTGGTATTAAATACATGGTGAATATCTTCAAAATAAATGGAGGTATAATTATTTCTTGGTTGAAAGGACTTATGTCGTGGTAGCAATACACTTACCATTTACTTGATCTTGAGGAATTGACACGGTGTCCTCCATATTGGAAATGTTTGTGAAAAATTACTTTTATCCAGGGAAAAATGGAAGTTATCCAAAAAAGTATATTTTTAAAAACACATACTTGATGGAAGCATTAAATTCAGAAAAAAATTAACTTATTTGGTTTTAAAATTAAAGATTTTGGTACTAGGACTAGAAAAAAACTTTTTAACAAAAAATTAAACCGACGAAATACGGAACTGAAAAGTAAAAAATAAAATGAACCTTCTTAAGTCTCAATAACTAAGCTCCTAAACTAATGTAAGTAACTAATTTTGAGTCGGCGCCAAACAAACAAGCAAATGAATTAGGTAAGGCGTAAAATGATGGCATCGAGTTGGGTGGTGACATTCTGATAATTTTTTTGAAGTAATTTAATGATCTTTGTTGATTGTTTGTTTGGCGCCGACTCAAAATTAGTTACTTACATTAGTTTAGGAGCTTAGTTATTGAGACTAAGGGTTTATTTTATTTTTTACTTTTCAGTTCCGTTTAATTTTTTGTTGAAAAGTTTTTATTTTTCAATTATTTGTGGCTGAAATCTACTAATTACTAACTGCTTGTTTTTTTATTACTTCCAAAATACTTACTTACCCACCTTACTTCAACTATCAACAGTTAAATAATATGGATTATCTACTTTTACTATTTGTTGTAATTTAAATTATTTTTGTCGTTCTGGTTAGTTTATTTCATTACTTTGTATATAATTCCATCCTCTCATAGAATATAATGATTGTGATAATGACACTAGCGATATGTCATTGTCAACTACATATGTGTGCCAATGTTCACAAGTGAAAAATCAATTATCCCTATTTTTCTACCCGTAAGGGTGGATAATTCTATTCGAAATCCAATTATGATCAAGTACGAGGTTTACCCTATCTGTTAAAAGAAGACTCATCCAAATCGAAGATCCCAGTACAAAGTTATGCCTGATAGAATCGGTTAACGGACCAGAATTCAGAGGGTGAGTGATCAATATCCTTCATTTTGCTACCCTTAGGGGTGGATTTCATCTTTTAAATTCAAATGAGACCAACTTCGAAGTACACCCTATCCACTGAAGAAATAATCGCTCAGTAAAAAGTTATGTGTGATCATACATAAAAAATAATAATAAAAAAAAAATATACGGGTGGACTAGAGAACCTCCTCCTTTTTGGTTTCGTCGGTTAAAAATATACATTTTATTTACTGTCATAGTAATATTGGTGAATGGTTGCCGTCTTGTTCACTTTCCTAAATTGGCATTACTCGACACAGCACTTGGGGAAAACATATTTCATTTATTTTTTCGATTGATTCGGCCGTTACTTGATGAAAATCCATGGTAATTTTAAATCATAACACACACGATTAGATTTACACAGTAGTTTCTTCTAGAACTACTTGGTATTGAAACAGAAATTGCATCAAGAGGTACTTTAAGCAACATTAATAATAAATATCAAGCTTCACACATTATAAAATCGGATTTTTTTAAAGATAAAGTAGGTTCTATGAATGATATGCGACTAATCAAATCGATAACAAGTAAAAATAGATTAAATGACATCATATTTTCCAGAGCAAAGATAACACAGTTATTGCTATCAATAGAAATGGTTATATCAAAAATACTTCAGATTTTTTTAACTCTGGAGATTTTAGAATTTAAAACGTGATCCAACTCATTCCTACCAATCCAACCAGTTAAGGATTTCTTAAAGAATTCAAAATTACTTTTCACTGAAGGGGAAAAATTTAGATTAAGAATAATGAACTACCAAACGTCTAAACTGTACTCTCTTATCAAATTGCACAAACAAAACTACCCCATTAGGCCAGTAGTCTCATTTGTTACTTCTGCAACAGTAAAATTATCAGAGAAATTGAACACTATTATAAATAATGTTACTCTTCCTGATAATGCAAAATCAATTTCATTCGTACAGAATCTATTACCAAGTATACCTCCACTTGATACTATTATTCCAGTCAGGTAGTTATTAGACAAAAACCATGTAAATCCAGTCATCAAACAAGAAATAATAGATCTTTTATCAATTTGTTTAAGACAAAATTATTATCAATGCGACGACAAAATTTATTTTTCTCCAAAATGGTTAATTATGGGAAACTCTTCAAGTCCGTTACTTGCCAAAATTTTTATGGATAACCTAGAGAATTCGATTAATGAAATCCGTTGATGAAACATTTCTTGTATTGGTATCGATATGTAGATGACATTTTGGTTTGTTTCATTGGCACCAACAGACCTTTCATGAATATGTCAACAAAATTCACAAAAACATAAAATTCACTATCGAAATAGAATCAGAAAACCCAATTAATTTCTTGGACTTGAGAATAACCAAACTAAACAAAAAACATGATTTTTCAATTTACCACAAACCTTCCCACACAGATATTACTATTCATATCATTTCTAACCATCCCTACCAACATAAAGTTGTAGCTTATTATAGCATGATTCATAGATTAGTAAATTTTCCCCTTTCAGAAGAGAATTTCAAAAAAGAACTTAACATCATAAAACAAATTGTATTGAACAATAGATATAAAGTTGACCTGATACATAGTAATCTTTCCAAAAAATTCCATTCAAAAGCTATGTGCAAAGTTTTTCTTCCCATCAAAAACTCTAATCAAAATTATAGAACACTTAAATATTGCGGACAGACTACGGACTACTTCATTTCTTAATAAACAAGATCTAAAAATTGCATACAGAACAAATAATACTTTGGGTAGATTAATCAAAATTAATAGTCAGAATTTTGAAATCCGAAAAATCGGGAGTATATAGATTGAATTGTAGAACTTGTCCTGAGGTATATATTGGCCAAAC
This sequence comes from Gonioctena quinquepunctata, assembly GCA_018342105.1. Lineage (NCBI taxonomy): Eukaryota > Metazoa > Arthropoda > Insecta > Coleoptera > Chrysomelidae > Gonioctena > Gonioctena quinquepunctata. Next base: position 428,961 of record JAFIRS010000621.1, on the reverse strand, counting down.
TGGTAGAACATTTACAGATAGGATCCATGAACATCATATAAGTTATTTAAAAAAGAAAATAAATTCAACATATTCCAATCAACTTTTAGAAGAAAACCATTCTTTCAATGATCACTTTGAAATTTTACATGTAGAAAATAAAGGTATCAAACTGAATCAGTTGGAAACATTAGAAATTAATAGGTTGAAAAATTCAAACATATTACTCAACAACCAACTTGATTTGAATAATTTTGAATTTGTGCGAGCTATTCATCTGAAAGTTGCAAATAGTTTAACAACCGATTCCACAATAATGGCGATGAGAAGAATTATGTCTCGCAGAGGAAAACCATCGTCTATTATGTGTGTCAATATGGTACAAACCTGAAATGGGCCTCCGAAGAACTTAGCAAAGCATTGGCCGAATTGAATAAATCAAAGCTAAATGTGTAACGAGAGGCTTAGCCACCATTCTCCACCCCTGGTAACCTGCCACCGGGAAGATAGACCAGCAGTGAACACTGACAGTTGACGAAAGGCGTATGGTTACCGCGCCATGTACTTTTTTCCTTTTCTTAAAAATCTATGTCAAAGTAGTGAATAAAAGTTTATTCAGTATTTCACTCATTTCCAGTGCTCATTATTTCACTGCACGAGTGCTCCTTTCCTGTTATCATTGGTTCCTTAGTTGCCTTTGCTTTAAACGGCAGAAGTCTGGTCGACTCATGAACCCGCCAAAAACAATAAACGTCCTTAGCATACGTAGAAACCAGATCACCCCCACAAATGGTGCTATGGTCTCTGATAGAATAAGCTTCAATTTAATTCCTCCTGCTTCTCCTCATATGGGTGGTGCTTGGGATCTTCGTAATAATGACTTCAATGACATACTCAGGTCTTCCAAATCGCATACGTAATGTGTCCATAATCAAACTGACATTACTAGATATTAATAACATTCCTGAAACAGCAGACTTTGAGTCTGGAAATGTGTTCAAATCTCTGGTGAAATAGAGGCCAATCCTCGGGGTTACCATCAAACACAGGGAAGTCTTTGTCAACAATATATCTGGTCAATAATTTATCATGGCCAGATGGTGTAATGGTTTTCACATTTGAAATGGATTCACAAAGCAGTTGTATTTCATTTCGAGGATCTCCACTGGTTTCAGGATTCTGTACTTCTCTCGGTGGAGTTGGAATTGTTTTACTGACCCATTCAGCCACAGGATATAAATTTTCATCACTACTTCCGAGTTCACTTCTCGGCAAAGGCAGGTCAACGGATTGTTCTTCTACACTATCTAACTGCATTTCTCAATTCGTGTTCCATTTGCAGAATTCTCATTTTATTTTCTATTTCTCTGTGTTTCTTCTTTGCCTCTTCAGTCTGTCGTTCCAATTCTTGCCTTTCTTTTTCCATCTGTAGAGCATATCTGCTTTTGTAATGCCAAACAGGTTTGCGACATTCTCTTAGAAGATTTGGAAAGACTACTGCAAGTTTTTCTAACTGAATGTTGTCGAAGTGATTATTGAATTTAGTTTCAACAACTGTCATGTCACTTTCTATGGCACTTTCAACAATAGTAAACTGATTTTCCGGAAAATTAATCTTTCTGCACTCTGAAGAGGTTTACTGGTGCTTACTTGCTCAGGTAAGGAACTAACAAATTCAGGATTTCCTGTACCAAACCCTACTGGCCACACATAATCAGCGGTCAAGCTCCTGGTCATACCAGCATTCTGTCCTGTTGGTCGTGAATCTTTATTCCCATGTTCCTTTTCCATAATTGTTTCTAATCCGGCTCGAAGGACCAAATGTTCTGTCTAATAGGAACTTTTACTCAAAATTCAATACTTTATATTTTAGCAATTCAAATTACAGAAAAACAACTGAATCTGACATCTATCATAACCCTAATAATCATTTGTTATTAAAAAATAAAATCAATATACAGAATGTTGAACAAGAAGTCACAGAATTTGTTTTTCTAAGAAACAGATCAGACTAGAACTTGGAATAACCTCTTTGTAATCATTATAATTGAGGATATATTTTATGTTTGGGGAGATTGAAGAAGAAGAAGAAGTATATTTGATTCGCCACAAAAGATTATACACAATGTATAAAAACTACAAATGTTTACAAACTTATCGGACTAGTCAGGGGTTAATGGTTTGTATAATTAACATATTCACATAAGTACATACATAGATATACACATACATATATACTAATGGAAGTATAGATACAAACAAAACAAATATATTTTTTTTTTTTAAATACACTAATAAAGATAGATATAAAGCAATAAAATTTATAAATCTCATCGGACTAGTGGAGAAATTTACAAATTTTGCACACTCGCACATAATTAGAAAATCAATCACTCACAGAAAATTTTCAAAAATTAATTGGACTGATTGGAGTATATAAATTGTATAAATGTATAGTCGAATACGCTAACTAAAAATTGAGAAATTCGTCAATATCATAGAATTGGTTATCACATAAAAAAGTTTGTAGGTTTCTCTTGAAGATAGTTATTGTGCTACCTGTATCCATAAAACTTTTTATTTTGTTAAAACATTTAATGCCTATATATTTCGGTGAATTCTGGCTCACCCCAAGCCTAGAGTACTGTTGGTGGATAGCTTCGCTATTTCTCGTGAAATATGAATGCACATCACAATTTCTCTTGAATTCTGTTTCATTTTCTCTGACATACATAATCAACTGGAATATATAGAGACACGGTAATGTTAGGATTTGAAATTGTTTGAATAGTGGTTTACACGGTGAACGTGGAGGAGCTTTGTAGATAGTCCTCAGTATTTTTTTTTGTGAGCGGAATGATCTATGAGGTAACAGGAAACCCCCAGAAAATCAATCCGTACTGAAGTGTTGACTGGACCAACCCAAAGTAGAGAATTCTCAATATGTCAATTGATACGGTTTCTCTCAAGTTCCGTATTATGTAGGAAGTAGTGCTTAGTTTAGAGCATAGTATATTTATGTGTGCTTCCCAGGTCAATTTTTGATCAAGAGTGAGACCTAAAAAGTTCATGGTATCCTTACTCTGAATAGACTGGCCACATACATTAAGGTATAGATCGTAATCAGGTGCGACATTTTTTGGGAGAAAGCGCATGTAGTAGGTTTTTGTTAAATTCATCTTGAGTCCATTATCTGAACAGTATTCATTTAATTCCTTAGATGCCTCATTACTTGTTTCAACAAGATACTCGATATTTTTGTTTGACATCAGTATATTTGTATCATCAGCGTAAACAATCGTTTGATTTGATGACATGCAGGAACCATTAACATCATTGATGAATACAATGAAGAACAATGGACCCAAAATGGAACCTTGGGGTACACCCAAATGTATGTCTCTTGTGTTAGATCTTACACCATCGACAAGTGTGGCCTGTTTTCTGTGTGTTAAGTAGGAAGTTGCCCAGTTATGTGCTACTCCTCGTACACCAATGCTTTCTAGTTTCCTCAGTAATAACTCATGATCAATGGTGTCGAATGCACGACTTAAATCGTAAAACAAACTTACGACATGATCTTTATGATTTAGTGTTGCATAAATGAATTCAACGCAGTCAAAGATTGCTGTTTTTGTCGATCTCTTGCTTCTGAAGCCATGTTGAATATTAGACAGTAGTTAGAATTTTTCAAGATAGTTCATTAGTCTTGTGGAATAAGATGCTTCAAAGATTTTGGAAATTTGACTCTGTACACATATTGACCTGTAATTTTTTATTTCCGATTTTGAGCCTTTGTTTTTGTAAACAGGAATACATTTGGACTCCTTTAAATCTGGAAATGATCCAGATGTGAACGATTCATTGATCAAATATGATAATGGCTCAGCAATAACATCTGATAATGGCTCAGCAATAACATTAGTGTTACCTTCATAGATGTAATTACCGATAATGATCTCAGGTAGTATATAACTGTTTGTCATTGTATTATTTGGTTTATAATACATTATTAATACATTGTTTTCATAAAAATGTATATTAGGAATATTTTTAATCAATGTGGTTCTCGTTTGCCCAGAATTCTCACTTACCCCCCCTGACCTTATGTATTACAAAATGTTTATGGCACTTACCTCATTATCGCTACAAAGATGAGATAATCTTTCGTGGACCTGTTCAGCTATGCACGTATCGACTACATGTTCTCCACTCTGGTCATCTTTAATGAGTTCAGGCCACATCGAACCAGTCTCACTTTTGTTGAGCACAACTTCAAGAACATTCTGCTCCAAAGTCCAAGTAGTCATGTCCGTTTCTATCTTTTGATATAAATCCCCTCCCATTAGTCTACCATCATCATATTTCACCTCAATTTTCAAACTCTCAGTTGCGACATTTATGAGTTCTTTCTTAGCATCGGCAGGTAAAGTTATTCTGACTGTAATATCTTCAATATTTTGGGACCAACTGTATACTTTTTCTTTGCTTTCAATTTGTGTTTTTTCAGTCTCTATCGGAAAATCCGAGTTTGATATAACCTTGCACTCACTATCACATATCATATAAATGCTACCACAATCCCTTTCTAGATGAGCGTATTGGATGAATCCTCTAGTTTTAACCTGCCTTATAGCTTCCTGTCGCCACGCGTCGTCTACTTTGGAGAAAGTGATCCAGTGGAGTATTGTCGAAAACTTCTCCGTTTCACTATTCTGCTCAACGCTTACTAACAGAGAGTGTATTTCCTCGATTTCCTTCGCATTCACTTTGGTCACAGCATCGACAATAACAAACGCTTCATCTTGCCCTGCCACCTCGTCTGAAAAACACACCGAGAAGGGGTCATCATCATTCCTAGATCCAGTATCGACTATATACAAAACTCCTGTTCCATCTCCTATAACAGCTGTGCTAGCTGATAAAAACTTCAACGAAACGTTATAGTCACCGGCTTTCCGTTCTCTATTCCTAGGAAGTCTCCAAATTACAATTGGATCTATCAGTTCATCACAAATGGGGTCTATATATGTCTTGCACAAGTTCCACTCAGTATCGAAGAAGTAAACAGAGTCGTTTTCATCGAAACCATCGCCTGTCAAGAAGTTGTGGAAACCGAATAGTTTCGCATGCAATAAGGAATATTGGCTGGTGTTCAGAAGAACCCTGTCCACTTGATTGGAAAATTCTCTCTTGTTGCTTGGGATTTCTTCGAGAGATAATTTGTAGCCATCGAAATTTGAGTCTAACAGCAATCTGTTGGGTTTGAGTTCAATCATAGTTGCAGCCATTTTTCTCGTTTAATATTCTTGAGCTGCTTTCGAGATGAGCTGGTTGAAAAATGTAGACCAAACGAAAATATGTACTTAACCTCAAAATAATTTCTCTGTTTTTTTTAACCTTGCTTCCTAGTGGCGCACTTGTTCAGCTCTCCCTCTGTTACCTAGATGTAACGGTAACAAGAGGCTTCGTCCTTTGGATGTATACGTTTTGCTCTGGGCAATAGGGAACACGCATGTTTTTTTGCCTTAGTTTGGTCCTCAAAAATCACATTTTGTGAAAATAATTTCTTGAACCCCAAAATTTTGTCGAAAATTTCAAATTTAAAAGGTGCTCCTCAATTCAAATTCGATTTGACCTTCACTTGAATAACTTCCCCAAACACTAGGGCTAATTGTGTGTGGTTGTTTCAAGCATATTGAAATATATTACTATTTCTTACAAACGAAACATAAATCAAACCTCACTTCAATGTGTGTTCCAGTAACAATTGAAAATACTATAATAATAAAAATATTAGTACAACATATAAACGAAGACAAATGAAATTATAGTTCGAAGCACACGACGATGCACACGCCCAAGAACATTAAACACTATATGTCCTTGGCATACGCCAATCAGAGGCACAAGGAGTACGTTTTCGAATGTGATAAAAAAAATGTCGTTTTCAATTTGGAATTATGAAAAACATTGAACATTTTTTTCAGTTTCCAAGTTTGTTGCTGACTTTCTAGGTGGTAATCTTTATGTGCAAATTAAATTGAGATTAAATTGCATTTTTCGTCAACCAATTTTTTTTTTCATAGAAATCCTACATCCTACAACAAATAATGGAGAGAAATTGCATACCCTGTGCTACTTAACTATTCATTTATAACTTTGGAGCTTACAAGCCTGTCTGTGTCCATATGTCAATAAATTTTGAATTGAGATCATATATATTGTAACGAACCTAGGCCGGACCTGTCGCCTCCCGCGTCGCCATCGACAGCGATGAGATCATCCCCGGAGATATTCGAGAACCATCCAGTCGCTCTTCCGCGTAATGCAACGGTCAATATTGGAAACAATTGGAACATGCCGTCGCCAACTGGAAGAATTCGAAACATCGAGAATGCTGTATCGGAGATAAATAGACAGTCCTCAAGAGGGAGTGAACAATCTGAACGAGCCCATACGATCGAGCTATACAGTGAAGTAGTAATATAAATTAAGTTGTAGATTAAGTGTGAAATAAATTAGTAGAACCAAGTTAAGTTTATTTACGTTACAATTGGTGTCGGAAGTGAGATTTTGAAAATAAACAAGTGATCGTGGAGTGGATAGTCAGAAAAATAAATTGATAGACCTTTTGTACGCCCAAAATAGACAGTGGCCCGGTTTTCGCGAAGTGGACAATTGTGCGTGGGAATATAAACTGATACACTGTTCGCGTGAAACAGAAAATAGACAGTGGCCCGGTTTTCGCGAAGTGGACAATTGTGCGTGGGAATATAAACTGATACACTGTTCGCGTGAAACAGAAAATAGACAGTGGCCCGGTTTTCGCGAAGTGGACAATTGAGCGTGGAAATATAAACTGATACGCTGTTCGCGTGAAACAGAAAATAGACAGTGGCCCGGTTTTCGCGAAGTGGACAATTGTGCGTGGGAAATATAAACTGATACACTGTTCGCGTGAAACAGAAAATAGACAGTGGCCCGGTTTTCGCGAAGTGGACAATTGTGCGTGGGAATATAAACTGATACACTGTTCGCGTGAAACAGAAAATAGACAGTGGCCCGGTTTTCGCGAAGTGGACAATTGGCGTGGAAATATAAACTGATACGCTGTTCGCGTGAAACAGACAATAGACTGGTGGCCCGTGAAAAAGAATTCGCGAAGTGAATTTTTAACAAACTGATAAACTTTTCGTGTAAAACAGACTGATACCTCGTCAAGGACAAAATGTGTTCAAGAAAAGTGCGCCTTGCGGATTTGAAGGTAGCGGAATTGAAACAGGAATTGGAGGAAAGGGAACTGGAAACAACAGGTAAAAAGCAAGTACTCCAGGAAAGACTTGCAGAAGGACTTATACAAGAAGGTGAGGACCCCGAAACATTTTTATTCGAAGTTCCCGGAGGTGATTTAAGTTTGGTAATGAATAAACTGGAAGAAAATCTAGAAATCTGGAAGAGAAGCTTCAAGAAAATTCTAGAAATCTGGAAGAGAAGCTTCTAGAAAATTCAAGAAGCCTGGAAGAAAATTCAAGAAGCCTGGAAGAAAATTCAAGAAGCCTGGAAGAGAATGCTAGAAATCTGGAAGAGAAGCTTGAAGAAAATTCTAGAAATCTGGAAGAGAAGCTTCAAGAAAATTCTAGAAATCTGGAAGAGAAGCTTCAAGAAAATTCAAGAAGCCTGGAAGATAAGCTCCTTGAAAACACAGAAGGCCTAAAAAAAGAACTCTGTGGTGTGGCGAATCGTCTAGAAAAAAGAATAGGAACCGTCGAGGCAGAGATGGACAAGATGAAGGAAATAATCAGCGATGAAATCAAAGACGGAATCGAGGCGGAAATGGACAAAATAAAGGAAACGATCAGTAAGCTGGAAAAACGAATTAATAGTGCGCCCCCCACAGAGATGGTTAACGAAAATGCAATGCTGGACTTGAGTTTGAACTTGGATAAAGTTCAAGAGGGTATAAAAGATGTCAAGGTCATTTCTGAAATAGGGAAGCTTTCCATGAAGCCGCCTCAATTCGACGGAAAAACTCCATGGGAAAATTACCGCCGACAGTTTGAAGCAGCGGCCAAAGCAAATGGATGGAATGCAGGGGAAAGAGCTGTAGCACTAACACTTGCATTACGTGGAGAAGCGACGAATATTCTACAAACTCTACCGCCCAAGAACAGGAGGACTATGATCAGCTGATTAAACATCTAGAATTACGATATGGCCAGGCCCATTTGGAACACGTATACCACTCCCAACTGAAAATCGCTGCCAGAAATCGGGCGAATCCTTACAAGAATTTGAAACTGACATTGCACGCTTGGTTCGTCTCGCCTATCCAGCCATACCGGAAAATGTAATGGAGCGATTAGCGGTTCAGGCATTCTTGGATGGACTCCGTGACCAAGAAACCAGACAAGCGTTGACACTAGCTCGTCCAACACATCTCGTAGACGCACTGGCACGCGCTTTGGAATTCGAAGCAGCAAAACAATGCTGCAAAAGCCAAAGTAAAGTTCAAACGATTGAGGAAGACTCACAGGAGCCTGCTAACTTGGAAGCTGCCATAAGAAAAGTGATGAAGGAAGTGTTGCCTGAGAAAAGACAGATAAGATGCCGGAATTGTGGCAAAATTGGACATGTGCGTAGCAAATGTCCAACATTCATCGACTCCGATGCAGGAAAACTAAAAAAGGTCGACGAGAAGGGGCAATCGTCGGCATGTGTCCGGCAAGCCCGGTTAACAACGCATATGTCGCTATCCTTCAACGACAGAACAAAGGTGTCTTCGTAGACGGTCTCATCAATAACGAGCCTTGCACCATGCTGCTAGATACAGGTGCGACTAGGACAATTCTCGGGCCTTCCTTTGCCAGAACACCGGAACGGATTGAACCGACAACTTGGAAGCTACGCACAGCAACAGGGGAGCCAGCTACTGTATATGGCGAGCTACCGATTGAAATAATTTTGGGCAGCACTAAAGTGAAACATCAGGCACTTGTAGCGGACATCGAAGACAATGCAATCATCGGAATGGACATCATGAATTCCAGAGGGTTTGAATTGGATTTCAAAGACGGCGTCCTACGTGTCAACGGAGAAGAGCTGGTGCTTCATGGGAGAAGTGAGGGTTGATCCGTGTGTTGTTGGCTGAAGATGTAAGCGTACCTGAGAGGGCTGAAACCATTCTGGAGGCTCGCCTGGACGGGAGTACGAGCAGTGGAAACGTGGTGATGTTCGAGCCCAAACTTCATGATGAGAAAATTGGACGAGGGATTGCACTAGGGAAGACCTTGTTGCGTGCTGACAAATTTGTGCCCGTAAGGGTCATGAATGTCAATTATTTTCCAGTGACCTTGAAGAAAGGAACAATATTGGGGCACTGCTCGTCAGTTTCCTCAGTGATCCGGAGTGTACGAGGTACGATTAGCCAACCCAACAACTTGCCCACAGAACTAGAAAAATTAGTTGCCATCTCTTCCAAAGATATAAAACCAGCTCAACAGCCCAAACTAAGAGATTTAGTTAAGAAGTACCAAGACATCTTCGATACCGGACAAGGAAAAGGAGGTCGAACTAATGTGGTCCAGCACAAGATTGATACTGGGGGTGCCCGACCGATCCGGCAATCAGCAAGAAGACTTCCTCTTGCCAAGAAGGAAGAGGCTGACAAAATAGTCAGCGATATGGGAAAAGAAGGAGTTATCGAACCATCTGACAGTCCCTGGTCCCTCCAGTCGTACTGGTGAAGAAAAAGGATGGATCGACACGCTTTTGTAGACTATCGCCAACTTAATAATGTCACGAAGAAGGACAGTTACCCTCTCCCGAGAATAGATGACACCCTAGACACGTTGGCTGGTTCCACGATTTTCTCGACCCTTGATCTGAAGAGTGGATACTGGCAAGTAGAACTGGCTCAGGAAGATCGAGAAAGACTGCTTTTACCATCGGCTCAGGATTGTGGCAGTTCACCGTTATGCCATTCGGGCTCTGTAATGCTCCCGCCACATTCGAAAGATTGATGGAAACAGTACTGAAGGACTCTCATGGAACACGTGTCTAGTGTATCTCGACGACATAATTGTGGTCGGCAGATCGTTTGAGGACCACGTGAAAAACTTGGATGAAGTATTCTTGCGACTGAGTAACTCCGGATTGAAGCTGAGCCCTAAGAAATGCGATCTGTTCCAAAAAGAAGTACGATATCTCGGCCACGTTGTCTCTTGGGAAGGAGTAGCAGTGGACGACCAGAAGATCAAAGCTGTTAAGGATTGGCCCATCCCAAAAGACATTCACCAACTTCGAAGTTTCCTTGGTTTATGCACATACTATCGCCGATATGTGCTGGGATTCGCCAACATCGCTAAACCACTGACCAAGCTCACGGAAGGCCAAACAAAGTTCCAGTGGTCCGAAGAATGTCAAGACTCATTCAGGAAGCTAAAAGGAGCTTTGATCAACGCACCTATACTGAGCTATCCCCTACCCAAAGGGAAATTCATTTTGGATACGGACGCCAGCAACGTGGGACTTGGAGCTGTCCTATCTCAGATCCAGGAGGGACAGGAGAAGGTCATTGGTTATTTCAGCAAGACGCTTAGCAAACCAGAGCGCAATTACTGTGTCACCAGGCGAGAGCTGTTAGCCGTTGTAAAGGGAGTGGAACACTTCTACAAGTACGTGTATGGAAGAAGATTCCTGTTGAGAACTGACCATGCAGCTCTCAAATGGCTCTTACAGTTCAAAAATCCTGAGGGTCAAGTAGCACGTTGGATCGAGAGACTCCAAGAATTCGATTTCGAGATCGAACATCGAGCCGGAACTAGCCATAAGAATCAGTGCCTTGTCCCTAGTACCTATGCACACTTTGTAGAACCGCGGCAATGGATGACAACTGGAATGACAGCAAGATCCAGAAAGACCAAGAGAGAGACCCCGACCTTGGCTTGGTCGTCAGCTGGAAGAAGGGCAATCGAAGACCATCATGGCAGGAAGTCGCAGGTTACTCACCGGCTGTTAAGTCCTATTGGGGACAATGGAACTCTCTTATTCTGGACAATGGGATCCTGAAACGTGTGCTGGAGGCCGATATTGGTGGGGAAGACAGACGCCAAATAATTGTTCCCAGGAACAGAAGAGAGGAAGTGCTGCGGGAAATCCATGATGGAGTCGCCGGAGGACATCTGGGAGTGACGAAGACCCTGCAGAAAGTGAGGCAACGGTTTTACTGGGCCAATTGTCAAGCTGACGTCCAGGACTGGTGCAGAAAGTGCGCTGTATGCGCTGCTAGCAATGGACCTCGAATACGACCCAAGGCCCCGATGCGTCAGTACAACGTAGGCAGCCCGTTCGAGAGAATCGCCATTGACATCGCCGGCCCGTTTCCCGTATCCGACCACGGGAATAAATACATCCTTGTGGCAATGGACTACTTCAGTAAGTGGGCGGAAGCCTATGCCCTGCCCAACCAGGAAGCCATCACCGTCGCCGACGTCTTGGTGAAAGAATGGATATGTCGATTCGGTATTCCAATGGAGCTGCACTCGGATCAAGGCAGAAATTTCGAATCCAACCTTTTCCAAGAAATATGTCTACTGCTGAACATCCGCAAGACAAGAACCACGGCCCTACATCCGCAGTCTGATGGAATGGTGGAACGGATGAACAGGACGATCAACCGCCACTTGTCCAAGGTTGTCTCTGACCATCAAAGAGACTGGGACCAGTATCTTCATTTGTTCCTGATGGCCTATCGATCCGCAGTACACGAGTCAACCGGTCAAACTCCTGCTAGTATTATAATGGGCCGAGAACTGCGACTGCCTTGTGACCTGAAGTTTGGGATACCGCCAGGACAAGACACTGCGGAGAGGACTACGTCAGCAAACTTCGGCAGAGAATGGACGACATCCACGAACGAGTCCGGTTGAACATCCAGAGTGCCAGCGATAAAATGAAGAAGACCTATGACATCAAGGCCGACGCTGGAGGATTTAAGGTTGATGACCTGGTTTGGCTGTACAACCCCAAACGTCGTCGTGGGCTATCACCAAAGTTGCGGAACTCGTGGAAGGCCCGTATAAAATCGTGAAAAGGATAAACGACCTTGTGTACCGAATCCATAAGCCACCCCGAGGGAAACCAAGGGTCGTCCATTTCAACAGGTTGGCCCTTACGCTGGAAACCATGACCAAGTTCGCACCCTCAAGCCACCGGAGGATGATATGACGTTCGAGAAGTTTATGTCCTTGTATTCAAACGGGCAGAAAGTTCGACATGGGGTTACTAGAGAGGAGTCACGAGACCTATCGAGGTGCCTGCTGACTACGCACTAGCGCACTGTGTGGCAGAAGATCTTCGAATGTCCAGGGGCATCGCCGTAGTGTTCTCCAAGAAATTTGGTCAACTCCAAACACTGCGGGAGCAGAATCCAGAAGTTGGTGGGGTGCTACAGTTGAAGAAAGGCCAGAGAAACATCTACTACCTAGTCACCAAGAGGCATTCCCAAGATAAACCGTCTTATGAAGATGTCTGGAAGAGTCTCACCAAACTAAGAGATACTATGGTGGACCAGAATCTGGTGGATCTAGCAATTCCAAAATTATCCTGTGGTATTGATGGGTTGGACTGGAGAGTCATAAGAAGTATGCTGGAGGCGATATTCAGATCCAGCGGCGTCAAGATTTTGGTTTGCTGTAACCCTCTTCCACGACCGATCATGAAGACCGTGGAGTGTTACTTCCATCGAACTTCACGGTGCAGATATGGGGAGTCATGCAGATATCGTCACACTCCAAGGATGAAATTTCGGGACGAAATGTCTTTAAGAAGGGGGCAATGTAACGAACCTAGGCCGGACCTGTCGCCTCCCGCGTCGCCATCGACAGCGATGAGATCATCCCCGGAGATATTCGAGAACCATCCAGTCGCTCTTTCGCGTAATGCAACGGTCAATATTGGAAACAATTGGAACATGCCGTCGCCAACTGGAAGAATTCGAAACATCGAGAATGCTGTATCGGAGATAAATAGACAGTCCTCAAGAGGGAGTGAACAATCTGAACGAGCCCATACGATCGAGCTATACAGTGAAGTAGTAATATAAATTAAGTTGTAGATTAAGTGTGAAATAAATTAGTAGAACCAAGTTAAGTTTATTTACGTTACAATATGGATTCATTGCTTCAGCCACCATTTTCCATCTATCGAGATAATCTCTTGGGAGGTATTCATATTGAAAAAGTTAATATTCTCAATTGAATGGAAAAAAATGAAATTGGAAAAATATTCCATGAAAACTGAATATTTTTTTGCTCAAACCGCTATTTCAAATTTCGCGCTATATCTTTCAGTTTTGCGGTCAGATACAGGAGGCGCTGAATTGAGGATCTGTGGTTATGAATGCAGTTTCCATTCTATGTGTGAGTATTCGTCCAAGTTGCCAAACTAGATTTTTTTATGAAAAACCTCGCCTCCTCAATGGGCCTTTTTCCTCAAGGACGAAAAATTCCCCACTAGCAGCGCTAGTAGTCTGGTAGGGACAAACCTCACATTAAAATACATGTAAAAATAATTATCAAAAAAATATTTCTGACAGAAGACGACAGGAGCCAAATTAAAATTTGCAAATGTGAAGGATAATAATGTAGCAACATCAAAACGGTGGCTTGCTTGTCGAAATCTTGAAATTTCCTGAAAAAAAATTTATGGTTTAGTTATTATGCAGCGGTATTTCAGACGTTTAAAATAATTATAAATTTTGAATTATTTCAGAATCAAAAATGAGTCAAATATATTTGGTAATTGAGATAAATTCAATACATTACAGTGAATATGATTCAGTAACCAATAGAGATGTTTTATATTTTTGTAATAAATGTTTTTTTATTGTAAATTGATTAGCTATTTATTTTTCATTTATTTGATTATTTTTTATAATTTTTGTAACTACCCAATTATTTAATCATTAATAATGTTGTAAAGACACAACTATTATTTAATAAACTCACATGTTTTAACTCCAAAGTTGACAACATTTATTTTTCTAATTATTTTAAAATAACCTACCTTACTAATCAGGATTTTCATCAGTTGGACGTTTACCACCAATAAAATGTGCAAACATATGAATATTTATTTATTTTTCTTTCGTTAAAACCACTCTCCTCGAGGCATGTATTCATTTATTAGATCTAACCTCATCAATGTGAGGTTTTACGAATGGTATAAAAAACACGTTTCCCTCTGGATATCGATTATCCGAAGTACAGTTCGCAAAACTAAAATGTTTTGTTGGCATTGTTGTTATTAAAATTTTTTTTAATGCACTTAATTATTTTAAATAATTCAACTGTATCACTTAAATAACACTATCTTAAATGGAAAAGGTTTGTCCCTACCACAAGTGCTGCCTCTCGTGACAAATTTGTCACACTATTCTCAGGAAAAAGGCTCATTATTGAAATTCATGTAAAATTGTGAATGAAATCTAAAATAACATCAATTGTATGTCTTAGTTTTGGTCATAAGGCCCTAAATACATATTTTATGGGCAATTTTTTAGGAAATTTTGTTCATGTTTGATTTCTGGGTTTTTTTTAATGGCAGTGATTTCATGCAATCAATATCACAAACAAAAATAAACTCATATCTAGGGATGTTTAGTGAAGAAAAGGAGCCATAATGACCAAAACTGATATATGCCGTATATATATTTTCAATTCACACGAAATTTGAAAAAAATTAGGGCAATTGAAGAGATAGAAATTTCACTAGATTGACAACTTGGACGAAACTACCACACTGAAAAACTATTTGATGCTTCAATGATTCATTATGTATCGTTTTTTTTATATACAGCAAAATAAAACACGGTTAGAAAATTAATAAAAATCTTTCATATATTGAACTATTAAAATACAATTGGTCAAATATAATATAATATCTACATAAATACCATTTTCTATAAACTCCACAAACACAACATATCTTATATAAAAGTTTCATTAAATTATATGTCTTGCGATTCTATTCAATAAATATTCAACTCTGTAAACAATCAACTTGGCACAATTTGCACTATCAAAAGCCGCACGATGAATATATAACAATATATATCTAGATGACATTTATCCTTAATTAGGTACCATACCAAACATCTACATATACATTTGATAAGAATACTAAATGAATTTCTGTAATCGGTAGGACTCGTAGATTGATCAGGGAACACCGCACATTGATGATAAATTACCCTGTATGTACAATTGCGCTGCAAATGCTAAAACAACCATCATGAGCACAATTAAAAATCAACCAAGCATTTTTTGTTAACACAAATATACCTGTGCTATCGTAAAAAACGAAATGTACTGATTTTATTGAAAATAACAATGTGAAACCCAACAGTTTTTTTCCTCGAATGGCAGCATTAATTTTTTTGGGACGAATTGGGGTTATCAACTTTCATTGAATGGAAAAATTCAACACGCGTATCCAATATGCAAGTCAATTGCCACAATGATGTATGTTTGTGTGTAAAAGTATTTTGATAAATGATTACAAGCGGCTAAATACGTAATGCCGCTCCCCCCCTTCCTACTATTATAATGCATACGTATTTGGACTAGACGTTAAAACCTGATCCTATTCCATGCAGAGGTACTTAAACTGTGAGCGGCAGACCTTACGCAGTCTCCGTCCCATCCGTAATACTGCAATGCAAACGTGACTGCAAGTATTGGTATTGGTGTATTTCCATAGACCGGCAAATTCACGCAACTGATTGAAAGTAGATTACAAATTGGACTATTGCGATAAGATTGTATTGGAAAATTCTGGGAAACAATGCCATTGAAATTAGGTACAATATATTTGAGAATTGTATTCTTATTCAAATTAGACGATCACTGAAATCAAGCGCGTATTCAAGGATGGGGTGTAATGGGTGGTAATTACCCCCCCCCCCAAGAAACTGATGGAATGGCACCACATCTCTACTAGGCATGTTCTCATTAGTCTAGTCGAAATGTGAGTTTCCTGCGAAAAATCGTTCAAAGTCTACTGAAATATGTCATTCTGAGAAAGATGTATTATTCAATTTTTCCGCCGACGAGAATATGCAATTTTTTTTAAACAAAAACAAAATTAATTAAGGCTGTTTTTGGTAAAAGCTCAAAAACTATTGATGATAGAGTAAATTTAAAAAAAAGGTTCTTGAAGAGGAGGAAATTTTTCATGAAAAAGTTCCTACTCTCGGAATTCTATCTCAATTATTCATAATTTTAATTCAACGTTGAAAATAGGGCCGATTTTATTAAAAACCTAATTATTCACAGAACGACTCTATAATTCGTTTGCTTCCTGGACCACATTTTACATGTTTACTCGATAATATCACGCTATAAAATTGTTTAAAAGTTGATTATTATGTTAATTATACATTTCTAAAGTTAACAAAATATGAGAAATCGAGTAAATATTGTTAATTTTTTAAATTGATGTATCACATTATTATCAGTTTTATGTCTGGCAAAGACATTTTAGAACGTTAAAAAAATACGCTTTATGTTTATAAAATATTTATAAACAAATGGACAAGTTGAATATTTTTTTTTAAAAATTAAAAAATTTGTTTATAACTAATTGTTAAGTAAATAAACAATTACATTGTTAATAAAAAATTTTTTAGGTAGAGAATAACCAATTATTAATTTTTAAGGTTTTTTTTATATTATTTAAATTAAAAAAAACAATTGAAACAAAAATTTTGATTTTTTTTTAATTAGAAACTTATGCAAAAAACTACGTTTTTTTAAAAACGTTGTAAAATGCCTTTGTCAGACATGAAACTGACAATAATGTGAAATATCAATGAAAAAATAATTACAATATTTACTCAATTTCTCATATTTTGTTGACTTTAGAAATGTATATTTAACAAAATAATCAATTTTTAAACAATTTTATAGTGTGATATTATTGAGTACACATGTAAAATGAGCTCCAGGTTACAAAACAATTATGGAGTCATTTAACCTGTCTCCAAAAAAATTACTTGATTAACAATAGCCTCACATTATCAAAATTCAATGAAAACATTACTTTCTAACGAAATTACATTCTTTCAAGTGTTCTACTGATACTATAATTTTTTTGAATAAAAAAATTTCTTTTTAAATCTTGTGACGCTAACATATTGATAAAAGAGTGTCTTCTTATTTTGAATACATTGCTAGTCTGGCATCCGCTGAACGAAGTTTTTTTCCGTTGAAGCGAATGAAAACTTGTCTGCGATCAACGATGCAACAGGAGTGGTTGGTTGGATTAGGTCTACTTCATGTTCCTAGAGATGTGCAAATAGATGTTTTAAATGTTATTGAAATATTTGCAAATGAGAAACACAGCATACTGGATTTCATTTTGTGATATTTATTTTTATTTTAACGAAAAATATCTTTGTTTTGTACCTACTTAACGAAGCTGTAGCTATAAGTAGAGGTATATAACTTTTTTATATGTCATTCTCCCCCTCCAAGATACGCCATTGACTAAAGTTGTATACTTTAAAAATGATGTATTATGAATGAATACATAAAATATTCATTGAATGTTTATGGTGCTATTGATGATCGACTTTAACAACGAAACCATACAAGAAAAAATAATTTGTATTTCCGTAATGGTTTATAAGTTTTTTGTCCGCTTGCACTCACTATACTCATAAGTAACGTTCACGTTCACTGTTTATTCTGAGAGAATACCAAACCAAACACTCAACATATAAATGATCGACCATTGTATTTGCAGGCGGGAAATTGGCGCGAGACTATACACAGTATAAATAACACGGAGTGTTACGAATATTCTGACGTCAGCATGTGGATCAGGTTTTAACGTCAAGTGTACGTCAAAGGCCAGTGTCCGGGGAATAATCTTGTCCAACTCCAGAAGCCTTTTTGCTTGTCTTCGGCCTGGAACCTTATTCCAGTTGGGTTTAATTTGACCAGCGTCGAAGCTCTCCCTTGATGTGAGCTTAAAAAAGTTCACAGAAGGGTTGTGGGCCATACAATTGAGTGTTCGCCCCTTTTTTGGCAAAGGTGTCTGCTTCCCCCCCGTAGTGTTAGTGATTTTTGGAAGGATTTTATTTCGAGCTAAATTCATATCGAAAAGGATTCCGGCTCAGGAGAACATATTGTCTCAAAGAAATGCAGCTGAAATACTTCTCAGTTCATCAAGAACATTGTTTGTTTTAACTTGTTCTGGGAACTGGTCTAGACTAAACAGCCGTGCCGGACATTAATAAGCAGGATCATACAAGTTGGGACTAGCTGTGTCCTCTTTTTTGCAGTAAATAGTTATTGAAACTGCGTATTTACCGGATTTGTAGATTATTCGGGACATTTTCAGCATCAAATGGTATTTAAAACATACTGAATACTTCGCCATGTTTAACTTATGGTACAAAGTGAACGCGTGTAATTCTTTCGACAAAAATCCGGATTCCCCTTTTTTACATAGTTTGGACAATATTCATAGTTGATAGATACAAATAAGTATTCTTGTAATTCGGCGGTTTTACTAGTAAATAATTGTGGTCAGAACTCATTAAGTGATGTGTTCCTACCATATATTTATTAACACTTCATGACCATGACCCAATGTGAAATAACCAGTCTGTCCTTTTTCATACGGGTGCTCGAAAATCATTGCGCATGCGCAACTTTTGGATTACAACACATGACATATTTATATATATATATATATATATATATATTTAAAGTTAGGCTATTTATTTGACATTTTCAATAGTAGGGTAGAGTGGGGTTAACTGGTCTATTGGTTTCGTACACATTTGACAGATAGTCGACATTGGAGGTCAAATAATCTCACTTTTCCTATTTGTTTATGTTGGAGAGTTGGACATTTTTACCGATTTCAAAAATAATTCAGTAGTTGGATTACAAATGTTATTGTTTAATTCGTAGATGATCATCCCTTCATATTGTGCTGTTGTGAAATGCAAGTTTTTTTTTTCCATACCGTTCTCGGGGAACATTATCTAAACTGGAATAATATTTCGTCAGGTCCATTGCCACAATATTCCACTCGAAACACAATAAAAACAGTAAACATTTCGAATAAATGTTCTTTAACAATCTAAACAAATGTGCTGTTTCACCTCCAATGTCGACCATCTGTCAAATGTGCACGAAACCAATTCAAAATTTGAGTTCGGTTTTTGACCACCCAGTCAGTTACCAGGAAGACACATTTTTTTCCTTGCCTTAAAGGCTATGAAGGTAATTGAAAGACGTAAATTTTGAGCTAAAATTCAAATGTTTGTGTTTGACACATTGACTTTTTCAAAGACATGTCAAATAGTTCAGTTAACCGGACTACTTATGTGGATTAACTGAACAAAGGTACAAAAACCGCGTATTTAACAAATACGCCTACCATTTTTTTATAGCTGATCTGACACCTCAACTACGAGTCCGACACCTTGATCAACGAGTCTACAAGCTGTAAAAAATGTACTAGGCAGTTAACAAAAATTTAATCACAATTTTTTTATCTAATTTTTATTATACTAAATACATTACAAACAACTTTTAAATTCAACATATTAAACCAAAGAACATAGCTTAAAATAGCCATAAAAGGTAAAAAACTGAAATTATAATTATATATTTTTAATAAACTGTAAAACTAAATTCGTTGAACTCTACATTGAATGACATCATATTAGCATATCTAACACTGCTACTCTTTACTGGCACGGGTAACTTGCAAACAACTTCATCCAGTGGAACAAAACCATTTTCATTATAAAAAAAATATTTTTGTTTCATTGTGACGTTGCAGAAAAGTGACGTCGAACCCATTATTTGCAGCATTATTAATTTCAGCAACATAATGTCTAAAGTTCGATTTATTTTGCCCGCAAACTTTAACGATTACGTAATCACCATTTGACACATCCTGTGGATGATCGTCACATTCATCAAATTCTTCAGGAGAGACCGAGCTTTCTTAATAGGTGGTGACCCATTCATTATCAGATGAGGAACTATCTTCCAAAATACGACTTTTTACTGTCTCTTTTTTATTCTCGGTTCTTGTTTTTGTTTGCTTTTGTCCCACTTGTATCGTTTCAGCATATGAGCTTGTGATGGTCCAGCTCATGACATTTCAGTTTGTGAGGGTCCAGCTTCATTTGGGTTGTTCTTTAGATGGCCTCTCGTTCTATACGAAATGCAGCAACACATGAAGAAACAACTGGCTGTTCATCCATCTAGAAGGCGAGGCTGCACCTTTAGAGTACAACATATCGTCCCGTGGCTCCAATAATTCCCACAACAGTGACGAGTGTTTCCCTTTCAGCCGACATCATCTGGCCTATATTTCTTTTTTCTTTCATTGCAAGGACCTTGGGAGGTTTATGAACCGGTTTCATTTGGATTGTAGATATCGCTAACTTTGTCTTATTAAAGCTTGTTGTCCTACACAAGCTTGTTTGCTTAGCCGTTCTTAATGAAAACTTGTGTCTGTTCATGAAATTAAACATCCATTCTTTGCCTGCCATAGCTTCTTGAGACCAATTTGAGCTAAGATACGAACATGTTTTGAAGATAAGCCATAATGGGGCAAAAATTAATATCCAAATTATTTTCATTCCCGACATTTATCGACATACCGTTTTAATGTAATTCTTGGGATCTTGAACTGAATTCCAACACCGTGTGTTGAGACTTCTTGACATGCTTGTTTAAGATCTGCTGCACTGTATGAGTTATTATTGGTAGTACGTATTCTCTTTCTCGGCATATTCTGAAAAAGTATCACAAAATGAATAGGCAAAAATATTGCAGGTTAACTGAACCCCTGTTCATATAACCACATAAATCAGATGTCCAGTTGTACCCACTGTGTACAAATACATAAACAAAGAGAATTATATGAATTTTAAAAATGTTAGAGCCATGTAAACAAAAGAAATATGCATTAAAATACTTACCTACCAAAATTCACTATAGTTCAAAACAATTTTAAAATGCTATCCTGCCGACTGTGACACAAAAAAACTACCCAAATTTTACTTGGCGGCCATTTAAACTATTTCAGATTGTTGACGATTCAAAACAAATTGGAAAGAAATCTGCACCTGTAACGAAAGAACGTTCTTGGACAAAAGCTAGTCCAGTCTCTTATTAATAGATGCCATTTAGATCTAGTGTTTAGTTGACCCTACTCTACCTTAAGCCCGTTATACTACAATTATTGTTCACGAGAAACGATAACTAGTAGAACGAGATGAACGATCAAAATCGCGTCTTTGATCGGAAATATGTTTTTTCCTTGGCGCATGCGCATTTATTTATGAGCACCCGTTTTGGAAAATCAATGTTCAATTGTTTTGGCTTCACAGAGGCTATCCTTATTATTAATATTCGTAGGTGATGAATATATATTCCATCACATTTTCAAAACATCGTGTGGATTTTTTCCATTTAATGGAAAGAAGGTTGGCAGGATAGTTCAAGCAATAAGTTAATTAAGAGTAACAACTCTGAGTACTCTCATTCTCTGAGGGTTCGATCGTTTGTTTGATTTACTGGATTTTGGACAAAAAAATATCGCTTTTCAACCCATGTTACTTATCTGCTTTTTGAAAATCTGATAAAAGCAGCTCTTGTGACAAACGATCAAGTCTTATCTGACCAACATTGATCAATATACAACTGGAACAGTAGGCTGGAGCTGGAAAAAGTCTGCCGAAAAAAACAGTTCCCGAACTAAGCGGAAGATAATAGATAAAATCATTTTATCATATAAAAAAAAAGATCTATAACGGTATAACTGGCCAAAGCATGATATTTTACTCAATTTCTGTTTCCATTGGAACTTTATTTGTCGGAATAAACGTGATTTGTTCACGTTCGAATGATATAGACTTCACGCCCCATTCTTCCTTTGTAAGCAACTTTCCATTGATTTCACGCATGGTCGTCCAGTTCATTGTTTCGAATATATGTTCTTGTACTGAATATCAATGATAGACAGAAAGTGAGCACAAAAGAGAATCAAACAGAAATGTCCAACAAATCGATAGTTGATATGATTTTATGTGTGATCGTTATGTAATGAGCCTATCTCAGCATACAACTTGCTTCGTGTATACAGGGTGAACCAAACTTTTGATTTTTTGGGTAGATGTAAATTATTTGGACACACGAAACATTTCAAGCTTCTTTCGACCCCCCATAACTCAAAAACTATTAAACCTAATTGAACACCTACAATCCCAAATCCTCACTTATCAAAAACCTAGACCACTTCTAGGTGACTTGAAATTTGGCATCAAGGTAGATCATTGGAAGTGTGCAAAGGAAAAAAAATTTAACAATACAAATTATGAAAAATAAAAATTAAATTCAGCCACAATATAACATACGAGTTAGAACCCGTCAAGATTGAGTTTCAGATAATGAATAATGCATATGTTCACGGGAAACAACTCTCTATTTGCTTGGCATATGCAATCACAATTCACAAATCAAAAGGCCTTAGCCTTGAAAGCGCCCTGCTCGATATAGGTTCCTCAATATCCAGCAAACGGCAGGTGTATGTTGTACACACTCGTGTCAAAACCATGAACGGTGTTCATCTCATAAACATAAAGCCAAATCAAGGCTCAATGAAGCTCAATAGTAGAGTACAACCGCCTGTGAACATTATACAGCAACTTATCGCAGCAGAAAACGTGTCAAAAAAATTCAGACAATGAATGGGCTATGCGCTTTAACATTTCCAACGTAACAGAGAATATAGAAATGGATAATGAAAAGAAAACAATGCAGCATAAACCCATTGAAGGTCATGTATTTATTCAGATAAAAGGATAAAACTTTTCAAAAATTGATTATATCTCACTAAAAACATAAATGTGAAAAGGGGACCCACTATTTCTTAAACTAAAGTTATTCAGATGTTCTATTCATTTAAGAACAGTACGTTGCAGCGGAGGGGTTTGTTTTTGTGATCGCTGGAATTTTCCCACAGATTTTCAGATTCAGATTGTGCTCCTTTTGATCTCTACTATCATCAAACTATTTTCATGGAGTACATTTGGTATTTTTGTTTGCTGTACGTATGTATGTTTGCTGTACGTTTGCGAAAGTGATATCGAAACATAGAACTGGAAATTGGGACATATTCCCAGACATATACGTATTGGCTGCAATGGCGCATAACCCCGTATCTTCTCTAGGCCGTGTAGTTATCGAGGTTACTAGGCCAGTCGCCCAGGTAAATTGAAAGTGATTCAATTCGCGACGAGCAGATTATAGATTAATCGCATCATTACCCATTTCGCTGAACTTCAATCTACATATATCAATCTGTATAACGGAAGTTGATCGAGGCATACAGGGCTGTCGCCAAAATATAGGAAATACTGTTGCTAATAGATGGGTTGAGAATCGATACCAGAGCTCGAGGCGTTCCTAAAACATCTCTTTGGCATAATTTTCCCAACTCACTCCTACTTTTGTCACACATCAGTGTGTATCATTATAAGGTACACAGCACTGTTGATGAATCAGGCGACTTATATACCTACCTACTTATAAATGTATAATACAGTTTATACATGCTATGTATATGAATATAAAAACAATACTCTATTGTGGTCTTTGAACAACATAATTTATGATTGATCGTCGGTATATAATATAACACACCTACATGTATCTGAGGAGAACCAGAGCTACCATCATTTTTCTGACGATCTCCTTGAAACCCAGAGCTCTGAAAATATCGTAAAGTTTGGCCAAACTATCAAGCCTAGTGTTGATCAAAGCTATTTTGCATCGATTCATAATTTCATTGCAGTGTGGATTTCCGTCGGGTTGTTCCTACAAACTGAGTAATAACAATTTATTTATTGCCAACGGCAGATATAATACCATAGCCACGCCTAATTACCCTTCCCACTGGTGCAAACACAGTTTGACACATCAGATTGAAGAAGAATAAACAGCTGGCTTTCTTGTTACTCTTTGACGATTACCGGGATTGTGGAAAAGTGCAAAATAACTTCGATCTATACTATACCTCTGGCGAGATGGAATCAACCTCGAGAAGAGTGAATTGTCCAGTAGCGAGGCTTATTAATGAACATTTCTCTTTCTTGGGCTTGAAATAAGTGAATTATATCCCGAACCCATGAAATGTTTTCATTGATTTTATTAACTATGTTTCGACCTTTTCAAATATATAGATTTACTCCTGAATAGTTTTCACCATTGAGCAGTTTGAGTTGTAAAATTTCGTAACGTATAAATTTATTTTCTATGTAATTTAAAATTTATGAGTAAAATTCTGAAAAGCGTCAAATTTTTTATTCTAAAATGATAATTTTTAAGCATAATTTTATACCTCCCCCATCAACCCCCTTGGAATGACAGCAACCCCTTTAAAAAAATTAAATAGAACGAGGGTGCATGTGGTAACTGATTTGAAAGGGTTTTTAATTCCCTATCCAGCAATATAAGGTTTTTTGAATTTCTCCACATTTTGTATTGAAAAATGTTACATTTTTAATGTTGTTAAGTAAACAAAAAAACATGAAACTTTCCAAACGAATGTTTAAACTGGGCGCTCATTGCTTCTTGACAATAATGGAGGCTTTGCTGAAATTCTTCTAAAATATTTTGTATCGGGTGATTTGATTAATGTATTTCTTTTAAAGCATCGACGTTATTTGGTCTGTTTATATTTTAAACCCCATAGAAAATAGTCAAGTGGGGTCAGATCGGGAAAACGGGCAGGCCACTTAATTTTACCGCGTCTATTAGAAAAAACTTGATTGAGATATGTTCTTAATTCCAATACAAAATGTGGTGCAGCATCGTTTTGCCGATACCAAATATTTGTAACAATTTCATTAGGGTTGTCATCATCTGGGAAAAGTATTCTTAACTCTTGAACTAAGAAATTTTGCAAGAAATCCAAATAAGGCGTGCCAGTTAATGTGCTCTCGAAGAAATATGGTTCGATAATTTGAGAATTTATAATCCTGCCCAAACGTTCACCTTCTCAGGATATAGAGTATTGGCCAATCTGGATTTTATGTACTCCAGAATCTTCATAAGTAAATAAAAATTGTGGCATTACAGAAAAAACATCCCTTTGATTTTTTCAACTTCTGATTTGAATTGTTATTCGTACATATACTTTTTTTTAAATCAGGTAGCTCTGGTCGACCTTTTTAATCAGCAGTGATGATAAAATTTATGAAATGGACAAAACGGGTTATGTACAGGTTTTGGTAACTGTAACTAGCTAGCGATATACATTAAAAATTTGTGCGTATCCGAATGAGAGTGTTTCTCTGGGTAAGACATGTATCATCAGATATTCTGCCTCTACTTGAGAGTTTTACTCGGGAAATTCCACAAACTAAACATTTTTCTTGCAAAACATACCAAGTTTCTGCTATTGATCATCATGGCCTGGTTTCCGTCTGGTTAACAATGCGATTTTTGGGAAAACAATGGAAAAACATTCATATCAGCAATATGCATGGTACGTGGTATTTGGCGTGCAAAAATTTACGCTTCATTCATTCCGAATCATCTAAGCATAATCAGCTTTTGAAATCATCTGAGTATTTTGCGTAAAAAAATAGTCGCGTGCGGACGTATTGTGAAGGGAGTTATTAATAATAAACAAATGATAATAAATGATTAAGCAAACATGTCAAATTTGTAGCATAAATATTTATAAAATAATTATTTGTGCCGAAATGTAACAATGCAAATTTTTACTAATATTAAAGCGATTTAACGGGAATATTCTTGGACTTTGAGTTCAGATTACATTGATATAGACAACCACATCATCTCTGTGATACATAGGTAAGGTTAGAAAATGAAACACTTCAGATGTGTTTTTCTAAAGTCCCTAAACATTACATCGTAGTGTTCACATTAAGCTCGAATATATCATTCAGTTTGTGGAATGTCACTTAAAACGAATTCGAAGTGGCAGTGGGAGACGGGATGCACCTTGTGGCATTCATTGTTCAGCAAAAGGGTACATAGTGAATAAAAAGTTCAGACTTGAGAGAAGAAATATGTCACTTTGATAACCTTTATAAAAGAAATATTTTCCATATTTCGTTTAGAATCAAACTATGCTGTGATGGAAATAACCACCTTACTTCCCTTCTGCTGGAACCACCAAGATAACATCTTGTGTCTTGATTTATAAACTTTTTAAGTCGTTACACAGTTTGCAAAATACCACAACAAAGCATAGGATCCATGTACAATTCTGAGATTCGACAACGTTGAAAAATATGCATTGATTGATTTCTACGGTTGAGTAGAATGAATCACTCACCTAGATGAAGAATGAACAGCAATAATAATAGAGACTACTGACCCATCGAGTGAATAAGTTTGCCGTTTTTACACATGAATGTCATCAAAGTTTTGCGTTCCCAATGAAAGGATGTTGATCTCCAAAGTGGGAAGATGATCCCTCATACGTTACGATGACAAATGACATACAAACCTCTGTTTTATACATATCCTCCTTCCGTTCATAAACGAGTGTAGTACTGAGTATACTTAACAAAGTTGTAAGTTTCTGCTGTTTAGTTTCGAAAAAAAAAAAAAATCAGCAGCTGAGGCTACACTTTTCTGTGAACGAAAAGATGTTTTAAAACAGCACGACAACCATGGAAACTGTCAAAAGCCAAGTCAAATCCAACCTTCATGTGTAAAAATGGCGTATCATTCGTCTCTTATTTTTCAGCATCTCACAATGAGGCAGAAATTGGGATTGCTGGTTAGGGTGCCTGCAACAAAGTGTCAATTTTTTTACTCAAAACTCAGAAGTGCCATTGTGGTCCACTTTCCTTTGTTTACATTTTTCTGGCAACCATATGATTGTTTGACGTATTTGTTTTTTTTTTCTAGTCACATTACAGAATTTATTGGACTCTTGCAAAGTGGAATTATCAAAGCATGTCTACAAAATTAACTAAATGCGATCAAATAACTGAATTTCCGTGATCATGATTCACACGACAACAATATCATGCTTTGAGTTGCTTGGATTGATGGTCACTAGAGATCGTATCGACAGAATGAAATCACAATACCTTATTCAGGTATGCAGTCTGAATACAAAAATTAGAGTGTCTTATATTATTATTCCAATAGATAAAAACACAATAATGACTTCACTTCAAGGAGAGATAATTCCTTGTATAATTTTTGAGATTGGAATACTAATTAATTTTCTGGATTTGGACCTTGGACTTTACCACTCGCGCCGCCATTCATAAAAACGGATCAAAATATATCGTTTTTATCAATATCTCGTTTTCATTGCCAGATACGTCAAAAAATGTGGGGTAACATATTTTCCCAATTTCATGTGATCTATTCACATTGTACGAAATCTGTTCATAAAAAAGAATTTAACTTAGCATTCTGCCTCCAACAAACGATGCTGCTCAATATCATTTACTTCACCTATTATTTAATTTAATCATAGTACAGCAGATCGAAAAATCCAGAAGTATAGGTATGAAAATACAGTAAAATTGGTCTTACTCCAATCATAGAAAAGACCCAGCTCCTGAAGTATTATTGAAATTTATTTTATGCAACTTCAAAAAAGGATGTGTTCAAGAATGTGGATGTAGAAAGAAGGTTCTTGTAAAGGAGTATCCTATGCAAACGGTTAAGAGGTACTTTCAGACTCTGATGAGTGCAAGGAATGATGGATGATGAAGATAAAACTGGAGAAGAAGGAGAACTATCTCCTGACGAAACACTGAATGCCTTCCTGGTCCATCTAAGAGAAAACAGTAACGATCAAATCACTGACTTTAATTTCCTGAAGAGGTGTATCATAGATTAGGCCTTCTGAACTTATTTGAAGACAGTTGCTTAGTTTTTTGGTCCCTTCTTATACACGAATCAATATTTTATGTAGCTATACCCTCCATATTTTTGTAAAAACGGGCGTGATTTTGATTTTCGGTTCTTTTTTTTCAACTGAAGAATACATTATTTTTATCATCATGAAATGTTTGAAGCTCATTAACTCCCTTAAATTTCAATAATCAAAGGATTTAAAAGAAATGTGTACCATAATTTGGGACAGGGTTTGTATTTTTTTATTCTCTCTTTATTAGTCTGATCAACAAGTTCAAAATGGTGTTAATTATTGATAAAGCTCCTAAAAATATGAGCGATAGCTAATTGGATTCGGAATGACGTGTAGAAAAATGTATTTCGATGATTTTACAGCACATAAAAAATTGCAATTGTTATTAACAAATTAAGAGGAAAAAAAAGAACGCATTTAGTTTTTCGCTAATAATTCAAAAACTATTTATAATTAAGAAATTTCAAGAGAAGATTCTTGAAGAGGAGGTAACTCCCGGAACTCTATCTCCATTATTTATAATTTTAATTTAACGCCGAAAATAGGGCTCCGCGCGGCGTTACATGGGCGCACCGCCGCTGAAGACAGTAAACCACATGAAATTATTTTTTTATAGTATTAAATATCAATTTAAACATTTGGAAAAATTATGCTGTCATCTAAACACTTGAAAGAATGATGTACCGTTGGAAATAAAATCGTATGTTAATTTTTCAAAAAGTTATACAGTTGATTACTATCGTTTCGGACGTCCATCGTCTTAATGTATTCAAAAGGTTTTTCACGACGTTTCGAATGCTTGTATCTGCAATCGTCTTCAGGTGAATACTGAAGACGATTGCAGATACAAGCATTCGAAACGTCGTGAAAAACCTTTTGAATACATTAAGACGATGGACGTCCGAAACGATAGTAATCAAGTTACCACATCGTCTACAACCTTATACAGTTGTTAACTAACAAGTTTTTTCCGACCTCCATTTTCATAAATGGCGACATAAAAGTTTAAATATTTGACTTATTAAATTTTTGCTTCTTGGAGCCTTTCTTATATATATAATTAAGAAGAGCACGTGATGAAAGTTTGTAGAAGTATTCATTTTGTTTATTATAATTGTTTAAAGTTAAAAATTAATAAAATATTAAAAAAATTACCTAATTTTTTTAAACAAATGTTATTTTTTTGCCGTTTTTGCATCTAACAATGGCATTAAGTATCGCTGAGTAAATTTTTTCAATAATTTATTTATAAACAAATAGACAAGTTTACTATATATATATAAAAACATTTTTTTTACCATTTTGTTGTCATGACAAAATAATGACTTAAAAAATATTTTTTTATCGTTTATAATCGTTTTTTCATATTTCCAGTGTTTAAATAATTAGTTTTTTTTATTTTTTAACATTATAATTTTTTTTGATTTTTTAGATAATAACAGCCATATGTAACAAAATACTTAAAAAAAAAATCACACGATACCGAAGTTATAACGGCCCCTTGATTTGTTAAGTAACAAAGTGATATAACTTTTAAACTATTAGAGATACGATAATAGAGATTCAAGTCCTTTTGAAAAAGGATTAATTAATCTTTGGATTGAGTTAAAGATCAAGTTTGTAGCTTTTGTTGATCAGCTGTTATAATGCATTTGTTTATAAAAATTGAAGATTTTTTGACATTTTCGTATCTTTTATAACTTATAATGTAGTAATGGACCTGCAAGACAATTTTGTCCAGTGATGAAATATCTGTCAAATTACTTTTAAATCATATCCATATTTCTTATAGTTTAACTTATATACGTGTTTTAAGTAATATTTATCAAACTCGTGTTGAATTTAAGTCAGACTTTCTCTATTTATTATGGCACTTTTGGCAGCAGATATTTTTTCCTATAGTATTCTTCTTTTGTTTTGAATGTATAAAAAAATTGAAGATAGAGCCGAGAAAACTTGAAAAAAAGCGAGTAAAACTCCAGAATTTGATCGGAAAATCTATTTATTTTTAAATAAACAATAGCAGCACTTTCAGTTACAAGCTACTATAACTTATTAAATATATATAAAGTGAAATTATTGCAATATATAAATAAGTGATGCAATTAAAAAATTAAATATCATATAAAACGAAACGCGAGTTTGTCAAATATTACTTAAAACACGTATATAATTTAAACTATGAGACATATGGATATGATTGAAAGGTAATTTGGCGGATATTTTATCACTGAACAGAATTGTCTTGAAGGTCCATTACTGTATTTGCATTTTTTAACAAGTTATAAGTCATAAAAGTTACGAAAATGTCAATAAAATCTTAAATTTTTATAAACAAATGCATATAACAGCTGATCAACAATAGCTACAAACTTGGTCTTTAGCTCACTTGGAGGATGAATTAATCCTTTTTAAAAACGACTTGAATGTCCATTATCGTATCTCTAATAGTTTAAAAGTTATATCAGTTTGTTACTTAACAAATCAAGAGGACGTTATAAGTTCGGTATCGTGTAATATTTATTTTATTTTTTCATTATTTTGTTACATATGGGTTTTTCTGAAATTCTAATTACTTTCAGAAAAAAATATAATGTTAGTCATAATTTGTTTATAACAAATTGTTAAACAATAAACAATGAAATTATTGATAATTTTTTTTTGTAACCCTATTGAGAAATGCTAATTATGATTTTTAAAGAAAAAATAATTTCTTAACTAATTATTTAAACAATTGAAATATAAAAAAAACGATTACTTATAAACAATTAAAAAAATGTATTTAAGAAAAAAATATTGTTTTGAATAATTTTTTTGTCGAAAAGGGAAACATTCTCAATTGGATATTGATGAAAAGATTTTTTTGTGAATTGGAAAATCCATGTTTCCCTTTTTAACATGAATACCCCACAAGAGGTTATCTTGACGATGGAAGATAGTGACTAAAAGTTTATCTTTCAGTCGCAGATGATTCCACATCTGATTTTATGAACATCCTGTCCAAAAAAAAAACAGAGTCATCAAAACCAGTCACACTTCTTTACGCAATCAAAATTTAAAAAAAACTTGCTCATCTCTTTATTGACAGTGGTTATCCTAATCGTTTGGTTTATAAATTAATTTTCAGCAGAACCTCCATAGTAGATGAACCTTCGATTATCACAAACCCTTCCAATCACAATCTATTACCGAAATACTTATCGTTACTAATATTCACACTATGAACCATAAGTTCAAAAGAATTTTTTCTAAATTTCCCTCCATTACAATTACTTACAAGAATCAACTCACTGTCAATAATATTTTTTCTAAATTAAAAAACAAAGATCCCATATTAAAACAATCCAATGTAGTCTATTCCATTCCTGGTTCTCAATGTAATAAAAAATATATCGGACAAACTAAAAGAAAACTTGAAGATAGAATTTGCTCACATAAAAGTGATATCAAAAACTTTAAAAAAAGTTGCACACTAGCACAACACACTTTAGAAAAAGATCACAAACCAGATTATGATAATGTCAACATGAATCCAATTTAAAAAAAAGAACTTTTTTGGAAATGTCTTACATTTACAAGGAACCAAATTCAATGAATGCCAAAACTGATATCGATAACCTTAGTATCATTTATTCCTACTTATTGAGTCTCCCTCCACATTTAGATAACACTATTAACCATTTTTCACAATCTCTTATACAATAATTTTTTCAAGTTGTCACCCTAATTCATGACTATTGACCCAAATTATGAAATTGGCAACACTACCTTTCAAAGATGGTTAATACTTCAATTCCTCTCATCAATCATTATTTTATTAGACATAAATTTCACTTGATCTTGTCAACATTGTGTCAAATGAATCTCTTCCCTCAATGTACAATCCATAAGTGTTTTTTACATCAATTTTTATTTACTCATTGTACATTAGTTGTATGTTCATCATTTATATGTTTTCCATGTATTTACAAGTTTTGCTCGAAGTTAACCTCGCTTTCGTAAGTAATTTTTTTTTAAGAAAATGTATAAATTCTCACACATTTTTATTCATCATTAGAGAGTTCCTGATGAAGAGTCAATAAAGTCTCGAAAGCTCGAATAGAAAAAAGAGTATACTCACTTCATCCCTACGACTGCATACCCAAAATAAAGATCCCTTTTTCATTATATATATATATATATATATATATATAGTAAACTTGTCTATTTGTTTATAAATAATTCATTAACAAATGACGTAAAAAATCTTACCCAGCGTTACTTAATGCCATTGTTTGATGCAAAAACGGAAATAACATAACATTCGTTTAAAAATAACTTTTTTTCATCATTTTTGAATATTTTACTAATTTTTAACTTTAAACAATTGTAATAAACAAAATAAAAAACTTTTATAAACTTTTAAGAAAAGCTCCAAAAAGCAGAAAATGTATAAGTCAATTATTTAAACTTTTATGTCGCCATTTGTGAAAACAGAGGTAGGAAAAAAACTTGTTTGTTTACAATTGTATAACTTTTTCTCTTCTGAGAATTTATTGTTCTACCTTTTTTTATAATAATTTTTCTTGGTATATTCATGGAAAAGTAATTTTTGCTCCTTCTTTCTAATGGCGGCACGGGTGACAAAGTCTGAAGGTCGAAAATCAGGAATATTAATAAGTATGTTCCATGAAAACATATCCGACAATGTTTATTATTACTCTCTTGAATAAGGATGATACGTATTTCGGACCTATAAAGGTCCATCATCAGCCTAAAACGAAGAGTGGTTTTCTAAAAAGGAGAGGGGTTACATCAATGTATGGATATTTATATAAAAATAAAAAAAATACCCATATAAAAGTTTCGTACTCACATAGAGTTTGGAGTAGGAAACTTTTATTTGGCTAAATTTTTTATTTTTATATAAGAATCCATACATTGATGTAACCCCCTCCCCTTTTTAGAATACTACTCTTCGTTTTTGGCTGATGATGGTCCTTTATAGGTCCGAAACATGTACCATCCCTATTTAAGAGGGTAATAAACGTTGTGGGGTATGACTAAGAGTTTTTTTGGAACATTCCATTCCACTCCACTTCGAGATACGATAGACTTGTTTCGCAAATTAATAAGTATTCTGAACTAAAATATTGTGAAAAGTATAAACTCTCCTTGACACAAACTATTGATTGGACTATATGGCCTCATTTCTCATTTCTGTTCCATCAATATATATTTCTTTAAATAAGTAAATAAAAATTGTGGCATAGCAAAAAAAAAATTTAATTAAAGAAAAAACGTCCTCGAGATTAATCGAACCTGCGACCTTTGGATTTCTAGTCCATGCTCTAACCATCTGAGCTATCAGATTCCACAGATTCCACTGCATTTCGATAGCTCAGATGGTTAGAGTATGGACTAGAAATCCGAAGGTCGCAGGTTCGATTCCTGCTCAAGGATGGTTTTTTCTTATTTTTTAAATTTGTCTGCAATGCCACAATTTTCATTTACTCATATATATTTACAGACGCTACATTTCTCCTTTATATTTCTTTAAACTTTTTCTGATTGAGTTTGGCACCAACAAAAAGGAAATGAGACAAAATGATTGAATGATCAGCGCTGAAAGATCAAGGCAAAAGTAACTATTTTTTACCATGTCTGCGCCTTTGCCTTCAGGCCATTGTATAAAAAAATGATAAACCCTGACTCTTCTTGACCTAATCATCAAGAAATCAAAGACATACCCCGTTCTACCTAGGTACACAATAGGCCTGGGTCAAGAATACAAAGAAGAACACGGATTATGCATCGCTGGAGCTGAATCTTCCACAGGAAGAATATCCGCCATCCTCCACTCCTCCCTTACCTTCTCCACCTTCTCGAACACCCTCAACAAGTTGAGACCAGCCAAAGACGTGATATCTTTTTCGCTCCAAGCGGGATCAGCGAGAAGCTCCGCTAAAAGGTGGGGGTATCTCGAAACGTCTTCTAGCCCGCTTGGCGTCATGTTGATGCCGTCGTAGCCGGCGCCAATACCGACGTGATCTATCCCGGCGACTAACCTAATGTGATTAATGTGGTCAATAACATCTTGTAAAGTGGCAGTTTCGTTACATGTGACATGATAGCTGTAGAAATTGACCATGATCACTCCACCGTTGAGCGCGATCAGTCGCAATACGTCATCAGGCACGTTGCGCGACGAGTTGCACAGCGAGAAGGCGCTCGAATGCGAAAAAATTACAGGAGCGTGGGACACATTCAGCGCCGCTTTGGCAGTGTTCATCGAGGTGTGGGAGAGGTCGACAATCATCCCCAGTCTGTTCATTTCTTTGATTACGCTCCTGCCGAAGTCCGACAGACCTTCTTGGGCTTGGGTGTTGGTTCCGGTCGCCCAGGGTGTATCACAGGAATGGGTTATTGTTAGATATCTAGCACCGAGGTTGTAGAACGTCCGGAGAACCGCCAGGGAGTTGCCCAGGGCGTGCCCGCCCTCGACCCCAATCAGAGAGGCTATACGCCCCCCTTTGTGAACGCTGCGGATCTCTTGAGCGGTGTGGACTAGAGCGAACTCCTTCGAGTTGTATTCTACGAGTCTTTTGATAACATCTATTTGTTCTAGGTGACTTGTACCGCTCCAGGTGTTGGCTTTGCAAGGCACGTAGCTGACCAGAACTGAGCGCCCAGCAGACCGGCTTTCAACCTAGGTATGTCGGTGTGTGACCAGCGACTCTTCGACCAGGGCTCTTCTTCGCGAATGCTGCTGAGGTTGAGGTTCTTCAGCTTGTTATGGACGAATTTCCTGAGGTTCCAGGGTAGGTCATTGTGACCGTCTATCAGTGGCGCTTCTTTGAGGAGTTTCTTCACGATCTCCAGTCGCTCTTCGGGTGTTTGCGGGGGCATTTTGGGGCTCAGCGCGAGAGGGAGGCCTAGGCCGGCAGCTAGGGTTGCTACGACGACGCATACTACAATGCAGACGCACCAAGGGCCGCGAAACGAGGCTCGGGTGGACTCGCTACTGGAGCTGCACGAGCAGGAATCCAAAGAATTGCGGTAGTCGTAGGGGTGGTAGTAGTCTCGGACACCGTTGTGATAATGAGGCACATTGAAGGATGTTTCTCGTACTGGGAACTCACGAGGGCAGGTTGGAATCTGAAACAATGTATAACTGTCATACAAAAGATATAATGAAAATCGTCTCACCGATAATTATTAACAAAAATTTCGTGTTGAAAATTATCGATATACTTCGACGTCTGGAATTTAATGACAATTCGACAGGGCAAGAGCGAGTTTTTGAAATGGTGGAAACTAATGGAACTATTTTATAAATTTATATAGTATAATGTAGAAATTGCGTCCTTCAAGTTAATTGGAGATTTGGTTTAGCGGGAACAAGGACATTAAAAATGGTTAAATTTAAAAAATTGCCGACGTTTCGACGTTTATTTGTCGCCTTCTTCAGGGCTAAAAATACATATGGGTTTACAAAACATATTAAATTTCATTATAAAGATAACCATAATATGAAACACAATAAAGAATAAAACAGATTCACGAACAGTAATGTGTTAAAAACAATATAATTTAATAGAACAATAATAAACTATGCTTTATAAATGAAACAAATAGAGATCTACCTTTTTTCCGTTATTCAGACATATATTATTTATCTGGTGTTGAGTATCATTGAAAATAAGCATTGTTGTTGCTGTTCACTGTAGGGTACCTGTCTGAATTAAAATCGATGGTTTGTGTCGAAATGAAAAACAACGAGGTAGAAAGAACTTTGGAGATAAATAGAAGAAAAAGCAAAAAACAAAAACTACCTTTATCTATTCAATAGTAAGGTGCTGGATGGCTGAAATCGAAATGCATATTTAGTACGGTTTGTTTTGACTCATTTTATATTTGTTGAGGATGTGGTTGTAGCATACACTCAATCTTTCTGTGTCAGTTATATCTTCAACTTGAAGGCTCTGCAATGGGCAATCCTGCCAGTCCAGTTCTAGCCAACTTGATAATGATTGATTTAGCCTTAGATCTCTCTCATTCAAGGTTCCGTTCTTAAACGTATTTAACAATTAGCAACCCAAACTCCAATTTACCCTAGATGCTGAAGTTGATGCAAGTATACCGTTTTTAGATATCCTAATAACTAGACAACCCGATGGAAGTTTGAAAACTAACTAGTATTCCAAACCTACAAGTTCTGGTAGGCTGCTGAATTATTATTCGAATCATCCTCTAAAACAAAAAATCGGAACCATCAAGAATCTATTATTTAGGGCCCATCATCTTAGTAGCCTAGAATTCCACAAAGATAATGAACTTAAAGTAAAACAACTACTAAAAGACAACAACTGTCCCAAATACCTAGTGAATGAAATCATTAATGAATACAACCATCATCCAGCACACCACAAAATTATTTCTAATGACACTTGCCCTACATTTCATAGGTTTATATAAAAGGTTTATCTGAAAAAATTCAGTGTTGTCTGAGAACTCACAACCCCTCTCAGATAAAATTAGCCTTTTATCCAATCAATCAAATCAAAAGTGTATTTACGAAACTGAAAGACGTAACTACAACCTTTAACTGCTCTAATCTGGTTTATAGAATGAATTGTATCAACTGCGAAAAGTGTTATATTGGAATGACAAAACAACACTTGAAAACTCGCATACAACAACACAATTATGACTGTAAGGAAGAACATAAAGATAAACCCAACAAAACAGCGTTGGCATTACATCACTTTACTGAAAGACACGAGTTTAATTTTGATGAAGCCCATATTGTTGATAGAGAATAGAATCTGCATAAAAGAAACATTAGCGAAATTATCCATATATTTCTCAGTGATACTGTGAACATGAGAACTGAAATATTGAGTGTATGCTACAACCACATCCTCAACAAATATAAAATGAGTCAAAACAAACCGTACTAAATATGCATTCCGATTTCAGTCATCCAGCACCTTACTATTGAATAGATAATTGTTTTTTGCTTTTTCTTCTATTTATCTCCAAAGTTCTTTCTACGTCGTTGTTTTTTATTTCGACACAAACCATCGATTTTAATTCAGACAGGTACCCTACAGTGAACAGCAACAACAATGCTTATTTTCAATGATACTCAACACCAGATAAATAATATATGTCTGAATAACGGAAAAAAGGCAGATCTCTAATTGTTTCATTTATAAAGCATAGTTTATTATTGTTCTACTAAATTATATTGTTTTTAACACATTATTGTTCGTGAATCTATTTGATTCATTATTGTGAGTCGTACTATGGTTATCTTTATAATGAATTTTAATATGTTTTGTAAACCCATATGCATTTTTAGCACTGAAGAAGACTATAAATAAACGTCGAAACGTCGGCAATTTTTTTAAAATTTGGACCACTTTTATTATCCTTGTTCCCGCTAAATTAAATCTCCAATTTATATAGTATGAAAATTAAGGAATTGTTCGAGGGTAATATCATAAGTGCTAGTGATTTTATCGCTCTTTTTTTTTCGAGAAAGAATTTTGCCTGGAAATTTTATTAATGCGATTCGCGATCTTATTATCTGATTAAACCACGAAAGCGAAGCTTGAGTGGTTTAATATTTGATAATAAGGACGCGAATTATACGAGTTGATTTTCCTAAAGGCAAATTACTTGAGAAAAAATAAAAATCAAATGCTATAAAATCACATTTAACACAGGATAAAATTACTAGAACACATGTTATGTTTGAATTTTCAACGGAGAAAGTTCTTCTCGTTCCAAAATCGAAGGAATCCGTTTGATTTCTGTATGCTTCGTCAGAATGAGACCGACAAACTCCGACTACAGATTATTATTATATTAAAGTTGCTATCAAGGTACGTCCTAAAATGCATCCCCTCTGAGATACTGGGTGTCGAAATTACAAAAAAAATTATAATTTTTTTTTATCCAAAATTCCTGGATGAAAAAATTTGAAACTTGGTATACTAATCAAGGTTTATCAACGTGCTAATTTAAAGTTGATTTTTTTTATTTTCGTTAACCAGTGGCATAGTTACGATGGTATGTGGTCATATGTTCCTTATATTTTCTTGGGACAAGTGAATGGACAAACAAACCTTAAAGTCAAAACATTCCATGTGCCTAAAAGTTGAGGTATCTAAGATAATTGGGAAAAACTGAAGATATGTCCTTAATAGAGACATAATTTCATTCGTGCAATAATCGCATAATGCTAACAAAAAATTAAACCGACGAAAAAATCAACTGAAAAGCAAAAAATAAAATAAACCTTCTTAGTCTAAATGATAATTGAGCTCCTAAACTAATGTGAGTAACTGATTTTGAGTCGGCGCCAAACAAACTAGCAATTGAATTAGGTAAAGCGTAAAATGATGGCAGCGAGATGCACGGCTGCGTTTTGATTACTTCTTTCAAAGTAATATAATGATCTTCGATAATTTTTTGTTTGGCGCCGACTCAAAATCAGTTACTCACATTACTTTAGGAGCCCAATTATCATTTAGACAAAGAAGGTTTATTTTATTTTTTGCTTTTCAGTTGATTTTTTCGTAGGTTTAATTTTTTGTTAAAAAAAAAGTTTCATTCATCATATTATTTGATCGAATCGATGTCGTGGATTCACTGATATGTTACCATACTTTCTTACATATGATTGTTTTGACAGATCAACTGACAAACAAACCCAACCTCAAATTCATAATACTCCACTTAGATAAGAGTTAAGGTCTGAAATAATTTTTGCGAAAAACTGAAGATAAGTACTCTCAATTTGTTGAAGTTTATGTTGGAGTATCATTATCAAAGCCATTTTTGATTGAATTATCTAGGAAAATATTATCCAATCAACATGTTTTTGATGAAGAGAAACAATTATTTTGTATTAATATCTACTTGAATGATAGAAACGGTTTAGTGGATACACTACATGGAAACAAACAAGGCATTAAAGCAAATGTTCAAATGGACCACCATTTTGTTCAATACACAATTGGCATCTCTGTATCATCGACTGTCGCACGCTTTGGAATATTCCTGGTGTATCATGTATTAACGTACATGCTGCCAAAATTCTTGCCGTTAAATCTTCCACAGAATCACCAGCATCTAGGGCCACCACCTTCTGTAGGCGAAATCGATGCAATAGTTGTTCACGTGCTACCCGACTTGCTGATGATTGTGACACTTGTAACCTATATGACATAGCCCGAGTGCTGGTAGAAGAATCTGCTAATCGTTCAACAATTTGTTGTTCCGTAACATTATCTCTTCTTGTTCTATTCGCACCACAATGGTGTTTGCTGAATTCAAAGGACCCCGTTTCCTTCAATCGTCGATGCACAGCTATAAAAGTAGTGAAATGTGGATGATGTCTGTTTGGATATCTATGTTGATATAATTCAGCAGCGACTCTGGCACTTCAACCTGTTTCACCATAAACGAAATACATATCTGTATATTCTTCAAATGAATAATCCATTTCGAAGCGATGTTCACTGACTGAAATGATGACAGATGACTTGACAATAATACAAACTATTTTGGGTTACTGTCAATTATGTCTAATGTAAGTATCGATATATCAGTGTGTTTGAAAAAAGGCTGTGTTTCTTTTTAGTTCCAAAGTTCGTTTGTTTTATGCGTTGATCAGTGGTGTACTGAACATGCTACCACAAACTAGCATGAAAGGCGCGACTTTGCAACTAGTTATCACGAATCGAAAGAAATCATTTAAGTAGATATTAATACACAATAATTGTTGTTTAAAAACATGTTGACGGATAATATTTTCCTAGATAATTCAACCAGAAATGGCTTTGATAATGATACTCCAACATAAACTTCAACAAATAAAGAGTACCTATCTTCAGTTTTTGGCAACAATTATTTCAGACCTTAACTCTTATCTAAGTGGAGTATTACGAATTTGAGGTTGGGTTTGTTTGTCAGTTGATCTGTCAAAACAATTATATGCAAGAAAATATGGTAACATATCAGTGAATCCACGACATCGATTCAATGAAATAATATGATAAATGAAAAAATGGAGTTATCGGTCTCATTCTGACTCACCCGTACTGTTTCCGATTCTCCCAACATTGAAAAATGTTCAGGAGGTTGACACATATTCCGATATGTTGTAAGAAATTAGCATTATGCGATTATTGCACATAGGAAATTATGTCTCTACTAAGGACATATCTTCAGTTTTTCTCAATTATCTCAGAAACCTCCACTTTTAGGCACAAGGAAATGACTTTTAGGTTGAGTATCGATGAGCCGAACCGATGTCAAACTCTAATTTGTCCATTCACTTTTCCCAAGAACATATGAAGTAACATATGACCACATACCATCGTAACTACGCCACCGGTTTACGAAAATAAAAAATTATAACTTCAAATTAGCACGATGATAAACCTTGATTAGTGTACAAAGTTAAAAATTTTTTCCTTCAGGAATTTTGGAGAAAAATTAAATCTTGATTTTTTTTCGTACTTTCGTCATTTCGTCACCCTGTATCTCAGAGGGGATGCATTTTAGGACATACCTTGATAGCAACTTTTTACCTCGAAATGAGGTGAGGAAGCTGTAGTCGGAGTTTGTTGGTCTTATTCTGACTCACCCTGTATAAACATTTTTCACTATGAAAATAGGTTCGTATCT
Source organism: Gonioctena quinquepunctata (assembly GCA_018342105.1). Taxonomy (NCBI): domain Eukaryota; kingdom Metazoa; phylum Arthropoda; class Insecta; order Coleoptera; family Chrysomelidae; genus Gonioctena; species Gonioctena quinquepunctata. The sequence goes on along the minus strand of JAFIRS010000621.1, from coordinate 388,326 downwards.
GGAACCGATTAAAAAAATATTCCTGGAACTGGAATCGAACCCGACCCTACCGCGTGATAGACTGATACGCTAACCACTACTCCACGAGAACGTTTCTTGATAGTCTGAGAATAACGGAATCCAATTATTCATGGCCATTTGTTTGGTTCAAAAGTGAGGAGGAAAATAGTCTTCATAAAATGTCCGCCATTGATACACAAAATTTGCTATTTCCTATGCTTACATCAGATCAAAACGTTTATGTATATTTATAATTTATTTGAAAATACATAACACTTTGTTCTTATTGAAATAATAATCAATTGTACAGTTGGAAAAATTTTATCCTATTTTTATGAATCTAGATAGAGGAAAATTATATAGTCTAGTTCACAAGTGCCATTTCGTTTCGTTGGAGAAGCGTAAAATTATGACCAAGATGTCATTGGATGCGGAATTTTATCAAGATATGATTTACGCTTTGTCCCATGTCTCGCAAACAAAAAGTTTAAAAGTTATAAACAATTTAGTTAAAAAAAAAGAAAAATCGGTTTTTTGCAAATATCTCGAAAACTATTGCAGATATCGGAAATCTGAAAAACGATCCAAAGAGAGTAGGAAAATTCCTCCCGGAACTGTAGCACCAATATTCATAATTTTAATTGAGCGGTGAAAATACTGGTGAAAACGGATGACTCGGGGCGCGCGCGCATCGTTCTGCTCGGATGCTTAAGCAACAAAAAAAAAGTAACTAATCAAATATGAAGATTAGGGAATGAAAAAATTAGGCACTTGCTGGATAGTTGAATAAATAATAATTCGCCGGCAAAAAAAAATATCTCAATTTTATTATTTAAGTTTTTGTTAACTAACAATTTTTTCCAAATTTGAAGTAAACAAAAATTACCGGAATTTAAACCGGAAGCCAGAAAAAAAATTTTTTGAGCTGTTCTTTAAAGGCTTTAGAAAATATCCTTGGTGGAAAATAAAAAAAAATTAATTATAAACATAAATAAAACATTGAACATTTTTTTTTTCAAATATCCCAATCAATTTGTTTTTTCATTGTTAAAAGCCACATGAAAGTATTTTATTTTTTACTACAATTGTTTAAAAAATTATTATTAACAATTACATTGTTAATTAGATAGTTCATATTTTTTTGGAAATGTAATCAATAATACAAATTATTATTTTTAAGAAAAAAATCGTTTCTTAAAATCGTACTTGTTAGTTAACAATTTTTTTTGCAAGTAAATACATATTAATATTGAGGAACCATTTTTTAAAATATTATTTCTATTGTTTTCTCATTCTGAAAAAAATATTCTTTTTTTATTTTTTATTTATTTATTAAATAAACAATTTGTTATAAACAAATCAATTTTCGCGCTATATTTTTTTTACCGTGTGTCGTTTTTAAGCAAAAAAATTGTTTTCTATTTTTTATTTGTTTTTAAAAATTCTTTTGCTTTTAACTTTTTTGAATAATAACAAAAAAGTAAACAAATAATTGAGTAAGAGCTTAAAAGTAAAGCTCAATTTGTTCGTTGTTTTATAGAGAACAATGATGACTTCAAGTGTTCTCGTCGTATCTTCAATAGTTTTTAAGTTATAATAATTATAATGATAGGAAACAAGAAAACAAAATACAGTTAAAAACATGAGAATTATTAAAATTAAATAAAAAATAGAAAACAATTTTTTTGCTTAAAAAATAACGCGAAAATTTATTTGATTTTAACAAATTGTTTATTTAATAAACAAATGAAAATTTTATTTTTTTTCAGAATATTTAAGACAGAACAATAGAAATGATAACACAAATAGTTTCTTAATATTAATATTTACTTACAAAAAAAATATTGTTAAGTGCGATTTTAAGCAATAATTTTTTTTAATAAACAATTTTTTTCTTAAAAATCATTATTTTCATTATTAATAACATTTCAAAAAAAAATATTTGAACTATCTCATAAAAAATTTATTTGTTTATAACAAAAAAAAAAAATTTAAAAAAAAAAAATTTTTTTTTTACTTTTTAGTATTTAATTGTTAATAAAGAAATGGATAATACATTTTTTTTCCACCGCGGATCTTTTCTAAACCAAGATGGTGGCTCCAAAATGACGGAGGAGTTTTCTGATTATGGTCCGATTCTATTCAAAATTTTTGTGGATGTTGGAGTCGAGATTATGAATTTTTGTAAAATTTATGGAATTAAAATGGCGGTCCTTGGAATTTTTGTTAGAGAAGAAAACAAAATGGCGTTCTCAGATGGCGGACGAGATTTAGGTTCATGGTCCGATTCGATTCAAAATTGGCCAAGTGGAGGTTTTCAGGGTCGAGGATTATGAATTTTTCTTCAAAATTCATGAAATCAAAATGGGGACTCCAAGATGGCCGATGATCTCTGTGTTTATGGTCCGATTCTATTCAAAATTGGTATGTGGGGGTTTTTGGGGTCGGAGATAATGAATTTTCTATTAAACTTCACAAATTCAAGATGGCGGACGAGTTTTGTAAGTAAGGCCCTATTCGATTCAAAATTGGTATGTCGGGGTTTTTGGGGTGGGAAATTATGAATTTAGTCGAAGATTATTGATTTTTAGTTAAAATTCATAAATTGAAGATGGCAACTGCAAGATGGCTGATGATTTAATCTTTAGATGGTCTCCCCATTGAAGGATTAGATAGCTCAGAACTTACAGGAAAAAAGGCCTCATAATAACGATGTTTTAACAAAAATCCTTAGATTAAGGCGTACTTGAGTACTGAAAAGCACAAAATAAAATAATCAATAAAAAAACTTTTTGAAGACAAGATTTTATTCAAATGCACTAAAAAGTAGAAAATAATTGCAATATATATATATATATATATATATATATATATATATATATATATAACTACAAGGGCAGGTAAGTGTTATCAAATAAATTAATACTCAATTAAAAATAGATACGAAAGTAAAAAAATTATTAAATATAATGTAATATTTGATAACAAATGAAAATTATTATTAATTACTTATTTATCAATGATTAATAAACTTTATAAAGCGTGTTTTTACCGGGACTATACCGGTTGACCTTACATTATGCTCTAACCACGAGCACTCCGCTCTCTATCTCGAAAACGATTCAACGTATAAAAAATTTTTTGAAACAAAAGTTGTAGGGAATTTAATTCTCTACAATATTGATGGAATATACAAATAGCGAAAAGCCCATAGGAAATGAGATATTTGCAAAAAATATGCAAAAAATCGATTTTTGTGACCTTTGACCTCAAATTTTAATAGACGCGTACACCCTACCATATGTAGGTTTTGAGACAACTTTTAGAATGCCAAAATACAAGTTTGTACAAATATTCAGCTGGGTATCTCAAATTCCGAGGTGAACTTACTAAGATGACTGGACTATTACAGCTGCACGTTTATTGAAAAGTAGATGGTTTATCACAGAGTATAAATGCTTTCAAAAAACCATCAAACTCTCATGTTCGAACTAATTCCATAAAAAAGTCCATTTCCACGTTTTGCATTGTCTTCTGCCCGTAAACAAAAGAGCCTGGATGACACTAGAACGCAGAATCGAGAAGGCCTTGTTCGCTATTCATTCGAGGTGAATTTCAGAGTCGGAGTAGTCCGTTTTTATTGGGAGATTAAAGGTTTAGAGGCAATAAGTACTTGGGAAAGCAGAAACTGGCGGAAAATTACGCTGAAACTAATTTCTGATTCAATTAATCATTAATCCTCCATGAGTTTCATGTGATACATTTCTCGATGCTAGGAATCGAGGAATAATCCTATTTATCAAAGAAATAGCTATTTTATGCAACGATTACGTAAAGTGAAAAACATGCGAGTCTGGCGAAAGCGAACAACTTCACTAACTGCTACATCAGAAGGAACAAACTATTCGTGGATGGGAAATTATTTTCAGCACGAAACTTGAAAGGAACCGAAACTTTCGAACATGATATCACACAAGCAAACAGTGAACCATATACCCCGATCCCAAATAAACCAACGGCTGCAAATCTCAACACAGCTGCTGAAAATTGAACCTTCAATCAGCATCAGCAAATAAACAAGAATGACCTCCACTGAAAGATATTACAGTTTGCCACGCATATCTGAAAGTGTGAAATTCAACAATAAAAGTGAATACAATTTCAATTAGAAAGGACTAGGCACAGTTACAGTGAGCATCATAAGTGTTACCCCCCCCTATGTAACTCGTTACTGGACTCTTGTTAGGAAAATCGCCGAGACACGTCGACTTTTGATTTCTACAATGTACATTTTTGTATGAATAGTTTACCCCTAATTTCATCCCTTACTGGAAGAGAGCAACCCTTTCGAAAAATTTAGATAGCATGGGATGGTGAGTGATAGCTCATCTGAAAAGATGTGTTATCCTCCAGTCAACTGTGCAAAAAATTTGAAATTTGCTTCTTTTCGTGTTGAGTTATTAATGTTTAAAAATAACAAAACTCCACAAACGGGAAGGCAGCTAAACTAACCCTAACCTTATCTGTTATTACAATAAATGTTCAAAATGTTCCCCGTTGACTTCCTGGCAAAAATAAAGTCTATTTTTAGTTTCAGCCCTGACGCTTTGCAAAGTTTCTCGAGTAATTGTTGCACACACTTCCGTAATCCGCGCTCGCAACTCCTGAATAGAGTGAAACTGAGTCTCATATTTTATATTTTAGGTAAGCACATAAAAAAAATCTAAAGGGGTGAGATCTGGTGATCTTGGAGGCCATTCCACAGATCCTCGGCGCCCGATTCATCGTCCTGCATAAACAGTATTCAAATAATTCCTCACAGCAACTGCAAAATGAGGAGGAGCTCCATCTTGTTGCAAAATAATTTCCATGTCAAATTCGTCTTCATAATTTTCGACAGTTGCCACTATCAGTGGATCTATCACTGTTTCCAGCATTTCCAAATAGAGGGCATCAGTCAGATTTTCCTCAATAAATAACGGACCTATAATGTGGTCACCCAGTATTCCTGCCACACATTAACTTTTTGTGGAAACTGAGTATGAGTTTCGCGAAAAATCGAGGATTTTCATCGGACCAGTACCTCACATTTTGTCTGTGCACGTGACCGTTTAAAAAAAAGTAGCCTCATCACTAAAACAAATGTGTTTCAAATTGCTGGGATTTTGCAAAATATTATTAGATACAATTTCACAATATTCTAGACGGCGGTCTGGATCATTGTCCGTCAGTTCATGAACCATCTTTATTTTATAGGGATGTTTTTTTTTTCAGAACTTTCAATACAGTCATCTGCGAAACCTCACAATTCAAGCCAACAGATCTATTCGATGAGGACGGATTATTCACAAATTCGCCTATAATGTCCACTTGTTTATCTTCCCCAGTAGTTGATCGCTCAGAACGTTTTTTATTCTGCACACTGCCGTTCTCATAAAAAATTTCCACTAAATGTTTGAAATAATGTCTATCAATAGGGCGATCTGTAAAACGTTCATTGAACATTCGTACAGCCTCATGATAATTGCGATGAGCCTCACCAAAAATAACAATCGCTTCGCATTTCTCATTTAACTCACGTGGTGCAACCACTGTTTGGAGATGAATAGCAATCAAAACTTACAGCTGGAATACACTGACTCGCACTCTTCTTGATATCAGTTTAATGTTTCGACCATTTATCCTGAAAACAATGCAAAAACACCAACAAAAACGTGCAGTTCATACCCAATATTTTTGAATGTGCTGCAGTTTTACTATCACAAGATTTGGTAATAGCCGTTGTTTACAGACCGCCATCAGGAGATTTTAAAATTTTTTTGGACTGCTTTACTGAATTTTTGAACCTGAGAACAGTTGCTAACAGGCAGGTCATTATTGGTGGTGACTTTAACGTAGATTTTTCTACAAGAAGTCACAACTGCATTTTATTGAATGACGTACTAGGATGCCATAGTTTATTCTCAACTGTGAAGGAACCAACCAGGGTATCACAAACTTCCAGTACATGCATTGATAATTTCTTAGTTAGTTCTGAGCTCAAATTTCATAGGGCTGAAGTGATCGATCTCCATTTATCTGACCACTTTTCTCAACGTATCAAAATATTACATTCTACGTCAGCAGCGGCTGATGAGGAACGTAATAAAAAACATCATATAATGCATAGATCTTTCAATGACCAAAATAATAATATTGCTTTCCTAAATTGCATAAGTATTGAAACTTGGCATAGTGTTTATAGTCAAGGAAGGTTGAATGCAGCATCTGACAACTTCATGAATTTAATGATTCATTATTTAGATTCATGTTTTCCTCTACGTGAAATATCAATTAAGAACAAGAGAAAACCATGTAAAATGAATGGATCACAGAAGACATCATAATACTGAAACGCCAGGTTAGTCTTTACAACGATTTGGCTAAGACCAACAATATTTATAAGGACATAAGCAAATACTTGCAGCAACAATACTGCAAATGCACTGAGAGCAGCGAATATTAAATTTAATGACATGCGAATACATGGATCGGAAAATAAAACGAAAGCTATGTGGAAACTGATTAATGAATTGAAAACAGGTAGGTATAAAAATAATGAATTAACTATTACACAAAATAACTATCCTTTACCAGATCAGATTGTTGCTAATCAGTTTGCAAACCAGTTCACCATCCCTATCAATAAAAATTTTGAACGTGACTATAGCTTTTTAGATTCAAATATTTCCTTATCGCACATATCATTTTATCTAGAACCCGTTACGATTGTTGAAGTTGAGTCATTAATAAGTAGACTGAAATCTTCCAACTCCTCTGGCCATGATAATATTTCTAATAATTTATTGAAGAAATGCAGCTCGTGGATTAGTGAACCTCTGAATTACCTAATCAATCTTTGTTTTGAGGAAAGAAATTTCCCAGATAACTTCAAACTGGCAATAGTTCAGCCACTTTACAAGAAAGGAGATCCGAATGATTTTGTTAACTACAGAGCAATAAGCCTGTTATGCAGTATCTCTAAATTATTTGAGATGGCAATTAGGATCGGTTAACCAATTACTTACTTAAGTACAAACTCTTATCGTCCGACCAACATGGTTTCTGCAGTAACAAAAGTACAGAGACAGCACTATCTGAGTTCAGCGGTCGGATCATTTCAAGTATTGACAAAAAAATGTTTGCTTTGGGTATTTTCATTGATTTCTCGAAAGCTTTCGACCTAGTGGATCATCGATTAATCACTGCCAAATTAGAGAGATATGGAATAAGAGGTTTGCCTTTAACTTTAATCGAGTCATACCTCAGTAATAGAAAACAAATGATAAGAGTCAATAACATTTTCTCTGAGGAAATGGATGTAGAGCAAGGTGTGCCGCAAGGTTCTGTCTTAGGTCCTCTACTTTTCAACATTTTTGCTAACGATCTCATTCTCTATATTCAAAGGGTTCAGAATGTTCATGTTATCTGCTATGCAGATGACACGAATATTTTGGTTGTGACAAGGATCTCAATAAGCTGAAAACTACTGCTGAAGCGCATTTGCAATATTGTAAAATGGTCCAACAATAATAACCTACAACTGAATCATCGTAAAACAATAACTGTTCTTTTTGGTAATGGCAGGACTGATGAAATCAAACTTTTTGAAGGTTCCAATGATGAAATAGTAAGTAGTAAATCAGTGAAACTATTGGGGGTTACCTATGATAGGAAACTTCACTGGAATTGTCATATTGATTGTTTGTGTAAAAAATTACAGAGTAGCTGTTATAGTCTGAAATTTATGAAGAACCACTGTAGTGAGTACACACTACTGTCATTGTACTATGCAAATTTTCATTCCCATATAAAGTATGGAGTTTTGATTTGGGGAAATTGTGCACATGTGAATAGAGTATTGGTACTTCAGAAATATGCGATTAGAATTCTTGCTAGTATCGATACTAGAACGAGCTGCAGAGATTATTTTAGAAAATTCAAAATCCTAACTGTTGTAGCTTATATATACTGGAAGTTTGTACATACGTCTATAAAAATAAAAACGCGTTTTTGAATACTACTGAGAAGCATGACCATAATACACGTTTCAAAGGCCAACTACAACCTGAGAATCACCGGACTACGCTGTACCAAAAAAGTTTTTTTTTTACTGGCTGTAAATTATACAACTCTCTTGATGAGCATATTAAAAGCTCCCTCAATTTAAATATTTTCAAAACAAGACTGAAACAGCAGCTAGTTCAGAAGGCCTGCTACACTATAGATGAGTACTTAGTATAATTTGTGTTATGTTCGCGATATATGCAATTGATTTTATTTGTATTCAATATAGCATACTTATATATACGATTGTCTCTCTTGTTGTCTCTTGTGCATTCACGTCTTCTACCTTTTTATGATATATTGTCCGAAAAGTATGTTCCTGCAAAGATGAATTTCTCAATTTTTTATCATATATTTTAATCTAATGGTATGTATTTTATTTTATTTTGTTTTGATGTTTAATTTATTTTGTTTTGATGTTTAATTTATTTTGTTTTGATGTTTATTTGTGACTTGTTATAAACATGCATCTGTCTTTGGTCCTTGTGATTGAATTTATATGTATATTTTATGATGAATAAATTGATTGATTGATTGATTGATTGATTCAAGCATATGGCAAATAAGTCTCACTTGACGTATGAACCAAAACCGATATTATGCAGAGCCGAATTTTAACTCTAAGGATGAGTGCGCTACGTTAATTTTCGTTATTCTGAAACAATAATGACTCGAGAATTAATGGAGCAAATGTCAATTCCTTTGTACTGTTGAATAGAGAATAAAACCCCCTTTCAAATGAGCTATCACTCACCACCCCATGCTATTTACATTTTTCGAAAGGGTTGCTCCCCTCCAGTAAGGGATGAAATTAGGGGTAAACCATTGATACAAAAATGTACATTGTAGAATTCAAAAGTTAACGTGTCTCGGCGATTTTCCTAACAAGAGTCCAGTAACGAGTTAGATAGGGGGGGGGGGGGGTAACACTTATAAGGGGGGTTCTAGGCATGGATAGAATTTGCTGAAATTTTAGTATGTTACACCTACTGTATATTAGATCAACTCTACACGACCACGATAGCCATTGCATTAGTTTTTTTTATTGCTTTATTTAACGTCGGCCTATTTCTGCGACCAGGGCTAAACACCGACGACGCCCATAGGAGTATTTACCCTAAAAACCTGGCCAAAAGTCGAAAATCCCAAGTATGGTAAAACCCAATGAAAAAATCGTTTCCTAATAGTTTAATAACTTGTTAATGACATCTCACCCCCCTGTACCCTTCTCGGTACACCACGCAGAATACAGGTAGTCAGAACTCTAGTGCTCTAGTTTGCTCGATACTTTCATTGTTTATACAAATTACATCTGCAGTTTAGAAGTAGTTTTGTGTGGAGTTTGGTTGATAAACAAGATGGATATGGAAGGTGAAGGTATGTACTTTATTAGTAATCACACTACATTTAATTTGTAGTCCCATAAATATTTTTTTTCAATTACTGAATACAATCATACAGCAGTCTTCTTTTTTTGTAAAAAAAAATAAACAAAATTATTTTTGTACGTGTTCCGGGCACTTCCGAGCAATGTAGTCTCATTTTAAATGAAGTTTAGGCAAAAGAAAAACTTTCACTTTTTTCCGCCATTTTGTTTAACAGACATTCAAACATAATGATAATCGTATAAACCTAACCTAACCAATATAATCGTATTGGTATCTTACATGGTTTACAATAGATTCTTTTTATTTTTAGATTCCTTTGGGAATTTTGAGAGTATTACTAGAAAGCAGTTATACGATATAATGCAAAAATGTCCGGAAAAAAACAATGATGATAGGGTGGTATTTTTGGAGAAAAAAACTATAGAGCTCACAAAATGTCCTGGAAGTCAACTAGACAAATTAAAACACATTTGAGCCATTTCAAGTGTGAATTTAAACGAAGATGGGTAGCTGCAAACTATAAGCATGAACGTTTTCTAAAAAAAAACGAACAGTGGCTTGAAAACACCCATAAATTTGCCATGTGGACTATAGGGAAACCGGGTCGACCATCAAAGGGATTCGGGGAATCCAGCGATAGATCTAAACGAAGGAAAACAAAAGATTTGAGAGAGAACGTATCTGCGGAAGAGTTAACTTATGCTGCTCGAATGAGTCAACGTGCTGAAGGAAATAAAGACGTGTCTAAAAGAATAGAAGACATCACTTTGACTCCAACAAGAGCTACAAAGTTCCGAAAGGTGATTTCTTCAACAAATCAAAATACAATAAAAAAGCATACACCAGCTATTTTTGTCGAAGGAGATTTTAGTAAAAGACAATGGGAAATACTACACAGCGCAAATAAAAATATTTATCATTGCTACTCATTGATGAAGAAAGCAAAAAAAGACTGCTATCCGGAGGTGCACTCAATGAGAGTGACAGAAACATGTGCGGAAGTTATGTTGAAAGATTTACTCAACCACACATCTTTCCGGCTGTGTAAGTATTTAGAGGACGTCATAGAAAGCTACACTGAAGAATAAAAGAAACATTTTGAACTAATTATAGAATGGGGGTGTGATGGATCCCAGCAAACACAATACAAAAAAAAATTCCAAAATAATACAGTTAGCGACGCAAATATATTTCAGAGTTCCCTCGTACCGTTACGTTTACAAGCAGTCACTAATGGACGAAAGAGAATTATATGGCAGAATCCAGTGCCTTCATCTCCCAGGTTCTGCAGAGCAATTAGAATACGATTCATTGATGAAACCAAAGATATCACTAATGACAAAATTAATTATATAGAAAAACAAATAATTTTTCAAATAAAACAGAAATATCAATAGCCAACGGGATGATATACGTCACATATAAACTGTTACCAACAATGTTGGACGCGAAAGTATGCAACGCAGCCACCACAAATACATCATCGACTATGAGGTGCTATATTTGTGGACTTACCCCCAATAAATAGTTATCACAACTGTCAGATTATAGAAGTTTTTTAAATTCTTAAAGTAGTTTTCATTCGTGCTATGATAAAAATCGCAATTTCTATTGAATATTATTTTAATAAGACATATACCTATTTATAATAAATACTATTGATACTGACAGTAGTGACGATTTTGATAATACTCCGCCAGAGATATTGGAAAAAGCTGAAAAAGTAACGTTAGTTTTGTTGAATTGGCATACAAAAAATTTATGGAATGGAGAAGAAATACAAAAATAAAATCTTTTTCGGAAAGTGTACTTTTGGTATACTTTGAAGAGATGTCGAAAACTTTAAAGGCGTCTACACTTTGGTCACAATATTCAATGTTGCGAAGTACTATCGGTATAAAAAATAACATTGATATATCCTTCCATCCAAAAATCAAACATATTGACAGCAGAGCAACTGCAGAGATTTTTAAACGAAGCTCCAGACAAGGAAGATCTACTAATAAAGGTAAGTTTATTTAGAAGGAAGTATTTTTAGAATTTCTTTCGTTTTTTTTCTTCGAAGTAACATAGCTTTTTGTAATTAGTGAGTTTTTAGTTGATAAAAAGAATTAAATAATTATTAAAAGGACCCCGCAAAATCCTTATGGAAAATGGTTCTCGGCTAAATTCGCTGAAACTCTGCAAAAAGATAGTATTTGGTATGCTGATCAAAAGTCTTAATGGGCACAACCCTCCATTTTCAACCCCAGACCCCCTATAGCCCCCAAAGTACACTTTCCAGTGTGTTAATGCATAACTGTTTGAATTCATCTCCAAAGCGTTTCCTTTAACTGCCCACCCCTTTCATCAAACCAAATCCTACATTCTATCCTCACCACACCTGATCGAAAGTCACCTCACTTAGGGTATCATTGCTTGGGAAACTGCCAACAAAAATCATGTTAAATCTTTGGAAACAATCCAGAGAATGATTATTAAATGTATGTATAAAAAACCCTTTACATACAATACAAATGACTTATTCTCAAACGGACTTGACATCAGACAAATATGTTATTACCATATTGTATTGAGGCAACACCTTCATCGTAGTGAACTCAGTGAAATAAATCACAAATACAACACGAGATACAAAACTGGTTCTATACGTACTCCAAAACTCCAAAAAAATGTGTTACAGAGGTCGTATCCACTTTCTAGGTCCGAAAACATATAATTCGATTCCAATTTCACTCAAAGAAATAAATTCAATTCCACTATTCAAGAAAAAACTGAAATTGTGGATAAAAAAACAACCAAAATCGCAAATATATCAATGTATAGATGCAAAAAATCAATATTCTCGAAATTCATTATTTTCTGTTTTTAATTATTATCAATCATGTAGTGTTGAAATACAATAATGTTTTATTAAAATATATATATGTATTATATCATTCACTCACTCATCATCATTATTATTCTATTCAATCATCATTATATACTATATTCATATACTGAGGTATATAACCTATTATGGAATCATGAACTTCCTGTGAACATACCAATGATAAATAAATCATTTATTAGTTATTATTATTTTTTATATATATATTATATATATATATATATATATATATAATCAAAGCTTCAAAAGATTGAAATAAAACAATTGAAGAATCTTCAACCTTGAAAGTGTGTAATGGGGCGTTAATGAAGGGTTGTGCGGGGTGAGGGCGAGGTGTGGTGAGGGTAGAATGTAGGATTCGGTTGGAGAAAGGGGTGGGCAGTGAAAGGAAACGCTTTGAAGATGAATTGAAACTGTTATGCATTAACACACCGAAAAGCGTACTTTGGGGTCTTTGGGGGGCTGCAGGGGGTCTGGGGTTGAAAATGGAGGGTTGTGCCCATTAAGACTTTTGATCAGCATACCAAATACTATCTTCTTGCATAGTTTCAGCAAATTTAGCCGAGAGCCATTTTCCACAAGGATTTTGCGGGGTCCTTTCTGTTTCAAATTCTGCTAGATAGATATATGTAATTTTAAACAAGGCTTTCAAAATATTGGTTCAGTGGTGCAGTTCCCGGGTTCAAAACCCGGCTGCACTGTTTTTTTTTAAATAAAATTTTACATCCTGATATTTTTATTTGTAGGTTGCAGTGGCTATTGGCGTAGCAGGGGCATGTTGCAGAGAAGAGTTGTGGAAATTAAAAACCGATAATTTAGAGGATTTAAATTCGGCTCTACTGGTGAAATTAGATAACACCAAAACAAAAAAGCCAAGAACGTTTACTGTTACAGGATAATTTTATAATAAATATAAAAAATATGCTGCTCTTCGACCGATTGATTTGCCAGAAAAACGTTTCTTTTTAAATTACCAGCAAGGAAAATGTACTAGACAGGTAGTCGGCATTAACAAATTTGGTAGTATGGCTAAGACAATTAAAAAATTTTTTAAAACTGGAAAATCCCCATCTATATACAGGTCACTGCTTCAGACTTTCTTCGGCAACAATTTTAGTAAATGCAGGAGGGGACATATTAATCTTAAAGCACCATGGAGGATGGCAATCCAATACCGTGGCAAAAGGATACATCGGGGAGTCTATTGAAAATAAAATTAACGTTGCTAATAAAATCGTCAACTCTATTGAACAACCACTCGAACTCTTTACTGAAATGGAGACAGAAAATGCTGTATATGAATGATCAACCCTCAACTTCTACAATTTACTAAAAAGAAATGACATTCCGGTTTGACCATACAAAATTGTACAAATTTTACTGTTAACTATAATTTTAAATAAATCATTTAACTGTTAAGAGGTAGGATACTTCAATGTTATTTTAGTTTTGCTAACCATGAAAGAAAATATTAAGGTACATTACTTGCATTCTTTAAATTTGTGCAGTTGTAGGAAAAGAATTGTATGCAACATGTGGGAAAAGTACTTTTTCTCACTCGTGTGTTTGCGGCACTCGCCCTCCAGGCTCGTGCGACAAACTTCCACACTCGTGAGAAAAGTTGAACTTTCCCCACTTGTTGCACAATATACTATGGCTGAATAAACAAATTTCAGTCCGATAAAGTGTTGCCATGACGACTTTAAATACAAATTCGCTAAAGTGACATTTTGCCAACTCTTTTTACTATCCAAAGTAGTCATTTTATGGAGCGAGTACAAAATCAGTGACCATATACATCAGATCTTGCGTCAGATCCGATGGTTCTGGTTTTTTTCTGAGTTGTTTATGATGCCAACTGAATAATTAGAATTTTCTACCTCGGGTGCCGAACGCAACATTGTAAAAATCCAGAAAAAAGACCAAAAATCCGTGAAATTATCGACTTTTATTCAGTTTTTCGCGTTTTTAAGTCTGGAGGACTAGTTTCGATTATAGCTACGACATACGTTTTAAATAAAGACTAATTTTGCTACAATTTGAGCACAGAACCGTCTCTGTAGACCCAATAGTATTCAAAATATGTCTTTTCAAAATTCATGATTTTTTTTGCAATATTTCATTGTTATGTGGGAGTTTCGACTCTGCAGGCCTATTTTCCTCGAGAACATGGCTTCCTTTCCATATTCCAATGGACGATGAAGAGATTTGAGGGGACCCACAGATAAACTACCCCTACATTTCTCATTACTAGCCCCGTTCTTTGTGTTACATTATCGAAGCCTTGCCTGAACGTTTCATGACGATATTTATCAAGTATATAATCCCTTTTAGGCAACAATGTTGCTGGACTACTATTGTTATATACAGACCAAAATCGAGGATCTCAACTTGAACCTGAATGAATTTTCCTGAAGTAGAATTTCTTCAATTAATTCAAGAATTTTCTGCGAGCAACAAAACAAAATTAAAACAAGCTGCACTTCCATACCTAGCGTAATATTCAGAGCCCCACTATATACTCTCATATTTACATATTCAGTATTTGATGAAATACTCTGTTGAGTGTTAGGTATGCCATACATATTCATATTCGCGATGTGAGTCGCAGAAGCACACCTGATTATCGCTTTGGTATCAACTTCGGGCACATCCAGGGGTGTCCCGTGGGCCAGGACCTCCTTTTAAAAATTTGAAAAAATTATGGTATTATCTAGACACTTGAAGGAAAAAATTCAGCTGGAAAAAGAAGTTTTTTTGTTCGGATAATTGTTAAACAAAAGCTCCTAAAATTACGAGAACTTTTCGAAAACACAAATTTGTAATTGTTATAATCTATTAATTATGAATTACTAGCATTTTCTTCGGCATGAACAAAAATTGGACATATTTGAATATCGATGATTCCATAAAAGCTGAATAAATATTTATTGACAGTTCGGTAAGAGGTATTAGAGAAAACTTGAAAGTTACTTTATCTGTTACAACAAAATGATTCATGTGAAAGTCCCACCAGGAAAGTCGACTCAATAATTTCAATTTTTAGGAACAAACTTCATTCACAGTTTAGCTACATAAAAAGGTACATCCTATATTTTTAATCCCAATGTGTACATTATTTGTCCGGGTATCATAATGTTAAAAAAATATTCTTTCAAAATGAAATGTGATACCTTAATATGTTTAAATGAATTAGAAGAAGCTTCACAATGTTTTTTATACAGAGATTTAATGTAAGCAATATGCTTTGGAAATGTTATTTTGCGACAGAGAAAAGGCAATGAAAATGTGAAAGAAATGACTTTAGTGATGTCCTAGGAATATCCTAAAAATTGCTGTTACATAGATTTCAAAATATATGCGTATTCAAGTTCATTGAAAACTTAAAAATAATAGAATCTCAATTTTTGAGGTTGTAGCATCAATAATATAGTTTAAAAAATTCATAACAAAAAAATTCATTTATTGGATAAAATTGTGTACGTATTGTACGTAAAGTACGAACTTTACGCACGCTACGGAGTGCGTGAAGTTTTACTTTTTTTCACTAGTGCGTAAAGTAAAACTCTTTAGTCACTATTGCGTAAAGTAAAATATGTCAAAAATTGTTTAAACAGCAACAAAATAAAATGTTTTTTTTTCTAAGACAAGTGAATTGTTTTTGCTTATAGTTCGTGTGCAACAAATTATCAATCGTTTTGCCATTGCGTTTGCCAATGTTCACAGGTGAAAAATCAATTATCCCCTATTTTTCTACCCGTAAGGGTGGGAAATTCCATTCGAAATCCAAATATGATCAACTATGAGGTATACCCTATCTGATAAAAACAGAATAATCCAAATCGAAGAACCCAGTACAAAGTTATGCCTGAATCGGTTAATGGACCAGAATTCAGAGGGTGAGTGATCAATATCCTTCATTTTGCTACCCTTAGGGGTGGATTTCGTCCTTTAGATTCAAATGGGACTAATTTCGAAGTACACCCTATCCACTGAAAAAAGAATGATCGGAATCGGACGTCTCAGTAAAAAGTTATGCGTGTTCATACATAAAAAAATTAAATAATATACGCGTCGACTAGAAAACCTCCTTCTTTTTGGTTTCGTCCGATAAAAAATTGTTGCCATTTGAAAAATAATAGTTAGATACGAAAATGTAATTTTGCTAACTTGTCTTATTCCTATCTATCATACTAGTCACTAAAACTTTGAGATTGTAAATTTTCTGACATCACCTGAGGTCCTCAGATTAGTTTACGTCCGATCATAGTCACCTAGTTGCAATATTAAAAGTGACTCTAAAAAAATTAAGTAGGCGTAAAAACTTTTTACAAAGTCACTTCTGATATAGAATTGTCTCAGAAATCCAATAATGTAACAATATAAAGGTGTTCCATTTAAAAATTCAAAACCGGAGCCATTTCCGGTGAAACCGGAAGTGACCGGAAAGTGAAAAATATGCGAAAACTCTCAATCAATCTCAAACAATTTTTTTTTTCAATATTAAGCATCGAAAACTGGATCTTGACACAAATTTTCATAACTTCAGTTTATTTCCAAGGCACACTATGGTTTTAAAAGCTGGCAACACCGTCGTTACAAAGTAGAACACCAGTGAACTTGTACAGTGAAAATCCGAAGTCAATTGCTCATTCCGTTCTACAGTTATAAGAATGGTAATGTGAGCGATTTGTGGTGGAAGCGATTACGTAAAAAAAATCTGACTAGGCCACTGGATTTGTAAATTACATTCACTTGAAATATTTATTTAAGTGTAGGTTATAAGTGTATTCGAAAAGAACAGAAAATTTGAAATTCATTTTCAAGTTATACAGTAGTACATTCTTCCATAGCCGATAAAAACGAAATGAACAAAAACAAGTTTTAAAGTATTTATTCAACAATAAAACGTCATTAAGCAGAAACTAAAACTAGAATAAACATTACTGTAGAATTAAATATTTGTGGCTTCTACCAAACCTCCATTTAGTTCAGCACATTTATGGTATCTCTTCCCAATATTTTTTACACTATTTCTTATTTGTTGAGGTGTAATTTCGGCACAAATCCAGTGGCGAAGTCAGATTTTTATTACAAAATCGCTCAACCTCAAATCGCTCACATTACCATACTTTCAGGAGTTATAACTGTAGAACGGAATGAGCTATTGACTTCGGATTTTCACTGTACAAGTTCACTGATGATCAGTGTTGCCAACAGCTCTTGGCAAAATTACTGGCTAAAAATTATTCCTTTCCTGGCAATTACTGGCAACTTTTCTCAAAGCTATGTAAAATCCCTAAAAATCGAATGAAGCCATACTAAAAATATATTTTAAATATTTCATACCATTTAATAGAATAATGGAAAATGCATCTTTTTTTTATTCAAGTAATTTTTTGAAATTTAGGTTACAATAATAACAAAATCAATTAAAAGTTTAAAACGAAAGAACTAATAAAATAAATGATATCATGAATAAAAATCTCATAGTATATTGAAAATAGGTACCAGGTACAACATATTGAAGTAAAAAAAACCTTACTATTTGTACTAAAACAATATAAAAAAAATATACCTTCTTGATGCTAAATGGAATTTCTTGTTGTCATATTACAACAACAGTACCTTTAAGTTTTTAAACTATTTCTAAGACCTGTTTTAACATTATTCAGTTCACTGAACAGTCTTTCAACACTACCGTTTGGGAATGACAATATTAGCAACGAACTAATCACAACTTTAAACATTTAAATAAATTCAGAATTGGAAGTATATTTTTAAATGAAAACTTTTGCCCAATATTTTTATCCGCCAAATGACAATCTAGCTCTAAATTGATGGTTTAAAAATAAAATCGTCGAAGAACATTCATTAATAATTTTTGCTCATATGATTGCGCTTATTATTATGGTTCCAGAACATTATTATATTAGTTCATCTTACACCCTAATGTAAAATTTTAAATAAAAATAATAAAGATCTTCCACTACTTTGGGATCAAAATTTGCGTCCTTTCTCAGCTCTTGTAAATATATATATAGGTAAATGTTAATATTTTTCCATTTGGTAAGATAAGATATCGATTTTTGTTACTCATGTAACCTTTCAATTTGTTTGAAAGTTCTTTGAGATAATATCAATTAATAAATTTTTGGACATTCTGGCATATGCCTGCTATTGTACCACTACTGGCATAATTACTGGCAAGGCTTTTTATTCCTTGCAAATGCCAGGAATTACTGGCAAATTGACAACCCTGCTAATGATCTACTTTTATCGCCAGTGTTGCCAGATTTTTAAGATGTCTATAATCTAAATAAAAATTATAATAAAATACTTTGTTTCCAAAATTAAAGTTGTTGTAACTTCGTTGTTAACCAATATTTTTTTATGAAATTTTCATGTTTTTTATTTATAGGGACTACAAATCCAGTGGTGTAGTCAAATTTGAAAACAAAAATTGCCAATAAACTTTTGCTGTTTTTGACAAAGAAAAAAAACCATAGAGTGCTTGGAAATGAAACTAAAGTTATGAAAATTTGTGTCAAAAATTGAGATTGATTGAAAAATGCGTATTCTACAAGGGTGGTTCCATTTCAAATGGGTCACACTGTATATATTATATATATATATATATATATATATATATATATATATATATATTATTATTTTTATATCACGTTTATATGTTATTGTGATATTGTGTTTTTATGAAGATGGTATTTGTGTATATTTTCGCGAACGTGTTTCGCTTTGCACTTATCGCCATGTTACCTTATTTACCCCATGCCATGTAACCGTTATATTTATATTTCTATTGCGAATAAAAGTTATTATTATTATTTGTAAATTTAGCTATGTATGAACAAGACATAGCAGTGGAGGTTTGATGTTCAAGAAACTCACACTTTTAACATTTGAGATGTTTTTGCGCTCCCTGGGTAGGTTGCCTAGTTGAATTAAAGATTTCAATTCAATTCTCACCTTTTAATTTTCCCCAAAATACACAACTTTTGAATATCTTTTAGCGTTACGGACCTAGCAATTAAATAATATACACCTTGTATATCGAAAATATTGCAGAGCAATATTTCTGATTTGAGTCCAATTGTCCAAATCGCAAGATGACCACTTTTGTGACCTCACCTGGTAGTCTAGGAAGTTGCCGTAGCCCATATGGTCGCACTGGCACGTGCAGTTTTGTATGTGTTGTCTGAGCTCGGGATCGAGCGCGGCCCAGGGCTCCGCCGGGGGGCCTCCGTTCACCATCGGGCCCATGCATCACGGCTGCTGCATTGATTCACCTCGTGCCACCTGCACCGACTGCCTGCTGCTCGGACCTCGGCGGCGGCGGCAAGCGGAGGCGGCTGCTCGTGATGAGGCCCCGCGACGGCCCAGCGACGATGCCGGCCAAGGGGAGTTGATCGGGAGAGGTGTGATCGGTTGGAGTGGTGAGCGTGGCTACGTCACTATAGTTTTCCCAATATCAATGGACTTCTTAAGTCCTGACGTCACAAGTAGGCGGAGCTTAGCGAACTTTTCCAAACAAATCGATTTTACATGTTAAAACGCCATAAGAAATTATTTATATGTTTATTGTTCCTGCTTCCGTTGGTAATAAGGATAATTGCGTACATTTTTGAGTATGTATCAGTCAGGTAGGTAAGGTTTTCAATGAAAATTCAAGAATTGTTGTTTGTTGAGGTTATGTTATTTTTTCAATTGAAATATAGTTACTCATCATCTTTCAGATATAGAATGGCTTCAAAACATGTTTTAAAGTATCCTCTAAAAATGAAGTCCTCGATAATAAAATCATTGAAAAGGGTAAAAATGCCTGAATTGTTTGGAAAGATTCGCTAAGCTCCACCCACTTTTGACGTCAGACTTAGGTAGTCCATTGCAGAAGCATAAAAAAGTCTTGCGGCGAAATCCTGTGAGCAGCAGTGGCGGAGATAACTAATTATATTTAGATATTTTAATATCCTAAAACGTATTTCGATCGGCACACACCAAGACCACAGACGCTACTGGTTTTTAATCTTTCAGAGCTATTAAAACACAAATATAACGCGTGATTTATGACCTCCCATCGCATAGTCACACCTGCAAGCATTGATGTCCGACTTGATTGGCCCAGACGAATCGGTTGTAGAACAGACAGCAGTCACTCAAGTCCACGTTGACCAGCGGGCTCTTTGTGCCAACGGAGAATGTTTACGAGCAGTACAGATTATTTTTCGTTCCGTTTCTTCGCATATACGCTCGTGTTAGCGAAGTGAGTTTTTATTTGCTCCCTATAGAAACAGCTTCTGCAATTGATATTGGATGGACTATACCCGAGTGACAATTCACGAGGATACGAAATCTCGAAAGTATTTTCAATGGGCGAGGACACGGAATTTTCAAAATAGTTTTAATGGATTCTACAGCTTGTGAAAAATATGTTGGTAATATTCTTTCTTTTTTTTCAGTTTATAAAACTCGAAACAAATATATTGGTATACAGGGTGATTCAAAAGTACTTTGACAAACTTCAGGAGGTGATTTCTCACAATATTATAAAATAAATTGTCCAGATAAATATATATCCGGAAACGCTTCGTTTCCAAGATACAGGGTGTTGAAGTTTTATTTTTATTTTCGTTTTTTTAAATAACTTTCGAAATACTGACCTTAACTGAACGAAAATTGGTATTGAGAGGTTTTTTGAGGTGTCGAATTCGAACCTGATGTTATTATTGCTCTTACTCGTAGGGGGCGCCACCTACACGTCTTTTTCTTTTTTGAAGATTCATAACTTTTTTAAGCGTGCTTCTGGCACATTTTTCAGTAAAAAACAATTCCTCTATCATATCTACGTAAAAAAGCTACCCTTGTTACAAGTCGCTATAAGCAACCGTTTTCTAAATACTTGGACTTGAAAATTTCAAGTCGATTATTTGATAATCGATGCGTGTTGAAGTTATTACCATTATTTTGCATTATTCACAAGCATGCTTAGGAAATGAATTTGACGTTTAAGTAAGTAGTTTTGTTTTTTTTTAGGGGGCGGGACCTATTCTATTTATTTTTACTCGTTTGAAATAGTTATTTTTGTATCAAGGGTGCAAAATCTGTATTTGTTTTGATAACATTTGCAAGAAATATCAACGTTTAATTTCAAGAAATTTTGAATATGTAGAGTAAAATAAAGGAAACTAAATTGTATTCAAATAAATTATTCAAAGTGTCCACCTTCAGCGAAGATACAGGTAATCAGTCTTCAGTCATTGAATCTCGTACCCGCTCAAAAATTATTGGTGTGTTTCCTATTGTTTCACAGGCGTCTACCATTCGGTTTCTTAGATCTTCCTCGTTCGCTACTGGAGTTTTTTAAACTAGTGACTTCAAATGTCCCCAAAAATAAAAATCTAGCGGGTTTAGATCTGGGGACCTCAGTGCCCACGCCTGGTTAGGTTCTTCTACACCCCTACCGATCCATCGATTTGGATAGACAGTGTTGAGGAATTCCCTGGCTACAACGCTAAAATGGGCCGGAGCCCCATCATGCATTAACCACATGCGGATACGAATTTCTAATGGTACATTCTGAAGTAGTCCCGGCAATTCATTTTCTAAAAAGTCTCTGTAAGTTGCGTCATTCAGTTGGAACGGAAGGAAGAAAGGACCTATCAAGTAATTATCAATTATTGCCGCCCATACATTTACAGAAAATTTATACTGATAATGTCTTTCACTAACTGCGTGCGGATTATCCAGAGCCCAAACATGGTTGTTATGAAAGTTTGTGATAGCATTTCAGGATAACTTTGCCTCGTCCGTGAAGAGTACATATCTTAAAAATTGAGGATTTCCAACCAATTTTCTCAAAAACCACTGACACATAGTAATGCGCTGGGGAAAGTCCCGTGGCAAAAGAGCTTGTACCCTTTGAATATGGTATGAATGAAATTGTTGATCGTGGATAATTCTCCAAATTGTGGAGAGCTTCAGCAATTATTCTTGTACTTGTTTCTGGATTCTCCTCGAAAGCGTTCAAAACAGCTTCTTCCAATTCTGGGGTTCGGACTGCTCGTGGTCGTCCAATAATATCAGCTGCCCTCCTGAAGCTACCTGTTTCTGCCAAACGACGGTGGAGACTGGTAAATGTTGGAGCTGAAGGCAGTACTCGATTAGAAAATCGCTCCTGGTAAATACGTCTTGCTTCGCGCGCATTGCCATCCGCAAGGCCATAAATGAAATGCATATCGGCTAAATAAGCATTATTGTTTAAATAATCCATTTTTTTTTAATTCGTGTTTTAAAACTTACAGAAACTACAACAAAACGTTTAACTGTCACATAATATGTAATTACCAAAACTACTTACTTAAACGTCAAATTCATTTCCTAAGCATTCTTGTGAGAAATGCAAAATAATGGTAATAACTTCAACACGCATCGATTATCAAATAATCGACTTATGAGTTTTCAAAAAATAAAAAGACTTGTAGGTGGCGCCCCCTACGAGTAAGAGCAATAATAACATCAGGTTCGAATTCGACACCTCGAAAACCTTCAATACCAATTTTCGTTTAATTAAGGTAAGTATTTCGAAAGTTATTTAAAAAAAAACGAAAATAAAAATAAAACTTCAACACCCTGTATCTTGGAAACGAAGCGTTTCCGGACATATATTTATTCGGACAATTCATATTAGAATATTGTGAGGAATCACCTCCTGAAGTTTGTCAAGGTACTTTTGAATCAACCTGTATAAAATTAAAAAAATGATAAGTGGAAGCACCAATCGAGTAAGAATAAAAAGAGAAAAAATCAAAAGAAATCCGTGGATGACAAATGGTCTTTTAAATGCCACAGAAAAAAAAAGAAATACTTTATATAAATATGAAAAATGATCCTAACCTAGAAAATAAAAAAACATATATAAAAACACATTCGGAAAACTTGTACAGAAAGCGAAAGTAGACTATTACCAGAAAGAATTGAATGATAACAAAATGGATGCATCCAAACTATGGAAATCAATAAATCAATTGAAAAATAAAAAAAACACAAAAAACTATAACAAAAATAAAACTAAACAATGGGCGCATAGCGAACGATAACAAAGAAATTCAGAATCATCAATGACTTCTTTTTATCAGTAGGAAAACGAACAAAAACCTGGTCCATTCGTTATTTCTGCAAGATGTAAATGAAGCTGAAATATACAATATAATTATTTCACTAAAGAAGAAAAAGTCGCCAGGCTTAGATGACCCGGGGGCGGAACATCTAAAAATCATTATTAATGAAATAACAGTCCCAATAACATACATAATCAATAAGTCGTATAGAGAAGGGTACTGCCCAACGGCTTTTAAAAAATCAGTTGTTAGACCAATTAAAAAAATGGAGAAATTGAATGTGAATAACTATCGTCCCTTTATTGATATCAACCTTGGCAAAAATTCATGAGAAAGCTTTAAAAAAAAGACTAGTTGATTTCTTTGAAAAATATAATATCCTTTCACATAAACAATATGGATTTCGACAGGGAAAAATCTACGCAAGGTGCACTAACAACGGTGCTCAATGAAATACTTAGAAATATTGATAAAAAAACACCTACCCTTTGTATTTTCGTAGATGTGACATGTACATGTAGTATGTGTATGTGACATGTACATGTAGTATTTGTATGTTTTGAATTTGTTTGTTAGTTTGTAAATGTGATTTTGTAGATTTAAATTTTATTTATATTCAAATTTCATATGACTGATTTTATAGTATTTTGTGAAGACTGATATTATATATCTAAATAAATTTTATATATTTTACTTAATTTTTTTTTTGTCTCTTACTTTTAAGGTACCCTCTCGTGTATGAATTTATATATTTATAGATTATATACATATAACATGCAAATTGACTAGCTGGTGACATTCCAAAATCTCATTTTTATATTAATCTTAAATTGTTTAACTGTTTACATTTGGACCGTATATATTTACATGCTTTGTCAATAAGATAATATCTTCGATAATAAAGTATATTTTTGATTGATTGATTGATACATACCTCAACTAGGAACGTATCTGGGAATAATGCAAAACATGATATGTATGTGTGAAAATTGCGTGTACAACACATGAATTGTGGTGGAAGTTTTCGTAAACAATTCCTTCAGGGTATTTCAAACTTCGCGTTGTTCTACATATTCCGCTCTTGTAGGCGCTGATGAAGTTTAAGGGCTAATTAAACGAAACGTTGGCTGATAATAGGTCGTTTCCTTTTTTGTCCACAACCGGCAAACCCTTCATTATATATATATATATATATATATATATATATATATATATATATATATATATATATATATATATATATATATATATATAATATATGTATATATTGTTATGTTAGGAAATGTTTATAAAACAATGAAAATGATAATTCATTATTATTATTATTAGGTATTTAAGTTATCGTGGTTCATGCTATGTTTGTTTTACAATTTTTCTATACTTTTTACTGTTCTAGAATCTTATACCATGTTCTAGTCAACGCATATGTCTCAAAAAATCAGTACTGAAGTATCTCTATTGTCATAAGTATGTTACCAACAATACATTCAATTTGCACAAACAATAAAAATAATAAAAGGTTAATTGGAATATGGTAAATCATATTAGGAGGAAACCCAACAGCGAGATTTCAAAAACAATGTGAGGCAAATAATAAAATATAAAAATTATGAAAACAGAAAAATGTCAAATATGAATTTTAGCCAAATTTGTACATATAATATAAGATCTAGAATTATATATTGTAAATAAAATAATTAGAATGAGTTAGAATAACAAAAAGTGATACAGAAAGTGGGAATAAACTTTAAATTTGTGAAAAGTAACAAAAATGTGTGTTGCCAAGAAGAAATGTAACAAGATTTAGGGAAATGAAAAATTGATGTAAAAAAACGAAACCAGGTACCAATTTGGAAGAACAACTTATAATAAAACATAAGAGAGAAACAAGCAAAACTATCCTTAAACATTATACAACGAATTCAGATACGAATGGGAAAATTAATAAACAAGAAAAAACCACTCACCTTATTGAGATAACGAAAGTCCAGTCCGTGACGTTGCCAGAAACAAAAGGGGACCTTCTGCAGTGTAGCTGTACTTTTCCAGAGAGCATGAACACTTCTAACAGTCAGGAGAACACCAAAAAGGAAGAATAGCAGGTATTTCAAAACCAGAACTAAATAAATTGCAACATATCAGGACCAGACACTAATATTGGTTATCACTTGTGTCCATTCATTCGAACATTTAATGGTCTTTTCTATGCTCATAGTCTGTTCAGAAACGTTTATTCACCTAGTATTTTATCATACATAAGCAATTTTCACCATTTCACATCACTGTCTGAGTTAGATAAGTTAGATATCGCAGGGTAGGTCAATTTTAAGGATTCATTCAATAAAAACAATAACTATTTGACGTTTTTCTGCATTCTTTGTTTATCTATTGAGCACCTAATCATAATATTTCCACAAAATAGCACGTTTGACATCAAGCAGCGCTACAAGTTGGCATTACAGAATCCTGCCATGAGAGTGGAGATGCGTCATACCCCATGGGCGTACCGACTGAGCTGGGATAAGGTAAAATAGTGTTGAAAAAGGGTAAGAACAACATAGCCGGAGTTTCATTACGGATATGATAGCTATTTATTTTTTTAAATTATTAAATAAAAAAGGAAATCAATGAAGCAAATTTATCATAACAAATATTTTATTATAATGACTAGTTGTTATTAAAAAAATTAAATAAGTAACAATAACAATCATTATTACAATAACTATTAGCCAATAATAAATATAAATATATATATATATTTATATATATATATATATATATATATATATATATATATATATAGCTTATTATTTTTTCTTTTTGTACAAAAAAAAACAATTTCATGGCACAAATCCACGTGAACAACCTCTACTCACAATACCCTTGGCCGAATCTCCCGTTGCCACACCAACGGCTTGCCCTTCCAGCGCACGTGACTAGCGCCGAAACGTCGTTATTCAGTTTTTCACGCACTCATCAGTCAGGTGTTACATTTTTCTCGTCCATAGCACACCGGGACAAGACAACAATGACCCGCTTGCTACTCTCTCCAATTGATCTAAATATACGAATTTCAGTCGTATCTCGTTTGATCTTTCAGTGATCCTGTCTTTTCGTTAACGAAAGATTGAAAGGTCCAAAAAGGAAGGCCGGGGAAAAAATACGTAATAATAAAGTAAAACTTGCAAAAAAACACAAAAACTTTGGAAGAAGATCCACCTGAAATTACTATTGTAACCCACTTGAGGTTAATTCGACAGTAAGGCCTCTCCAAATAGTCGAATACTAGCGACGTTTTTCTAGAATATTCTGATGTTGAATTATTTTCAAATGCATCGCCCACACTTCTTTTTTTTATTCGTACCGCACTTTTTATTTTACCGTCGATACCGTCCATCGTTCTCCAGGATGGGTTGATTTCGGTCACGATTTCATCAACATTGTTTTTCAGGCAAGAAGGAAATCCTTTTGCTTTTCTGAATCTGCTCGAAAAACGCTTTTCCTACGAGTATGTGGAGAAGTGCACTTTTTGAAGTAAAACTTCTTTACGCACGCTTGACTTGGGGAGTAAGCTGGTGAAGGCGTAACGAGAGCGTTACGAAAAGTGTGATTGGGTGAGGCGAACGGTCTCGACAAAGGTGAGTGCGTATCTCATACTAGTTGCTGGCGTCGTAGCGTCATATGCAGCGCTCCTTTTTCCATGTCTATTTTCTCCCTCTACTAATACGCGGCATTCCACTCTCGACATTGGGGCGCGTTTGATTCTCTGTCCTTTTCTTGTCTCTCTCTCTCTCTTTCCCCTTGTTACTCTTTCGTATTTCGGCCTCGCGTTTCTACAATTCACTTCAGCAAATTTTTAAAACAGGATGACATAAAATTTAACTAATACGTAATTAATAAAATACTTATCAATTGTAGAGGTTCACCATTACAAATAATTGGTGACATCGTGATTGAACATGACAATAATCAAATGGAAGTTGATGATGAAAATCCCACTATAGATCAAGTACAAAAACCGAGACAAATTATTGGAGTTAGATAAATTAATTTTTATTTTATTTTTATAATCATTCATGACTCTAATAATAATTTACTAAATTTACCAAACTAAAATGATGAAATTATAAGTTATTAGAAAATTAATATATGTATATGTATATACATGTATATATTATACATATTTACATATATAAGCATATATATATATATTTATACATACATATAGATGGAGCTAAAGAAGTTTTACTTCAGTCGTGTGGTCTAAAGCACACGTCGATTTTTTTAATGATTTGTCGTGTGGAAAGAAGCACTTTTTTGCTCTAATGAAGTAGAGTACTTTTCCGCAATAGTGAGAAAATAGTATATTGTGCAACAAGTGGGGAAAGTTCAACTTTTCTCACGAGTGTGGAAGTTTGTGGCACGAGCCTGAAGGCGAATGCCGCAAACACACGAGTGAGAAAAAGAGCTTTTCCCCGCATGTTGCACACTATACTTTTCCTACAACTGCACAAATTTAAAGAATACAAGTAATGTAGCTTAATATTTATTTTTATGGTTAGCAAAACTAAAATAACATAAAGTATCCTACCTCTTAACAGTTAAATAATGTATCTAAAATTAGTTAATAGTAAAATAATTTTGTTGGTCAAACCCGGAATGTCATTTCTTTTTAGTAAATTTTCTGTTATATTAATTGTAGAAGTTGAGGGTTGATCATTCATAAACGGTGCATTTTCTGTCTCCATTTCAGTAAAGAGTTCGAGTGGTTGTTCAATAGAGTTGACGATTTTATTAGCAACGTTAATTTTATTTTTAATAGACTCCCCAATGTATCCTTCTGCCACGGTATTGGATTGCCAACCTCCATGGCGCTTTATTAATATGTCCTCTCCCGCATTTACTGAAATTGTTGCCGAAGAACGTCTGAAGCAGTGACCTGTGTATAGATAAGGATTTTCCAATTTAAAAAATATCCAATTGTCTTAGCCATTCTACCAAATTTGTTAATGCCGACTACCTGTCTAGTACATTTTCCTTGCTGGTAATTTAAAAAGGAACGTGTTACTGGCAAATCAATCGGTCGAAGAGCAGCATATTTTTTATATATATATATATTATAAAATTCTCCTGTTACAGTAAACGTTCTTGGCTTTTTTGTTTTGGTGTTATCTAATTTTACCAGTAAAGCAGAATTTAAATCCTCTAAATTATCGGTTTTTAATTTCCACAACTCTTCTCTACGACATGTCCCTGCTACGCCAACAGCCACTGCAACCTACAAATAAAAATATCAGGATGTGAAATTTTATTTAAAAAAAAACAGTCCAGCGGACACACTATCCACTGCACACTGAGCCTTATTTTAAAAGTCTTGTTCAATAGTACATATATCTATCTAGCAGAATTTGAAACAGAAATTTTAATAATTTTCTAATTCTTTTTATCAAATAAAAAACTAACTAATTACAAAAAGCTATGTTAATTCGAGTAAAAAAGCGAAAGAAATTCTAAAAATAGTTCCTTCTAAATAAACTTACCTTTACTAGTAGATATTCCTTTGTCTGGAGCTTCGTTTAAAAATATCTGCAATTGGTCTGCTGTCAATATGTTAGATTTTTTGGGGACGTAAAAAATGAACGTAATTTTTGATACGTGGATATATCAATGTTATTTTTTATACTGATAATACTTCGCAACATTGATAATTGTGACCAAAGTGTAGACGCCTTTAAAGTTTTCGACATCTAGTATACCAAAAGTACACTTTCCGAAAAATATTTTATTTTTGTATTTCTATTCCATTCCATAAATTTTTTGTTTGCCAATTCATACTTTTTTCTTGAAATTTCCACCAACAAATCTAACGTTATCTTTGCAGCTTTTTCCAATATCTCTAGCGGAGTATTATCAAAATCGTCACTACTGTCACTATCCATATTATTTATTATAAATAGGTATATGTCTTATTGAAATAATATTCAATAGGAATTGCGAATGAAAACTACCTTAAGAATTTAAAAAACTTCTATAATCTGACAGTTGTGATAACTATTTAAAGCTGAACAGCAGCCAACTAAGATTTTGTCGATTTTTGTTGATTCTCCATATAAATGTATGTGGCGTGGGCAAAGTGCCGTGAGAAAAAATATTTCTCACAGTATGAGCAATACATGGTTTTGAATTCAAGTAAGCTATGAGAAATATGCTACTTTTCATAGCAGTTGTAGGAAAAGTACTTTTTCATTATACCTATCTGAAAACACTATATTTACATGCTTATTTAGCGGTGCTATGCTTGCTTATTTTTACGGTGCGCTAGTGTCATTAGCTGCCTACTTACATGTCAAAATAAAATAATATGTTATTGACTGTTCTCTAGAAATCGCAAATTGTTTGTATATTTCCTCAGCAACGGGGTAAATAACGCTTGTTTTTTTTACTATATTTGGATATTTTTAGTGGAAATATTTAAAAATGATTTCACCAAAGGAAGAAATATCACGTGAAGCGGCAAAAGTAAGTGCAGAATTACTGTCCAAAAAGTCACGTGAGAGATATGAAAACCAGTATCGCCTATTTTGCAACTGGCGCCAACAAAAGAAAGTTATAAATGTTTTTGTTCGTTAATCTTCAAAAATAAATGTTTCTTGACAATATGTGATTTTCAGGTAGATATAATGAAAAATATCGTTCATTACACGTCCATAAATGCTTTTTTCTACGACAACCTCGATAAACGTTCATTTTATAACCGTAACATCAATCATAAACAAGCACATTTTGTACAGAATTTCATTTTTGCATCGGTTGCTAGGCAAGTTGCTAAGCAACAAATGCGAAATGGAATATTTCGTGTTAGGTCTAGGTTCACTCCAAAATCACGACGACTACGGCTTGTCAAATTATGACGTCCAGCGACAAATTGATGAAATGTCAGCAGATCGTTTCTGTCAAAGTTTTAGTAGGTAACGAGTAATTTAATAGTTGTTTTCTATAAAAACTATTAATTAAAATGGAAAGTGCTAGTGATATTGACTTAGATTTGACACCTCCGAACATAATAGAAGCACCGAAGGTAACAACACTGAATTTATTACCGGAAACGTCGAAGAGTATGTATCAACGCGCCTATAAACTTTTTTTGGAATGGAAGGTAGATCAAAAGACAAAATCGTTTTCCGAGAACGTTTTAATAGCTTATTTTGGCGACTTAGCCAAAAAATTTAAAAGTTCCACTTTGTGGTCACACTTCTCAATGCTGAGAACGACTCTTAGTATCTATAATGATATAGATATTGCCAAATATTTGAAACTGAAAGCATTCCTCAAGCGGCAGTCTAACGGCTACAAACCGCAAAAGTCAAAGATCTTTACAGCAAATGACATCGATAATTTCATTGAACAGGCTCCAGATGAAATATATTTGGCAACAAAAGTTAGTTTTATATTTCCATTTGATGAAAAATATGTTCAAGTAAACTAATTTACATTGTAGGTTGCATTAGTTATGGGAGTAATGGGTGCATGTAGAAGACATGAATTACATCAAATGAAAATGACTCATTTCAATGATCTTGGTTCAGCTGTTTTAGTAACAATACTAGACAGTAAAACCAAAATAGTACGAAATTTTACTGTAACTGGCAAATTCTACGAAATTTATAAAAAATACGCAAATCTTCGCCCTCAAAATGCTAATGGTCTATGGTTTTTCATTAATTATCAAAAAGGAGAGTGTACCATTCAGAGAATAGGTCTGAATAAGTTTGGAGCTATGCCAAGTATTTAAAATTGCCAAATTACGAATTATATACTGGGCACTGCTTTCGCCGATCCTCCGCAACAATTCTTGTTGATGCTGGAGGTGACATAACCACGTTAAAACGCCACGGTGGCTGGAAATCTACTACAGTCGCTGAGGGATATATTGATGAATCGAAGAAAAGTAAGCTTGACATAGCAAATAAAATTGCAAATGCAATACAGAACATACCATCAGGCATACCAACGAATTTAGAAATGGAAAATCGTGAGAAGCCGTCTACTTCAACGTCGACAAATTATCAATTTCGAAAAGAATTAAGTATTCAGCAATCAAGTTCTCCAAATATGATATTCAATAATTGCACATTAACTTCAATCAGATACATACACACATTTATAGGCTTCTATTTCTGTGTACCTATTAGAAATAGCAATAAAGAAAATATTTACATATTTCTTCAATTTATATTTTAATTCTGATAGAAAGCCCATTAGCGGTGAATTCAGAGTAATGAAGTATCATCAGTTTATTTCTTTCAAAGTTTTTGCAATGTATGCATGTATTAAACGTGAACGATATGTTGTCATAGAAAAAGTATAGTATGCAACTCGCAACAAAATGACCATTTTGCACTCGTATGAATTGCAGCACTTGCCTTCGGCTCGTGCTGCAAATTTCATACTCGTGCAAAATGGGCATCATTTTGTGCTCATTGCATAATATACTATTTCCGTGCTTGCACGACTTCCCGTGGGAGGCGCACGCACGGAGAAAGCCTATTTTTTCGACTCCTAATGAAATATACTATTCCGTACGATTTCAAAATACTCGAATTATTCGAACGAATATGCATATTTTGTCCCAATATCAAGTTGCTGTATGTGAGCCTCCGATCACAAAACGTGATACTCAAGTTCTTAGACAATTTCTTTTCGGTGAAACCATTGTAGTTGACTTGTATTGCTCATACGGAGATATTTGAATGACACTGCAATACTCTGATGTGTCATTGAAGCAAAATGTCAAATAAACTGAGCTCAAAAAGGTATATGCGTGTGTTTCTGCAAATTTCATTTTGATCGTTCGAATCATATTGGTCCAAAGATATTGTGAAAATTTTGTAAGATTTAGTGGACTTCCTATATTCTTTAACTTTTGCGTATAACTTTTTAATTGGTTGACAGTAGCGAATGACAAGTTCATCCAAGGACTTTCTAAATTTCTTGGATTTTATATAATACTTAGTATTCAAAAAACTCCACCTATTGAATTCAGACAATATAATTTTTTTGGAATGCAACAATCTAATAAGGCGCTCTAACTATTCAAGAAATGGAGTTGGACTGAAACCAGTTGTAGCTCGTCTTTTGAGTAGTGAAATACTTAGGAGAATTCATGAATTAAACCACAGAAGAGGAAAACAGAAAAGTGCAGATGTGATTCAGGACAACCAAGACAATGCCAAAAACGTTCGGGAGCGCAAGGAGTGCCTTCCACTTTTTAGGGCAGCTGTAACACTGACAACCTCAACACCAGTGGGCTCAACAGATCCAAAAATCCTGCTATAATTGATAATTGCATCGCTGACAAAGAGTTTCATTGTTATTGTTGAACATTCAATCGGTACGTAATAAGGTAGATGAACTTTATATTTTTTTGAACAACATAACTTTCCAAACTTTGTCTTTCTAACAGAACACTGGCTAAGGTCTGGTGAACCCTTAAATTGTCCAAATTATGTAATAGCTTCCAAGTATTGTAGGACTCAATCACTACATGGGAACCATGATTCTAGTAAATGAAAACTCAATAAATGAGCTGACTTTAAAAATATTAAAAAAATATGAATACCTCTTAGTCGAAAAAGAATTTGAATTCTCAATAATCCATGACACAAAAATAATATTTATTTGATATGCATTTACAGAACACCTACGTGTAACGTTACAGCTTTCTTAAATAGATTGGAAGTTCTTTTGTCAAGCCTCCCAGTAAATTCTCAGCTTATTATAGCTGGAGACTTCAACATAAACTACGATGACAAGACGTCTACCTTCACACAGACCCTCAACACCCTGTTATTATCTTACAACTTAAAATGATAGTTCGTGGACCAACTCGAGTCTCACAACATTCATCCACCACCATAGATTATATCTGCACAAACCTGGATGAAAACAATCTGACTTGCGAAGTATCTCGGCCGGTCTCTCGGATCATGAAGCTATCATTCTAACATTTCCTATTCATTGTATAAATTCAAAAATAACTTCAAATTTGGTAGAATTTACAGCTCAAAAACTTTGATAATTTCAAACATAAATGTGATCAAATAGCATGGGGAGATATTATGTCGATTGTAGATTCTATAGGTGCCTTTCAAGAATTAGTAACCAGTGTTTTTGAGGAATGCTTTCCCAAACGGAAAATAAAATTGAAAAATATAAGCGTCGAATAGAGAACCTCCCCCTTTTTGGTTTCGTCGGTTAAAAATAGAAAACCATGGATCACTCAAGGCATTAAAATCTCTGCCAACAACTTGAGATCACTGCACTTAATACGGAAATATTTTTCCGATACATTTTAATACCTTACTTCAACAAAATTTCCGCGGTATTTACAGACGCGTAATTAAACAGGCAAAAGAAATTCATTACAAGAACAGAATAAACAAAGCTGATAATAAAATCAAAGAAAACTGGGCCATAGTAAATAGTCTGAGAGGTAAATCAAACTCCCTTCCAGAACAACACAGTATAAATCCCGAAACCCTCAATGATTTTTACTGCTCAATTGCTCAAAAATTAACAACAACCATCGTACCTACGTCAAATCCAATGGATTACTTACAAAATTTAAATCTTCACAATGTATTTCATATTGAAGATACAAATTTATTGGAGTTGAAAGAAACCTTGCAAGAATTAAAAAACAAAAATTCATCAGGCATAGACGAAATTTCTGTAAAAATTTTGAATAACCTTCCTGATTCCGCTTTAAATGCACTAGTCATGGCCATAAATAAATCTTATGCCCATGGAAAATTTCCGCAGTGCCTAAAAACAGCTCTCGTAATCCCTCTTTTCAAAGGTGGTAACTCAGAAGATCCAAGTAACTTTAGACCAATTTCTATTCTCTCAACAATCTCTAAAATTATAGAAAAACTAGTAAAAAAAAAGACATTAACTTTTCTCCATAGCTATGATATATTAACCAACTCACAATTCGGCTTTCCAGAGGCAAAGGCACAAATGATGCCATCTTTGCCTTCCTTGAACTATGTTTACACTCATCTCAATAATGGGAAGCCGTAGCCGCAGTGTTCTGCGACTTCTCAAGGCCTTTGATTGTGTAAATCATGAACTTCTCCTGCAAAATTGCACTGCTATGGTTTTAAAGGGTGAGTAATGACTGGTTTAGGTCCTACTTGAGCGATAGAAAACAATTAGTAAGTTCAAATGGAAAACTGTCACACACCAAAGATATCATATGGGTGTGCCACAAGGATCAGTCCTGGGCCCAATCCTTTTTGTTATACTTAAATGACTTAGTTACTCTCTCGATTAAAGGGAAGTTTACAATCTTTGCTGACGACACCACGCTTCTTTGGCATGGGAAAAACTCTTTAGATATGAAAGAAACTATTACAAAGGATCTGGAGGTTGTGAAACAATGGTGTGACGCAAACTTCTTGTGCTTCAATATCAAAAAAACAAATTTACTCACCTTCGCTTCTAAAATTGAAAATTTACAATTGAACGGAGATATCCTGGAAAATAAAACCAAACAAAATTCTTAGGAATGTATATTGATAATAAACTGAAATTTGACCATCACATTTCAGTATTAACAAAAAATTAGCATCAGGATGCTATGCACTCCGAATTATATCGAATGAACTAAGCTCATCTACAACAAACATGGTTTATCATTCACTGATAGAGTCTCACTTGATATATGGTGTTGCATTCTGGGGATATTGCAGTCAACAACATCTTTCACTCAGTTTATGTTTTACAAAAGCGAGCAATTAGACTTCTATGTAAGGTGGGTGTACGTGAGTCATGTAAACCATTGTTCGTGAGAGAAAAATTCTCACAGTTACTTGTATTTTCATTTTGGAATCTGTTTGTCTGATTCACAAAAAATACATTACATTAAAAGCACCGATACAAGCAAATTACTCAACCAGACAAGCAGCTGAATATAAAGTACCGCTCCCCATTCCAAAATCAAGTCTGACTAAGGATTCTTTGATTTATGAAAGTAAAAAGCTATACAACCACATACCCTACGAAATTAGAAAGGAAAGAAATTATATAAAGTTCAGATACCTTGTTAAAGAAGCCCTTGTAACAAAAGCTCATTACAATCTCGAGGAATACTACAATGAAGCTCTGTTGTGATTATTATTTTAATATACCTTTATTATTTTAATATACCTTTATAATATACCCTCCCATATATGTATTATCTAAACTGAAATTTTATTTTTATATTTTATCGTAACGACATGTGATCCTACTTTTAAATTATGTCTCTGTGTATATTTTTCTTTTTTCTTAGGCTTTCTGTCACTTGTGTCTGTATTTTTTAAAGTGTTATATTTTTTAAAGTGTTATACAATTTAGATTTTAAGAAGCTTTGTCAATAAGAAGGTTTTTTCTTGGACAATAAAGTATATTTCTCTCTCTCTCTCTCTCTCTATCATAGAATCGGGTAAATAAGTAGCGATTGTAAATTTCAATAAAGCAGAATTGCGGTACCCTAAAGCTATATTCAAATTTAATCTTTAATTTGATATAAAACATTTACAATTCAGAAGATTCATTAAGAGACATTCCCTCAAAATTCTTGGAGGCTGCCGATTCTATAAGTGGCCAGTTAGTTCCAGAAAAGTCTCGCTGGCGTTACGAGAAAGAATTTGCAGCATTTGAGTTGTTGTGTAAGGAGAAAAATACACTATCACTGAAAGAAGAGGTATTTATAGAATACTTTCACCACTAATCAAGAAATATTTGCCCGTGAACTTTGTGGTACTCAATAAATAAATCTTTACAAATAATTGTGGGCGTCTCAGGTTGGATGTCGTCGAATAAAAGTGCACTTTCATCGTACTTTTATCAGAAAATCCACAGGAAACCTTGTTTTGGTGCAAAATCTCAGCCATTTCAAAGTTTTGGGAGCAGTCCGTTCCTGACTTTGTAGCAAACCAGCTAACACATGCATTAAACTTCACGAAGGAACTCATTTGTTTCGTCAATCACCAAATCTTGGTTAATTTTCAATATTCCCTTGAAAAGTTATCGAAGAAAAATAATTTTCATTTTGTAACTTCGGGAGCCCGTAACTTAGTAACGAAGGATTTTAGGAAAAAAATTAGTTATATGAAGTATGTTTTGACCCCATCTATACATTCCCGAGAGGAAAAGAGAAAAGAGAAAAATGTAAAAAAAATATTTGACTGAAATCGACTTGAGCATGGTTGAATTCCGGCTCTTCCTTGTACTTGTTCGCGGACCTACAGTACTTACCAAAAGTTTGAAAATATCGATCCAAAAATATTACACGAAATTTATTGACATGGTTTTTTGAGTAACCTTCCACAGTCTGAAAATGAAAATATAATCAGGAAAGTGTAGATAGGGCAAACTAATTACTTCACCCCGATAAGTTACTGCGTTCACCAAATTATTTTCCTAAGAAAAATTATTCAATTAGTCAGTAACTTGCCGTATTCTGAATTTGCCTATCAAAAAAGTTGAAAAAAATCAAAAGATACTTCTCTATATATAGTTTATGATTGAAGTTTCGGGGACTATATCTGCCCCCGTTCTCAAAATCTTCTAAATCTCCTTTAATAGCTTAATTTGTTTTTTTCTCTTGCAGAGTCTTTGTAGCTTTTTCAATGGCGGATGTCAATTGAGATCTGCCAACAAATTTGAAAGTGACGTATTGTATTTGTCGATCATTATTAGATTCTGCCATTTTACATCGTTCAATAGAAGGTAACCATATGGCCATTTCAACAGAATTTGTTGAAAGCAGTTGTTATTGGAAGAAAATACAGCCGTTTCTATCAATTCTTCTTTCCAATAACAATCTTTGCAACAAATTAGTTGAAATCCATACATGTTACCTATAAGAAAAAGTGAGAAATGGCAGAATCAACTGAATGATCTGAACAACACCCCATATATCAAATGAGCAATACGTCACTTTGAATTTTTTTGACATCCCTCATTTTAAAAAGCTGCAAAGTTATTTATTATACAAGGGAAAACAGTATTAGATTTTAACTCGAAGTTGTATCCCGAAAGCTAAAATCTAATATTTTTCCCGTGTATCATACACTATTTTTTTTCTGTGACGGGAAAAACGACGATTTATTACAATATATTAAAGTGGAAATTATCGATGTGAAATTGGAATTTTTAAACTGGTAGGCTGTTGTACTTATAGCGACAATTAGACCTGCGTTGCTAAGAAACCTTTAAATATCAAATATCTGTCAATTTAATTCTGTGATTTAATTAAAATGCGAACTTAGTGATTGTTTATAGTTATTTTGAATAATATAAAGTTAAAATGTCTATTTCGAGTTTTCTCTGAGTCCACCGAGTTAGAGTTGTAGCGAAAGTAGTTCAAAATTACGAGCTAAATCGCGGAAAATGAGGAACCGCGTATTCAAGATTTATGGAATGGAAGATGAAAAGACATGCAGTTCTTTCGAGACGGTGTTATTGGCTTATTTTTCGGAACAGGCACAACAACAATAAGCCATCAACAGTGTGGTCATTATTCAATGATTAAATATGTTACAATCAATAATAATGTAGACATTTCAAAATATTTCAAACCAATTACATTTCGAAACAAAATGGGAAAGGTTACACGCCCAAGAAAGCTGCAATTTTTACGAGTACACAAATTAGTCATTTTTTAAATAATGCTCACGATGAAGTTTATTTAATGGCCAATGTTGTTGTTGTATTTCGTATTGCAGGAGCTTGTCGAATTTGTGAAATCAGCCAGGTAACATTAGATGATATGATGACTGACAATTGAAGTATAAATGATACTTGTAAATTGTCAACTTCATTTATACTTCAACTGTCAGTCATCTGTCACCACTTCTTCTTGAATTCAACATGACCTCCATAAGAGCCCATTTGGAATTTTAAAATGTTTTCACACTTATGTTTAAGTAATCATGATCAATTTTGATCAAAGTTTGAACTATATATGACTATACCAAGAGTGTTGTCTGTTGTGACATGTTATTTTATAAATTGCTGCAAGTGAAAGGGTTTAACCTCACTTTCGTAAGTACACACATGCCTATTTGGTTTTCAAATCTAATAATGTTCAATTTTAATTCATTGTAGAGTTCCTGATGAAGAGACAATAAATGACTCGAAAGCTTGAATAGAAAAAAGAGTTCTTTTATTTCCATACCCTTGTTGACTGCATACCCGAATTTAAAAAGGATTCTTCTTTAACTTAGACAGTCGTCCAACCTTCACACCTTTATATATATATATATATATATATATATCCGGGAAAAAATTACTCACTTTTTTACCGGGGAAAAAAGTAATTTCATAAAAAGTGATATTACCTGTCAACAGAGATAAAATGTCAAACTTTTTTCGCCTCACAGAAAAAAACATACTATTCAAACTATTGAAGGAGATTTGGAAGATTTTGAGAACGGGGGCAGATATAGTCCCCAAAACATCAATCAAAAACTATATAGAGAAGTATATTTTGAACTTTTACAATTTTTTCTATAAGCAAGTTACTGACTAATTGAATCATTTTTCTTCAGGAAATATAATTTGGTGAACGCAGTAACTTATCGGGGTGAACTAATTAGTTTGCCCTTTCTACACTTGTATAGATTTTCCTGATTATTTTTTCATTTTCAGACTGTGGAAGGTTACCTAAGAGAACATGTCAAGAAACGTTGTTCCTCCACAAAAAATCACATTCATTCAATAATTACACGAAATGATTTATTTGTTGAAAATATAAACAGGATGTTCATAAAATCAGATGTGGAATCATCTGCGACTGAAAGATAAACTTTAGCCGGGGAAGAAGTTGTTTTCTGTTAGACATTCACAAAAAATAACTTCATTTTAATCGTGGATTTTTCAATTCACAGAAAAATCTTTCTATCAATATTCAATTGAGAATGTTTCCCTTTTCAACATGAATACCCCACAAGAGGTTATCTTGACGATGGAAGATAGTGACTAAAGTTTATCTTTCAGTCGCAGATGATTCCACATCTGATTTTATGAACATCCTGTTTATATTTTCAATAAATCAATCTATCATACCCCATTACAGGTTTTAATGTCAGAAAACACTAATTTCAAAGTGTCTCTCCAAAAGAAATGATTCTAACTTTTTCCATCTTTGCAAAGTGAGATTGCTTCTTGAAAATTTGTTTCCCATTTCTTCCGGTCTTCCTGATGATCGTGGAAGCGTGAAATAGATTTTCGTCGACAAAAATGTATTGAAGACCTAGTGAATGCGATATCTCTCCTGCGTCAATGTTACGAATGATTTCTGGTGAGTACTCTCTTTTGGAAAACATTCTTCTTTGCCTCATTCATCTTTATGAGTTCTTAATTAAGACTGGAATAGAAAATCAAATAACTATCTGAATGAAAATGCAAATTTTCAATTTCAGATTTTTTCTTTTGAGTTAGGGCCTTTTCAGAATATCTATCAGATGTAGTTCAATGTCCAGCGTGGCTTTAGCCGGGGAAGTAGTTGTTTTCTGTTAGACATTCACAAAAAATAACTTCATTTTAATCGTGGATTTTTCAATTCACAGAAAAATCTTTCTATCAATATTCAATTGATAATGTTTCCCTTTTCTACACGAAATGTTTCTGAAAGTGAGGATATTGAACACAATTCCTGTACTATATCAATATATTTTATTCGTGCCAACCCGCCAAATTTTACAGTATCCAACATCAAACGGTGTTCGTTCGATTGATCGCGATTCCCCGAAAAAGCGATAAATTGGCGATATATGGTTACATCAGCTACTTGATTTTGTTCGAATTCGAAAGCAGACAAGTCTATCTTGCCGGGAGGGTAATGGGGTGTAAATAACGTTACCGAAGGGCAATTGGGCATTTGAAATGGAAAATAGGGTGCTGGTATTATTATTGTCATAATTATAGAGCGGGACAAAGAATATAATGACGGTAACAGAGGCAATGGAGCACTTTAAAACGAAAAAAAAATATCTTGCTATTTCTTCTGTATTAGCGCCTTCGTTTTATCAACATATAATTAAACGAATTTTGTTAAAAAGTTTAACGTTGAAATTTGGATGATATTTTCCATGTTGACAATAAACCTTTCAAAAACCTGTTTTGAATCATGGTTTACGACAATTTGTTTCAAACTCATGATATATTTGTTTATCGAATACGTCAACGTCTTCATCAATATTCCTCAACTGAAATTTGGAAGACCCAAAAAAACTTTTCCCAACTTTTTTTAGCTTCACTTGTTAGTTCGTTTGTTATTTTGGGTCAAATCTTGCAAGTGAATTTTGACCGACTTCTAGTCATCCGATTAATTTGAAATTTGGCAGGTGTTCATAAATCCGGTGACAATGCATTAAGAAATTTTTGTTAGAGAAAAAAAAACGAAATGGCAACTCCAAGGTGGCGGACGAGATTTGTAATTATGGTCCGATTTGATTCAAAATTGGTATGTGGGGATTTTCGGGATCGCAGTTTATAAATTTTCTGTCAAAATTGATAAATTGAAGATGGCGACCCCAAGATGGGGGACGAGTTTTCTGATTGTAGTCATATTTTATTCAAAATTTCAGGTTCGGAGATTATTAATTTTTTGTCAAAATCTATAAATTCAAGATGGCGGACGAGTTTTGTGAATATGGCCAGATTCTATTCAAAATTGGTGTGTGGGAGTTTTTGGGGTCGGAGATCATGATTCACAGGGAAGAGATCTAGTAATAACAATGCACTATTACAAATGAACAGATTAAGGCGAACTAACTATACAGTGTGGCCCATTTGAAATGGAACCACCCCTGTAGAAAACGCATTTTTCAATCATTCTCAATTTTTTTTTTAATATTAAGCATTAAAAACTGTATCTTGACACAAATTTTCATAACTTTAGTTTCATTTCCAAGGCACTCTATGGTTTTTTATCTTTGTCAAAAAGGGCAAAAGTTTATTAGGCAATTTTTGTTTCAAATTTTGACTACACCTCTGGATTCGTAGTCATTGTGAATGGAAACCATCAAAATTTCATAAAAAAATATTGGTTAACAACGAAGTTACAACAACTTTAATTTTGGAAACAAAGTATTTGATTATAATGTTTATTCAGATAATAGACATATTTAAAATCTGGCAACACTGCCGATATAAAGTAGAACACCAGTGAATTTGTACAGCGAAAATCCGAAGTCAATAGCTCATTCCGTTCTACAGTTATAACTCCTGAAAGTATGGTAATGAGAGCGATTTGTGGTGGAAGCGATTTTTGGTGGAAGCGATTTTGTAATAAAAATCTGACTACGCCACTGGATTTGTAAATTATATTTCCTTAAAATAATTTATTTAAGTTTAGGTTATAAATGTATTCGAAAATAACAGAAAATTAAAAATTCATTCTCAGGTTATGCAGTCTTCCATAGCCGATAAAAACGAAATTAACCGAATCAAGTTTTAAAGTATCAAAATTATTT
Source organism: Gonioctena quinquepunctata (assembly GCA_018342105.1). NCBI lineage: Eukaryota > Metazoa > Arthropoda > Insecta > Coleoptera > Chrysomelidae > Gonioctena > Gonioctena quinquepunctata. The sequence goes on along the minus strand of JAFIRS010000621.1, from coordinate 346,280 downwards.
ATTGAATTATAAAACAGAAAGCAGGACATAAAATGTTCCTTTGAATTCTGCAAAACTCAATTGAAACAAGCTTTTAGAGAAGGTATCAATAATTTGAGGAAAGCTGAACTAATACATTAGGCATAGGTATTGTACTAAATCAATAGTAGGCTGTGATTTAGTACTCCACAAATCGCTCACATTACCATACTTGTAGAACGGAATGAGCTATTGACTTCGGATTTTCGCTGTACAAATTCATTGGTGTTCTACTTTGTATCGCAGTGTTGCCAGATTTTAAATATGTCTATAATCTAAATAAAAATTATAATCAAATACTTTGTTTCCAAAATTAATGGTTTCCATTTATAACAATTACGAATCTAGTGGTGTAGTCAAATTTCAAAACAAAAATTGCCTAATAAACTTTTGCCGTTTTTGACAAAGAAAAAAAACCATAGAGTGCCTTGGAAATGAAACTAAAGTTATGAAAATTTGTGTCAAGATACAGTTTTTGATGCTTAATATCAAAAAAAATATTTTTGAGATTGACTGAAAAATGCGTATTTTACAGGGGTGGTTCCATTTTAAATGGGTCACACTGTATAAAGAGCAAAAACTTAAATAACTAATAAAAAAACCTTTTTGAAGATAAGCTTTTTTAGGCCGTGTACTAACACGTATAAACTAAGTTTAAGTCATCGCTGACAAAGATTTCATTATTTTTTGTCAAATTATTTGATTTCAAAAAGCTTGTCGCGCGAATTGTAATAAAATTAATACTACGACAAGTTGTTACTTACCAACCAACAATTGTCCAATTAAATTAATTGGCACCTACTTTTTACCCGACTAGCGAAGCAAAAAGGACGGCTATGATTTTGACCGGTAATGTATGTAGGTATGTATGTATGTATGTTCTTTGTTCCCTCATAACTTCTAAACTACTCATCATAATTTGACAAATGAGGTATCGTTAGAAGCGTCTTAATCGTCCGCTAGTTATAGGCTATGTGACGTCACATTGAATTAATAACATGATAACATAAAGTCATGAACTATTTTTTTTAATGATGTCGTGGTGGGTATCAAATGAAAGGTCTTAATTATCACATTTAAAATATATATATATATATTGTTATGTTGGGAAGGACCAGTAATATATTTTAAAAGATGAAAAAGAAAAAAATTCTCAAAAAACCACAAAATAATAAATATTTAATAGTTAGTAATTCATGAGAAATTGTTTTACAGTTTTTTGAGATTCTACTTCCCTTATGAAGCCTCTGTAAAATATTGATAGGTAAAAATATGCAAATACTATAATGCAATCATTTTCATACATTGTCAAAATGATTACAACCTATAATTGTTTAAAATACAACATAAAAGTCTAGATTTACAAAATTATTCTGAATTAAATGTGTTCAACAAAATTATAAGCTTGAAACATACAGTATATGAAATTGCATCTAACTAAAATAGCCAATGGGAGATCAAGGAACTTCTTGATCACAATAGCGAATCAGGGAACAGGATGGTCAGATAAAAGATTTCAAATTGTGGAAAAGGAGAACAGAGAAATGTCAAAAATAATTATCATCAAATATTGTATTTAGTTTATAAGAAATGTAAAATATATTAGTTCATGAGTTTTTTCAAATAACACCAAAATAGTGAAAGTTCGACAAGAAAGTGCGCGATTTTGAAAATTCAAATAAAAATGACAAAAGAAAAATGGTATCCAGGTGAAGAGAAAACAAAGCCAGGAGGAGATTGAAAAAAATTTTGAAGAGAAGCCAGGTACAAAAATTGGAAAGAAAGAAATTTAGGATTTTATTAATGAGAAGGTAGTTTTTCAACAATAAAAAACCAATACAACTCTGAATAATCTCGACACAAAATAAAAAGGATAAAAGAAGATTACCTTTTTGGTTCTCCACATGAAAACTTGCCAAGCTTTTGGTTTTGGGGTTCAAATGGTGAATTCCTGAGAGTAGTGGATGAAACAGGAATTCAGATTATGCCAGGTATTGCATCACCGACATTCCAGTTCCAGGTATAAACTCTTTTAGTGCACATCACAAACTGAATCACTTCACAAAATAACTAGTATATCTGAAGAACTCTATGATTTGGTATTGAACTATAAAAGATTTCTTCCAACTCAAAAGAAAAAAGTGAGGTTATATTTACATATGTTTTACCATTATTTTATGAAAATTTGTCAATTGCTCATAGTTATAAGTTATCTATCACAGGCCAGGTTAATATAAGTTCTCCTAAATAAAGGAAATACTGGTTTTTGATAATTTCTAGTTTATTTTCCACAATGATATGCTAAAATCTCACTTATAAACGCTGAACTGAAATAGTTCGAGTGACATCTAGACAGGCAGTGGCTCTGTTGCCAGTACCGACTCCTGAGGCGAAGGCGTACCAACTGAGATTAGTCGTCGTAAGAAAAATAATTATAATTGGTAACAACGTGGCGAGAAAACAGTAACGTTAGTTGGCAATTATTATTTCATAACAATTTGGCAAAATTCAGTGATTGATATTTCATAACAATTTGGGTTCTCAACGTGGAGCTGAGTAGCCAAAATAAGAATTAGAAATAAACCAAAATTGAAAACAAAAAATATTCTCAAAGTCAAATAATATTATACAGGGAAAATAAAAGTTGACAATTTTAGAAGAATATTTTTAACATTATCATTACATTACAATTGGTTCCCAAAGTAAGGGCAAAAATAACAGCAATTGCTCGCGGCTTTGCTTGCATGCACCCGATAATTGGGAATAAATTATAAAATCACGCCTTTTCAAACCTACCCAAAATACATATAAAAAATATGTTTTTCATTATGGGCTATGGCACACATGTTGGAATGATATAAAAAAAACAAAACGTGTGTAGTAATAATGACATAAGCTAAGGTTACCTCCACGCGGTATATTACCTAGGTACATGTAAAACAATAAAACCTAAACAAAGAAAAATGTCAAGTAGCTCTGCAAATACTTCATCACGAAATTTGAACCCCAAAGTAATTTAAATAGAAAGTAAGTTCAAACCCGACTACTGAAAAATCACGCTCTAAAAAGTATGAAATAAAAATAAGTTCAAAAAGTAAACCCGATTACTGAAAAATCACGCTCTAAAAAGTACGAAATGAAAATAAGTTCAAAAACTAAAAAAAACCCGTTTTAAAAAGTATGAAACAAGAAAATGTTCTGATCTGAAATTGTTATGTACAAACTATTCAATATTTAACGTCTATTAAATAAAACAACTTACACGTAATATACCGGGGACACAGGATATCGGGCCACCCCTGTAACTTCTGCATTCGTGAACGGATTTTTCTGAAATTTGGTACAGTTATATAAGCAACCATTTCGGATTTGATCACATTACAATCCAATATGGCGGACTTCCGGTTCTTCTGGAAATGCCAGTAACTTTGTTTTTTAAAATGGAACACCCTGTATATTTTTACATATTCAAGTTCAACAGGCCAAAACAAGTCCAAACCTTATGTCAAGTGTCATTTTTTTTTAACAATTGAAATTAATGTTTTTTTTTATTTTACCTCGTGGATAAATAGATTTGGTCGAAGCTATTCACAATAAGTCCAAATAACAGAAAAACTTAATTTTTTCTGAAAAATTATTTTTTGTGTCACTTACTGGTTACTCAATTCAGTCACATCACATTTTGAACAAAAATTAATTTTTTCAAATGAAACCCCTTTGGGCCACCTACGTGTCTTTCTAGAACATTCATTAAGGAAAAAAATTAAATATCATTTTTGTATTTCGGTGCAGAAACAAATTGTATAAATTCAAAAATCTGACAGTTCGAATAATTTTTCAACTTAGTAAGCTGTGAATCTTGTCAACTAATTACGTAAGTTATACTTATAAGCACGATAATGATGTTTTTTTTGAATTTTTCTTGCGTTTCCCGCGTCGAAGCGGTTGGATCAAAATCGACATAAGCAAAACATTCATTTCTGCCTCCTCACTTACGATCATCTTCTCCATTGTTGGGTTCTTTTCGAAATCTTCTCTCCACATTTTTGAAAAAAGTTCTTTGTGGGTGTCTTCTGTGTGGGTATCGTTCAGCGTATAACTGACAAGCGGCGACAATGTTTTCAAGACATATTCCGTAAATGAATAACATATCAACCTGTCCACTTCTTGTGAACCTATAATTTTGATTTTACATTTCTACTAAACTAATTCCCGGAAGTTAACTAATTTTCGAGAGTTGAAAGGAAAGATGACAGCGAAACACAATTAGTTGACAAGATTCAGAAATGTTGTTTTCCACAGCTTACTAAGTTGAAATATTATTCGAACTGCAAGGAAACTCATGAACTAGTTGTAGATTTTTTAATTTACACAATTTGTTACTGCACCGAAATACAAAAATGTAATTTTTTTCCTCAATGTATGTTCTAGAGAGACAGGTAGGTGGCCCATAGGGGTTCCATTTGAAAAAAAATAATTTTCGATCAAAATGGTGATGTGACTGAATTGATTAACCAGTGACACAAAAAATATTTTCAGAAAAATTAGGTTTTTCTGTTATTTGCGACTCATTGTGAATAGCTTCGACCAAATCTCATTTATCCACGAGGTAAAATAAAAAAACAATTTTAATTTCAATTGTTTCAAAAAAGTGACATTTGACATTGGGTTTGGACTTGTTTTGACCAGTTGAACTTGAATATGTAAAAATGTACAGGGTGTTCCATTTGAAAAAACAAAGTTACTGGCATTTCCAGAAAAACCGGAAGTCCGCCATATTGGACTGTAATGTGATCAAATCCGAAATGGTTGCTTATATAACTGTACCAAATTTCAGAGAAATCCGTTCACAAATGCAGAAGTTACAGGGGTGGCCCTGTTGTGAGCACTCCTTATCAAGTATTTTAAATATAGCCATATGTAAACTGAAACTGAAGAATGCCAATAAAATAAATCAATTTTCGTTCGAAATAAAAAACGGTCGCATTAATAGTAAAATTTATATGACAACTCATAAAGTCGAATACTTCCTCTATTAATTGTGTCGGCACCTCAATCTAAATTCCAATCCTATGTTCAGACCTTCATAACTAATAGTACGCCGGGACAGATGAATGACCGCGGTCTCTTAGAAGCAATAATAGGTTTGGTGATATATCATGGCGGCGTGTCAACTCAAACGAGGCAACTTGCCGACTCATTAAATATATTTGATTGAGTGCGGGCGGCATTCGTTTGAATACCAACACTATATATATAAGATTTTCCCTACTAGAACTCTCTCTACTCTCTTCGCTCTTCATTCAGAATCCAGTCGTCGATCTAGTCAGTCAGTACAAAGCTAGTTCAGCTTCATTATGAAGCGAATAAAAGTAAAGTTTAATTTCAATTAGCGAAGATGAAGTCTCATCTTCCTACTAGTAGTAAGCGTAGACTCCGTAGAGTTTATCTGAAGTAGCAAATTAATCAACCATATGCAGAATCATTGTGGAAGTGTAATTCATCCGAATTCATCTCAGTAATAACTAAATAAAAGGAATTAATATTTATCAAGAAGCTAAATAATCATATTGCAACAAGTGAACGCGTAATATTATTCGGAAATAAAACGGAATAATTAAGTCTTGATTTAAATATTGTGCATCACTTCAGTGGACGGTAAGAAATCAAACTGTTTATTTGGCAAGGTATATATGTATAGTGTTATAAGAAAATATTTCATTATTGATTTCATAGTAAAAGAAATTATTGATTCAACAAAGGTAAAATTATTATCAATTGTTTAAAATAACTGAAGAACAGTTATTTTAATTGTCAACCTATATTTGTTTCTCATTTTAGATTACTGTTTATTCAATCTCATTTTGACTTTCTATACATTTTCTCAGTAAATTATACCAGGTGTATCAATAGTTGTTTTTATATTTTAGAAAATACATATATATATATATTATTACAAGTCCTAATTGTATTATTATTTCGAAACGATTTGAGATTGGTCTTTGTACTGTCAAATTAAGTTCCCTCGCTTCATTACATACTGGGAGAAACAAGATCTCAAGCCGCTCTGGGAAATTGTTCCGTTATTGGTCAATAGACTGATAACACTCAGTATGTTATAACAAAAGGTGGACAGGTGTGGTCTTTCAATAAGAACACCCTGTACGTCTTATATCAGCCCGATATCCTGTGTCACCCGGTATATTCACAAAGTTTTTCGATTAACGTATGTTATACGTGCCACGTATACATCTGGTGTAAAGAATCTCAAGATATCTCACGAGCTCGATATTGATTGATGGCTCTTTCCATCATTTTTGACATGACAGGCAATAGGACGATAGGCATAAAGTTTAGATAGATAAGCTTTATTGTCTCAATGAAAACATTTGTCGACAAAATGAAAATTATCACTTATGTGTTGACAGTTCTAACAACCATTCAAATTTTGTGATTTTGTGTCATATGAAACAATTTCACCCAATCAGGTCAACATTACACTGATTCACAATCACTATGACAACACGATTGAGTTTGACAACTTCATTCCAAATAGATTTCAAAATGTCACGTTTTGGCAATGCGAATATTCAAAGTATAAATGCGCTAATCAAAGAAAAAATTCCCAGGAATTCAACCTACAGTCACAAATATATTTGGGGAATATTTATGGAATTTTGCTGCGAACAAGAATATGAATCAAATGAACATAGAAGCTTAGAAGAATTGGCGTTGATACTGAAAGATTGGGCGGTCAATATGAGAAAGAAAGACGGTACCGAATTTAAAGAAGCAACGGTGAAGACAATGTGGAACGTTTCGTGCAAACCTTTGCAAGAAAAGTACTATAATGACTATAATATTATGATTGACCCGTTTAATAATATAGTATTTGAACCAGCCCGAGATGCCCGCGAAGCAATCAGGAAGAAACTACAAGCAGATCCATGTAAACGTAAGTCCAGTTCAGTTTCGTTAAATTTGTCTGAAGTTAACAAAATAATATTGCTATGGGATGAAAATACTTCTGAAGGTCTTATGCGTAAATTTTACAATATTGCTGCTGTAGAATTACCGTGGCGAGGAGGAGAGGCAGTTGCTTGTCTGGTGGATTTTTTCAAATCGAGAAAAATAACGATGACTCTTCAACAAATCGCTTTGAATACAATCCGGTGTTCAGTAAAACGTGCCAAGGTGGTTCTAAAAGCTGTACAAGTAGTAAATGGTTGGTTTCCAGTAGTGAAAGACAAAGCTGCCCTGTACGTCTTTTTCATAAACTGATACCAAAACGAGGCGACAATATTACCTCACCACGACTGTTCTAAAACCAAATCGACAATGGAAAAATGAAACTGACAAATGGTACGATAATGTACCTGTTGAAAGAAATACAATAAATGGATTGACTAAATCTGCTGCTGAGGCAATTGGCTTGAATGTAAAGGACAAAAAGATAACAAATCACTCGAATAGATCAACTGCTGTTAGCGAATTGGCAAAAAGTTGTGTAGAAGAACAACAATTGCTGAAAATTACTGGTCATAGCAATCAAAATTCTATGAAACCATACTTAAATCTCGATCAAGAATACCACAACAAGATCATAAATATTATGCATGGTAATAGATCTTCTATAGTAGAGAACAGCAACGGATCTGATGTTAAGTTAATTTTAATAATTGTACTTTCACTAACTGTAGTCTTAATAAATAAATAATGTTTCATTGTGTTGAGTTATAAATTTTTTGTCAAAAAATTTTCCGCCGAATATCCCTCGGACATTGACAAATGCCTCATAATTTTATGACAAAATTTCTCAAGCTTGTTGCTTGGTAACGAGCTTTCGATTGTCATGAAATTATCTCGTCTATTATCGATGCCCTAGGGATATTACTACTGACAATTGAATAAAATGTACATAGATATTTTAATACATTACGATCACATGTAGATAAAAACACTAATTCTAATAGTAAATTATAAAATTACAAGGAGCACATAAACAAAGTGAAATGTAAGATTTATCACAGAATATAGAAGGACTAGAATGCGTGTGCAAGATATTCCTCCAAATTGTAGAAGCATTTCCCCATGAGAAGTGTTTTAAGTGACTTTCGGAAATCTTTCATATCGTTAATTTCTCTGATTTGATTCGGTAAATGATTATAAATCTGCTTGCTAAATCAAAGACTGTTTCGTAAGAGCAGAAGTGGGAAGTGGTAAAGCAAGTTTTTTTTCCTGACGTGTATATCGGTTAGAGTTGGAATTTTTCCCTGTATTTGTGTATCAAGCAAGCTGTCTCTCTGTAATATTGCAAGATTGGGCAATTAATATGCGAAAAGGCAACGGAGAAGACTACAAAGAAGCGGTAGTTAAAATAATTTGGAACACCACCGCTAAAATGCTACAAAGTAAATATTATAACGAATTCAATATTGTATTTAACCCTTTCACCGACGTTCAGTTTGATTCATCACGAGCTGCACGTAATGCTAAACGAATAATCCTACAAGCACAACCCGAAAAGAGAAAATCTAGTGCATCAGCTCTCAATAAATCTGAAGTATTTGCAATGGCCAGATTATATGACTGAAAATGAACTGGAAGGACTTAAGAAGGAAATTATATCACATTTTGGCGTTCGAATTAGCTTGGCGCGGAGGAGAAGCAGCTTACTGCAAAACCACTTATTTCGTATCTGAAATTGAAAATAATGGAAAAGAATCTGGACGTATCGAGTATAATCCTCTATTTTCGAAAACAATAAATTTTCGAAAACAATAAATTATGTGACAGTAAATGGATTACGCCTAATATTTTAGAGGAAGATATTTGCCCAATACGTTTATTTAAAAAGTTAATGAAAAAACGAGACACTTTTATAACAATGGACAGAGTATTTCTTACACCAAATCCCTTTTGGAAGAAGAAGAATTCTAAAGGTTGGTGTCAAAATTAATCACTCAAATCGAGCGGCAGCAGTTAGCGAATTAAGTAAAAGCGGAATTGAAGAACAAGCTCTAATAAAAATAACAGGAAACAGCAATTCATCATCAATAAAACCATACTTACAAGTTGACAAAGAGTATCATTCGAGCATTATTCAATCAATTCGTTTGGAAAAAGGAAAAACTTCAACATCTACTACAGAAACGATTAGCTGTGGCACCCGCAGCGACATCACTGTTCCTAGTATGAATTTCAATGACTGCGTTTTTAATAATTGTACATTCAAATAAAAGTGTGTTTATTTTTAATGTTTCATAAATAAAGTTTGCATTGATATGTTTCTAAATTTCTTATTCATTAGATTGTCCTGCCGAATTACACTCGATGTTTGTATTGATATCAGGTAAATTTGTGTTCTTCAAATTCTAAACTGTTTCCTTTAGCAATTTGACTCGAAAAACTGTCAACCTAAAAACGCTCCAGTTTTTCTCGTCTAATTGCTGGGCAACAGTTTCTCATTTAACAACCCAAATTTACCCGATAAAATACAAACCTCTCCTGCAATTATAATTGAAAATTAATTTCAAAGCTCGTTTCTGGAGAACAAATATACTTTGGAATAGAACCTGACTGCAAGAACCCCAGAATGGAATTCCATACCGTAAGTGAGACTCAATGAATGAGTAGTATGCCGTTAAAAAAGCCGACATTCCAAGTTCGCGGGATATTACATTGACAGCGTAGTAACCGGAGGACATCTTTTTTTTAAGGCCATAATATGAGACTCGAGCTTCAGATTTTTATCAATATGTACGCCAAGAAATTTTGTTCCAGGCTTGCTTTTAATCAGTTCAGGGCCTAAGGGTACTTCTTCTAAATCGAACTTGAACGTGACCCAATTTGTTTTTGTGATGTTCAATGTCAGCTTCACAACACAATTTGATTTAAACTACATCTGCAGGAATAGTTTGAACCAAAGCAGTACGATCTTCATTTCGCCAGAGGATTGTGGTAACGTCAGCAAAGAGTGTGAGGTGTCCAGAGATAACTAGTTCAGCTATATAGTCAATGTATAGGAGAAAGAGGATGGGACCTAGAACTGAGCCCTGTGGGACTACTCGTAATATTTTGTCTAACTCAGAGGTATTGTTGCCTCGTATAATTATTTGCTTTCGATCAGTAGGGTAAGATCTGATCCAGTCTAGTGCTGATTCGCGAAAACCGTAATGTTTCAATAGTATTTCATGACTCACACAGTCAAAAGCCTTAGAAAGATTAAGGCGCATGTATACTCTTTCAAAAAAATAAAAAATTGCATTGTTTGTATATTTGTTGTTTTGAAAACCGAACTGTTCAGGCGTCAATATATTGTGTCTCTGCAAGAAACCCATCATTCTGCATTTTACCAGTTTCTCGATGATTTTTGACAGTGTTGATAATACTGAGGTAGGCCTGAAGTTGTTTGGATCATCAGTGGCACCTGTGGAAGAACCCCCTATCTTTTATTGGGAAATACCGAAATAAATATCTTAGAAATTTTACTCGTCAATTTAAAAAACCAGCATATATGATTTTTTTACTGTGGCACTATTGAGAAGTTAAAACGAAACGAACTGAAACCTAAATATATTCTCCAAAAGAGTAGTAAGACATTCAATTTCCCCACCCCAAGCGTATTCAAAACCAGTTCGCATTAATTTTTCAAACGTCTGGATTGTGACAGAAAATGGACTTTTTTGAACAGCATCTTTGCTTTTGTAAGAAGAGTATATGCCCCGAAGAAACGGTCGATAACCCGCTCGGAAAGCTCACGCGCATGTTCGACCTGTTGCCGGCTTGGTCCATAGGGATGTTGCTGGATGAATACTCTTTGAAATGAATTGCATTTATTGCAACTATTCGCGTCCCATTTATGGCTATACTTAATGACTCTATGGGGGATCTAGTGATGTGCCCGAACAGTGATGTGGTGTGAAGTGATCGTGTTGAATGAAAGGATCGCTGATTTTGGGGGGTGAGTGGTTGGCGGTTTTCCATTTTCACGGTTGACGTCATACTTTGTTGTGGGTGGCGTGGTTGAACCCATTCCATTTTTTCATTATCCCTGGTTTGTGAAAAGGGGCTCGTTATTATCGTGGTTTAGCTGTAGTATTACGAAATTTAGGTCCGTTCTCAATGGGAGACGTCAAAAGAAGGTACTTCCTTTAATTCCTTTTGAATATATCGTTGGGGTGAATGGGTAATACCGGGTGCATGTATTATTTGTGTCACCAGAGAGGAAGATTCTTGAATCCGTTCTTGGTGAAGAAATATACAGCTATCATTATATGTAATGGAATATTATTGCTATATCAAATAATGTTGGAAAATATTTGATTTATAAAATTATGAAATAATGGTCGATTTGGATTTTTTGAGTTATGAAAATTCAGTAGAAGGTTATATTCCATATTTTAATCATCAGTGATTTGATGGACAATTCCATTCTCCGCCTCAAACTAGGCTTTTTTATTTATCTAATAGCGCAATTCGTAATTATCTTCTCATGAAATTACGTATAATGCTTCAATATTGAGTTTTGGTGTTCCTCAGGGCTCCATCTTAGGACCCCTACTCTTTTCTATACACCGTGACCGGAAAGTTTATATCACCAGAGATAATTTTTTTTGAATAATAATAATAACAGTTCCTCAACCTTTTTGACCTCAAGCAACACAATACCGTTCAAAACAACCGTGATAGAATCTTAGATTTGTTTCTCAGTAATTCCAGTGGAATAGATATAGAAAGATGCGATTTTCCTCTTACAAATGAAAACCACCTCGCTTTGTTCTGCTCGTTTAATATCCAAAATTCCGAACCATATATAAAAACATTCAATGCGCAATACAACTTCAAAAAAGCCGACTTCCAGAAACTATATAACTCTTAAAGAAACAGATTGGAGTTCTTTGTATGGTTCGAATGACGTTAATTTCGCTACCGAAGAAATCGAAAGATTAATGCATGTTGCAGTGACTAAATGTGTACCGCTTGCTAGTAAGAGCAGAAACATTTATCCACCCTGGTTCAACAAGGGTATAATAGATAATATAAAGGAAAAGGACAATCACCGAAAGATGTACAAAAAAACGGGGAATCAATATAACCAGCAAATATTTATGCACCTGAGAATTAAAATAAAACAAGACATCAAATTAGCACATGAACAATATGTACGTAATACAGAAAATAACATAAGCAACGATGCTTCAAACTTTTGGAAATACATCAATAGTGTAAAAAGTAACTCGAATACATTTGGTACCATGACATACAGGGGTGATCATTTGTCAAAAAAATTATCATATTGTAAACGCTTTCGCAGAACATTTTGAAATGTATATGATCAAACTAGCGCCACTTATGATATGTCATTCAACGATTCTAATATCATCAATAATATTTTAAACATAGTATAATGAAGACATTCAGAGTGCTATTAAAAAACTTAAACCAAAAAAGTCGGTCGGGCCTGACAAAATCCCTCCATATGTGTATAAAGGATGTATGGAGTTCCTAATCGAACCGCTAAGCCTACTTTTCAATCTAAAAATACATCATCCGTTTTTCCTGAAGCATGGAAATATACAAAATATGCCCTATTTTCAAAAGTGGAAATAAGAGTGAAATTGTAAACTACCGACCAGTATGTTTAATATGTGTACCTAGCAAATTGTTCGAATCGATCCTATATGACAAAATTTATTCACATGTTTTACCATGCATCCAAGATGCACAGCATGGTTTTATGAACACTAAGTCTACTGTTACGAATCTGATGGTATTTTCCCAGATAGTCAATGAAGTGGTGGATAATAGAGGCCAAATAGACGTTGTGTACACCGATTTCGCCAAAGCCTTCGACAGGGTGAACCATGACATTTTGTTGACTAAACTGAATTCTTTAGGTCTATCGCTCAACCTGTTGAAGCTTTGTATCTCTTACTTAAGGAACAGAAAACAGTACGTGGTATATAAAGGTGAATGTTCAAAAATGTTTCCCACTTTATCCGGAGTGCCACAAGGCTCCAACTTGGGCCCATTATTCTTCTTGTGTATGATTAACGATCTTCCCGAAACTATCCATCACTTACAAAACACTGGGTTTCGTTATAAGGAACTCGTGCCATTTCAAAAGAGAAAACACCCTTATATATCTTTATAATGTCTATGTTAGAAGTATTCTGGAATATGCTTCAATCATCTGGTCTCCCTTGTATTCAGAACATAAAAACAATATCGAAAAAGTGCAAAAAAAATTCTCCGATATCTATATTTAAAAAAATACGGTATCTATTATTTTGATATCCCATATGACACTTTGCTCACTGAGTTCAAATTCAAAAAACTTGAAAGTAGAAGGACAATTGCAAGTATACTATTTCTATATAAACTGGTCAACAATCAAATCAATTGCACGCAATTACTAAGTATGATTTATTTTTATGTCCCTCAATTTAATAGGAGAAATATGAATGAATTATTCCGGTTATCAACTCCACGTTCCAATCTTGGCCTACGAACTCCCCTGTATAGATTATGTCTCACAGCAAACGAATACCTACACAACGTAGATATATTTTTTGAAACCTTCTCTAGTTTTAAGCGAAAGATATCAGTTTTATTTCCATGTTGAGTACTTATATTTATGTTTATCATTATCACCAATATTACATACTGAATTTTCTGAATTCTCTTAACTTTTCATTGTATGAATAACATTTTATGTTCTTGTTTTTTCTCTTTTTATCTTTTCTTTTCTCGCTACATGAACAATTATGATGGGTATATGTAACAAGTACATTTCTTCTGTTTATTCAACTGCTATGTTAATATCTCATACAAACATGATGATTGGAGACATTGCTTACTTCTCTCATTTTCTTTTCTTTCGATTTAAAATTATTCAAAATGTATCCTATTCACTTTAAGCTTTTGTTTTTATTTTTAAGTGTCTTACAATAGTAATCATGTAATATGGCTATCTCTAAGAATTTCGATGTAACAGTGATTATCTGTAATCTGTAATTGGATTTATTCTGTTGATTACAAAATAAATAAAATAAAAAATAATAATAATATTAATTACTTAGATTGATCATACAAAATGATATAGGAATCGTCAATAAATTGAGTACATTTGTCTGGAGCATAAAGAGTTATGAAGCGTTCACAAATATAAGATATTAAAAAAATATTAAAAAATATTGAAAAATATAAAAAAAATATTGAACAATTATGGGTATACTTTAAAATATATTACATACTAAAAATAGGTGTACATTCAACCAAATATGGTTAAATATAATCATGTTAGATTTTCCTTTCAAGAAATTCATTCACAGAACAGAAACTCCATTCCATTATCTTCAACTTTTCTTTTGAAAATTAAAAAAGATTATAATTCCTTTATATCTGGGAGCAGGCAAGTAAAGGCTGCTACAAAAGGCGATTTTTCAAATATTTGAGTGCGATGTTGTTTAAGTCTCAGTAAACTTCCGCTCCTTGTAGGGTAGGTATGAAGATCACGATTTGTTTCAAATTCGGATACATGTTTCTTTACATATATGATACAATGCTAAATGTAAATGGCAGGTAGTGTAAGAATCTTGTATTTTTTTAAAATAGGTCTACATGATTCTGTATAACGTAGACCATATATGAGTCGAACTCAACATTATACTGCACTAGAAATGGATAAAGCTTATTGTAGATACATTTATCCACTATTTTACTAATAACACAATCAATTGTTGGTGAAGAAATATACAACTGTGATTAGATGTAACCGAATATTATCGCTATCTCAAATAATGCCGAAAAATGTAGATTTATTAAATTGTAAATCATGGTCGATTTTAATTTTTCGGCACTAGCATTGCTTTTTAGAGTTATGAAAAATTATTATCATATTTTGATTAACAGTGATTTGATGGACAATTCCATTGTTTGTCTCAAACTCAGCTTTTTTACACGCTTTATATTAGCTTCACTTGTATGTTTGTTTGTTTGTAACCGACTCCTTTGGGCGCGATTTTGACCCACTTCCAGACGTCCGAATGATTTGAAATTTGGCAGGTGTACATAATTTCGGTGACAATGCATTAAGAAATTTTTGTGAAAAAAAAAACGAAATGGCGGCTCCAATATGGCGTACGAGTTTTGTGATTATGGTCCGATTCGCTTCAAAATTGGTATCTGAAGGTTTTAGTGGTCGGAGATTATGATTCTTTTGTCAAAATTGAAAAATTTAAGATGGCGTCTCCAAAATGGTGGACGAGTTTTGTGATTATGGTCCGATTCGATTCAAAATTTGGTATCAAGGGGTTTTTGGGGTCGGAGATATTATGATTCTTTTGTCAAAATTGAAAAATTTAAGATGGCGGCTTTAAAATGGCGGCCGAGTTTTGTGATTATGGTCTGATTCTATTCAAAATTGGTTTGTGGGGGTTTTTGGGGTCGAATATTATGATTCTTTTGTAAAAATTGGAAAATTCGAAATGGCGGCTTTAAAATGGCGGCCGAGTTTTGTGATTATGGTCTGATTCTATTCAAAATTGGTAAGTTGGGGTTTTCGGGGTCGAATATTATGATTCTTTTGTGAAAATTTGAAAATTCAAGATGGCGGCTTCAAAATGGTTGTCAAGTTTTGTGATTATGGTCTGATTCTATTCAAAATTGGTATGTGGGGGTTTTGGGGGTCGAATATTATGATTTTTTTGTAAAATTGGAAAATTCAAGATGGCGGCTTCAAAATGGCGGCCGAGTTTTGTGATTATGGTCTGATTCTATTCAAAATTGGTATGTGGGGGTTTTTGGGGTCGAGTATCATGATTCTTTTGTAAAAATTGGAAAATTCAAGATAGCGGCTTTAAAATGGCGGCCGAGTTTTGTGATTATGGTCTATTCAAAATTGGTATGTGGGGGTTTTTGGGGTCGACTATTATGATTCTTTTGTAAAAATTGAAATTCAAGATGGCGGCCGAGTTATGTGGGGGTTTTTGGGGTCGGAGATTATGATTACCTAATTTGATAAGATTATTCTATTTTTAATTTGCAAAAAAATAATAAAAATAATAGTTTGAAAAAACTGAAAAACACGCTTTTATAAATAAACCACACTAAAATGTAGAAAATAAATGTTTAAAAAAACTAAAAAACATGCCTTTATAGAAAACCATGTATTTTATTTAAAAAAAAGCGTGGGGTGCATGGTATCAATGATTATATAGTACATTACACACCGAGGCGATACCATGCACCCCACGCTTTTTTAAAAATAAAATACATTGTTTTCTTATTTTCAATTTTTTAGTCTGGTTTTCTATAAAAGCGTGTTTTTTAGTTTTTTTATTTATTTCTCTAATAGGGGTGTAGATTCAATGCGCAATTATCTTCTCAGTCGTACCCAGCTTGTATTTTTGGATGAAATTACGTCTAATGCTTCAATATTAAGTTTTTGTGTTCCCCAGGGCTCCATCTTAGGGCCCCTACTCTTTTCTATATTCAGTGACCGGCAAATTTATATCACCAGAGGAAAAACATTTGAAATCAGTTGTTGGTGAAGGAATATACAGCTGTGATTAAATGTAACTGAATATTACTGCTATCTCAAATAATGTTGAAAAATTTAGATTGATCGAATTAAAAAATAATGCTCAATTTTATTTTTTGACGCTAGCATTAATTTTTAGACTTACGAAAAATTAGAAGGTTATATTTTATATTTTAATCAGCAGTAATTTGATGCCGTTCTCCGCTACAAATTGAACTTTTTGATTTCTCTAATAGGGCTGTAGATTCAATGCGCAATTATCGTCCCAGTCGTTGCGTTAGTATTGCGTTCTGGTGTTCCTCAGGTCTCCATATTGGGGCCCCTACTCTATTCTATATACAGTGACCGGCAAATTTATATCACCAGAGACAAAAAAAATTTAATAAGTTGTTGGTGAAGAAATATACAGCTTGATGCTCAATTAATTCTGTATTTGGTATATTTGTTTATAGTAGATTCGAAACATATATAGAGGAGTTAGTTATATCGAGAAAATAGTCTAGAAGGGAGAACGACGAAAGAAAATAATAATTTGCCAATTGGAAAAATATAACCAAGAAGAGCAAAAAAATAAAACGTACTGAAAAAAATTATGAATTATTGGAACGAAGTTCCTTATCGCGCGTTGCGAAAGGGGGCTAGACGGAATAAATTAAGACCAAAAGTTGTAACGACACTTTCTGCTGTAGTTGTAAGGTGCGGCGTGCGCGTGTTTCTCTGTCTGTCTCTCTCTCTCTCTCTCTCTCTCTCTCATAGAAAGCAAGCCAGTTATTTTCGTTTCGTCTTTCTATTTCGCATTGAACAGTGTGGTGTCGCGACGATTATTTTTGTTGAGTGTATACAGGTTTTTTGTACATAATAAATAATAATAAAAAATAATAACAATAATGAATCCTGACAGTGTTTCTGCACAAGTTCGGGATATTGCTGATGGAGTTAGGTAAGTAGAGATTTTATGCAGACAATAATAAATGCTTATGTATTTTTAGCAAGTATGCATTATAACCTCTCTTTACTATTGTGCTAACCAAGTCATACGCGTTATAATCTCTCCATTATTGTGTGTTTAGCAAGTGTACGCGTCATAACTTTAATAAATTCAAAAGCAAATTATATTTTAATATTACAATATCAATGCGTATGTACTAATATTGAGCCTACTGATTAAGTTTATATTACATTATATTTGTTAATAATAAAAAAAATATTATTATAACTTAAAAAAAAAAAAAATTATTAAATTCCTTACTAATTAATCGAAGGAACTTCGTTCCATCCGGGTGTCCCTTGACACCTCTAATTTTTTTATATGATCTATATATTTTATTTCAATAACGTTGAATTTAGCGAAAATTAACCAAAGTTAGTCCATACTTTCCCATTGTTACCAAGGGCACTTGTTTAACCGATCACTGGTGAGATCCACTTCAACTACGATGCCAGTTCTTTTCGATTTATTTTTATTTTTATACACCATATAATGATGAGCTCTTCAGGTTGAAACATGCCAACTGATCATGAACAAATTTCAAATCTCTACCACCAACAAGTTGATTTTGATAATAAATCTGCATTGATTTTTTGTTTGATATTAGGTAGCAATTTATTTTTATTTATTTACAAGTTTTTATATAGTTTCACTTGTTAGTAAGTGTTCGTTTGTTAATTTGGGTCAAATCTTGCAAGTGAATTTTGACCAACTTCTAGTCGTCCGATTAATTTGAAATTTGGCAGGTGTTCATAATGCATTATGGAATTGTTAGAGAAAAAAACAAAATGGCGGAGGGGATTTGTAGTTACGGTCCGATTTGATTCAAAATTGGTATATAGGGGTTTTCGGGGTCCGAGATTATGAAATTTTTGTCAAAATTAATAAATTCAAGATGGCGGCCTCAAGATGGAGGACGAGTTTTGTGATTATGGTCCAATTCGATTCAAAATTTGTATGCGGGGTTTTCGAGGTCGGAGATTATTATTTTTTTGATGACTTAAACTTATTTTATACGTTTTAGTACACGGCTTAAATAAAAACCTATCTTTGAAAAGTTTTTTAATTAGTTATTTTATTTTAAGCTCTTGTTGATAATTTTTACAGACGCTGTTTTATTGAGGACTTTGGTGTCAGTTTGATTATCTAAAAGTGTTCTCTTTGTACCGCTGGGATAGAATCGTGATCAGGTCTAATGTTTTGGCTGTTTCCCCAACTTATCTTTATTAGTCACAACCACAAATGTTATTACTTCCTGTCAGGATATTGGAATGCTGGATTGCTCTCGATTGAACTAGGAGCGTTGGAGTCTAGTCATATATCGAATCTACTTCGTTCAATTTCCGATCTGAACCTGAACTATCTTATCACGTTATGGCAATTCACAGGGGTTAATTCCAAAGCCGGGCCTGTTTGAAAAGATAAAATAGTTTGTGGTGTGGTTGAGTACCAAATATATCTTCCTCGATCAGAAATTAACATGTTCATATACCCAAGTTATATTTCACCCAAGAATTCCCATCCATAACGAAGCGAGCAAAATTCTCAGGCGGCCACGTTTTATTCTGAATCTATTTTGAACCATTCTTATTTGATAAATAAATTAAAATAATATAATAATATTTATGAGGTTTAGCGCTCTTTATTTTTGTCAAGTCATGTTGACCATCACAACCAATGTAACCCAGTCAATGAAAACACAATAATGGCTTCAATTTTTGTCGTTCGCAACATTTCTAAGTTTGGCATATTAATCAAAGAAGTGCAACACGAAGGGATCAATACACAATCCGACCTATCGATTTGTGTATTGTGTACACGTCATTTCAACAAACATTAAAGGCTTTTAAGGTTTTCAAAAATATGATAACTATCTACAATTTTTCACTTTCAACAAACTTATATTTGACTGAATTTTAATTTTTTATATTTAATCCATACATTGATGTAACCTCTTTTTAGTCTCCGTTTTTGGCTGATCATGGACCTTCATAGGTCCGACACATGTCTAAGAGGGCAATACACATTGTGGGGTATGCCTAAGATTCTTGGAACATTCCATTCCACTTTATTTTGAGATACGATGGATTTTTTTTCACAAATTACTAATAAACAAATCCAAACTATCGGTAGAAACGAAGAAGTCCACCATTCCTAGGGAGAAATCCTCACACACCTCTCGTATTTATGGCCTTCTGAAAATACACAACCCAAACATCGCCCTCCGTCCAATTGTCAGCGCTTTCAGATCACCTATTCACAAACTTGCCAAATAGCTATCAAAACCATACCAAAGGATGGTGGTGTCGTCTGCAAACAGTGTGAATTGTCCATGTATGTCGACATGTGTTAAATCATTCACATATAATAAGAATTATAGAGGGCCCAGTACAGAGCCTTGCGGTACTCCATGCTTTCGAGTGCACATTGGCAATCATGACGCTTTGGAAACGTTCGGCCAGATACGAATGAAACCAGAGCAGAGTTACACCTCTGAAGCCATAGGTGTGCAGCTTTTGGAGCAGTATCCTGTGATTTACATAGTCAAAGGCCTTTGAAAGATCACAGAACACTGCTGCAGCTATCTCCCCATCGTTCAACCTAAGAAACAGCCGCTTAAGAAATGCGAATATTGCATCATTGGTATTTTTTGAGGTTTGGAAGCCATATTGGTCTGTACTGAGAATACCATGTTTGCTTATAAACGTTAACATCCTTTTTTTAACTAGTCTTTCGATTACTTTCGCTAACGCAGGCAGCAAAGCAATTGGTCTGAAATTTGAAGGAGAATCGTGGTCACCACCTTTATATAATGGAATTATGTTTGCTATTTTTAAACAGCTAGGAAAAACACCAACTGAAAACGAGTGGTTGACTGCTTCTGCCAAATCATGTAGGAATGAGGGTGGCAATTTGAGCAGTAAGTTCACTGAAATATCATCCCATCCAGAAGAGTTCTTATTTTTATATCAACAATGGTTTCTCTGAGTTCAGTGGCATCTGTGGGAGCAAAATAAAAACTTTCAGGTACAGAAATATGGTCTAGATACGAACTGGGGTCAACCGAGGGTGATAATTCCTCAGCAAGCTTATCCGCTACAGAGCAGTAGAATTCATTTAAATCATCCGGATTCACATTCGGTTTCAGTGAATTTGAATTGTTTCTACCTCTTAAGTCATTGACAATTTTCCAGCATTCTTTTTGTTTGTTGCTTGATCGATTGATTCTAGAGTTGTAGTATAGAGATTTGGCAGTTTTGATCACTTTTCTATGAATATTTCTATATTTGTTGAAATAAGTAACAAAGGGAATATTATTTATTGCAAATTTACTTATTGTGTGAAGTGAACACATGTTTTTTCCCGAGATTCTCAGATCTAATGTGATCCATGGATTCTGCTTTTTACACTTGATCGTCACAATAGGGAAGGAACGGTTGAATAATTTGGTCAAAATGCTATGAAATTCATTGAGTGGATCATTACTGCTTAGTATATCATGCACTTGCACCATGGCACAAAGTTGTGAGAATTTGTTATAATTTCTTTCAGAGAATATTTTACCCAGTCTCTTGGATCGATCCCTAGGCATTTGTGATTTTACAGGAAGTTTGCATATAACAGCTTCATGGTCTGACAGACCAGCATTCATAACAGTGCAATCAATAAGATCCTTATTGATATTTGTGCAAATATAGTCTAAAGTAGTAGATGAGTGAGAAGAGATTCGTGTGGATGCTTCAACATGGATAGTTAAATTGAATGAATCGAATAGATTGTCAATGATTTGTGTATGGGGTACTGTTTTATCCAAAAAATTTATGTTGAAGTCGCCAGACACTATAATATATGCATTTAATGGAAACTGAGATAAAAGCAGTTCCAACCTATGTAGGAATAAATTAGAGTCAGATGATGGGGGTCTATAAATGCATATAATATACATGTACTTATATTTACACTGAACAATTGAGAACTCAAACTTTTTTTTCACCAATTTACAGTTGAATTTGACATCATTTACAAAGCCAAACAGGTTCTTGAACTTATCCTCAATCAAAATCAAGGTACCACCTCCACGCGCGTGTGAACGACAAAATTTTGAAACTAAAGTATAGATAGGAAGGTATAACGGTTCTTCACTAGATAACCAGTGTTCAGTTAAAAGTATTATTTCTGGGTATTCCAAATCTTCCATAAACATTTGAAGAGCATTGGCCTTGTAACGTATTGATTGAATGTTTAACGATAAAACCTGAAATTGGTCAGAATTAACATCTACATGTATAAGTGGAGAAGTGTGTGTTTTCTTCAATTGTTTACGAGCGTTTGCATCAATTTTATTTTCCATCGTATAACTCTTGTTTACATATTTCTTATCTAAGATTACAGTAATATCATTGCTATCATTGGTTGAAGCCTTAGATATTTTTATACAATTATGATTACGGTTACAAATATGCTTAGTCTGATTTGAGAGACAGAGGCTATTTGTCAGACAATATGTGGAAGTAGAGGGATCATCGAGGAGAGATCGAATATGGCGTACCACAGGGCACAGTTTTGGGCCCTATATTATTCGACCTCTATATAAATGACCTTCTGGAAACAAAAGGTGATAGAATATTACTTAGTTTTGCAGATGACACAGTGGTACTTTATAAGGCTAATTATTGGGATGAAGCGAAAACAAAAGCAGAAGAAGATTTTTCTCGTATTAAACAGTGGTGCACCACAAATCTTCTGACGGTCAATGTACCAAAAACTAAGTTTATACCATTTATTTCATATAATAAAAATTTACCCAATTTTAATGCACTGGAAATACCTTCCGGAAATGAAACCGTATATATTGAAAAATCTGAGTAAATAAAGTGTATTGGCATAATGATTGATAAACATTTCAGGTGGGATGCGTAAATAAGTTATATCGTTAAAAAGATTAGAATGCTACTACCGAAGTACCGATATCTCAGAAATTTCTTAAACATATATTGCTTGCCAACTTTATATTTTTCACCCGTACAGTCACAATTAGCATACGGGATAATTGTTTTTTTTTTCGTCAACTTCAACTTCATGTTTTCATTATTTATGTTTATGTTAATTTTTTTATTAAATTGTTTAAATTGTAATTTCAGTATATAATTTTAGTTTGTAATAAACTGACATATCTATAGCCTTCTATTTGCCTTCTATTTTATGGTTTTATGAATTACTCCGAAGTGTTTCTGATCAGTCTATTCATAATCAAGAATACAATTCTTTTAGAATAACTGCTGGTGATCACTTATGAGACTAGTTAGTGTCGTAACCATAAGTAAAGAAAAACTTTCAAACATAAGAAAAAACCGTTATTAATAAATATGAACTCTATGGCCAGAAAACATAATTCACTGGGAATGAAAATAAATTTTGAAATCAAAGACTCGACCCAACTGATAAACAAGGGCACGTTAAAAATACATAGACACGGTCTAGCCCTGGAATGCATATAAAAAAGTCACCCTTTCACAAAGGAGCTATCAACAAATCATCACCCTCCGAGTTACGCACATCCAGGGAATTTCATAGTAAACAAGGAAACTATAAATTATAGGTTTTGATAGGTCATTAAATGCAATACGACCACAAAATAAATGAATCATTCATTGTTTTATACATTCTTTCGGCTACAGTAACGTGTCATTAACTACTCAGACGGTGATTTATTATGACAAGCCGAAAATAATTAACGTTAGGAATGTGACCAATGGGGTTCAACAAAGAACAATCCATGGAAGGCGTGGAAAGACGTGTTTGAACTTTCATTCGATTAACATGTAGTGCAGAAAGATGAGAAGTGCTCAAACTTTCACATAGTAATCATATAACAATATAACTTATAGAAGTGCGGTAGCTATCAACCAAGTAACAGCTCTTGACTAGACAGTCATGAGTTCATTGACAAGTAATCATCTTGCAGTGAAATTGCGAAATTATTAATAAAGAGAATTCCAATCAAGTCAAACAGGAACTGCACGAGTAATGACTTCACAAAGTGAATACCCAGTTAAACAGTATTTACTATTATTAAAAATTATGTTATCAATGCTTCAAGAACGAGATAAGATACCGAAAACCTCTAACCGATAGTTCATGCTCTCATAGAAAAACATTACCTATACAACTATAGTCTAATACACAGTGCGATATAAAAGTAAATAAACAACTTTCGCGGATATAATTAAAATAGTAATACAATTAAACTAATATCGTGTAAAACAAATATCGAGTGGATAAGTGTTGAAACCTGATGGTCTAGAGTGAGTTCATATATTTTTCTGGATTTATGTTTGGGCAAATTGAATCAATTATTATTTTTATATGTTTTTAAATGTATCGCCATATTTTATGTCCCCATATTTTTCTAATAATATTTATCAACAGTCTGGTAACAATTGATGGCATGTTTACTTATATTCAGTCCACTTGACTTTGAGAATGCCAAAAACTGACCTAATGTAAAATCTCAACTGTTCTTTGACTGTTGAATCATTTTATCAGTATATAGAACTGATGGAAATGCTATGTTACTGTTATAAAATGTATATGTATATTCTAATGCTTTTCCAAGTGCATTATTTAACACTCTTTCTGAGATCGGTACGTGCTTCTATCTAAACGCCCCACATTCCATGTATTAAGAGACAGAGATCTTTTTCCTGTAGGCCGCTCCAGCGAATTAATCTTGGTTCGACCATCCTCAGACAGTCGATGCTCTTATTACTCAAGTTCTCAACCTAACAACAAAGGAGTGATCAAGTAAAGTGATTAATTCATAATATTTGAAAATTCCTTAGCGTTTATTGATCTGATTTGAAGGAGTGTACCCTCCATAAAAGGCCAGTGGCGTAACATTAGGATAGACCAAGTTATCATGAATGTAAACATTTTCATTAGTTTGTTTTATAAACTCGAAAATCCTCAACAAGTACTGAGTACTTAGAGGAATTCCTCATTTATTGCTGTTACCTCGCTTTAATACTGTTTGTAACATTTTACTTTATTTAATGCAATAAATATTATTATTATTATTAATATTATTATTGTAAATCGTAATATGGAAATATGTTCTATAAGTATTTTCATATACTGTGAAATATTCCTCGAATATTCCTGTAAGTATACAAATCCGATTTTCAAAGTACATTCGCAAACTCTCGAAATACTCCAACATCCCCCAAGTAGGTCAAAGACCCGCCCGTATTCAACGAGACACAAAGTAACTAATGAGTGAGCTTCAGACCCGGGATATTCGGATCTTTTGAAATATGTTCCTCATTCGGCTGATGGCTTGCTCTGATTTTCCAGAGAAAATAATGACTCTTACGCTGAAAAGACTGGAAATGATGACAGACACGTGCCCTTCATAGAAATGTATGATGAGATATCGCACGAGTGTCCCGTGCAGAGTTGGCCTTCCAAATTTTGTTTTAATGTGTAACATTTGGCGTTCAGAATCAAAACTGATCAAAATGATCAACTATTAATATGCTCTCGAAGCTAATTGACCATATTCTCCGAAGGTTTGGATAATATTTATGTTTCAATCAATATGTAAAAAAATGAACTTGTAATAATAGACTAAGTACGAATATAACACACGATACAAGAGAGATAAGAAAACAAAAACTATCAAAACAAATGAAAGAGTTTGCCAAAGATCGTTCGATCTTTTAGCACAAAACATATTTTTCCAAATTCCAGAGTACATTAGAAATAATCCCAATCAAATAATATTCAAAAAATATTTGAAAAAATAGATTTTTAATACTCCAAGGTAAACTATACAGAATATGATTGATATACAGGGTATATCTTCATGAGTTAGCGCGATTTATATATAAAGAACTAAAAGTAACATTCTAAAAATTTGTAGAGACCGTGAAGGAAACATTGAGAATCCAAATAATAGTGGAGTAAAAATAGCTTAAAATAATGCATTATTTCGGAATCCTGAAGGACTCCATGGATTTTCTTAAAACTTTCTGATATTACTTAGAAATTACTTGCAGAAAAAAGTTATAAACGTATATTTGTGCGCTGATTGTTTATTAATTGTTTAAACAATGAAAAACAATTTTGTTAGGCAAATTTGAAATTGCTCGATGAATTTCGAAGTTTTACCCAAATTGATGCTATAGTGGTTTTTGAGGTCGCTGAACAAGCATATGATATTAAAAAAACGATGACGTGGCCAGTCTTACAGGTAAATTTCATAAATTATCATTTAAAACTATTTTTTATTTATGTGTACATCTCGGAGAAAAACTTTTCGGGAAAAAGTTGTGGAGCTAATGAAGCTCTATCAAACGACTTATAGTGAAAGATAAACGCCATGTGAAGTGGAATAAATAGAAAAATCGAATTAAACGGTTTTCTTCACATAAAAGATTCAATATGAATTGAACCAGAAAATGGTAGATCTCAGGTGAAAAACAACTACTTTCCTGGCAAATACCACGCAGAACGTTGAATGATATTCACCTGAAAATCCATGCATACCTCCATATAAATGGACATTGAATGCAAATGTTTCTTTCTGATAAGCTCGATTATGTTTAATTTATGTCGTGTTCACCTAACAATCCGCATACCGGTTGTTTTTCACCTGAGATCTACCATTTTCTGGTTCAATTCATATTGAATCTTTTATGTGAAGAAAACCGTTTAATTCGATTTTTCTATTTATTCCACTTCACATGGCATTTATCTTTCACTATATGCTAGTCGGGCTTGCCACTCCTACTGAGAAGGAATCTTTTATTTAGAAACCTATCGAGGTGGGAGATTTTCGGAGTGTTTCTTTCTGTCACTAGGTACCGCCAGTTAAAAGTTTTCTTTTCCGGCGTACCTATAGGTGTTATAGACTCGATGATGGTTTTGGTTATGTTGTGTCTCGCTTCAGCCAGAGCTCTTCGGACCTTTGGCTGGTTGACTACTCCGTACTGATGAGGGCCAAAAAATCCTGAAACCGGTATGCGAATTGTTAGGTGAACACGACATAAATTAAACATAATCGAGCTTATCAGAAAGAAAGATTTGCATTCAATGTCCATTTATATGGAGGTATGCATGGATTTTCAGGTGAATATCATTCAACGTTCTGCGTGGTATTTGCCAGGAAAGTAGTTGTTTTTCACCTGAGATCTACCATTTTCTGGTTCAATTCATATTGAATCTTTTATGTGAAGGAAACCGTTTAATTCGATTTTTGTAAACGACTTATAGTTTCTCGATATTGGGTATGGAAATGAAATATTGCGTTTTTTTTTAAATCTTTCAACAGCTGCTATTTTAAAACTGCTAGGCCATTCTCAAAATCAGCCGACGTATTGATGAGAAGTATTTTTGTTTCATTCGGTTGAAAAATGTGGCCTCCACAAATTTCGTTATATAAGTTTCAATGTCACATTCTAAACTAGAGTTTGTGGTCTTTGAAGCATAGCCTGAAAATTCAAATCTGTCCTTTTTTGAAATTATTCAATATTTAGAGCTGTGTTTTTCAAAATGTTTTTTTTTTCAAATTGCCATTTTTTTAATTGTCATTTTGAGAGTATTCTGTAAACATTTCAGTTTTGTTTTAAAAAAAAAATTAAGATCTTTTATCGATTTTAGACAATATTCTGCTTTGACGTAATTTCATATACCTACTATTCCTATAGATTTTTTTTTCACGTTTAAAAACATGACTTTTCGTTTGCTGCATTTTTCTTCTTTCATTTACATTTTTGTCAGCCTAATTTGATCAATTAGATCAAAAGTTATAACAAATTTAGTGTAAAGTGCTCGTGACTGCGTGCTCCTCCAACGCTGCATTTCAGAGTCGCCGTGTCTCATTTTCGCACGTTACCAAAAAAATTCTGCAGATTACAGTTTTTACTTTAAAGAAAAATTGTATATATCTTTTTGATGTGAAATTTTCCATTTTTGCGAGTGGCACCATTAGTTATTGATTTTTTTTCAATATTCAATATACAATGTAATTTGTCGACTTATTTTTAACCGACGAAACCAAAAAGGAGGAGGTTCTCTATTCGACCCGTATATTTTATGTTTTTCCATCATATTTTTTTATGTATGATCACGCATAACTTTTTACTGAGGTGTCCGATTCCGATAACTCTTTTTTCAGTGGATAGGGTGTACTTCGACTTTGGTTAAATTTGAATTTCAAAGATGAAATCCACCCCTAAGGGTAGCGAAATGAAGGATATGATCACTTACCCTCTGAATTCTGGTCCGTTAACCGATTCTATCAGGCATAACTTTTGTACTGGGTTCTTCGATTTGGATGATTCTTTTTTTAATAGATAGGGTATACCTTATATTTGGATTTCGGAAGGAATTAGCCACCCTTACGGGTGGAAAAATAGGGGATAATAGATTTTTCACTAGTGAACATTAGCACACACATACGTAGTTGACAATGACAGATCGCTACTGACATTATTCTTGTCAAAATCAGTATATTTTATGAGAGGATGGAATGATATACAAAGTAATGAAATAAACTAATCAGAATAACGAAAATCATTTATATTACAACAAATAGTGAAAGTAGATAATCATATTATTTAACTGGTAATAGTTGAAGTAAGGTGGGTAAGTAAGTATTTTGGAAGTAATCAAAAAACAAGTAGGTAGTAATTGGCAGATTTCAGCCACAAAAAATTGAAAAATAAAAACTTTTTAA
Source organism: Gonioctena quinquepunctata (assembly GCA_018342105.1). Taxonomy (NCBI): domain Eukaryota; kingdom Metazoa; phylum Arthropoda; class Insecta; order Coleoptera; family Chrysomelidae; genus Gonioctena; species Gonioctena quinquepunctata. The sequence continues at coordinate 317,990 of JAFIRS010000621.1, read as the reverse complement.
CAAAAAATTAAACCGATGAAATACGGAACTGAAAAGTAAAAAATAAAAAAATTTTAACAAAAAATTAAACCGACGAAAAAATCAACTGAAAAGCAAACAATAAAATAAACCTTCTTAGTCTAAATGATAATTGAGCTCCTAAACTAATGTAAGTAACTGATTTTGAGTCGGCGCCAAACAAACTAGCAATTGAATTAGGTGAAGCGTAAAATGATGGCAGCGAGGTGCACGGCTGCGTTTTGATGACTTCTTTCATAGATAATGATCTTCGATAATTGTTTGTTTGGCGCCGACTCAAAATCAGTTACCAGTAGTTAGAACTCAATTATCATTGACTGAAAGTTCATTTATTTTGCTTTCGATGATTTAATCGTTCTTCTGATTAACAACTTTATTTAAATAATTAGTTAAGCACACACTTTACGGTTAGTAACTTTCTATATGTTGTTCCCAACATCATCACTTAATGTACAGTCAAAAGTTACCACCATCCCCCAACTTCTAATTGCTAAAATCTAATATTACTCCACTAGTATACGTGGAGCGTCAGGTTAGCACTAAACTTACCGATCAACTGTTCTCTCGTTTTTTATTTCTCTCCAACATTCAAATATGATATTTTCGATCCAATATAAAGTACATCAAAAGATAAACTTATATTTCTACTCTAAACAAGAAATCTTTATAAAAATGAACATTTCGTCAATTTACTAAAAAAGTAATAATTTCGTATTTGATACAATTTACACTTACATTAACAAAGAAAAGAAAATATTTTACGCTGCGTATACCTTGTTTGAGGTCGTAATATAAATATATGTTGGTTTATTTAACAAAAAATTTCATGGATTTTAGAGCAACATTTTTTTTTTTGCGAAATTTTATTATTAATTCAATTTTGTTTATTAAAACACATCACATCACATTTTGAACTAGAGTTTTTGGTTTTTGAATCATGGCCTAAAAATTCAAATTTGTAATATTTTTAAATTATTCAATATTTTGACCACTGTATTTCTTTAAATTAAATTTTAAGATTTTTTTCCATTCGCACACCTTCTTGAGTGTCGTTTAAGAAGCAAACTGTACAAATTTCAGATGTATATCTTCAAATTTTAAAGAATGGCATATCTTTAATTGATTTTATAGAAAATTCTACTTTGACGTAACTTCATATATGTACTGTTCCCATTCATATTTTTTTTACATCTGAAAACATGACACCTCGTTAGCTACTTTTTTTTCATTTTTAAAAATTTTTGTTAGCTCAATTTGAACAATTAGATCAAAAGTTATAACAAATTAAGTCAAGCGCGCTCTTGGCTACGTGCTCCTCAAGAGATGCACTTCAGTGCCGCCGCCTCACATTTTCGTTAGAAAAAAAATTCTGCAGCTTACAGTTTTCATTTTAAAGAAATATATTTTTTATGTAAAATCTTTCATTCTTTCAAAAAAAAAAACTATTTGGTCTATTGACCAATAACTGGACAACCTCCCAGAGCGGCGTGGATGGCTATCACACTCAGTATATAATGAAGCGTGGAGCCTTAGTTTGACAGTACATTTACTAATCTCAGATAATTCAGAAACAACACTAAGAAATTTAATAATATATATGTATTTTCTAAAAAAAATAACAACCTTTATGCACATGGTTTAATTAAACGACAAAAATTACAGTTCGTCAAAATGAATTGGAATATAGAGTAAACTGGCTAGTAAACAAATAAAGTATGCCTAATAACTGTAACTATAACCGTAGCTATTGCTAACATTATTACCTTTTGTCGAATCAAGAGTTGACTCTACTATGAAATCAAATAGATGAATGGTTTCTCATTACAATATATTTCTTGCCAAATAAACAGTTCATGCGATTTCTTACCCTCGACTTGAAAGCATCACCTCGTTTTATTGTTAAATGATTTTTATTTTGGATTACTAATTTTTACGCGTTCAATGGTTGGTTGGTTGGTTGGCTGAAAGCTGACGAGCCAGAGACAGGGTTGGCACTTAGCTTCCCTTGACACTGCGACCAGCTGGGATCTATTGTATCACTCTGTCGTCAGTGGTTCCTCATTCAAACAGGTTTGTGCCTTTAATTAGGTTTAGAAGCCTGTTGATAAGGTTCTTCGGATTCATGCCTGTTTCCGGGCTGATCTCTCCAAAGGTTCTGTGTCGCCTACTACTTAGGGCGTCACAGTCGAAGATAATATGAGAGGCTGTTTCCTCCTCTTCATCACATAGCCTACACTCCACGGTTTCCCTGCGTACTCCCATGATGTTTAGGTGTTTTCTTAGGCCGCAGTGTCCAGTCAACAGACCTATTATTATACGAGCCTTCGTTCTGTTCAGGTTCAGAAGGTCAGCCGTCAGGGTCCGGTTTGGATGCCCTACCATGACTTTGCTGTGTATTTGCCCGACAGTTTGATCCCAATATTGTTGGTGTCGGTTTTTGCTTATCCCATGTACAGGTTATGGCCCTGTGAATAGCGTTTCAGATGCTTGTCTAGCTAACTGGTCCACTTTGAAGTTGCCTTCAATGCCTCTATGACCTGGCACCCACATCGAGGTGACCTTGTTGTGTTTTGCCAGCTCGATGAAGTTCTGGAGGCAGTCCCAGACCAGTTTGGACTTTATCTGTATAGAGTTGAGTGCTTTGATAGCACTTTGACAGTCAGATAGAATATAGATGTGTTTTTTCCTATAACCACTTTCTAGATTCTTCTGAATGCATACCATAATAGCATGTGTTTCAGCTTGGAATATCGTGGAGCATTTGCCAAGTGGTATTATGTAATCCCTTCTTGGCCTTACCCCATGTATTCCTGCTCCCGTTCCTTCAACTGTCTTTGAACCGTCTGTATACCAGACTATGTCCGCAGTTGATTGTGATTCTATACTCGGGGCCCATCCAGATCCATCAATTCGTGTTCAGAATGGTTTTTCGAATGAGTATAGGGGTTGCATGTAGTCTGAACTCATTTTGAGTTCTTCGATGTTGATTACATGAGTGATTCTGGTATGTCCAGTTGTTCGGATTCTCCAGTTTTTTGTTTGTTTCAGTCTGTATGCACTCACCCTGGCCTCTCCAATGACATGTAAGTCAAGGGGTTCGAGGTTTAGGATGATTCCCATTGCAGCTGTTAGAGTGCTATTCATTGCACCCGTGATACAGAGACAGGCGAGCCTCTGGATTTTCCCAAGGTTGGTTTTTGCCTGTCTTTGATTTGTTTTTGGCCACCATAAGAGTGAGCCATAAGTTATTCTTGGTCTTATTACCGCTGTGTAAACCGGCTTTCGGTTTGAGCCCCCAGGTTTTTCCAAAATGATTCAAAATATAATTATTTAGCATATTTTGAAGAGTTTACTGAGGCACCATTGCTTCGTAATATAAGACCTTTTCTGCAATTCACACTTTCACTATTTTCCGACACATTTTTCATAACTGGCTACTTCATTAATAAATTTACGAATTCAATACTTGTTACTTCAATTGAAGATATACTTCTGAACTAAACATTTTTGCTTGAGGACTTCCAATATTTCATCTATAACTCGTGAACGTCTGAATACTTCTGATCATCCTGGTTATGTACAGCTCCTATTCATATAGGAACAATAGCGGGCTTCAAGAAGCACGCGTAGTAATGAAAAATAATTTTCATTATACCTATCTGAAAACACTATATTTACATGCTTATTTAGCGCACCGAAAGTGGGCTTTTTTCGTGCGCCCGCACGGAAAATTTTACGGTGCGCTAGTGTCATTAGCTGTCTACTTACATGTCAAAATAAAATAATATGTTATTAACAGTTCTCTAGCAATCGCAAATTGTTTGTATATTTCCTTAGCAACGGGGTAAATAACGCTTGTTTTGTGGAAATATTTAAAAATGATTTCACCAGAGGAAGAAATATCACGTGAAGCGGCAAAAGTTAGTGACGATCTTCAGCATCTATGTTAGTCGAGGGCGGAGTAGATTTGCTTACTTTAAAAAGGCATGGAGGTTGGCGTTCCTCGACTGTGGCTGAAGGCTACATCGCTACATGTTTTTGTTCGTTAATCTTTAAAAATAAATGTTTCTTAACAATCTATGGTTTTCAGCTATATACAGTGTGACCCATTTTTAATGGAAACACCCCCTAAAATTTGAAGTTGTAAACAGATTTTAATAATTTTTTTTTGGCATGTCAAGTGTTTATTCCAATTTTCAGGGCATACTACGATATTTTTTCTTAGTCGAAAATCGAGATTTTTTATTAGCGATTTTTTTATGGAAAAAATCACTACGCCACTGGATTCAGAGTGCCTCTAAACAGATGTGACCAAAATTTCATGGAAAAATATTCATTAATAACAAAGTTATGACAACTCAAAAATTCGAAAACTCACACAGCTAACAGAAAAAATCAAAATCAAAATTTTATATTTCAACAATAAGCGAAACATTGATTTTTCAATTTAAATCTTAGTTGCCATGGAAATGATATTACAGTTTGACACTTGTGAAAGATTTAAATGTACTATTGTCAATAATATTCACCTTACAATTCTTCGAATTATTTTGTGTCATGGCTGCAAGATTGAGCGTAAGAGAGAAAATTGAAATTGTACGCCTTTCGGGAGATGACGTTAGAAGTGCTGGAGAGGTTTGTAGAGTATTTAATGAGAGACATCCAGATCGTCCTCGTATTAGCTGCGGTACGGTAAATATAATAAATAAAATATTCAATGAAACTGGTGCAGTATAAAAAATGATGTTAAAAAGTAATCCTGTACAAAGACGAAACAGGAATGACAGGAATGATCAAATCATTTTAGATTATTTCGGAAATAATCCTAATGCCAGTATAAGGAATGCCACCTTAGATTTGAATATTCCACGAGAAACTATTCGGAGATGTCTCAAGGCAAAGAATATTAAACCTTTCAAGCCAAAATTTTTACATACACTGCAAGAAGGCGACGAAGCAAGACGTCTGGAATATTGTTTATGGGCCCAAGGGGAATATTTAAACAATATAAATTTCCTACAAAATATTTTATATACCGACGAAGCCACTTTCACTACAAATGGAGTAGTGTCATCACAGAATTGTCGCTATTGGGCAGCGAATAATCCTAACTGGGTAATAAACTGTAAAAGCCAGTATTCCCAAAACAACGTCGGTGTGGGATATTGAACGAACGAATTATTGGTCCTTTCTTTTTTGAGGAGAACATTAATGCGCAGAGGTTTCAAGTGTTACCGATGTCAACAAGTTTTGGGATGCTATTCACGAGCTGCCAATCAATGAACGATCAAATTTAATTGTCCAGTTAGATGGGTGTTCAGTTCATTATGCCAGAGCTGTGAGGCAATGGTTCAACGAACATTTTCCAAACCGATGGATAGGCCGTGGTAGTCCGTTTATAGAGTGGCCACCCAGATCTCCAGACCTCACAGTTTTGGACTTTTTTCTCTGGGGACTTCTCACACAAAAGGTTTACAAAAACCGCTCAAGAGATAGAAATGAACTTTGTGCAAGAATTCGACAGGTATGTGCAGATATTACCCCACAAGAACTAAGGAACGTAATCAGAAACATTCGTAAGCGCTACGACAAATGTATCGAAATACGTGGTGGATTAGTAGAGGCTACTAGAATATGAGTTTGAATTAATTGTTGCACTGAATCGGAACATTTCAATAATTAGTTTTCATAGTTACGTTAATAAAATTTTTTTCCTTAATTATTAGTTGAATTGTGTGAATGTAATTCCGTTATTTTCATTAAAAAAATTTACGCTATTTGTTTTTTTTTTCATCTGCTGCACTTTATTGTTGAAATCATAAAAAAATATTCTCATGGCTATATCTGTTGATATAGGGTGTTTTTTGTGACTGTTAGCTGTGTGAGTTTTCGAAGTTTTGAGTTGTCATAACTTTGTTATTAATGAATATTTTTTCATGAAATTTTGGTCACACCTGTTCAGAGGCACTCTGAATCCAGTGACGTAGTGATTTTTCCAATAAAAAAATCGCTAATAAAAAATCTCGATTTTCGACTAAGAAAAAATATCATAGTATGCCCTGAAAATTGGAATAAACATTTCAAATTTAGGTAGACCTTTTAGTACTTGACATTTCAAAAAAAAATTATTAAAATCTGTTTACAACTTCAAATTTTAGGGGGGTGTTTCCATTGAAAATGGGTCACACTGTATAATGAAAAATATCGTTCATTACACGTCCATAAATGCTTTTTCCGTGCTTGCACGACTTTCCGTGTTCGGCTGCGCCTCCCACGGGAACTTGTCGCGCACGCACGGAAAAAGACTATTTTCTCGACTCCTAATGAAATATACTATTATGGGTCAGTCTACCGCTTTGATGTTTCCCCTCGCATTCCAGCGTGCTACGAATATCCCGCCGTATGAGGTAATCATCGTATATGAATTTATCACTCGTCGTCTTTTTCGAACTATTAGTTGTCAGCGTACAAGGAATGTTCATATTTATGATGCGTTTTAATGGGTGGTGTTAACATATCAAATAATTTACTAGATTTTACTTCTTTGTCGGAAATCACCCCGCATTCCAGCCGTCTAATTTAATAGCGTTTGCACGGAGATATGTATTTTGGATGAAGGTAAACAGTCTTTCACCTTTTTGTGTCGCGTCAAGGGCATTACAATTTTTACGTTGAAACAACCTGGTTGATCCGGAGCGTCACAGTCCGGTTCTATTCAAAATTGGTATGTGGAGGTTTTCGGGGTCGGAGAATGCTTCTGAAAAATAAAATGTACCAATGTTTCGTCTCAAAACCATGTTATCGTACTCAGAATTGTCCCTAGAATCCCAAAAAGTAAAAATATACAGGGTGTTTCATTTGGAATTCCCGAAGAGGGGTCGTTTCTTAGAATTTATTCCATCCAATGTTGGTAATTGGGAAATTGACGGGCATTGACACTTGTACTCTATCCCCAATTGTTCATCTCATGTACTGAAATAACTAATATTTGTTTTTTTTTTCACTTTACAGAACCGACCATGAATCAACAATCCATGCTAGGGGGATGGACAAGAGGAGGGACTTCGGAAGTAGTGAGAAGAGCCCATCCCGCGTCTGGAGCTCAGTGGAACGTCCAGGTGGTCAAGGGGAAGGTCAACGGGAAGTGTCTATGGAATGCCTGTAAGGCACTCAGCTTAGGGTTGTTGCTCATGGTATTAGGAGCAGCCATGGCCACTATAGGTATTACCCAAGTGTTGAGTGTGTTTGCATATGTCGGATTTTCAAAGTCTAATCAAATTGAGTCGTTCTCAGAGCTTCACAATCGATTTCTCTGTAACTACTATCTGAGCTATTGCAAAACATTTATTTTTCCTGTTCTTCTTCCTCGGCTTGATCTCCATCTTCTTGTTCCTCAATTTGTCCCAATATTTCTTGAAACGAGCCTATTGTTAATTAACTAATTTCTTGTTACCTTTCTAAGTCGGATAATTGATAAACAAAAGCACAAATAATTTCGTTTCTCATTAACTATTAAAGTTACCGAAACCAGATATAAGGGGTCAATAAATGAAAGTTAATAAAAGGTATCATCACTAATTCAACAGAAGATTCATCAATTCAATTTAAAACACAGTAAGAGAGGATGAACTTTTCATGTCCTCAGAGAGTTCATTGAACTTATTTAGTCCTCTCGTTTTCACATTTGGAACTAATACATTATTTTTATTTCGGGTGTTGTAATTGTGGTGTTCTGATACGAAATATATTTGTTTTCTCAGATATGGTGGAGCACTACCTGTTCTTATTTTAAAGATGAAGATCAGTGTTTGATAAAGTAAAATTTTTCCTACCGGTAACCACTCAAGCATACATTTCATTTTAGGCCTATTAATAGAGATTTTCTGCTCTCTTGGTTCTGTGACAAAGGTACTACCGGGAAATCGACTATGCCATCATACCAAAGACGGTTTGTAGTTATATCCTGTTATGTTTCCTACTCGCAACTGTCATTGTTATAAACATTTAAAGGCATTTTTTTATCGTTTTTGATTTGTAACTTGGAAACCAATTAAGCAATCTCGATACTCTCAATGAAAATGAGCTCTAACGCGACTCGATCGGATAATTAGTAACGGAAAAAAACTGGAAAAACCGAAAAAAAAACACTTTCTTTTTTAAATTTTAAACTCCGCTACTTTTTGAGTTGTAGTGTAGGCTTTCCACGACTTAGTAGTGATTAATATGTACTTCATATGTGAAAAACTCAAGTGCTGTTGGATCATTAGTTTTGGCATAATTGTAATCTGAATTTTGTAATGCACTTCATTACAGCAGACCTGGTTGCGCCATAAATGGTCCGATTCCAATTTTTCAAGAATATTTCGACAGTAGATCTATATTACTACAAAACTTTTAATCTCATTATGCGTTAAAATGCTGCAAAATAGGTGAAAAATACTTGCAAACATGACCGAAAATGGGCGAGTGCGTGAAAGCGGCTGAGTAGTGGAGGTAGAGCAGCAGACGCGGGGAAGCGTATGTATAATAATAATAATAATCTCCTTTTTTAACCAGCAAGAAAATAAACAAGCAATATCAATATGCATACATATAAGTAAAGTACACTGGTTAAATGGCTCTTAGTCAGTTAAAAACTGTTCTACCCTAAGTACCAGAAATATACTAATACAAGCGCGCTGCGCCTATTCTGAATCTGCTGCTCTACCCCCTCTCCTGAGCCGCTTTCATGCACTCTCCGGTTTTCAGTCATGTTTGGAAGTATTTCTCACCAATTTCGCAGCATTTTAACGCAAAATGAGAATGGTCATTTTGTAGTACTATACTTCAACTCTCAAAATCTTCCAGAAAAATTGAAATCAGACCACCTATGACGCATCCTGGTTTGCTGTAATAAAGTGCATAAAACATCATATTGCAATTATGCCAAAACTAATAATCCAACAGTGCCTGAGTTTTTCACACATAAAATACATATCAATCACTGTTATGTCGTGGAGAGCCTGCTTCAAAATCGAAAAATGATGGTGTTGTAAATTGAAAAAAAAACACAGTTTTCCGGTTTGTTCGATTTTTCTCCGTTACTAATAATACGATCGAGTCGTGCTAAGGCTCATTTTCTTAGCATTTTGATTCTCTACAATTCGTCCATTAGGAGTATCGAGATTGCTTCGAAAGTTTTAAAGTTGCAAGTCAAAAACGATAAAAAACTAATTAATTAATTAAATGTTTATAACAAATTGAGCAATCCCAGTTGGGAGTAGGAAACATAACAGGATATAACAACGGACCGTCTTCCATATGATGGCACAGTCGGTTTCCTGGTAGTATTTTGGTCACGAAAAAATCTCTATTTATGGGTATTCAGAGCGGGATAATATTATTCTCATTTCTCGATTTTTCAATTTCTGTAATCGTTTCATTTCATTCTGTTGTAGTGAAAATAGTATAGTAGAGCAGTAGTTGAAGTGATTGAGAATTATTGAATTGTAAATAATAGTTTTTGACCATTTGGAGAGAAATCTGGAGCCTCTGTACGAATAGCTTATTTTCAATGATATTGTTTTTATTATATATTTTGCATGTTCTTTAAATTTCAAATCTCAAAATTTGGCACGACACCATCTGTATATGTTAGTGTTTCATTGATTATATTAACTCCAGTCGTACAATCTGAATGTGAAAAGTGAATCAGTGTGTCATTAGCAAATACATGAATTGAGCATATTACAACATTATTAACCACATCGTCAATGTATATTAAAAATAATAAGGGACCAAATACACCGCCCTGTGGAACACCCTGTTTATGATTTCTTCCGATAAAATATTGTTCAATTTCAAGTTTTCAAATAATCAAGCAGCCATGCCAATGCATCCCCAAGAATACCAATTTTCTTACCAACCTATTCCTGTTTTCTCATAATAATACTATATATTATTTTTTTATATATATATATATATATATATATATATATATATATATATATTTATATATATATATATCTTTTGTGATATCATCATATATTTTAAGTTCCGTTAAAGTATTATCTATTACTTTCTTTGGAAGTTACAATTTTAAGATTTTCCACATTTCAATGAAGCTTCCTTTATTTTCCGAAATTGTGTTTTCAAATTAGTTACGTTTTTCTTTCACTGCTGTGGTTTTATTTTTTTAATAGATATAAAGTTCTGAAAGTATTTTTTTTTAATTTCCTTCTCTTTAATAATTAAAAATCACTCTAACTTAAAATAAAATAAAAATAAAGTTTTTTCTTTTTTTGATTATTGATAAATAATTAGTCTTTATATATTATTGAATTTGATCCAAAATTATATGCAAACTAAAAAGTAGTATCATATCATCATGATATGAAAAATTGAATGGGCAAAATCTGGGTTGAATTATTTTTATTTTATTTGAAATTTGTATATTTAATATTTTGGAGACTATATTTACTGAAAATGATAGTCATCTGACAATGTAATGTGGGGAAGATCGACAGTTAATGTCCTAAAATCCATATCCTCTCCAGAAAAAATAACTTCTTCAGTAAATTTTTATTTTTTTATACACACTGTATAGATCCTCGTCTGATAAGAATCGTCATGCATTTGCCACTTTTGCAAACATCCCGACGGACCTCGGCTTTTAGATATCTCGTTACCAACTGACCCCAACTTGACAGTTGTTTGTCTTGAATTCATGATGTATTACTGTTTGCTTTCACTCTTGGGGGCAGAGAAAAACGTTTTCAAGAGGCTAGATGTTCTAACACTCGATATTTACTGTCCAACACATTATTTATACAGAGTGTGAGGGGCAACATTATTTGACGAGCGTTGGTTAGAAATAAAGTACCAGTATGCATGTTGATATTTCATCATACACTTACACAGCTCAACAAATAAAAAAATGTTGCCCTTGCTACGAGGGTAGCCTCAGAAATACCTGACCTGATGTATAATGAGGCACACGACCTTGATTCTTCTGTTGCCTCTTTTCCTGTGTAACAAGTAACAACCCCAAAGTTTTTAGTTGTTTGACATTCGACATATATTAAGGTTCGAAGCGTTATCTACGTAGCTTTGTTTGTCCTCCGATCAGCTGATGACCGAAAGATAAAATAGTACCAGGGGTGTTCCTCAGGGAAGCATTTTGGGGCCACTATACTACGGATTCGACTTTTTAATACCAACTGTCCGTTACCAAAGTAGCTAAAATCCCATTAGAAGTGCGTAGAATATTCGAACTTCTTGTATTTTTTTATTTTGGAAGCCATCCCGCCGGAATTTGATTGGGGATTTTTTATCAGGTTACTACGCTGATCACCTCTCAGTGGCACCAGAAGTCAAGGGAAACTACTCCTTAAGAACGAAAAACGAAACGAAAAGCTTCCATTTGAACAATCTCTCTTATGCAGGTCCCATCGTTATGGGTGTTGGAGGTGAGTTGATTACGAATTAGGTCAATTTTCAAAATAGAATTTATTTTGGTCCATTCGGTAAGGTTAATTCTTTCTAGTCACTTGCACTATCGAAAACGAATCAAGAAGTCACTTATGAAAGTCAGTAGATATAGTTTAACCATTTTCAATTGCAGAAGCTGTTTCTATAGGGAGCAAATCAAAAACTCACTTCGCGTATATGCGAAGAAACGGAACGAAAAATAATGTGTACTACTCGTAAATATTCTCCGTCGGCGAACGGTAGATCAAAAGAAGATCAAAAGAGCCGATAGTCAACGTGGGTTTGAGCGACCGCAAGCCAATGATAATGCTTGTAGGTGTGTCTATACGTTGAGACTAATAAATTACCAGTTATATACGTGTTTCTGGAGGTCTGAATACAAAAAAGCCAGTGGCATTTCTGGTCTGGGATCGAAATAGGTTTTCAAATATTCTATAGTGGTGATGTGTTCTGCTGGAAAATATGCCTTTTTTTTCGACCATGAGAAAAATAAATAATGATGATCCGATTGCCTATTAATGGCATATTTTTTTATTTTAAAGTATTTTTAAAATATTCAAATATCTAAATAAAATTAGTTATCTCCGCCTCTGCTATATAATAATATATAATAATAATGTTTATTCACGAAAGTTCAAATTTTACAATAATTGAAGTACAGATATATATTTATTGTAAGTGAATAAACAGGAAGAAAATCACGAAGCTTTAGTATAAAACTATCGCTTGTATGTGATATTAAACTTAAAACTAAGTAGTATAACACTATAATATGCAATGATAATTTTTTTTTACATATTTTGAAGCACATAAGTATATAAATTTGGTAAAAGAAGTAATGAATGTATAAATAAAATAGTAAATAGATATAATAAAATAAATATAATAATAAAATAGATATAATAAAATAGTAAATAGATATTCTTATCCTTGTGATATGTGTGAGTATAGTAAATGCCATATTTAGGCTGAATGTCGTTTGCAGTAGGTATGTTTATCATAATTGAGGTGTAGGTACGTCATATTCGGGGTGTAGGTCATATTCGGGTATTGTCTCATATTCTGTTTGTTGTCAGCTTTGCGTATATGCATGCTTTATATAAACGATTGGTGTTTTAACTTTAATCACTTTTTGAAAGATTGGTTGACAAAATCATGAAACAATGTCCTTTCGGAACGCAAAATCCAAGTTTTTATAAGTTTTTTGTACATAATAGAACTATTTTTTTTTATAAACTCTGGTAGCATATTATGTAGGCGAGGTCCGAGGTAATTTGAACATCGTTGTCCAATTGCTTTTTCCGATCTAGGTATCTTTTTTTGTTTGTTCCTGGTACTATAATTGTGATCGACAGATTCAAGTTGAATTTTATTGTTTTTCACATTAACTAATAAGTTGATGCAGTAAGCCTGCCTTACGTCAAATACATTGGCCTCTTTAAATAAATTTCCACTGGAATATGTAGCTCTTTTTCCAAGGATGATTTTCAGTATCCATTTCTGAATAACGTTCAGCATTTCCAGGTGATAATCGTTAACACCTCCCCAGCCAATTATACCGTAAGATATATGTGACTGTACCAGAGCATAGTATAATACTTTCAAATGATTTACATCTAAAAATTCTTTCAAGTATTTGAATTTAAATAAAAGACCTCTCAGTTTTCCTACTATATTTTTAATTTGAAGATCCCATCTAAGATGTCTGTCTATCACAATGCCTAAGTATTTGATGGAGTTTACTTCCGGAAATTCTGAGTTATTTCCGAAACGTAATGAACCCATATTGGGTAAGTGATTGGAATACGAAGTAAATGATAAGTACTTTGTTTTATCTAAATGCTCAAAGGATTCCGTCCCAAGACTGGGAAACTTGTTTTTTATGCTTCTGCAATTGATAATGGATGAACTAAACATGTATACGTAGTTGAGGAGTCTATGAACTGCATAGTCCTAACAGCACACATTTTGAGTTATTAACCAATGAGTTGAATAGAAATAAATTTCGGTGAATTGAAAAATCCACGATAAAAATGAAGTTATTGTTTGTGAATATCTGACAGAAAACAACTGCTTCCCCGGCTAAAGCCACGCTGAACATTGAACTACAGCTGATAGATATTGAAAAAGGACCCTAACTCAAAAGAAAAAATCTGAAAATGAACATTTTTTATTTTTATTCAGATGGTTATTTGATTTTTTATTCCAGTCTTGATTATGAAAAGCCCACAAGAGGTTATCTTGAACGATGGAAGATAGTGACTTAAGTTTATCTTTCAGTCGCAGATGATTTTATGAACAATCTGTTCATATTTTCAAACAAATCAATTAACCAAATAGAATTTGTGAAATTTCGATTTCTTTTGAAAAAAAAAATTAATATAAATTTATTATTTTTATTATTTCAAACATCGATTTAGTGAGGATGAAATAAATTTAATAAATTATTCGAGGGGATTTTGATATGTCTACAAATTCCATGAAAATAGTAACCAACACCTCTTGAAAACTCAAAGATTGAAACAATTCTTCATATTCTCAGCAAAATCATCTACTCTTTCATATATGTTGATGAATTCAAGATTGTAGATTGGTCGTATTCCACCACATTTTACCTCAAATTTTACTTTCTATTCCGAATTGTCACTTCTTAATACAATCAAAATATTTCCTCCCACTGGCATTGTATAAGTACGTAGTTGCGGAGTCGAAGAACGTCATAGTCTTTACGACACACATTTTGAATTATTATCCAATGAGATCTGTTTGAAAAATGAAGAAAAAAGGTTTCGTCAAATTTCGATTTCTTTAGAAAAAGACCACTTTCGTTTTATGATTTATTTAAAAAAAGTGGTTAATCTGTTAATTACACTTTGTTTTCGGAGATAATGGAATGAAATTTGGAGGATCTGTTTAATGCATAAAACTGCATTTTTTACAAGTAACTCAACTTCATGCAAATTCCGGATTCACCGGAAGTGACATAAACTTTCGATTTTTAAATGGGACACCTGGTATATTTTCAGTTTTTTTGTCTCCATATGACATTTAGAATACAACCATGTATCATTTGTTACTGTTTGTAACTGTTTTTTTATTTTATTTTTTAAATAAATTTTTATTCTAGCGGGCTATGGACAGGGCCGATCCTAGGGTATTGGCCGCCCGCGTGAAAATACCAGATGTGCCGCCCCTCTAGAGATTTTTTTCTTATTTTGACTAATATTTAACGTTGACGTTATAAACTCTCAAACTCATCTACCTGTATAACGTCTATTTCACACACAACGATTTTGGACATACTCAGTGCGTATACCAACGAAAAGTATATAAATCAGTTGTTCTACAGTCTACAGACTAGGTACCTAATCATTATAATTGCCTAATTATAAAATAACCTTTCTGGCTTTCTGAGTGGCAAATTTATCAATAATTTCCGTAAAATCTATTTTTTCACAGATTTCGGATTCAATAGAGATGATGGCCAAATCTGAAAGCTTTTCTTGTGTCATATTATTTCTCAAGTAATTTTTAATAATTTTTAATTTGCTGAAACTTCTTTCTCCTGAAGCCACAGAAACAGGTAAGGTTAAGAAAATTCTTATTGTTAGAGAAAAATTAGGAAAACAGGAAATGAGATCATTTTTGACTATGATTTCTAATACCTCAATTGGCTGTTTCTTACCTGAAAAATATCTTCGAATGAAGTTATTTCATTAAACAGTTGTATACCGTCTATATCTTTCACGATACTTCCTTCCTCCTGTACCTGTACCTTAATATCTAAGTCCATGCAGGCTTTCATGAGATCATCACTAGAAATGTTGTGAAACTCATACAGAAAGCAGAATATTGAAAAGCACTCAGATAATAATGTAAATCTTTCATTTACCGAAGAGATCGCGTGATCAAGAATTGCAAAATAGAAAGAAGTCTTGAATTGCTGGAAGGGATTCAAAAGGGGCTCATCACTGCCCTCGTAATCAAATAAACGGACCCTTTTCCTGAGCCTCGAACTTGGAAATTCGGGATCAATACCTAAATCTCTAGCAAGTGTTGTGGCTGATTCGACAAATATTTTGAAATTATCGTCTGATCTTTGTGAAACAAAAACCTTAATTCCGGATGTTTAATTTAGGATTTTGAAAATTTTATTAATTTTTAATATTTTATTTTAATTATATTTTTCATTTGAACTTCAATTAAGGCATTTAATGCGGTAATAATGTTTTTGAGGTCTTGCTTTAGAGGTCTAATAGCATTGATACGACTTTCCCACCTTGTTTCAATTAATGGTTTCAAAGTTAGACTTTCACGTATTTTTTAGTAAATCCCATCGATATGGGGACGCAGAAAAAAAATTATATACCCCTTGTACCATATCAAAAAATCCAGAAATTTCACCACTGGAGCTGGCAGCGTCATTAACGACGAGGTTTAAGGTATGAGCCGCACACGGCACGTATAATGCTCTAGGATTGATATCGAGAATCCGTTTCTGAAGCCCTATATTTTTCCCCTTCATGTTCGATCCATTGTCGTAGCCCTAACCAGGTATATCTTCAACTTCGAGCTGCAGACTAGGTAATAGCTTCTCTAATAGAAAATTGCACAGAACTTCTCCAGTGGTATTAGTTACTGAAAAAACTCCTAGAAAAAAATTCTAAAATATCTACTTTACTTTTACCATCAGTAGTGTTCACACATCTAATTACAAACGTTATTTGTTCTGTATGACTAATATCGGGCGTAGAGTCGAGAATTATAGTGTAATATTTGGCTTTTTTGACAATGCGTGTTATCTCATTACGAATAGATTCGGCTAAAATATGAATTACTTCATTTTGAAAATGCTGCCCTAAGTAGTGTGGAATACGTGTTTTTTTATCTTTGTATTTACTGATATTATTAAGGTGTTCTGAAATAACTGGATCAAATTTGGCCAACATCTCTACTGCCTTTAAAAAATTACCATTATCTCTATGATACAACTCCGTACTAGTTCCTCTGAATGCTAAATTTTGACTGGCTAAAAATTGTACTACAGCAATCATTCTTTCAATGATAGCGCGCCATCGCTTTTTCTCTCTATTGTAAACATTTTGTTGTTCCGCGTCAATAGTACACTTTTTTTCCATCCTCGTCTTTATTTCGCACCACGATCTTATAGAGTTAACGTGTTTTAGAGTATTTTCATGCTTATTGAGGTAATCCGAACAATGACGCCAATCAGAAAAGCCAGTACTTACAAGTTGTGTTGAACTATCTCTACTAAACAATTTACATGCAAAACAAAAAATACAATTTAGTTTTATGGAATAGCAGAGCCACGCGCGATTTATTTTCTCCCCGTTCACTAAAGTTTTGTTATAATATGAACAGCTAAATTTTCTGCCACTCTCATCAATCGGAAATTTGAAATCTGCAACTTGTTTGGGACCGTGTTCTACCAATAAATCAATATATTTTTTTGTCAAAATGTTAGGCCAAGTACCTGGATCATCTAGTGCTATTTGAGCAGAGCCCTCTTCCTCTTTGCTCTCATCTTCACATTCGGCTTCACTGGGAATGGGACTGCTTGATGATGATCTCGCAGCTTTATCACCTTCATCGGGTGTGAAATCTATTGATTTATTGTTTGTTTCACTAGTACTGGTGGATGTTGATGGTTGAGAATAATCAAACTCCGCGATTTGATTCAAAACTTTTTGTTCCGGCTCACTTTTATCCGGTTTTCCAAAATACTTTTTCAATGCTCCCGCTTGTTTTGAGATTTCTTCTATTCTTCTATTTTCTATAGAAGGCACCTGACTCTCTTTTAGTTTTTCTGTTTTTGGACGAGGACGACATCTAAAGGTAAAAGGTAAGAAGAATGATAAGTATATCATGGCTCACAGATGCAGATAAAATGAATAGGAATTCTTCAGAAATTTTGAAATTCATCGAAATGACCTCTAAAAAGTACCTACCATTGTTAATATTTTTTTTTACTTAAAGTGTGAGAATATGGGTTATTCATAAGAAATCCCCATTCCTGTTGAAGAAGTTAGAGCAAATTATTTAAAATAAATAATGATTCGTAGCGCTCTTTCAAAATCTGGGTAAAAATTAAAATTTTCATAAACTTCCCCGGTTGGTAACCTATAATTTTGTAAGAAAATTATATTTTGTGCTAACGAATTTTGAAAGAATTGAAAATAAATTTTGAATATTCAAACATTCTGTACTTATTTTCAAAACGAATCATCGCGACAAAATTAGTTTAAAAATATGCCCATTTTTTTAATCTAATTAGAAAACACCCTGTACAACATTTCATTCGTTCATAAATCTAGTTAAGAGCTTTGGTACTTACCACAGTTCTGATTTAAATATTTAAACGATACTCAACAGCAACACCTTGTCACTAATTTCCAATATTAACTTACACTTGCACTTGATTGTGTTTATGATCAGTCTTAGTGTATGTTGATTCAAAATTAAATGAACATTTTGAAATGAAAATGGTTTATATATAGTGTTGAAGTAGCAAAACAAATTCCGATGCGGCATCCCCTTAACTTTGTCGAAACAATCCATTTCTTATCTATAAAGAAAACCGCTAAAATAAAGTTTTTTTTGACCATTGACCTGCGAGCCGCGTGCCGACTGTGATATATATATATATATATATATATATATATATATATATATATATATATATATATATATATATAGTCTTTACAAGTAAGTTGGCACGGCGAAAAAAAATTCAAAGGAGGCCGCAGCGGCGAAACCTTTGAAAAAAAGCCTCCCGGCGAACAGCAGCACGTTTTTTTCAAAGGTTTCGCCGCTGGTACCTCCTTTAAAAAAAATTTCGCCGTTCCAAATGACATCGTAAAGACTATACGTACATAAATAAGCCGCCGCGCCGCACACAGGAACCAAACATACTTAGTCGTGTCAAAAATATGGCCCTTGGTTTTTTTTTTTATAGAAATTTCAATTTTTTATGCTGCATTGCCGGCTCTGCCATGCATTTTGCTGTCAAATGAATGTGTGTAGATGAGAGTAGGAGAAGATACTAATGGACAATAGACCAACACACAACACAACTGAGCACCAACGTTTCATTTTTCTTCTTTCAAAAAATAGCTGATTGTTATAACTGAATGCAGCCTGCGGCCGCCTCGCGGCCGCCCCTTAGTTTGGCCGCCCGCGTGCGGTGCACGCGCTGCACACCTGCTAGGATCGGCCCTGGCTATGGATACGTTCAAACAAATAATTTCAGTCCTAAAATGTTTGTAAAAATGTTTCAGCTATGTGAACGTTTGATTTTACAATTTTTATTACTATTTTTTATTCAAATGACTACATGGTGGCTCGTCGGGTCAGAAAAAAGAGCATTTTATTACGATTAATTTGATACCGCACTCTATTAGGTTGTAAGAAAACTTTCGATAAAAAACTGAAAATATAACGTTAGAACTTTCGTTAAATGAAGAATCTTGTTGAGATTAAAATAAGATTCAAAATCATCGAGTAGCCTGTGACCAACACAACTGAAACAAAATCATTAAATTGTTGCGGTAAAAATTGACGTGTTGACATATTATTTTACATCTCTTCTACAAAGTCAATTAGGTAGTTATTGTGTACTCATTGTTTGAAAATCATGGAAAATAACAATATTTATACAAGAACTGAAAAAGTTGATATGTTATTAGTTTTTGGAGAGTGTAGGCAAAATTCAACCGATGCTGCACGTCTCTACGCTCAGAAATATCCTGATCATCGTCACCCGACCCGGCACTATTTTCCAAAACTGTTTAAAAAAATGCAAAATGAGCCTGACAATGATGGGAACGATTCGTTTGTTGTGAGTGAAGAAAAAGAAATAGATGTTCTGGCATACGTTCAAGTAAATATTAATACGTCACTCAGGGAGATCGCAAGAGAATGTGACATTTCGAAGTCTTCTGCACCTAACATTTTGAAAAAACATAAATATCATTCATTTAAATATTAACTACACCAGCACCTGTACCAAAACGATAATGTACGAGACTTGAGTATTGCAATTGGTTCTTTGGAAAATATTTGGAGGATGACATTTCCATATAAAATTCTGTATACTGACGAAAGCCGTACACAATAACTACCTAATTAACTCTGTAGAAGAGATGTAAAATAATATGTCGACACGTCAATTTTTACCGCAACAATATAATGATTTTGTTTCAGTTGTGTTGGTCACAGGCTACTCGATGATTTTAAATCTTATTTTAACCTCAATAAGATTCTTCATTTAACGAAAGTTATATAAACGTTACAACCTAATTGCGGTATCAAATTAATCGTAATAAAATGCTTTTTTTTTCTAACCCGACGAGCCACCATGTTGCCATTTAAAAAAATAATTATAATAAAAAATTTAAAATCGAACGTCACATAGCTGAAACATTTTGATCAAAAACAGTAAAGTTGTATTTTTTCAAACATTTTAGGACTGAAATTAGTTATTTGAACGTATCCATAGCCCTCTAGAATAAAAATTTATTTCGAAAATAAAATAAAAAAACAGTTACAAACAGTAACAAATGATACATGGTTGTATTCTAAATGTCAAAAAAACTGAAAATATACAAGGTGTCCCATTCACAAATCGAAAGTTTATGCCACTTCCGGTGAATCCGGAATTTGCATGAAGTTGAGCTACTTTTCAAAAAATGCAGTTTTATGCATCAAACAGATCCTCCAACTTTCATTCCATTATCTCCGAAAACAAAAAAGTCATAGGGGCGAGCCACCTTCCGTGGACACGCGGTATAGCGCTAGAACAAAACATAATTCTGAAATGGACATCAATGTTAATTAAATTTTTTTGGTAAATTGTGATTCTGTTATGATGTAAAATAGTTCAGGTCAGAAAATCATTAGATCAATTATAATCCAATTACAAACATTTTTCAACAGAAACACCCCCTCATCAGATGAGTGTATTTATTACATTTTAACGAATTATTTTTAAGATATTCAAATGAGTCAAAAAATTGTTAGGTTAGGAAAACGTAAGGAAAATCAAAGTTGTTGTACTTGTCTTGTTTCGAGCAAACAAAATACACCACGAACGAATTTATTAGTAGATATCATATTCGAATGACTCGTATTCGGGTTTTATTGGGTCATCAACTGATTTTCAGGTTTCATAGTGGTAGCAGCTTGCGTTATGACCTTCGAAGCACGGGATTCGGCTGCCAAAGTGGTACCGGCGCGGTTCAAGCTGAGTACCACCGTCCCACCGCCGAATATTTGCCCCCACGTAAGTCACGTCAGTTACAGTAGGCACAGCTCCCTTAAAACGGCGGGATCCCAAACGACCCAATATGCGACAGCTGACAGACGGGCGCTGACGCAATCGTTCATGCACTTCTCCAGAGCCCTTGTCTTAGAGAGTCAACCGAAGAAGAATTCGCTCAAAGTTCCGCAGGTAAGTCTGCTCAAATACAGGCGCAATGCGTCATGCGTCATGGTTTTAACAAGCTAAGAATTGTGCTGCGTCGTATTTACGCGCATCCCACCAGTCGTTCATAGTACTATGTCGAATTTACTAGTGACCCACCGGTTGGACGTGATATGTCGAATTTACCTTCAACCCGATGAGTTACCGACAAGCGTAAAATTCGATTAGGTATGCTATTGTTAACTGTTCAATTCGAATCGCTATAATGGAGTCAGCGCCTTTGAAAACATTTCGTAACAACCGCGAGAATAGAATGTAACGAGCTTTTACTCGTAAATTCGTCGTACCGAGCACAGAATAGACGTTTTATTTCCCTTGTGTACGAGTTATAAAGAGGGAATCAGGTGCATAGACATACGAGATATATGTTCGTTGGATGTTTGTATTTTTGCTGCTATTTCTTGTTTCGTACCGAAAGTATATGACAGTTATCTACGAATGTAGCCCTGAAGTTTGTTGCCTGGCTCATACCCTATGCCGGACCTCGAGAGGACTTTCTTCCGAGACAATTTTTTTCTGATTTGGGTATTGTCTATGAATTCCTATGGATTATTCCCAAATGATGGGTGCAATTTGATCCTGCCTCTCAATAATGTTGAGTAGTTTTTTCACTAAGTCATAAATATAATCAGAGATTGAACGACTTACCTGTAAGTGAATCCATTCTTGATTATATGAAGCAGAAACTGGCCTCTACACATCAATAAAACGTTTCCTAGAGACAGGTCCCAAGTACAAACGAACAAACCCTGGAACATTATGATTTCCCGTTGATTTTGTGTGTATGAATATTTCCCCTAATTTTCTCCTTAGTTATTCGACATTTCCGAAATGGATACCTTGCTCGTAGCTCATATGAATAATATTAGTATCAATGTTATTTTCAATATACTGGCTATTATGTTTAAATATTTTCGAATATTTGTCAAGTCATAATATTTGCGGCGTTAAAACTCACTTCACATCTCTTCTACAAAGCCTTGCATAGATATAGGAGGCCGTTATCGGATACTGATTTTCAGTATTATAAAAGACCTGAGAAATTATTTGAATAAAGCAATAAAAAACGAAAAAAGCCATATTTTCCTCAACAATTTAACGGAACTGATCGAAAGCAAATCGGTACATCAAATGCAAATGACATCGTTTCAAATAAATTAACCAATTATTGTTATTTCAACAACCCGTTTTTTCGATGTATCACACAAAAATATACAAGACAATGAATTTTTTAGCAGCTTTGTAAATTATGACACAATTATGTACTTATATGAAGTGACAACTTTTCTGAAAATACAATTTTTCCAATGCTCACGTCAAAAATGTGTAATTTTTGATGACTTTTAAATGTCAAAAGTAGGCTATTTTTAAAAAGAGAGCTAAAAAAAACATTCTGCACGGCGTGCAAAAAAGTACAGTCCTACGTTGTTTGCATACAGGTAATACAATACCCATTATTCTCATTTCAATCGTTTTTTATTAAACATATTCCCTCCATACTAATTTTTTACAAGATTTATATTAATAGTACTGTAACGAACCTAGGCCGGACCTGTCGCCTCGCGCGTTGCCGTCGACAGCGATGAGGTCATCCCCGGAGATGTTCGAGAACAGTCCAGTCGCTCTGCCGCGGAGAGCAACGGTCGATATTGGAAACGATTGGAACATGCTGGTCGCCAACTGCCGGAATTCGAAAGATCGGGAATTCTGTGACGGAGATAAATAGGTAGCCCTCAAGATGGCACGGACAGTCTGAACGAGCCCATACGATCGAGCTATACAGTGGCGTAGTAATATAAATTAAGTTGTAGATTAAGTGTGAAATAAATTAGTAAAACCAAGTTAAGTTTATTTACGTTACAGTACAATTGCTGTATGTTAATTCCAAACGATCATTTTGGTAATACTAAATCAAATGGCTTTTCTCGTATAATGTTACAAGTATTATTGTTCTCGATTTCGACATTTCCTCTTTTCTTGATATCACCACTGAAAATACCGTTTCCAATTTCAACTTTTTCTTCCACAAAGCCTTCTACAACGGTCGACGATCGCCATTCACCATGATGTTTAAGTCTCAAAATATCAGCCCCTGAGCCAACTAAAAGCGACATAGAGGAACTTCTAAAGCTATGGCCAATATATTTTGCAGTATAAGGTAATCCAAGAAATGATGCAATTAGACTCGGAATTTTTGCAAAAATATTTATTCCGACTACTTGAACATTTTCCATTCCTACACTGAAGAAAAAATCTAGAGTTTTCTGCTATCTTCGGACGCAGTGACATGTACTTACGACAAATTTCAGCTGGATTAAGTTTGTGTTCATTGTTATTTGGAACTACAAATGTTCCTTGTATTTTCGTTTTTGAATCAGGAATTTTAATATGAGAATCCTTGTCCTCAATATCATGTATTGACATTTTAGGAAGTTCGTTCCGGCGACAGGCGCCTGAAAATCCCATAATCATAATTCATCAATAAAAAAAATTCATCCGCAGCATCAAGCAACAATTTTGTTACCGCTTCTCTCGTAAAAAAATGTTTGCCTTTTTCGGCTTATAGCCGGCACATTTCCTTTTAAGAAATGCCTTTACTTTGGGATAATCACCTATTTGTATGTTCTTGTTAACAGCTAAAGTTGATTTTGACGTAGAAAACTCCGACCACAGGTTTGACGACTTCATAGTTTTAGATTTTTCTCCCAAATACGCAAGAATGACGGGTTCTGATACCTTAGATATTTTTTTCTGAGAACAACAACTATCAAATGCATTATATTCTTTTTCGTGTAGTAGTTTTACTAGTAGAAGATCTAAGCTAATCAGCTATCAGATGTATCACTAAAAGCACTATCTTCATCCATAATTGAAGCGATATTTTATAAATTTACGAAAATTATCTGATTACGGTTTTACAGTAATAGCGATTTCAATAATTGCAATTGTTACTATACACCCTGACAACCATAGACAAATTAAAAATAAAGGCGATCTTGACCACCAAGTTTTTGGTACGGCCAGTCGCGCATGGAGGCGCTGCCCGCAATCGACGACTGATGACATGATAATTTTCAATTTCGACATTTGTCAGAAAATAGAAGTTTATTGTTTACACATGTATTTTTTATTATGACAAACCACGCAATAATTTCAGAATAATTTTTCTACTGTTATTGTCATCGAAAAATTAATGATAGAAATTATACTATGGACTTGAATTAGGAACCCAACGTCGAAAATTGAATGTTTTGGTATTCGAGTTGAAATGCAAAAATTTCTGGAAATATTCTATTACAAGGAAAAATATAAGTTGCTTTACACAAACTGGTACTTATTTCCATCCATTAGTTTCCATTTCCTATCCCATTTGAGGAAGTAGGAAGTATATCATCAAACTGGATTATTTGTTATACCTACTCGTTCTCCTTTGTGCTAATGAATTAACAAAATTAGTGAAGGTTTGATGTAAATGTGATTTGTTTTCATTTTGATTGATTTCATGATAAGACTGAAGAATATTTTTAATTTTGTTGTTTTTCAGAATTATATTATTGTTTTGTTTGTAGTTGTACCTTGTCCTAGATAAAATAAAATGTGTTTTTATAGTGTTTAACTAATTATTCTTGTTTTATAAGAACTTTAATTTTGTTCTTGATATCATGAAACAAAGATTGATTTTGAAACTTTATTTTGACCACGAACGAACTAACAGATGCTACGAATCGATTACTGTATATATTTTATTAGTGACCGATTTGCCATTCCTTCATTTCATATGATACAACCATTCATATGAAATACAGGAATGGCAAATCGATCACTTATAAAATATATACCATATCAACCATATAAAAGTAACACATTTAAAAAACTCGCATTATCTCGATCGGTAACTGAAGAGAAATCTGTTTTACCAACTGTGCTAACTTAGTTCGGCCAGTTGCGAGATATGTCGCCACTGTCTAAACATGGTGCCAACTTTTTCTGCAGGTTTGACAACTCTCTTTATTTTTAGTTTCTCTATGCTGACAACCTTATATTTGTTTTCAAAACGTTAATAATGAAGGGTATTTTCATTTTTATAATAAAAATATTAAAAAGTATTGGAAAAATAATATAAAGCCTCTTTTTTGCACTTTCGAGGTTTCATAACTCGACTACGGCTCGTTATGAAAACATCGATGGAACCGATATACCAAGCACTAGTCGAGCCACACCTTACTTATGGAATACTGGTTTGGGGAGGAGTGGGCAAGAGCTAGGTTGAAAAACTGATAAATGTTCAAAAGCGTTTACTGAAAATTATTTTCAATTGAAATTCCACCTATCCTTCAGATCAATTATTCAGTGAAATTGGTCTACTGGATCCACGACAATAGGAAACATGCATGTGCCGCTTTTCTAAAATATTTTGATTTGCCCATGAAGATTACCACCTGGAAAGCTCAGCAACAAACTCAGAAATTGAAAAAATGTTTAATGTTTTTCATAATTCGAAATTGGAAACGCCAATTTTTTCATCACATTCAAAAACGTACTCCTAGTGCCTCTGATGGACGTATGCATCGTTACTACCCACAGTTCAAACTTTTATCGCTAGTTGCTTCGAGCTGTCAACTATAATTTCGTCTGTCTTCGTTTATATGTTGTTCTAATATTTTTATCATCATAGTATTTTCAATTGTTATTCAAACATCACGTTAAAAGTGAAGTTGAATGTATGTTTGGGTTGTAAGAAATATAATGGTCTATCAATATTCCTGAAACAACCACAATTGGCGCTAGTGTTTGGGGGAACTTATTCATGAAAAGGTCAAATCGAGTTTGAATTGAGGAAGTACATTTAAATTTGAAAATTTCGATGAAATCTTGGGTTTTGATAAATTATTTAGCCAAAATCTAATTTTTCGGGCATTTTCCCTATTATTTTTTTCTACGTGACATCAGACAACATCAGTTCAAATCGGATCTGAAAATCCCAGACCACCAGTATAGCACGTGCAAAAAAGAGTCGCTTGATATTCTTGTATAAATAACTATTTCAAATCATTCAAGTCGACATTTTGAATTACGTTTCTGACTCTTCCTTTAGAGAAACAATTTAGCGCAATGGTGTATAATTTTTATTTCTACCCCCAAAACAACCTAAAAAATCTAAATGTAACTGGTTGCCAATTTCCATAAGAAAAGTGTCACGTCCTTTTAATCGTCGCAAAAAAATATTTTATCAAATAATCCAGAAATGGAGATTTAAAAAAAATATTGATTTGTGATTTCAGGGTTCTATCAACAGAAGTCCTTCCGCGCCAGATTTGGTACTAGAACATTCTGTCGGCGATGTTAGGACAACTTCGCCAGTTTTCAATCGTACTCCGATTCCGATGAAGTCGACAACAAAACCGAGAACTTTCGCAGCTTGTGCTCTGTTGAACCCCGGTCTGCTTCACCGACACGCTATTTCCGTCGATGAAACGGGGGGAAACTATAGGTAAGAACATTGAAAAAATTGAGTTCGGACAATGTTAGGTTGGCCGCAAATGATCTATAGTTTCAGCACTTTATCATGTATCCACTGGCTTATGTATTCCATGGAGGTGTTTGCTCTCCTCGTCAGTTCCTGTTTATTCACGGCTTTGACAGCGACAGCCAAGTCATCTGCGTATGCTACGGTATAGCATTCTGCCGGCAGTTCTAATCTCAGGACCCCATCATACAGTGTGAAACACTCAAGATGAAGACACCTCTGTATTTTAGTCATTTTTGAAAACAGAGATTTGATTTTCGGTACAGACGTAGTTCGAGTGACAGCCTCAAGCCCAGCCCACTGTGATCCCGCGAAAAGGGCAAATTCTCGATATTTTGCTTCGCGTTGGAGATACCGATTTTCAATTATTGGTTCTGAATAAGATGCTACGAAAACACTAAATTCGCCATAATGTAGGAATAAGAATGAAAAACCTAATATTCATTATGAAAAAATTCAAATTTTGATTATAAGTTGTTACTAAAAAGCCACAGAAACGATAAAATCGGTCAAATTTAAATGACAATTAATGAAAAACTATTTATTGAACCGAACTCGAACAGGAAATGAAATAAACACTAATATTGGAAGTCAGTTTCAAATATTGTCTCTCTCAACTGGTCCGCCCTCAATTCTGATACTTTTTTCAATTCTTTTTCTATTATTATTGGCCACTCTCCTAAGTTCTGGAATACTTATAATTGCCTTATTCTCTCGCAAAGTTCTTGTCGATTTCGTGGCCTAGACTTGTAAACCTTATTCTTGACAGTTCCACAGAGGTAAAAATCCATTGGTGTCATGTCAGGAGAGCGAGGAGGCCATTGTTCATATGGGCTATTTCTACCAATCCAACGTAATGGAAAATGTTCGTTTAACCACTCTCGAACCATCCAAGAATTATGAACGGAAGCTCCGTCTAGCTGAACGTACATCTCTTGTCGCACATTGAGGGGTAGATTCTCAATGATTTCCCATAATTCATTATCAAAAAAATTCAATAGTCGTTCAGCGCTAATAGTATTATTGAAGAAAAACGGACCAATTATTCTGTCGCCTACAATACCACACCATACATTAACTTTTTGAGAGTATTTGTCCTTACAGTTTATAACCCAGTGGGGATTTTCGGTAGACCAGTATCTGCAATTTTGAGCAGATATTATTCCATTGGTAGTGAACATAGCCTCATCAGTGAACAACATTTTTCTTAGGAAATTTCTATCATTTAAAAAATTTCCTTGGGCCCAATAGCAGTAATCTAATCGTTTATATTCGTCACCTTCTTTCAATGTGTCAAGAACTTTGGTTTAAAAGGTTTGATTTTATGACGAACGAGACATCTTCTGATTTTCTCTGTACTCAAATTTAATTGCTCAGACCTTTCCGGCAAACTAATTTTGGGAGTGGCACGAACTGAAGCTAAGATATTATCACCAACATGGTACCTTCGATTTCGATGTGGATTGTCAATAGCTGGACTTAATACACTTCCGGTTTGAGTAACAAGTTTATTCACGGAGGCTGCCGTTCCATGTCGAATACGATTTCGTTGCGGATGTCTTCTGTTGAATCCATGAGCAACTTGTCTGCTACTTCGAGCACCATCATCAAATAACCTTATTATTTCAATTTTTTTCGAAATTAAGACGTTCAATGGGCATTTTGTTACTGTTTTTGACGCATTTACTTTCAAAATGACATTTGGTATAAATAGTTCATTTGTTTCCATGACACTCTAGCCCAAATTGAAAACTGTTGGAACACAAAATATGAGACTTTTTTGAAACATTGAGAATGACGATTTTCCATCCAAAATGAAGCAAATGGTATTATTGGCAACCAATCATATTCAACAGAAAATTGTAAAATTCCTCAAAATTGGAGACAGGCTAGCTAGTAAAGGAGACTAAATTTGATTAATTAACATTTGATAAAATAATAATTTTCAATTTTAGTTATTTCAATACGTTTATCTCATTGATTTTGACTATTTTATCATTTCTGTAGCTTTTTCAGCTTATTCAGAACCATTAATTCAAAATCGGACTTCAAAAATTTTTTTTTTACAAAAATTACAAAAAAATTCCAAATTCGAATTTTGCGTTGAAATAACTTTTTTCGGTATCTCCAACGCGAAGCAAAATATCGAGAATTTGTCCTTTTCGCGGGATCGCAGTATGCTGGGTTTAAGGCTGTCACTCGGGTTGAGTATTGCGGCCCATGAAGGTCTACGTCTGTACCAAAAATCAAATCTCTGCTTTCAAAAATGACTAAAATACGGGGGTGTCTTCCATCTTAAGTGTGTCACACTGTATATGACGATCCATAATGTTGGCCCAAGTACTGAGCCTTGTGAGACCCCCTACGACATGACCTGAATAATCTCCTCTTTGTATTGTTCTATTGGATAGATAAAATCGCATAATCTCCAGTAAATACCTGCTGATCTCTAAGTCCGACGGACAAGAGTGTCCCGACGAGAGAGAAGACAACAGAAGGGGTGAAATGAGGAAGAAAAATTTGTTTGGGGGTTCCGTTAGTTTTTAAGTTAGAATCGTGTATTTGAGCTCTTTTTTTTAATAAAGAAACACGTATTTGAGGATTTTTGAAAATTCAACTCCAATACAAATTTTCAAAACTCGATAGTTATCTTGAATGTATTTTTTATTATACCTGCATCATAATCCGTATTCCTTGTTTTATGAACTAAAAAGCGTGCGAAATCTCAAGATTAAAACACGCCGTGTTTTAAAGGAAACAGCGGGCGAAATCTCAAGATTAAAACACGCCGTGTTTTAAAGGTTTCTAGGTAACAAAAACAAGTTCACTTTTTATTTATGTGTCAAATTACATCAAAATATAAAATAACTATTTAAAGTAAATGTTGAATGTACAATTATGATTATTTGATATTTGAATACCACATTATTCTGATCTAAAATTCATTTCCAGCATTGTTATTGAAGTTATGATGCAGGTATAATAAAAAATTACTAATAAAAAACCTTTTAAAAGACAAGCTTGTATTCAAGCCGTGTACTAAAACGTATAAAATAAGTGTAAATCATCGCTGACAATGATTTAATTATTTTTTGTTGAAATATTTGGTTCCAAAAACCTCGTTGCGCGAAATGTTCATAAAAGTAGGTATAGTCCATCCAATATCAATTGCAGAAGCTGTTTCTATAGGGAGCAAATGAAAACTCACTTCGCTAACACGAGCGTATATGCGAAGAAACGGAACGAAAAATAATCTGCACTACTCGTAAACATTCTCCGTCGGCAAACGGTAGATCAAAAGAGCCGATAGTCAACGTGGACTTAAGTGACGGCTGTCTGTTCTACAACCGATTCGTCTGGGCCAATCAAGTCGGACATCAATGCTGGCAGGTGTGTCTATACGATGGGAGGTCATAAATCACGCGTTATATTTGTGTTTTAATAGCTCTGAAAGATTAAAAACCAGTAGCGTCTGTGGTCTTGGTGTGTGCCGATCGAAATACGTTTTAGGATATAATAATAACCTACATCAAACAGTGAAAGAAATTATTTTTCTTTCTTAATGTATTTGTATAAATAAAAGCTTGTCTTTAATTTTTTCTCATTTTTCATTATTTATGAAGTATTTTTAGAATCTTAAAATATCTAAATGAAATTAGTTATCTCCGCCACTGCAGCTCACAGGATTTCGCCGCAAGCCTTTTTTATGCTTCTGCAATTGATATTGGGAAAACTATAACAACTTGTCGAAGTATGAATTTTATTACAATTCGCGCAACAAGCTTTTTGAAACCAAATAATTCAACAAAAAATAATTAAATCATTGTCAGCGATAACTTAAACTAATTTCATACGTTTTAGCATGCCTTCAAAAAGGTTTTTTATTTGTTATTTAATTTTTTGCTCTTCAGTTCGTTCGCCTTAATCTGTTCATTTCTAATAGAGCATCGTTATTAATTAAAAAATCTCTTCCCTGTGAATTTTGAGCTAAAAAAAATCATGATCTCCGACCCAAAAAACTCGCACACATCAATTTTGAATAGAATCTGACCTTAATCACAAAACTCATCCACCATCATGAAATCGCCATCTTGAATTTATAGATTTTGTCAAGAAAACCCCCACATTCCAATTTCAAATGAATTATGACTATAATCAGAAAACTTGTCCTCCATCTTGAATTTATACATTTTGACAAAAAAATCAAAAACTCCGACCGCAAAAACCACCGCATACCAATTTTGAATCGAATCGGACAATAATCACAAAAATCGTCCACCATCTTGGGGCCGCCATCTTGAATTCATGGAATCAGACAAAAAATTCATTATCTCCGACCCCGAGAACCCCCACATACCAATTTTGAATCGAATCGGACCATAATAACAAAACTCGTCACCATCTTGGAGCCGCCATCTTGAATTTATGAATTCTGACAGAAATTTCATGATCTCCGACCCTGGAAACCCCGACATACCAATTTTGAATCCAATCGGCCCATAATCACAAAACTCGTCCGCCATCTTGGAGCCGCCATCTTGAGTTTAGGAATTTTGACAAAAAATTCATAATTTACGACCCCGAAAACACCCACACACCAATTTTGAATCAAATCGGACCATAATTACAAATCTCGTCCGCCATCTTGGAGTTGTCACCGGAGTAATGAATACCTGCCAAATTTCAAATTATTCGTACGACTAGAAGTCGGTCAAAATTCACTTGCAAGATTCGACCCTAACTAACGGACGAACGAACGAACTAACAAGTGAAACTAAATAAAAGCTTGTAATAGAAATAGCTTATGATACACGTGTATAAGTGCCTTTACCTACGACCCCAGTAGAAAATATGCAAAATCACACGACACACAGCCTCAGTAAATAGCTTGCACGGTAAACAAATCGGACAGTTTTCGTAAACAAAACGCACAGTTTGAATATATTAAAATTTATACGTAAAAGTAAGCGGAACATTTAATAATTCAGCAAGTAGGTCATGATCGCGCAATCGCCCGTCAGCAGCGTAGTCATAGCAACTGTCAAAATCAAAATAATACAAACAAACTTTTTTTAAAGACAAATAAGTTCTAGTTAATAATTATAAGATACATACTGTTTAAAAAAGAATACCTACATTTTCAATACGTCAAGTGATAGTGAGAACGAAAATTCACTAGTTTTTAGATATCTCTGTATACATGAAACGAACAACAAAAAACGACAACTAAAATGAAAAATCGACGTGTTTAAGCATCATTCACAATACCTAATAATAATGAGAATATTAAAAGTAGTCCAGACTTTTCTGGCACACAGGGGACAATACCCCAACTCGGTTGGAGGATGAGTGAAAAATTTGACATATTGTGTAAATTGTCATTTTGATTCTTTTGGAACGAAACGAAACAAATTAGTGTGGATTTATGCAGCACAAAATAACAAATATCAAATAACAAATATCACGTAACAAATAACAAGTATAAGTTGAATTTCTTATTTTTAAATGATACTGTTTATGCAACCAAGTATCAAATATCAATTAACAAATAAGAAGTTGGCCAACTTTAACTTTCTACGTTAATTGAACGTGATTTTCTTATTGTGCGCAACAAGTACGCAGGTGACCGTTGATTGGCCTGTTCAGTGAAGAAACTTAACCTAACTTCTGTCAAAACAAACGATATTATTTATGTTTTGTGTTTGCTTTTATCGAGGGTTTTGTTTGGAACAAATATATTAATTTGAAATGGAATTCGACGACTCTGTTCTTATTTATATGATAAAATAAAATATTGATAGTTGTTAATTTGGTGTGCATAAATGGTAACATTTTCACTACTTGTTATTTGAGATTTGTTACGTGATATTTGTTATTTGATATTTGTTATTTTGTGCTGCATCAATCCACACTTAGTTATTTGTCAGTTGTCATCGTTCAAAATAATTCAAATTTACATTGAAATTTAAGATATTGTTTGAGGATTTAACAATGGGAGGAATTGAAGGAAATATTCTTGCCATTATGGAGTTTTGAAACAATTTTTAGATAATAAAATCAAATACTTTATTAACCCCATTTGCCCACTTCACATACACTGTAAACAAACCTGCATTCTGTACTAGAGCAGATTGATTTTCACCCCTCACATTTCCTTTATCATCCACTAATAAAAAATGCGTACTGAGTCGTAATACCCATTTTGTTTTCAAACACAGGCTTCAGTTTGAAAAAATAATATATAACCTATGACAACCTTTAATCACTACCTATAATGTGCAACTCGCATGCGGTTGAAATATTTCAACTTTTTCACGGACTCTCGAGTTCGTGGAAAAGATTAAATCAACCGGAGTATGGGAACGACTTTCACGAGTTAATAAGTGGAAATCCACCGAGTTTATGAACGGTTAGGATGAAATGTTGGAGTATTGAAACGCGCCCCTGTATATGGCCGTAGGTAAAGTACGTAATGCGTGTTGTAAAGCAATTACGCACTCTTGGAATTACGCACTCGTGCGTAATATGCTTTTTACAACACTTGATACGTAATATACTATTAAAGCACTTGCAACTAGCAACTAGCACGTCTAGTGATATAGGACCTCTAATTTCATGAGTGTAATTTATTGAGAACAAGCAAGATCAAATATCGTTTTACTGATGTTATCGTTGTTTTTTATAGATTAAGTAATGAGTCTCTGCATCCTAGTGGTAGTCAAGGATCCATGGTGATGGACCTGCACCTGGATTATCCCGTAACTCTACGCGTCAAAGATAGACGTCGACATCCTCTCAGACGACAACGAAGAGTGGACGAAGAGATCAACCACAACAATGAAAATGGCTTCAGGAGGAGCTCCCATTCATGTTCTGTCAGGATGCAGACTCAGTCTGTCAAAGAATCCGCTTCAAAAGGTAATATTTTGAACGGAAGCATATCTTCATTGTTTTGAATTTGACTGAACCGCTGGAGGTTCATAGTATATTCAATTTTTGTACAGAGAACATTTTATGGAATATGAATAACAATGTAAAAAATATATGGGGTGAGGTTGAAGATAGACAGGATCTAAATGATGATCCCCACTTTAGAAAAAACAGGACCGCCATCTAAGAAAATAGTATACAGGGTGATAAAATAGTACTTTGATAAACTTCAGGAGGTGATTCCTCACAATATTCTAATATGAATTGTTCAAATAAATATATGTCCGAAAACGCTTTGTTTCCAGGGTGTTGAAGTTTTATTTTTATTTTCAGTTTTTTTAAATAACTTTCGAAATACTGACCTTAATTGAACGAGAATTGGTATTAAGAGGTTTTTTGAGGTGTCGAATTCGAACCTGCTCTTACTCGTAGGGGGCGCCACCTACATGTCTTTTTCTTATTTGAAGATTCATAACTTTTTTGAGCATACTTCTAGCACATTTTTCAGTAAAAAAATCAATTCCTCTATCATATCTACGTAAAAAAGCTACACTTGTTACAAGTCGCTATAAGCAACCGTTTTCTAGATATTTGGACTCGAAAATTTCAAGTCGATTATTTTATAATCGAGGCGTGTTGAAGTTATTACCATTATTTTTTCATTTTTCACAAGAATGCTTAGGAAATGAATTTGACGTTTAAGTAGGTAGTTTTGTTTTTTTGTAGGGGGCGCCACCAATTCTATTTATTTTTACTCGTTAGAAATAGTTATTTTGGTATCAAGGGTGTAAAATCTGTATTTGTTTTAATAACATTTGCAAGAAATATCAATATTTTATTTCAAGAAATTTTGAATATTTAGAATGAAATAAAATGAAGGAAACTAAATTGTATCCAAATAAATTGTTCAAAGTGTCCACCTTCAGCAAAGATACAGGCATTCAGTCTTCTAGTCATTGAATCTCGTACCCGCTCAAAAATTATTGGTGTGTTTCTTATTGTTTCACAGGCGTCTACTATTCGGTTTCGTAGATCTTTCTCGTTCGCTACTGGAGTTTTATAAACTAGTGACTTCAAATGTCCCCAAAAATAAAAATCTAGCGGGTTTAGATCTGGGACTTAGGTGCCCACGCCTAGTTAGGTTCTTCTACACCCCTACCGATCCATCGATTTGGATAGACAGTGTTAAGGAATTCCCTGGCTACAACGCTAAAATGGGCCGGAGCTCCATTATGCATTAACCACATGAGGATAAGAATTTCTAATGGTTCATTCTGAAGTAGTCCCGGCAATTCATTTCCTAAAAAGTATCTGTGAGTTACGCCATTCAGTTGGAATGGAAGAAAGAAAGGACCTATCAAGTAATTATCAATTATTGCCGCCCATACATTTACAGAAAATGTATACTGATAATGTCTTTAACTAACTGCGTGCGGATTTTCCAGAGCCCAAACATGGTTGTTATGAAAGTTTGTGATAGCATTTCGGGAGAAGTTTGCCTCGTCCGTGAAGAGTACATATCTTAAAAATTGAGGATTTCCAGCCAATTTTCTCAAAAACCACTGACACATAGTAATGCGTTGGGGAAAGTCCCGTGGTAAAAGAACTTGTACCCTTTGAATCTGGTATGGATAAAATTGTTGATCGTGGATAATTCTCCAAACTGTGGAGTGAGTAGAATTGAGAGCTTCATCAATTATTCTTGTATTTGTTTCTGGATTCTCGAGAGCGTTCAAAACAGCTTCTTCCAATTCTGGGGTTCGGACTGCTCGTGGTCTTCCAATAATATCAGCTGCCCTCTTAAAGCTACCTGTTTCTGCCAAACGACGGTGGAGACTGGTAAATGTTGGAGCTGAAGGCAGTCAGTACTC
Organism: Gonioctena quinquepunctata; assembly: GCA_018342105.1. Lineage (NCBI taxonomy): Eukaryota > Metazoa > Arthropoda > Insecta > Coleoptera > Chrysomelidae > Gonioctena > Gonioctena quinquepunctata. The sequence continues at coordinate 282,673 of JAFIRS010000621.1, read as the reverse complement.
GATTACGAAATCGCTCCTGGTAAATACGTCTTGCTTCGCGCGCATTGCCATCCGCAAGGCCATAAGCGAAATGCATATCGGCTAAATGAGCATTATTGTTTAAATAATCCAATTTTTCAAAATTCGTGTTTTAAAACTTACAGAAACTTCAACAAAACAACAAAACGATTAACTGTCACATAATATGTAATTACCAAAACTACTTACTCATACATCAAATTCATTTCCTAAGCATTCTTGTGAAAAATGCAAAATAATGGTAATAACTTCAACACGCATCGATTATCAACTAATCGACTTGAAATTTCCAGTCCAAATATATAGAAAACGGTTTCTTATAGCGACTTGTAACAGGGGTAGCTTTTTTACGTAGATATGATAGAGGAATTGATTTTTTTACTGAAAAATGGGCTAGAAGTACGCTAAAAAAAGTTATGAAACTTCAAAAAAGAAAAAGACGTGTAGGTGGCGCCCTCTATGAGTCAGAGCAATAATAACATCAGGTTCGAATTCGATACCTCAAAAAACCTCTCAATACCAATTTTCGTTCAATTAAGATCAGTATTTCGAAAGTTATTTAAAAAAAAAACGAAAATAAAAATGAAACTTCAACACCCTGTATCTTGGAAACGAAGCGTTTCCGGTTATATATTTATTTGGACAGTTCATATAAGAATATTGTGAGAAATCACCTCCTGAAATTTGTCAAAGTACTTCTGACTCACTCTGTATACGGTCGAGGTTAAAACTCGAAGAACTTATTTCTTTCCTCTCTCACTTTCTATTCCAAGAACAATTTTTAATATAACCTTGGTAAAACAAAAGAGATGGAAATTCTCAATAATTTCGACTTTGTTCCCAGGAATGCAAACATGAACATTAATGCTGGTAATAGGAAAACTCCAACAGTGACCAAAAATACCCAATGATGAAGTGACAACTATCCGATACGTGAACAACATGTTATTTTTGGAACATTTGTGAATATAAATATAAGAAAACTCATAAGGAATGGAAATTGTTATGAAACCCTTAGAAATTATCTCTTCAACTCAACAACAAAAAGAATATAATGGCAATTAAAAAAACCTCTATGGAGGAAGTTTTTCCCCATTTTTTCAGACTTTCGTCCCATATACAAGTATTTGTTAGAAGTATTCTTTTTTTTTCTATTAAAAAAACTGTGAATGTAGAAAACCCACTGCAAAAATAACGAAACATGAATCAATTAATAATAATATACTTTATTGTCATTAAGAATATATATTGTGGACAAAGCTTGTGAAAATTAAATATAAATGTAAATATAGAAATATAAAATGTAAATATAAAAACACCTACGAAAAAGTAAAGTTAGAAGATACACTATAAAGTTCATCGTCGAATTTTGTATCAACATGGTTGTGTTCAGTTTTGTTTAAAAATTTTATCAAAACTTATATAATACACATATAAACATATACAATTATATATAATATTACATAAATGAACACACCTATTACACCAAGCAAGAATATCCAAGCAAGAATATAAACATCCAAGCAAGAATATATCCAAGCAAGAATATAAACAAAAATCTTATATAAGCTTGTGGCTTGTGGCTCAGTGTCACGAGCGTCGGTCTTGTGTCAACTGTTTCCACCTGGCGCGGGTTCGATTCCCGCAGCTAGTGAAACATTTTTTCAAGGTCCCAAGAGTGGTTTCGGATCCCACTATAAAAGGTAAGGTCCCCGTGATCTTAACTCGTACAAGTTTTCATTAACTACTGAGGGTTGGTCAAACAACTAAGAAAGCGGTTAAAAACAAAAAAAAAACAATATATTCAAATATGCACATTTTGTCACGTAAATTTATCATTTTAGAACTCTTACAAATTATAATAGGGTCTATCAGCCAGAAATGTTTTCACTCTTATTCTAAACTTTTTGTTGGTCAAATTTGTCTGTCTTATATCTGAGGGCAAGTGATTAAACATCTTGACCCCATTGTAATAAATAGAATCCCTGGCCAAATTTGTTAAAGGAATTGGCAATTTCAACGCGGTGGAACGGGTGTTATAAGAATTGCACGAAGCCTCGAATAGGGACATATTTTTGTAAATGAGACAAACCGATTCCAAAATGAACAAAGCAATCACTGTTAAAATCTTTTCCTCAACGAATTTGTGTCTGCACGAATCACGAGGTTTAATCTTACACATATACCTGATATCCCGTTTCTGCAGTACTAATACAGACAGAAGTGCTGATGAATTGCATACTCCCCAAAACGGTATTCCATAACGTAGGTGAGATTCTAAGATGGCGTAATACATCGTTCTGGCAGTTTCAATTCCCAAATTTATTGAAGTTACTCTCACTGCTTAACATCCAGAAGAAATTTTACTCTTAATATGTTTGATATGTTTAATAAATTTGAGCTTATTGTCAATGTGAATACCTAGAAATTTAGTTTGAGTCTCGTTATTGATCACTAAGTTATCACCAAATGACAGGTCATCAAGAGCACATCTGAATGATATAATGTTTGTTTTAGTGATATTGAAGGATAACAAATTAGCATCACACCACTCCTTGATTTTTTTCATATCAGTTGATATTGCATTGTGTAAATCATTTGAGTTTTTGTTGTTCCACAATATCGTCGTGTCAACAGCGAAAAGAGTGAATTTTCCAGAAATGCTCAAATTTACAAGGTCATTGACATACAATAAGAATAAAATGGGTCCTGAAACTGATCCTTGTGGCACTCCATACATAACATCCTTTTTTTCTGAAAGTCCTGTTGTTCTTATCATTTGATTCCTTCCTGAGAGATAAAAATCAAACCATTTGAGCGTAATTTCTCTGCAACCGTATTGGTGAATTTTTCTTAGCAAGATCTTATGATCAACGCAATCGAACGCCTTCGATTGATCACAAAAGACCGCAGCAGCTACATTACCAGAATTCAACTTTGAATAAATATCATTAAGAAATGAAAAGATGGCATCGTTCGTATTTTTATTGCTTTGAAAACCAAACTGGCTTTCACTTAAAATATTGTGGCGTCTTAGGAAATCCGTCAGACGTATTTTAACAAGTTTTTCGATAACTTTGGCTATAGTTGGAATGAGGGAGATCGGGCGAAGATTCGCGGGATCATATGAATCTCCACCTTTGTATAATGGAAGGACAACAGATGTTTTCAGAAAATCATGAAAAAACCCATTGTGGAATGAGGTGTTGATTAGATATACGAATGTTTGCAGTGCATTAATTGGAAGATTTTGGATAATTTTTATGGAGATTCCATCATAACCAGTTGCATTTTTATTCTTTATATTCCTCAAAATTTCTACTAATTCGTTAATATTTGTATCGAACAAAGTTAGGTTATCCTCAATTCTGACATTTTCAAGATTTACTAAGGGATCGTAAGGAATCACTATATTCTCACTAAGGTTTTTTGCAATCGAACAATAATAATCATTGATTTTATCAGGACTAAGTGATATTCCCACATGTTTTTTTTTATTCTCCCGTTATATCACTGATAGCAGACCATGCTTCTTTCATTTTATTATTTGACTTACCGATTTGGTTATCATAATGGATTTCCTTCGCTCTCTTAATAGTGGATCTATATATTCTGCGGTAGTTATTGAAGAAGTCATGGAAGTAAAGATTGTCAGTAAATTTTCGTATGTTATGCAGTGAACGTAAATTTTTTGAAGAAATTTTCAATCCTGTTGTAATCCATGGTTTTTTTTACTTTAATTTTTTGCATGGGGAATGATTCATCAAATACATTCAATAGCGTGTTGTGAAATATGAGGAATGGATTACTTTGGAACAGCATACCTTCCCAGTTAATCTTTAGACAATTCTGATAGAACCTATTGTAATTTGCTCTACTGTAAAGTCTCCCAAACTTAAGTTTACGTTGTGTATTCAATGAGTTGAAAGATATAATCAGAATTATTATCTCCTTCAATCAATTCTAGTTTAATTTTCCAAATTTATTAGACCCCAAAACTAAAATATTTCGAATATCATGTTGTCCCCCTACAATAGTATAAATTCCTTCTAATGGTAGTTGAGTGAATTCACAATTACTTTCAGGTGGATCAGCTCAACAACTTACAACTCAACAACTTCCCTCCCAACACTCTCACTGCCCGTCATCATCAAAACGACGAAGCTCTAACGCTTCGGACTGCACCCACAGGTCGAGAACAAGAAAAAGGGAGTGCCTGCACTCGCGTGGTCATCTGGAGAGAGCCATAAGCTCGGACTCCAGGCTGACCGGCGCCATCCCCAAGTGCTATCATCAACATACCCCGCAACATACTCCACAGCATACCCCGCAGCAAACTCCGAAGCAAACTCCGAAACACACCCCGCAACATACCCCGCAGATGTCCACAGAACAGGAACCTGGCGGGGGTAGCTCTGACACGGAATTAAGGAAGTCATCGTACAGTGTACGTTTTAGTCCTCAGCTGCACTAGCACTACGTTGATATGTCGATTATGGCGGGATTCGCGAGAATTATAGCCAGGGTGTGGGGTTTTGATTTATGATAGAATTACGCTGAATGAAGATATGCAGTGAATCAATGACCCTGGAAAAAATGGGCCTAATATTATTTATGATTTCACCCTTGTAACCAGTACTGTTAACATAATGTACGTGATGGTAACCCAGCGAGCACAAAAACATCTCAGAGATGTTACAAGTACGAGATTTTGATACATTGAACATCCACTACGATGTTCTTTTTATACAGGGTGATTCAAAAGTACTTTGACAAACTTCAGGAGGTGATTCCTCACAATATTCTAATATGAATTGTCTCAATAAATATATGTCCGGAAACGTTTCGTTTCCAAGATTCAGGGTTTTGAAATTTTATTTTTATTTTCGTTTTTTTGAATAATTTCCGAAATACTGACCTTAATTGAACGAAAATTGGTATTGAGAGGTTTTTTGAGGTGTAGAATTCAAACCTGATGTTATTGATGCTCTTACTCGTAGGGGGCGCCACCTACACGTCTTTTTCTTTTTTGAAGATTCATAACTTTTTGAGCATACCTCTTGCACATTTTTTAGTAAAAACATCAATCAATTCCAGTATCATATCTACGTAAAAAAGGTATCATTGTTACAAATCGCTATAAGCAACCGTTTTCTAGATATTTGGACTTGGAAATTTCAAGTCGATTATTTGATAATCGATGCCCTATTAAATATAAAATCTTCTTAAAACTAAAATTCGAATCCTACAATTTTATATTTATTATAAATTAATAATAATAAATTTTTAAGCTCAGTTATACCATTATTTTGCATTTTTCAAAAGAATGCTTAGAAATGAATTTGACGTTTGAGTAAGTAGTTTTGGTTTTTTGTACGGGGCGCCACCTATTCTATTTATTTTTACCCGTTTAAAATAGTTATTTTTGTATCAAGGTTGCAAAATCTGTATTTGTTTTAATAAAATATTTGCAAGAAATATCAACATTTTATTTCAAGAAATGTTGAATATGTAGAATAAAATAAAATAAAGGAAACTGAATTGTATTCAAATGAATTGTTCAAACAGGCATTCAGTCTTCTAGTCATTGAATCTCGTGTCCGCTCAAAAATTATTGGTGTGTTTCTTATTGTTTCACAGGGTCTACTATTTGGTTTCTTAGATCTTCCTCGTTCGCTACTGGAGTTTTAGAAACTAGTGACTTCAAATGTTCCCAAAAATAAAAATCTAGCGGGTTAAGATCTGGGGACCTTGGTGACCACGGTGTTAAGGAATTCCCTGGGTACAACGCTAAAATGGGCCGGAGCCCCATCATGCATAAACCACATGTGGATACGAATTTCTAATGGTACATTCTGAAGTAGTTCCGGCAATTCATTTTTTCAAAAGTCCCTTTAAGTTGCGCCATTCAGTCAGAATGGAAGAAAGAAAAGACCTATCAAGTAATTATCAATTATTGCCGCCCATACATTTACAGAAACTTGATACTGATAATGTCTTTCACTAACTGCGTGCGGATTTTCCAGAGCCCAAACATGGTTGTTATGAAAGTTTGTGATAGCATTTCGGGAGAAGTTTGCCTCGTCCGTGAAGAGTACATATCTTAAAAATTGAGGATTTCCAGCCAATTTTCTCAAAAACCACTGACACATAGTAATGCGTTGGGGAAAGTCTCGTGGCAAAAGAGCTTGTAACCTTTGAAAATGGTATGGATCAAATTGTTGATCGTGGATAATTCTCCAAACTGTGGACTGAGTAGAATTGAGAGCTTCAGCAATTATTCTTGTACTTGTTTCTGGATCCTCCGCGAGAGCGTTCAAAACAGCTTCTTCCAATTCGGGGGTTCGGACTGCTCGTGGTCCTCCAATAATATCAGCTGCCCTCTTAAAGCTACCTGTTTCTGCCAAACGACGGTGGAGACTGGTAAATGTGGGAGCTGAAGGCAGTACTCGATTAGGAACTCGCTCCTGGTAAATACGGTTTGCTCCGCGCGCATTGCCATCCGCAAGGCCATAAACGAAATGCATATCGGGTAAATGAGCATTATTGTTTAAACAATCCATTTTATCAAAATTAGTGTTTTGAAACTCACAGACACTTCAACAAAACAACAAAACGTTTAACTTCACATAATATATAATTACCAAAACTACTTACTTAAACGTAAAATTCATTTCCTAAGCATTCTTGTGAAAAATGCAAAATAATGGTAATAACTTCAACACGCATCGATTATCAAATAATCACTTGAAATTTTCAAGTCCAAATATCTAGAAAACGGTTGCTTATAGCGACTTGTAACAAGGGTAGCTCTTTTACGTAGAAATGATAGAGGAATTTATTTTTTCAATGAAAAATGTGCTAGAAGTACCTACGTACAAAAAAGTTATGGATCTTCAAAAAAGAAAAAGACGTGTAGGTGACGCCCCCTACGAGTAAGAGCAATAATAACATCAGGTTCGAATTCGACACTTCAAATAACCACTCAATATCAATTTTCGTTTGATTACGGTCAGTATTCCGAAAGTTATTTAAAAAAACGAAAATAAAAATAAAACTTCAACACCCTGTATCTTGGAAACGAAGCGTTTCGAGACATATATTTAATTGGACAATTCATATCAGAATATTGTGAGGAATCAGTTCCTGAAGTTTGTCAAAGTACTTTTGAATCTATGAATATAATTTTTACAGAACAGCCAATGTCCGCTGTAGGTGGCGATTTTCAGGATGTCCCTGGGATGTCACAAAAATAACTTTTCGTGCCATCGCACGCAAAGTGAGTATTTCGCGTTCTCAACACAGTCCGCGAAATCCAATATCGCGGCCGTTACCCATAGCAACGGCCGCCAAACCAAACGCCATTCCCAAATTTGACATTTCTAAAATACGAAAATGACAAGGATTATTTTACCTTCTGTTTGTCACACCAATCTATAAACTCGCTGTAACATTTTTCGTACTGCCGTTTAGAACTTTCAGGCATTAAAACGGAAGGCGACAAGTTTACAATACGTCTGGAGGACTGCAAAATACTAAAATATCACTATTAGTATCTGACATATTTGCGTTTTGTCAAGAACTGCCAAAATGGTTTGTATATATTCAACCATATCATTTCCATAGCAACGCTCTGACCTTGTTAATTAAATTGAACTGCTGTCGATTTTGAAGCAATTATATATTTATTTGAAATTATCTAGTTTAATAATATTGACGATTGCACGAAAAATAGTGTGTATGCGATGACCGCGAAAAGAATATTTAGTTGAAATCATGTTTAGAAAATTTAGATTATCTTACAGTTAATTTGAGTAATATTATTATTCCTCAGCAATATGGTTTCCTAGCTGGTAAATCTACAGAACTCAATTTATCTCTATACACCGATTTCCTCTCGGAAGCCTTGGAAGTCGATTCTGTCTACACATATTTTTCCACGGCTTTCGACAGGGTCAACCATGGTCTTCTAGTGAAGAAACTGGAATGTCTTGGTATCTCTGGGTCCCTATTAGAGTGGATAAGAGATTACCTTATTCAAATAAAGCAACTAATCAGAGTTAAAAACTTCACATCAGCAGAAATTTTAGTGACATCTGGCGTTCCCCAGGAATCACATCTGAGACCTCTTCTGTTTAAATTTTTTATTAATGATATAGTCAACCTGGTATCTAACAATTCTCCTATTTGCGGATGACAAAATATTGTCCAAAATCACCTCTCGCAATGACTCAATCAACCTTCAAGCTGACCTTAACAGCATCTCTAACTGGTGTGAACTGAATGGTATGTTGATGAATGCGAATAAGTGCCACATAATGTGGTTCCATAGACAGGATACACCGATCATCTTTCAATATCACATAGAAGATGCTGTCTCTAGCATAAAAGACCTAGGAGTTACCCTTGACACAGCCCTTAGCTCCAATCTCCACATTTCTATAACTATCAACAAAGCTCTGAAACTTCTTGGCTTTATTGAGAGAACTTCTTCGGACTTCTCGGACATATCATCAATACGCATTTTATATTGCTCACTAGTCCGACCGCATCTTGAGTACTGCTCTATGGTATGGAACCCCGTCTACAAAACCCACATCGATCGAATTGAACGTGTTCAGCACCACTTTTTTAATTAGGTAAACTTCAAACTACAATTATTCCGTGACCACATTCTAACCGGGCAAACCCTAATCCTACCATCACTATCGACAAGGAGGGACCAGAGGGACTTGATCTTGCTTCACAATATCATACACAGCAAACTAAGCTGCCCTGATTTCAAAGTTACATCTAAAAGTCCCTCCACGTACCACTAGAAATAATAGCACTTTTCAGACTTTCCTCTATAGATATAACAGCTGCTTACCACGTATCCAAAGAACAGCGAATATTCATGGTCATTTAGACTTCTTTAATTCGTCCTTAAACGACTTCAAATCCCAGCTTGGGACAATGAATAAATAAGACCCGCAACCATCCACAGTCTTTCTCCACGAGTCCCTAACAAAAATTGTTACATTTTTAATAATTTAATCAACTTAATCATTGATATCCTATTGTACATTCCACTCAATCTCAATCTTCTACCATTCAACTTAGATCGTCTTAATACGTAAAACTTGATTCTACCTTCAACTGTATATTAGATGTATTGGGCTAGTTCCCGTTGAATAAATAAATAAATAAATTAATTAACTAATTTTCACAGTGATTCTACAGTTTTATCACAAACGAATTCTATTTGAGGAGTCAATATATTCCAGGTCGCATAAGTCTGTTGGAAAACATGAGTTGTTTTTTATTTTCCCATAATCTGAAAACTAACAAAGTTCCTACTGGAGAAATGAAAAAAAACAGGTTGTTTTTTTCAAGAATCTTACAGATTCGAACACCCCATCAAAAAATACACATTGTAGTTTTTGAGGTTATATCATGTTTCTGTACTATGCTAATACATTCATTTCATATAATACTCACTTCATTTACTTATTAAGTGATATCAAAAATGTCTATTATATAATTATATAGAGAAGGGTAGAATTAGAATGCATTGAATACTGAATGCAGTGTTCCAAAACATCCACACAAAAACAGTTTTTGACTTCGCCAATATCTCTCAGTAGGCATACAAAGAAATGCCACCGAAGAACAAATACAATACTTCCAACATCCTTTAAAGTCCTCTTTGGAAAGTGCATATTGCGTCTCATCCTCATGTCGACATTTTCAAAATATTCCAAAACCTCCCAGAGATGTTTAGGCTCGCTGGAAATGGAAAAAAATTAAAAGTTCATCCGATAATAATTAGTGAAAGATCCGGCAGCTGATTCCTACAGGTATCTATTTTTCAATGAAACTTAATAGATTACTGCCGGATATCCTATAAAAAATTTGCCGCGATTACCGTTGATTAAAAATATTGTAATCAATTTATTTGAAAGAATTCCAACATTTTTTCAAAGTGAATTAAACTTTATTCGAAAGGAGATGATATGAGGAATGTAAAAAAACGATTGCCAGCTCTTAGTCAGCCGCAACCTCTAATGGCTAATCCCTTCAAAGTGACAGTAGTGAGTGATGAACATCACTTCAAAGTGATAACTTTCGACTCGAAGTGACACATTAAAGTGACAATTGTCGACTCGAAGCTATGCCACTCTAAGCTAAGAATGTCACTTTGAACTCGAAGTGATGAAAACCACTTTAAAGTAACTATTGTCTTGAAGTGATGATTGACACTTTGAAGTGACTATTGTTAACTCGAAGTGAATGCCACTTTGAAGTGGCAATTGTCTACTCGAAATGATGAATATCATTTTAAAGTTAAATTGTCGATTCTGAATAATAAATGCCACATCAAAGTTGCCATTGCTGAGTGCCACACTCTAAAGTGACAATTATTGTCTCGAAATAAATGCCACATGAAATTGATAGTTGTCCATTCAAAGTGGTATATGCCAATTCAAAGTTACAATTGTCTTTTCGAAGTGGTGAATGTCACTTGGAAGTGACAAGTGTGTACTCGAAGTAATGGATCCCACTTTAAAGTGACAATTGTCGACTCAAAGTGGCAAATGTAACATTTCAGGAACAGAGAGATAAGTGCCATATGAAGTGGAATGAATAGAAAAATCGAATTTAAACGGTTTTCTTCACATAAAGGATTCAATATAAAATTGAACCAGAGAAAGGTAGATCTCAGGTGAAAAACAACTACTTTCCTGGCAAATACCACGCAGAACGTTGAATGATATTCACCTGAAAATACATGCATACTTCCATATAATATCAATGGACATTGAATGCAAATGTTTCTTTCTGATAAGCTCGATTATGTTTAATTTATGTCGTGTTCACCTAACAATCCGCATACCGGTTTCAGGCTTCTTGGCCCTCATCAGGCCCTATTTCAGGAACAATTGTGACACTAACAACTTTGAAGTGAAAATTGTCGACAAGAAGTGATATATGCCACTACGAAGTAACTATTGTCGGCTCTAAGTGATGCATGCCACTTTGAACTGACAATTGTGGGACTCGAAGTGATGAATGCTACTTTAAAGTGCCCATTATTGATTCGAAGTCATTTTCATCGTACAGAGAAAATGTTGAAAATATCTTCTTTTTGCTTTCTACTTATTTGTTCAATTAATGGTGAATTAATTCTTGATATCCATAGTCTCCCTTTTTCGAACATACAATCAGATGAATCAGTAATAGATGGAGGTAGTATAGTTTAAACATTTTCAACGAATGCTATTGTGAGATGTACGTAAATTCAAGTGATATCGTGGAAGATAAATCCTACATGCATAAAAAATAACTTTGTTGTCTACATTGATATTTATCTCCCAATTTTCAGATGAAATGTCAATTTGATATCATATTTTTGTACTCCCCTGTATACGGATCGGAATATATAAATCGTTTCATACAGTCAAAATTCATGTCATTCATAATCTATAACTTGACGAAAATTTGTATTTTTGCTCAGCTAGATAACAAATATTTCAAGTCTGGATTCCAGAAAAACTTTTATAGTTATGTCAAAATCGATAATTAGAACACAATTTACTCGAATTATCTTTTGATTTAACGATTGGTAGAAGAACTAGAGATAAAAACTTGTTTCAAGCCGCCATTTCTCATTCATCATTTTTCAATTAACATGCTCCAAAAATATAAAATTGTGAAATTTCTAGCCAAACTTAGTATTTTCATACCATTCCCTAAAGATCACGTCAATAAAATGTATTTTGTCGATTTTTTGTACTACGGCTTTTTGAGTGACTTTAATCTAAGATGTCTAAAAACCCTGGTGAATGAACTGATTCGATATTGTTTAGATTTTCGAGGGGACACCACCTGTTACTTCAACAGAGCTTCTCTCTGTGGGAGTCTGTGGTAGATGGCGCCGTCCAAAAATGTTTGTTTATATTATCACTTAATGTCAGAACTTAATTCATGACATCTGCAGCATCTTATATGAAATTATTTTCAGTGTTTTGTCGGTATCTATGCGTTTTCTATCTCTTTGATTTGAAATCTTGCTTAGTTTATTCCTGGGTTTGTTCTTTAAAAAATCACTCGTTCATCAGTTCATTAGTGCGTGAGGAATTGTTTATTTTCAGGTAGAGTGGTGTGTAAGGATACTTTTTGTAGAATGGGCCACATTTTTATTTTGTGTGGACAGTCTGAAGCCGCAGATTCGAATATTCACCTGTACTCAGTACCAAAAGCAATTACAAATCTTGACGAATTGACTAATAATGATATTTTCAAAGTTCATCATATTGTATGCATTTAAATTTATATTTTCTGCAATTTAATGACAATTTAATTTCCAATTCTCCGTCTGTCAAAATGCAGTTAACCTCAAATTCAAATGGTACGAAAAACAACACGACAGTGCTTTCTTTGTGCAAGGTTCTGGGGCTTCTAATTCTAGCTTTGCTATTGGTGAAGTTTGACAGATGTCTCTCTTCAACCAATAGCAAAGCTAGAATTAGAATCCGCGAACAGTTCGCCTCAAAAAGAAAGCTGAGGAAATAAATATACCTACCCTGTTACTGAATTGAAACTAAAACGAAATTGGCGCCATCTGACACGCTAGTAATCTCTATTATCAAGTAGGCCAAGTGTCGCCAAGTCGATCCCAAACTTCTACAGGTATAAGTGCAAACACCGGGGTTTTTAGACATCTTACTTTTACCCCGCCTTCTTTTTTCAAGGTCATTGAATCACTGAATACCATATCTATGGAGAACAGAATATACAGGGTGTTTCCTGATTGCACGCCTATAATTTAGAGTGCGATTTTCAGGGCAATCATAATAATATAATGTCATATCAACACAATTATGATGAAATGTGTAGTTTCAATTGTTCACATCGAGTGGGATGTTTTAAATTATGTTATTTCGTTTCGAACAAAATGGTAGAAATAACATTCTGAAATTAAAAAAAAATATATTTATGACAAATGCGTCCTCAAAGACATTAGATGTGGCAGCAAATAATGCCAACCGCTTTGAAAATCACTCTCTGAAATATTGCATACATTGTTTTTCTAAAATCGAATAATAACACTTCAAGAAGGCAGCACACATTTTGTGCACATTGATAGATTTAAGGTTGCGCACCTCGATATATTTTGTAGCGGTTACGAGAAAACAATCATTTTTTATATAAATGTGAGATGTATGTTGGTATAATATCAAGTAGAATAATCATAATATCATTATTTATATATGAGTCAATGAAACACACATCCATGAAACGTCCAAAAATGTGTCATCTCTCAGGAGACGTTTTTTCACAAAAATATATATTTTAGATATGCCTTGGTTCTTCCTATGAAAAATGTTATTCAAATCAGATCTGATAATTGATCATTTATCATATCATAGATATTTCCCAACCTTCCGATTTTCATTTGACGTGTTTAGGTTAAATGAAAATCGGAACTGAAAATTATCACAAAAATATGGAATTTTGAGGAACTTTTTCGGGGTGTACCTGTTTGATTATTCCTTCAGTTCATTTGTTTGACCGCATACCAGAGTTAGTGATTGAAATAATAAATGAAAGCTATGCATACATGGATTTTAAGATTTGAGTTTCCAAAATATGAATGAAATTGAATATTATGAAGAATCAACTTTTGATGGCGAAATCCCTGTGCTCCATGACCTGTACAGTCACTCATTTTTTTTCTGGTTATTTTCGCTTCTATGAATTCAAAAAAGACAAGGTGATTGTATTTGTTTAAAAAAAACGCCAGTAGTGTACCCATCTTATACAGTATCACCGTCAAAGCCGCATCATATGTTTTTTTTTTATTATTCAGTTTCCGCAAATTTAGAGTTTACGAACAATTTTTTCCTACCGATCGGCTACATCTGTCAAATTTGTCATTTTCTCCAGAAAATTACAAAAACTTCGAAAAACATTATACAGTGACCGGCCAGAAAGTACGCATCATATGGGAAATTCTTTTATTAATAAATTTTGACAAATATCGATACGTGTAATCGCTTCTGCATCAGAAGAAACCCCAAAAGACGTTGTACAGTGTCGTTCGTCTTTTCGTGTTTGGCGGGTAATTCAAATAATTTAAAAATTATGTCTCAAAACACACTTATTTGAAAAAATATCGAAAAATTTTATCCGCAAAAGTTGTTCATTTTATAGCTATGTATAAGTTTAAAAAAAAATCTGCGACAAAAAAACTTTTTGCTATTAAAAAAAAATTAATTTGGAAAAATACATTTCTGGCAAAGAAACTCTTCAGTAAAGCCAACAGTAATATTTTAAATAATATTTTGTAAAAATTGCAATCTATTTTATTCGGATAAAATTTTAAATCTGTGAATTTGCCATGTGTTCAGAGGTCACTGAAATATCTTCAGGACCTTATAATCCCGATACTGTTTATTATTAATAAAGGACCATGTATCTACACATCTCTAATTTGAATTTTTTATTAGAACAAAAAATGTATTTAATTTTTGACATAACAAGAACCAACAAATTTTAAACTTTATAATAAAATTAGAAGCTGAAATAATTATAAACAATTTAATACATAATCGAAGCTTTGTGATTGTCTATTACTCGACATGTCTACCCTGACGTTCAATACATATAGTTGTTTGGGATTTCATTTATCTGGACACATTTCGCAGCATTTGTGGTGTAATGTTATTAATACATTGTCGTGTCACTTCTTCTAAATGGTCGATATTATGAAATGGCCGATGTTTAGAAACCTTATTTTCGAGGTACCCGCATATAAAGAAATGCAAGAGCGTCAAATCTGGGGATCTTGCAGGCCACGGGTTTCCTGAATATCGTCCTATCCATTTATGAGGAAAGTGTTCGTACTGACTTCAAGGGTACAATGTATTGACGCTCCGTCTTGTTAGAAAATCATAATTTCTTCTTTGCAGCGGTAATCCATGTAAGAAATCAAAAACTTGTTATTTAAAAATTCTAACTAATTTCGTGAATTACGGTTGCCCCTAAAAAAGTAAGGCCCAATGATCTGCGTATCTAATATGCCGCACCAAACATGACTTCAGAAGGAAAATTGACTTTTTGCCTCTATCGTCCAATTTGGGTTCTCATCAGCTCACTATCTACAGTTCTGGGAACTGACAGTACCGTTTGATGTAAAAGTCGCCTCATCAGTAAATAAAAATTTTGTAGGAAAATTTTGGCATTCTTCAATCATGCCTTGGAACCAAAATGAAAAATCTAAGCGGGCATCAAAATCTCTATCGAGTAAGGTGTGGGTGAATTTTGGTATACAGTGCATTCCATTTAAAACGAGCCACCCTGAATAACTTTTGGTACAATGATTTTCAGGAAAAATAAAAAAACATGTCAACAATAGTATACAGGGGGACACATTTTGACATATTCACATTCGATGTTACTTCCACTATCGCACCCCCAGAGCATGTCACCATTTTTTTAAAAATGGATCACCCTATATTGTTTCGCATTATCAGATGCTCCATGATGAGCAGATTTCAACAAAGTATAAAATATATGGTCTGACGCATATGGTTCGGGAGCTACAAATTATTTGAGTTGAAAACGAGCCACCCTGAATGAACTTCTGTACAATCTGTTACCTAGGTTTCATAGGTGTTTTTTTGAAGTTTACTTCAAAAAAGTCTTATTTTGCCTAGTTAAGTTTGAATTCGATATTCTCTTCATTTTGTATTTGTCTCATTCTACAATAACGATTACCTACCAGGTGAAGTTACAATTGGTGTTTCTGTTTTTGTGAATTCTTGAGAAGCAATGGTTTATACGCTTCGAGAACGGATTGAAATAGTGAGTTTGTACTACCAGAATGGAAATAGTGCTAGAGCTGCTGCCCGTATGTTCAATGATAATCATCCAGGAAGAAATGTACGACACAAATACGTTTCGGAATTATTGAACAAATTTATAGAAACTGGATCTGTTAGCAATAAAAACATAACCGTTCAGGAGTTATCAACGATGAAGCTATTTCTATTGCAGTTTTAGGGCACGTTGGACTAATGGAAAATACGCAATCTCTTACTAAGTTATCTCGAGAATCAGGAATCAGTCGTACAAATGTTTTCAGGATCCTTCATAAGTACAAATTTCATCCATATAAGATTAGACTAGTTCATGAATTGAACGAAGATGATTTCGATAGACGTATCGAGTTTTGTGAAAGTCTCACTGAACGGATCAACTTGCATCAGAATTTCTTGAATAAAATTAATTTTCCGGATGAAAGTACGTTTAGTTTGAATGGAGGGGTGAATCGGCAAAATTGTCGATATTCTCATCCTCATCCTCATTTATACCGTCAAGTTCATACCCAACGACCTCAAAAACTGAATGTGTGGGCAGGAATTTTAGGTGACCACATCATAGGACCTTTTTTTAACGATGATAATTCGACTGGTGAGAAATATTTGGATATGTTGGAGAATCGAATAATACCGTGCATCAATAGGGCAATTGAGGAGGATATGAATTTATTCGAACAAGAAATAGTTTTTCAGCAGGATGGTGCACCTCCTCATTATGCAGCTCCAGTGCGACAATTTTTGGATGATCATTTTCCTGGTCGCTGGATTGGCAGAAGAGGTCCTACAGAATGGCCACCAAGGTCTCCAGATCTCACTCCTGTAGATTTTTTTCTATGGGCTCATTTGGAGTCTAAAGTGTATGAGATAGAATCAACAATATTAGAAGATTTGAGAGAGAATATCATTAGGCATTGCAGAGAAATAACTCCCGAGATTCTCAACCATGTGAGGGCGGCAATGGAAGCTCGTTTGTACCATTGTATGGAAGTTGGTGGAAACGTTTTTGAACATTTACTATAGAAATTGTTTTTCTTCTCATTGTCAAGTCATCAGATTTTGATTCAAGAATTTAATAAAAAATCTCTTTTTCTGATTTATTGCTTCATTTGTCTCTAGAACGAATATTTCAAAATATGGCCTCCTGTATAAATTGTTGACCTGTTTTTTTATTTTTACTGCAAATCATTGTTTCAAAAGTTATTCAGGGTGGATCGTTTTCAACCAAATAATTTGTAGCTCCCGAACCATATGTGTCAGACCATATGTTTTATACTTTGTTGAAATTTGCTTATCATGGAGCATCTGATAATGCGAAACAATGTAGGGTGATCCATTTAAAAAAAAATGGTGACATGCTCTGGGGGTGCGATAGTGGAAGTAACATCAAATGTGAATATGTCAAAATGTGTCCCCTGTTTACTATTGTTGACGTGTTTTTTTATTTTTCCTGAAAATCATTGTACCATAAGTTATTTAGGGTGGCTCGTTTTAAATGGAATGCACTGTATATGCACAAAATTATTATTCTTCAAAATTCTTCCTATGGATTTTTCAGATATACCAGTTCTGGATTTTCTGTGACCGATAACAAAACATTAAAAGTACCTTCTTTATTAGTGACGGACTAACTATGTGGAATTTTGTAAGGATTTTCTACACTGCCTGTAGCTTTAAATTTGTTTAAAATACACAGTATATCCATGGATATTCTCATTTGGGTATCTAGCATTGAATATATCAGCTGATTCTCTGGAACTATGAAGACGAGCCACATATTAAGACGAGCTCAATTTTTTCTTGCCAACTTAGCTTTTCTTGGGGCATCTCTAATTATTGTTAACGCACAACAAAATTTAAAATAACTTTTACAATGGAAAACACTATACGATAAAAATACCTACCTACTAAATCTATGATAACTCCCAATAACATATTAGCTTTTTTTAGTGAATTGTTTCATGGCCTCTTCGATCATGAACAAATCTGACGACTCACGCATCAACAATGATAATATTATGGGTAAGCATGATTCCAAAAATTTTACAAAAATCTATAAATTTTTTGTTTGAATAAAAAATTCAAATTATAATGACCTGGAGATATTTCAGTGACCTCTTATGAAGCAGCTGAACCCATGGCAAATTTAGAGATTTAATTTTTTTTCCGAATAAAATAGAAATAGCTTATGAATGTTTACAAAATAGTATTTAAAATATTACTGTTGGTTTTTCTAATGAGTTTCTTTGTCAGAAATGTATTCTTCCACATTGAATTTTTTGTTGTGGCAAAAAAAATATTTTTATTTTTTATCTCAGATTTTTTTTCAAAACGTACATAGCTATAAAATGTTGTTGTGAACAAATTTTACGAATACAATATTTCGATATTTTTTCAAATAAGTGTGTTTTGAGACTTAATTTTTTAAATTTCCCGCCAAACACGAAAAGATGAAAGGCACTGTACAACGTCTTTTGGGGTTCCTTTTGATGCAAAAGCGATTGCACGTATCGATATTTGTCAAAATTTATTAATAAAAGAATTTCCCATATGATGCGTACATTCTGCCGGTCACTGTACGAAAAAGTTGTTTATTTTTCCTACCAAATTTCAGCGAATTTGAAAAATTTTTTGGCTAATTCAAATTTCGTAAAATCTGAAAATACCAATTGCTGGAGGTTTTGTTCTGTTTAAAAATGTTTCTAATCGGATGTTTTCAAAAACAATTGAATATGCTAAAAAAATATGTTATACTTGATGCTAATTGGCTCTAGTTCAGAATTTTCCAATCCATTTCCAAATCAATAAACCTAAAGTTCTTGCAAATTCGATCTTTAAAAAAAATTCTCCGAAGTAATACTTACAAATTAATCAAGTAGCTTTTGGTATACTGAGAAAAGAATTAATGTAGTAATAGAAAAAGAAACACTAAAGTACGATTACTTCATGATGAATATTTATAATAATATATAATAATAGTAAAATCTCAATTGAATCCTTTCAGATTACATAATGATATTGGATACGTCAGCAAAAAAAGATTAACATTAATTCAATAATGAAAATAAGTTATTTAATAATGAGAAATAAATATGTATATACATTTTTTCCACAGTAACAGAACGATTACATTTCAAGAAACATTGTTACAAACAAATAAAATAGATTTAAAAATGAAACATATTTAACATCTAACAGTTTATGACAATCAGTTGAGAAATCAGAATTTGAGTGGCTTTACCCATACTGTAAAAGCAGCTCTTAAGTAGAAATTCCTTAAGTTTGGTTTGGGAACTTTTTTCTATTGTCTCATCTCTTATATCTCCGGGAAGATCATTGAAAAATATCACCCCTGCATGTGATGGACAATTCTCAAACGATTTGGTTTTATGTTTTTGGGCTCTTACAATTTTTCCATTTCTGGTGAGATAAGTATGCATATCTGAGTTTCGATCATGCTTGTTTATATTTTTTTTCAGCAACAATATACATTTGTAAATGTAAAAACAGGGCAGGGACATGATTCCGTATTCTATAAAATATTATTTACAAGAGTCTCTATAGCTCAGCTTGAATATCAGGCGTATGACCATTTTTTGTGAAACAAATATTTTATTTATATTATTAGAGCAACCCCACAGAGATATGTTGTATGATATATGAGAGTGTACAGTTGCACAGTAAACGTTGAGGAGTTGATCTGCACTCAGAGATCATTTTAAATGTTTTATAGCGTAATATCCACTATTGCTCCTTTTACTTATCTGGCTTATGCTAGATTCGAAAGTCATTTTACTATCATTATAGGTACCTAGGAATCTGGTGCTATTTGACGATTCGATTCATTTCGATTCGATTCATTTCTGAACCAAAACTGCATGAGAACTGTTTTACTAGAGTTTACGATCAGAGACTTTTTGCAACACCAAGTCGTAAATTCATGTGACAGCAGATTTAGTTTTTCTTGCAGTTCCACAGAACTGTCAGAATCAGCTCCTAGTGTAGTATCGTCTGCATGTAAAACAATATGATCTGTACTCACATGTTTTGGCATATCGTTGATGAAAATCAGTAGACCCAAAATGGATGCCTGTAGGACTCCTAGATCCATGCTAAATGGAGAAGAATGACAGTCTTCCAATTTCACGCGTATTTTTCTTTGAGGCAAGTATGACACTATCCACGGAAGGAAGTTGCCTCTGAAACCGATTGAGTATAGTTCACTCTGAATTATTTTGGGATCAATGATATCAAACGCTTTCGATAGGTCAAAGAAGCGCACCAACGTATATCCCTTTATCAAGTGAATCATATACATAATCGAAAAAGACAGACGATGCACTCTCTGTCGACCAATCCGTGTTGGGCTTGAGAGATGATGTTGAATTGATCCAAAAATTGAAGCATTATCAGATAAATACCTCTCTCAAAGATTTTGCATATCACTGTGGGTGGTACTGTTATTGGCCTATAGTGTCCGATTGAAGTTGGATCATCCTTCTTATGGAGTGGTGTTACCAAACCAACCTTTTGTCTAGAAAATCTCCCATTTCTACAGATCTATTCAATATGAATGTCAGTGGTTGACTTATGAGAGTTCTGATTTTTTTCACAAGTTTTGTTGGTATGCAATCTATTCCCACAGAATTTGTATTTTTTTGTGATAGAATTATTTCACGAATATCACTTGGATGAACAGGAGTGAAAAAGAAAGTTTGAGGCACATACATAGCTGAAAAATTGTTAAAAGATATAGAGGCGAAATGTGTGTTATAGCATCAGGTGCTATGGTTGAAAAATTATGTCCAGAAGCGTTTACAATTTTGTTTTTATTCCTGATACATTCCTCATTAAGTAAGATCTCAATATCCATATTTCGTTTAGTTCTACCTTTTTTTTGCCCGCCTAAGTTTCAGATTTTTTTTGATTGTTTTTGTAGTGAGGTTTCATTTTGAAGACAACGTTGGTGAAACATATATTTGATTTCATGTAGTTTAGTTCTATACAATTTCATTAAGGTATCATAATGCTCTTGGAGCTTGGTGTTTTCTATATTAGTGTTTAGCCAAAAAAGTTGTTTCAGATTGTTTCCCATGGAGATTATTTCATGTTGCTTCTTTTGTTTTATTCCCAGGACAAGAAATTTCTTCACAGTGGGGCATGTTAGTGCAATGAAATAATTAAGTATATTAGAGAATGACTCATATGCTGAGTTAATATTGTCGAAACTTTCGTAAACAGACTGAAATGTCTCCTGTTCAAGACAAACTTGGATAGTTTCATTCATATAGAACTAAATCTAATTATAAGGCGATGAAAATGATTACAACTGTGTGTATAATGTAGGTTGGACATTATTCATAACATTTCGGTATGTCTACCATCACGCTCAATGAAAATAATGGTTAGCCTGGAAACCTTGTTGGCAGCCTTTCTTGAAAACTGAGGAATACATTTGATATACATTCTCGAATTACTGCCTCCAGGTGGTGGACATCTCGGAATGATCTGCGCTTGTAGACTTTTTGCTCCAAATACCCCCAAAGGAATAAATCTAGTGCGGTAAGGTCTGGTGACCTGGGTGGCTAGGGTTGTTCCATATTACGTCCAATTACCTTACCTCGAAATAGTTCTAAGATACATTGTTCGACACCAAATTATGAATTGAAACCATAAGTTTTGCCTTTCATTAAGGGACATTTTATCTTAAACTTGACTTATTTCATGTTTTAGAAACTGCTAGTATGTCTGTAAATTTAAAATTTTCCGGTAGAAATATGGGCCGATCACTCTGGTGTTTAAAACACCGCACCATATATTTGTCTGCAGAGAATTCTATCACATAATTTTTGGGTTTTAGCACCAGTCCTATTATAAATATCTATAATACTAGCATATACTTAATTGAGCTACTTAATAATAAACTCATGGATATGCAGTCCTTTTTAAAGTATTTTGCACTGAACCCGTTGATTTGAACTTTGAGATAATCTTGCTCATAGCAGACTGTTAGATATTTCTTTCAGGATGTCGCGCAATGAAAATATCCGCAACTTGGCGATCAGTCATATGTTCTCCGCAAATAAGTATAATTTTTATTTTTCCCTGCAAAGTCAGCATTTTTATTCTACTACTTGATAAACACTCTTTCATAATTTTAAAGAAAAATGCTGATCCAAAAACTTTACTGTGGATATAAAAGAGAGTAATGAAGTTAGAACCTAGGTAAGTTATTTATGAGAGTTAAACAACTGTCTCCAAAACTACAGATATTACTCGTAAGTAAGAACGGCTCTACGTTTTTTTTGGGGATAGGCATTTATGATGAGTTTTTCACTCTCTTTCATGTAACAACTTTCGAAACTTCCTCTCTTTTGAATTGAATTCGACTGCCTGAATTCCACTTGTCATCTCCTAAATATTCTTTAGTCACCACTTTCTGAAATGCTTGAAAGAAAAATTTGCATCTTAAGATCTATAAATTTGCATTTTCAGATATTTTTTCCTTTTAGTGCGGTCAAATTTCCTGTACTATTCCATTGAGAGAAAGAGTTGATCTGTATTTTTTTGTAGGATCCATCAAAAGAAATAATTCATTTTCTTCAAATTTTAAATCCATAATGCAAAACATGTTTCGACAAAGGTTCTCCAGTTCTATCGTTAGCACTAGCATTTTTTATTTTATAGTATAGTGAAATTCAAACCCTTTTGTATTTTTCAAACAATGAGAAGAAATAATCCGGTCTCTTTTTTGGAAAATCTCATGGAAAAGTCATCTTGGATTTTTGATCGCGCCCAGGTCCAATATGCTTTAGGTCTAGAATAATTGCCAATTTTCTATTGAGTTCAATAAATAATATATTGTTTTGACCTCTAGCGTAATACGCGAAATTTTTGGAAAACCCCAGAAAAACCATTTTAGAATTTCCAAGTTATTTGATATTGGAAAGACACAAATCTTAAAATCCATTTATGCAGGGGTTCCATTTATTGTTTCGATAACTTACTGTCTGCAATGCAGACAAACAAATCAATCGACGGAATGACAAACAGGCATACCCCGAAAAAGTGACTCAAAATTCCATGAGGATCATTTTATACTAAGCCACCGTATAACGTATTGTAGTATTTATTGCTCGTCAAAAGGACCGTATTCACGACGTTTCGACAAAAACACATTTACTCATCTGAAGTGACGTCTAGTTGATTCGAAGTGGAGTTCGATTCAGAGTCAATAATTTTTTTTTTCGACATAAATATAATAAATCTTATGATTTCTATATCTGAAAACAAAAAAGATACAGTGTGGTTTATATTTATGGAATAGATTAAATGATGTTCCTGAAACAGGTCGAGTAGTACCCTCCGCGTTCACCCCCTTTGAACCATGATTACTTCCTGAAAAAATTCAATAAGGAAGGAGTCTTGCGGTGTGCGTATGTTCAAAATGATCGAAAGTCGGTTATCCCATTTTTCAATTCCATAAAGTGATCTAGTCGACTAACAGACATTTGTTTTTCCAATAACCTCTCGAGAAGTCATCAAGAGGGGCCCAATCGGGAGGCCGAGGAGGCCATTCGATAGTTCTCCGGCTTTCAATCCACCCGTTGGTACCAAATAGATGTATAGGCACTAAAAAGTTCGTAAAAAATCCAGATAAAAGTCACTGTTGACTCTGTCTCCGAAAAATAACTGTCAATAACTTTATTATTGATAATATTTTGTAGGTTAACTACTTTGAAAAAAAAAATCTGACGACAGTTCTTTTCTTAAAAAAACAAATCAAATTGAGTTACGTCACATTTTTAACGTAGAATGAGAAATTATTTTGATATACTCGGTATTCATGTATACTCCGAGTTTCATTTTATGTACTAGAAACTTCAAAAACAACAACTTTCCTCCTTTACCAATTTGATCAGCAAAAAAATTTTAAGTTGTATACTGCAGAACAAAGAATTACAACCCCTTCCTAATTTTTGGATAGCGGAAGTCATAATTCAGAGGGGATTAATGCGCGGAGGGTACTCTTTTCGTGCTAAACATTGATAATTTCGAAAAAAAAATACTTGTTTCAATTCGGTACGCTTAAAATCAATGTATTTCATACATATGGATTCCACTCTATATTTTTATATTTGCTTGAACATTTTTTTCATCATAAAATTGTATAAAATAAAAAAAATATTTCACATCATTCTAGAATGATTCCACGGAAACAACATTGTATTTAGTATGTAGAGAGAAACCATGATGGAGTTTTTATGTTTTATGGGAAGTTGTGGCATCCCAAAACAACACAAGCAAAAATACTTTTTTTTTCTGGGTGACGAATACTCTGAGACGGGTGAAATATACCGGGTGTCCCAGTATACCTGTTCCAATAGATTATCTCAGCCATTTCAAGAGATGAAAATTTGAAAATTTCATGATCTCCAATTCGTTCAAGGAACCTTCAACTGAGAAAAACAAAAATTGAAAGTCACTTCCGGTTTGACCGGAAGTGACTCTGACTTTTTTATTTCAATTAGCACCCTGTATATTATTTCTACTCAAAATTATCTTTCCAACGATGTATCACACTTTGTATTTTACATTTGATTTGATGGAGAAAACGTCAATTGAAATTTCAAATTGAAAGAATTGCAGTAGGCTACGATATTTTGTGTAATCTTGATTTTGACTCCAATAATAATTGATAATTCATGAACAATTTTGCATTCGAAATGATGAAGAGAATATCAAATTTCAAATGATTAGAATTGTAGTAGAAGTGGAAGAATTAATAATTCTTAAATTGAAAACCTTAGTGTGCCATGGAAACATTTGAATACATTTGTTTATAACTTTGACAGTTAATAATTCTCAATAGTTGTGTGCGTGTCAAAATTCAAGAATGAATAACCGTGAAAATGATTATAACTTCACTAATCTATCTAATCTAATCTAATAATTACACAAAATGTTTTTGTATTACTTTTAGCAGATAGATTTAAACAAACAATGGCTTCCTTACAGTTTAGTGCCACCTAAATGAAACATTTTTTGGTTTTTGCATGAACGTAGAAAAAATATTGTATGCAACTCGTTATAAAAATGAGGTATAATTGTTCATAAATTATCATTGAAGTCAATAATCAAGATTACACAAAATATCGTAGACTACTGCGCAATTCTTTCAATTTGAAATTTCAATTGACATTTTCTCCATCAAATCAAATGTAAAATACAACGTGTGATACATCGTTGGAAAGATAATTTTGAGTAGAAACTAAAAATTGCAAAAAATATACAGGGTGCTATTTGAGATAAAAAAGTCAGAGTCACTTGAACAAATTGGAGATCATGAAATTTTAAAATTTTTATCTTTCGGAATGGCTGCGATAATCCATTGGAACAGGTATACTGGGACACCCGGTATATTAAAAAATGAAAATACTTTTTTATTTGAAACTTTCTAATGACAACCGAAGCTCGAACACTCGAATACTGCTGATTATAACTTGGCACTGTCAAAATGCCTGTCCGGTATTGATAACAAAATTAAAGTTTCTCAAATACTGGATGATGAGGGCACAGCCTAAATATGCTTAACTATAAATCATTTTGTGTGACAAATTTGTTTATTCATTGAACCCAACCACATAAATTGTATATTTTATGTTGTCACAAGGTACTATTGGAATCCCAAGACTTTATTATTGAAGCAATCAGACCCTCAAAGTTGGGGCATCTAAATCAAAGTCTAAGCCAAATAAATGTGATGTATGTATATGTAAGCAGTATATTTATATAGATTGTATTTACATGTTTCATTTCACCACATATACTTATTGTATTGTTGACATTAAATTAAAAAGTCCAGTGTTGAATGATAGCATTTTCATTTACAGGGAGTGAAACAAATTTTTTATTGCTGACGTTTCGGAATTAATGTATTCCTTTTTCAAAGCTGAAATGATAATATTCACGTATAGATTGGAACAAAGAACATACAGTATGTCCCAGCTAAAACTTGTCACCCCCCAAATCTCCGTGAAAAAAATTTAAAATCGCTCAGACCCGTCTATTTTTATTTCAAGGAGGAACACTTTCACCAAATACATCATCATTGTGTTGTCAACCCCCTCAGCCCCAGCACCCCCTACTTCAGAATTTTCAATGTCACTACTATACTTGTGATACATCATTTAGGAGGGAATTCAATTCCAAATACATCGGTGTTCTGAAATTGAGGATCGATCAAGTGTTGTTGGAGTTTTAATGAAAACTAAGTTTTATCAAGATATTTTTATTTTTCATCACCTCAAATGTTATCATCGTAAGAAAGGTTCAAAATGTGAACCATTCAGTTCCATACAGAAGTATAAGCGATTTTCGAAATGTCTTCGCACATTGCTCAACATTTCTGGAGTCACTGCACGACACTCCACAACAATTCTCCTGCGTAGATCATCAAGAGAAGTTGGCTGTGTAATATAAACTTTGGATTCCAAATGACCCCATGAAAATAAGTCTAATGGTGATAAATCAGGAGATCTAGCCGGCCATTCTATTGGTCCTCGCCTTCCAATCCATCTCCCTGTGAAATTGTCATCTAAAAATTGACGTACAGGTGCAACAAAATGTGGAGGAGCTCCATCTTTTTGAAAGGTGAGCTGACCTTCAAGTAGCCTATCATCGTCTTCAAGTAACTGAGTGATTCTGGGGTTCACAGTTGTATCAAGAAGTTCAAGATACGTTTGTCCGTTGAGGTTACCATCAATAAAATATGGACCTACAATATGGTCTCCCAGAATACCAGCCCAGACATTCAATTTCTGGGGAGTTTGTGAATGAGTTTCCCTGTACCAATGGGGATTTACGTCACTCCAGTATCTGCAGTTGTGCCTGTTCACATGTCCATTTAAATAAAAAGAAGATTCGTCAGAAAAGCACACATTGTAGAGGTAATTATTATCACCAATCAATAATTGACTGATAATTTCACAAAACTCTGTACGTCTGTCAGGATCATCTTCATTCAATTCTTGTACATTCTGCATTTTATAAAGATGGAATTTTGGTTCTTTCAGAATTCGATGAAGAAGATTGAATGTCCTACAACTGCAACAGCGACAACTTCATTTCTCATAGGCTTCTCTCGTTCATGTTTTTTATTCAGCACTGATCCCGACTCCATGAACTTATTCATCAATTGAAGCACGCACTGATATGATGTGGTTTTTTCTGGATGAATTTCATTGAAAATTCGAGCCGTAGCTCTAGCACATCGTCTATTTTCAAAATACGCAGCTACAATCATCAATATACCAAGGCGTAAACAAAGATATGCGTATACAAAAACACATGGCGACAATTTTTTTTTTCATACAAACGTCTGTCTCACCTTCTAAACTATTATTTCTGACAGCATATTATTTTTCAATACAGTGGCGTACCCACAGTGAACCTTTCTTACGATGATAACATTTTAGGTGATGAAAAATAAAAATATCTTGATAAAACTTAGTTTTCATTAAAACTTCAACAACACTTGATCGATCCTCAATTTCAGTACACCGATGTATTTGGGATTGAATTCCCTTCAAAATGATGTATCACAAGTATAGTAGTCCCATTGAAAATTCTGAAGTAGGGGGTGCTGGGGCTGAGGGGGTGGACACCACAATGATGGTGTATTTGGTGGAAGTGTTCCCCCTTGAAATAAAAATCGACGGGTCTAAGCGATTTTCAATTTTTTTCACGAGTTCGGAGATTAGGGGGGTGACAAGTTTTAGCTGGGACACACGGTATATATGACCCACCTTTGAAATTAAGCTTTTCCTGCTCATGGATTCAACTAAAAAACTGTTGAGTAGTCGATACAAACTCTGGTCGATAAAAACACATTGGCACAAATTACACATTAAAAACTTTAAAATTGTATATAAGCAAATACAAACACGTTAAAATGAAACAACTCGTATGCAACTGATCATCCCACCTGAAATATTCCAGATAAAGAAACGAAAAAACAAATTTTTTGTGTATCATTATCCAGAATTCTGTTTTTCTTTTGAACCTTTCTAGAATATGGGTGTATATTTTTGTCAGGTTTTGTGTATCACTTTTTTGGTTTACGCAATTATCATGGAGATTGATTTGAATCATTTCTCCCAATAATCTCTTTAAATAAGTCATCTCTTATTCCAAAATTTTTACTGAATCGAAATCAAAATTGCACGACGATTCAAAATGATGTGCAGC
Organism: Gonioctena quinquepunctata; assembly: GCA_018342105.1. NCBI lineage: Eukaryota > Metazoa > Arthropoda > Insecta > Coleoptera > Chrysomelidae > Gonioctena > Gonioctena quinquepunctata. The sequence continues at coordinate 254,543 of JAFIRS010000621.1, read as the reverse complement.
AAGTGCTGTTTTTTCTTTTTTATTTCTATTATTTTCATAGCAGATATATTTGTGTTGATATATTCTGGTTACTAGGTATTGTTTAGTTTGCCCTATATAACATTTCTCACATTCACAGGGAATACTATATATCACACATGAATCTGATTTAGCTGGTATCCCATCTTTTAACTGCGTGAATAATTTTCCTGTAGTTTTCAAATTGTAAAAAGCAAACTTGTGAGAACCAGTTGATAAAGATTTTTTAATTTTATATGAGAGTCCTTCTAGATAAGGAAATTTGAAATAGCAACACATTTCTTGGACGTTTGTTTACTAATGATATTATTAATCAATTTCGTGAGGTAGTTGTTGTTTTTCAACAAGTTCTTCGCCTTAACTAAATTTTACGAATGAAAACAATTCTCGCTAAGAGTAAGAACCCTTGAAATTAGGTTAGAGGCTGTATTAACCTTTTGGCTGAAAGAGTGTTCTGATAAGTGATTCAAAATTCTCCCCGAATTGGTAGGTTTCATGAACCAATTGCTGAGTAATTTCCCATTGTTTTCCCTTATGATCTGGAGATCCAGAAACGACAGTTTGTTTTCTTCTTCTATTTCTAACATGATTTGGGTTGGAAATATCGAAAATATTTAATCAAATTTGTCATCTGGAATATCAAGAATTCATGATTTCATTTTGATTATTCCGCGTCGTTCGGGTCAACGGCAGTCACGTGCGGGAAAGTATCACTTTCCGCACTTGTTAGGAAATAGTATATTACATTACTGTGCGGAAAATGACATTTTTCACACGAGTGGGAAATATTGTGGCACGAGGTATAAGCCGAGTGCGGCAATCACACGAGTGTGAAAAATCACTTTCGCGCGAGTAATGTACGTTATTTTTCCTACGACCACCAATTTTATTAAACAATATGTAAATATTAGATCGAGTATATTGAGTTACCTGACTAATCTTACGTTTTATAGGTGACAGTCTATGTTTGAATATTGTTTCTATAAAAAGTGCACATGAATTTAGAATTACTTTCATAGTGAAATAAAGAAATAACGATAATTAACGTTTATTTGAAAAAATTACAATAAGTAAGTACTTATTAGATACAACTGGGGAACGAATTTAATTATTTGGAACTATAAAAATTGAAAGTGAATTGGTTATTGTTACAATTTGTAAATTGTAACGGTCTTTGCGAAAGATTCGTTTCAATATTTTCTCGGATGCTGCTTGTAACTATTGTGCTCTAGTGCGGAAAGTACTTTCCGCACGCGTGAGAATAAAGGTCACTTTTCATGGGAGTAGATATGTGTTACTTTCCTATGTGGTCGTAGGAAAATAACTATTTCCGCACTTACGGCTTAACCGAACTCCGCTTGTCGTCGTTCGGTAATCAGTTACGTTGTGCCTCAACAATTGTGTGGTTCGTAAGACACCTTGTAGCTTTTTGAAACCAATTTTGTATCGAATAACTCTTCTTCGAAGTTCACCTTTCACACAATCGAAGATATACTTTACTCAATGCTTTAATGAATAACGAAAATGCAGGTTACAAGTGACAAAAATGGAATGGTCAAAATACATGTCTCAGATAATTTATAACGATATACAAATAATAAAAGGTATTGTAATTGATTTGTTGAAAATATAAACAGGATGTTCATAAAATCAGATGTGGAATCATCTGCGACTGAAAGATAAACTTTAGTCACTATCTTCCATCGTAGTTGTTTTCTGTTAGACATTCACAAAAAATAACTTCATTTTAATCGTGGATTTTTCAATTCACAGAAAAATCTTTCTATCAATATTCAATTGAGAATGTTTCCCTTTTCAGTATTGTAATTCTTTCGTTGATCTTCGGTTTGAAAGATAATTTAGGGTAGAAGCTTGATCAGCGGAGATAAACTTCGGTAGAAGCTTGGTCTGCAATTTGTCTAGTCGCCATGAGGTCTAGGTGGCAGGGCCGGACTCAGGAACATAACTCATCTGCTATCATGTGCGGAAATGTACCACTTTATAATAATGGTGGACGCTCGGGTTGGATGTCGTCGAATAAAAGTGCATTTTTATCAAAAATCGTTGTTCCGATCGACTTTACACACCAGTACTTTTTTCAGAAAATTGTCCAGAAAACCTTGTTGTGTTGAAAAATATTGAAAAATCTCAGTCATTCCAAAGTTTTGGTGTGTGGACCATCGAGGGCAGTCTGTTCCTCACTTTGTAGCGAACCAACGGACTCATGCTTGAAACCTAATCGAAAATTTGGTTGATTTTCAATTTTCACTTGAACATTTTTCATTTTGTAACTCCGAGAGCCCGTAACTTAGTAACGAAGGATTTTAGAGAAAAAAACGTATATGAAGTAATGGTGATATTTTGACCCCATCTGTATATCCCGAGAGGAAAAGAGGGAGTCCTGTATTTTCTTTGGTCAAGGCATAAAAACTCAAATTGATTGCGACTATGAACTTTATGGGATCGTGATCGAAGAATCGTGTATACATATCGTAGTTAAATAGGTCAATCCCCTTTTCGCAAAGTTCGTGGACACTTGTGACATCACCGTCGCGACGTGCAAAAATTAATAACTCTTCTGTCGAATCCATAAATAATAAATTTAAGTGGCAAGTACAGTGACCCTTTGTTAAGAAAGCCGCCAAGTATCGATCAACCTCATTATATCGAAATTAATTCCAAAAACCACTTGATAATAAGACCTCATATATAAAACCCCCTCTCCCGCTCGATAACGTTTGAATAATGAAAATCGGAGTCTCGGCGTGTTGGCTTTTCGAGGAAAAGTCTGGAGCGCGACCAGTGGTCAGTTTTCCATCGAGTTTACCCTCGGCCATTAGTTTTCCATTGGCGTTCGCACAGAGCGGTGGTTAGTGGAAAGCAGTATGGGGTGTGCAAGCAGCTCACCACTCGTGGAAGGCGGGAAAAATCTCGTAGACGGTGCGAAGGAAACTTTTTCTGAGGGGATTACGAAAGGGGAAAAGGCTTTTCAAGGTAAGAGAAATCATGAGTTTGCTTGTCAACTTCAAACAGACGTGCAAAGGTTGTATTTATACACTAACATAATTAATCCATTAGCTATTTACGCAGCAAGTCTCGAAATTGGAGTTTTATGGGACGGGCATACAAATTCTCGATTGCTTGGATGATTTTATCCTAGAATAATATGTGAAAGTTTCATCAAAATCCGAGAGCTGAAAAGGTTGTTTACAAGACCTAGTATTCTGCCGAGGTACTGATTCTTTTATAACAAACTCTACAGTTTCTTGAAATTGATAGTTTCATAGTTTCCTTAATAGTTAGAAATCCGGGGGTTCTGAGACGCGATGACCCACATACGTCTTCCGTTTGGAGAGGTGAAAGTCCATCCTTCGAAAACCCCAAATCCCAAATATTTTTGAAATTGGGCCGGGCCCACTCCAGTATGAAGGGGAAATGTCTATCAACTTTTTCGGCGATTTCTATATGTCTTTCGTTATGATAATCTTGTTTAGAAAGTGACTGTGTAATCATCTGACAAAGCGAAAGACGATTTGGTTGAAGCGCACTACTCGAAACCTATTTTTGAAAATTTTTGGCCCCAAAATCGATCATCGCTAAAATTCGACGTCTCCTATATGCTTAATTTTGTGTTCCTTTACTATGTTATGGTCTTTACATTGGGAAAATCCAAGTGGAAGACTTTTTTAGTAGGGCCCGACCAAATAAACAAATTGAAAAACTCGCGAGAGCGGCAAAGTTGAAAAATCGAAAACTGCACTTGGGTTCAATCTTAAGCTTCCAAATTTTGCATGGAGCTTCTTCAGGGGCCAGAAAAGCTAATTTACAATTTACAGGGAAGACTTTTTGGCCAACTTTTCACCCCTTCCCGCCCCTTTGAATGTCCTCTGTTTTCTCTGTTCATTCCTGGTAATCTTTTTCGTTTGAACATTTTTCGATAATTCGGTGTATAAAGTTGTATAAATGTAAAAGAATGAATTATACCGAAATCATTTTTTATAATAATTGTTTATAACTTTATTTATTTATTTATTTTTTGGTAAGAATTGTTTATAACTTATTTATAATAAGATATCGCTGTTGAATCCTCTTTGCCTTCTTTTTGATAAATTTTTGTCCGAGGCAACTTATCCAACCTATTGGAAACAAGCTAAGGTGATACCAATTCACAAAAGTGGGAATAAACGAGATGTATGTAATTTTCGTCCCATTTCTTTATTGTCTATACTGGGTAAATTATTTGAAACAATAATAAAAAATACTCTGTTTTACGATATAAAGCATCTGATCATCGAACAACAACACGGCTTCTTCTCCGGATGCTCTACTGTAACCAATCTAGCCCCTTTCATTCAAGATGTCTACAACAGCATGGATCAACATGAACATATTGATGCAGTGTGCACCGATTTCTCCAAAGCATTCGATAAAGTTCATCATGAAACACTCAAAGTAAAGTTGGGAGAGATCGGTGTACACGGTAATCTGCTCAGCATAATAATATCATATCTAAATGATCGTAGGCAATGTGTCCAAGTTGGAAACTCCAAATCGTCGTTTGTTGATGTGACCTCAGGTGTTCCACAGGGGTCACACCTGGGCCCGTTGCTATTTCTTATATTCATTAATGATATTACCACATGCTTTGAAAATTCCAGGCTTAGTCTATATGCCGACGATCTCAAGATATACAGACCAGTTACGAGCCTATCTGACTGTCAAAAACTTCAGGATGATATCACGAGATTAACTGATTATTGCACCACAAATTATTCGCTAAACGTAGACAAATGTATGAAAATAACATTCTCTAGATCACATGGTGAATTGGACTTGAATTATCGCATTGGAAATCAGAATTTGACTGTTTCAAACATTAAGGATCTGGGGGTATATTTAGATAAAAAACTCTGCTTTGATTTGCACATTGAACATATCATTAGGAAGGCTCTGCGTAATCTGGGTTTCATAATGAGGATAACTAGGCAATTTCTATCCCAAAAATGTTTAATACTACTTTACAACTCCCTGGTCCGCTCTCATCTCGAGTATGCGTCGTTAATTTGGAATCCCCAATATGTAAAATATATTGAGAGAGTCCAGATTAAATTCGTGAATTATTTGAATTTCCGATTCAACAGATTGTATCATCAAAATTCGTTTGTCAATAATATTGTGAAGTAAGATGTATGTTTTTAGACATCTTATTGTGAATGAAGTACGGTATGTCTACACTGTCCTCTAGAAGGAGTGTTAGCTACATAATTTTTTTGCACAAACTGGTATCTGGTTTCATTGACTGCTCAGATATATTGAGTAAAATACAGTTCAATGTTGGAAGACGTTGCTTACGATCACCAAAATCTGTTCTACCCTCAGAAATATAGAACAACTGCGTCGGAGAACTCACCTATAATTGCTTTGCAGAGGTTATATGATTTATTTTTTTGTCATGTTGATATATTCCATTGTTCACTCCTAGTAGCTAGACATGCTGCTTATTCTATTTTTTGGTGACATGTATAAGGATGGTTCAAAGTTGTACATTCATTGTTTTTCTGTTTTCTAATTAAGTAGAATTATATTGAACCCAATTATTGTATATCAAAGTCAGAATGGTGTATCTATTTTTGACCGACGAAACCAAAAAGGAGGAGGTTCTCTATTCGACGCGTATATTTTTTTATTATTTTTTTTATGTATGATCACGTACAACTTTTTACAGAGCGGTTCTATTCCGATGATTCTTTTTTCATTGGATAGGGTGCACTTTGAAGTTGGTCCCATTTCAATTTGATCAACAAAATCCATCCCTAAGGGTAGCAAAATGAAGGATATTGATCGTTCACCGTCTGAATTTTGGTCCGTTAACCGATTCTATCAGGCATAACTTTGTACTGGGTTTTCCGATTTGGATGATCCTTTTTTTATTAGAAAGGGTATACCTCATAGTTGATCATATTCTAATTTGGAATGGAATGATCCACCCCTATGGGTAGAAAAATAGGGGATATTGATTTTTCACTTGTGAACTTTGGCACACATATGTAGTTTATTTTTTATTTTATTTATTTTTATTTTAGACATAATACATCCAACAGGCCTAAGCCCAATAACAGGAGTATATAATAATAATTGTAACAATTTGAAGTGAAAAGTAAATCAGGAGTAAATGATAATCAATGGTAACAAATAATAACAAAATCATAACAAAAATATGCCTAGCTATAGGTCATTCAAGAGAGTGAAGGTTAGATTAAATAGAGAAGGTGATAACTTAGAATAAAGTAAAGTACAGATGCACGAAGGAGATACAAGTAAAAAATTCAAAGTGTATATATGGCGAAGCTATATACAGTTGCTTTCTAAATTCATTCAAGTTAGAAAAGAAGATGTCTATAGAGGGTACATTGTTGAAGCTTCTACACATAGTTGAGATTGGACTATTGTAGTGATGCTGTGAATTTGGCATGTCGATTCGAAAAGACAAGTGTGACCTTGACGAAGTACGTGGAGTATTGAAATTTACTAGTGATAATAGATGTTGAGTCAACTTGGTTATTTATCAGTTTGTATACAAATATGATATTTGCTATTTCTCTACGTTTTCTCAAGCTAACAAAATTGAATTCTTCCAATAGTAAATCGTATTCGTAGTGATAAATTGGATAAGTGTGGTGTTTCTTGTAGAATAGGAATTTAAGAAATTTCTTTTGAACTGATTCAATAGCTGATATGTATTTGACGTGGCTAGGGTTCCACACTACATTACAATATTCAAGTTTGCTGCGAACTAAACAGTAGTAGATAGAGGAAATAGCCCTGAGATTTGAAAATTCTCTACAATTACGTATTAAAAAACCCAGGGTTCTTCTAGCATTGTTTATTATTTTTTCAATGTGCTGATTAAACGTAAGTTTGGTATCAAAGAGAACACCTAAGTCTTTGCATTCATTCACTCGTCTTAGGATACCATCACCGATTCTATAGTCATATATAACGGGAGAAACTTTTCTGGAATAGCTCATGATTTTGCATTTATCAACATTCAAATATAACTTATTCGCCGAGCACCAGTCCTAAGAGATTAAATCGTGCTGGAGACGAAAGCAATCGGTAGTGTCTGAGATTTCTGTATATATTTTCATATCATCAGCAAAGAGTAGTTTACTCGACTGAAAAGTAGTACATATTTCATCGATGAATATTAGGAATAGGAGTGGCCCTAAGTTCGATCTCTGTGGTACTCCTGAGTAAGCTACGAAATTGGAAGATTTCACACCTTCATATTCAACAAATAGTTGTCTATCGCTCAAGTAGGATTTCAATAGATGCTGAATCTTGGGCGAGAGACCAAAAGCTCCCAATTTTAACAATAGCTGATTGTGGGATACTGTATCAAACGCTTTACTGAAATCAGTATATACAACATCAATTTGGCGACGATTATCAAGGGAATTAGATATGAACTGCGTAAACGTGCAAAGGTTAGATACAGTGCTACGTGATTTCATAAAACCATGTTGGAAATCTGACAGGGATTTACTCACATGTATATAGATGAGATCGAAAAGAATAATTTCGAGTAATTTTGAGAAACCAGAAATTAAGGCTATTGGTCTATAGTTATGAATGTCTCCTATTTTTCCTGATTTGAAGACAGGACAAATACGGGATTGTTTCCATATGGCGGGAAAAGTTTCGGTATTCAGGATGAGGTTATAAATAAAAAGTAGAGGCCTACATAGCACTTTCACCTGGGATTTAATTAGTCTAACGGGGACATTGTCAGGACCGCACGTCAATTTGTTTTTTAGCTTTTTTGCCGCCGTTAGAATGAGTTCTTCGCTGATTTTATTAATATGTAAATAATGACTGGAACTGATATCGCATTCGGGAAAGGTACGTTCATTTGAGAGAGGAGAATCATGGACATATGCATTGCTGAAGTGTTCAGCAAAGGCGTTGACTATAGATTCGGATGATGTAAGCTTTTCATCATTGATGAACATAAGTCCAGGGATACGAGTTTTATTTTTTTTGGTGTTGATGAATGACCAAAACTCACGGGGATTAGTAGTCAGGCTATTTTCTGATTTTTTAATGAACTCTGAGTAAGCAAGGTCTATTTCAGTTTTAATGATACGCCGGAGGTGTTTATAACGTTCCAAGTAAAAATTATATTTGCACTTTCTGTACATTTTGTGGTAGTGATTTTTTTTTAATATTATTGATAATGTTTTTGGTGAACCACGTTGGGTATTTGCGAGTATTATTAATTACTAAAGGGGTGCACTGACAAATTACACTTTGTAAGGTAGCATTGAACTCTTCACAAGCTATATCAACATCGGAGATAGATTCTAAATAATTCCAGTTAATTTCGCAAATTTTTTGGGAAAACTTTTGGATGTTAATTTTACGGAAATTGTAACGTTTAGCATCCGATATAAATACCTTCTCAGTTTCACAATCAATTTCCAAATTCACAGCAAGACTAGGGTGGTGGACATCAAGTTCAACCAACGGATCAGAGTCAAGTAGCACTTTGCAATCCATATTCTCGGGTGACATAACAAGATCTAAAATTCTACCATTTACATTTTCTATGAAATTGTTCTGTATTAATTTACAATAACTAATGAATGAGTTAAATTTGAGAATTAAATTAGATGATTCATTGGTTTCATAATATTGCTGTAATTCAGTAATATTGAAGTCTCCTAAAACTATTGATTTATTGATACAATCCAAATTTTCCAGAAATTCAAACAATCCGTCATATTCCGCAAGGGTAGTTCCTGGAGGAATATAAATTACTAGTATAAAAATTGGTGCATTTTTAACAATTATTTTCACACATACGATATCAATAGACTGAATGGGACAGTTTATTTGACAAAATTCCGATTCATGAAAGTCACTATCCACAGCAAGAAGGACACCACCACCTCTGGTACCATAAGATCTGTCTCTAGTTGACATTGACAGACCCTCCTACATCCGTCAAAATGATTACATTCTATGAAAGGATGGAATTATATACAAAGTGATGAAATCAACTAACCAGAACTTTCAAAATTAATTTATATTATATAACAATAAATAGTTAAAAAACTTTTTAACAAAAAATTAAACCGACGAAAAAATCAACTGAAAAGCAAAAAATAAAATAAACCTTCTTAGTCTAAATGATAATTGAGCTCCTAAACTAATGTGAGTAACTGATTTTGAGTCGGCGCCAAACAAACAATTATCGAAGATCATTATATTACTTTAAAAGAAGTAATCAAAACGCAGCCGTGTATCTCGCTGCCATCATTTTACGCTTTACCTAATTCAATTGCTAGTTTGTTTGGCGCCGACAGTTACTCACATTAGTTTAGGAGCTCAATTATCATTTAGACTGAGAAGGTTTATTTTATTTTTTGCTTTTCAGTTGATTTTTTCGTCGGTTTAATTTTTTGTTAAAAAGTTTTTAGTAGAAAATGATTGTTTTCAGGTCACATATACCTAATTTAATTATTTTTGAATAGTGATTGTACCGAAATTACATGATCTGTGTTCAATGTATTGTGCGGTTTTCTGTTACTGGGTTGTTAACTCAACCTGTTGAAAACCCGAATAATAAATAAATAAACCGTTAACGAGCCTAACAACAAAGAATTCATTTGATGGCATTCATTCATCTCCCAAAGTTAATTTATGTGCTCTTCCTCGCTCAAATAGATTATTTGAGCCGGCGAGGGCGAACAGCCCTTATATAGGGGTTGAAATGTATTCCTGTTATCATTAACTACTAGTTAAGGTAAGTTTATTAAACTTTATACACTGAATTATCGATGAGAAAAATTTTCAAACAATAAAGATTAGATAAACAGCGAAAATGAACGAAATTCAGAGGGGTGGGAAGGGGTGAAAAGTTGGCCAAAAAGTCTTCCATTTGTTAATTAGGTTTTCTGGCCCCTGAAGGAGCTCCATTTGGAAGCTCAACCCTGAGGCCGGGCCCTACTAAAAAAGTCTTCCTCTCGGATTTTCCCGATGTAAAGACCAAAACAAAGTAAAGGAACACAAAATTAGGCATATAGGAAACGTCGAATTTTTGCGATGATCGATTTGGGGGCCCAATTTTTTTTTAAATAGGTTTCGAGTAGTGCGCCTCAACCAAATCGTCTTCCGCTTTGTCAAATGATTACCAGACACTTTCTAAACAAAATTATTATAACAGAAAACATATAGAAATCGTCGAAAAAGTCGATAGACATTTTTTCTTCGTACTGGAGTGGGCCCTGTCCGATTCCAAAATAATAATAAATATTTGGAATTTAGGGTTTTCGAGGGATGGATTTTTCGTCTCACCAAACGGCTTCTCATCGCGGTTTTAGACCCGCGGCTCTCCAACTATAATTAAATGCACAATTTTATTAATCCTACTCAATTTGGATTTCAAAGAGAAAAAGGAACGAATGATACTATTTTTAATCTTCTTCAAAATGTTTATCTGAAACTGAATGATAGAAAAGTTGCTGCAGCGTTTTTTTGTGACCTGACAAAGGCCTTCGAATGTGATAACCACAAAATGTTGCTGCAAAAATTGGAGAAATATGGTTTTAGAGTTGTAGTTATCCAGTGGTTTGAGTCTTATTTATCTGGACGAACTCAAAGCGTATCTCTTCAAGGCGGCTTATCGCAAAAACTGGGAATCAAATGGGGAGTTCCTCAGTGGTCGGTTCTGGGACCAACGCTTTTTCTACTGTACATAAATGATCTAGCTTCAATTAATATTTCGGGAGAGTTCACCCAATTCGCAGATGACACCACAATATCTTGGCATGATAGAAATGGCTTAAAACTGCATCAAATGATTGAGAATGATATTAGCAAAGTGAAAGATTGGTTTGACGCTAATAAGCTATCTTTCAATATCTCAAAAAACTAACATCATCGCTTTCAAATGTTATTTACAAGAGCTTCATCTAGGAAATCAAGTGATTAGTAATATGACAGAAACAAAGTTTCTGGGTTTACATATTGATGATAAATTGAAATATGAAGATCCCATTGAAAAACTCGGAAGAAAACTTCAGCGTCAGGATGCGTCAGGATGCTTTGCTGGAAGAACCACTTCATGGGAACTTGGTGAAGATATGGCAAAAAGTGTGTATTATGCTTTAGTCGACTCACTACGAAGGCGTAGAAGGGCCAACAACAAAATATTTTTCAAAACATTTTGAATTTTACTTTGAATGAAATTGTCACTTTGAATACAATTGTCACTTTGAATGACAATTTCACTTCGAAGTGACAATTGTCATTTTTAAAGTGACAATTGTCACTTCAAATTTTTCACTTCAAAATGGCAATTCCCGATGTTTTTGTAAATGACAATTGTCACTTCGAAGTGACAATTGTCACTTCAAAGTGACAATTGTCACTTCAAAGTGACAATTGTCACTTCAAAGTGACAATTGTCAGTTCAAAGTAGCAATTCCAAATGTTTTTGAAAAATATTTTGTTGTTGGCCCTTCTACGCCTTCGTAACCCACACCTGAGACACGGAATTTGTTTTTGGGGACCTTGTAGTCATTATTTGTTCAATATGGTTTTTGTCTTGCAAAAAAGAGCATTACGGTGTATGTGCAAGGCTAAGTTCCGAGATCGGGATTCTTGCAAGCCACTCTTCATCAAACATAAAATATTACCACCACCTTGTATTTTTATTATGGTGTTTTAGTTTATTTTATATGATATACCTATTTATCAAAATATTTATGGACGAATTAAACTAGATATTTCATTTCTGCACGACAATGAGTATTGAACATTGGTTTCTCAATGGGTTCGTTTTCAAGCATCAGAGATCGACCTAAGTATGAAATCACAAAATAATAAGCGTTATGAATAATAAATATCGTGTGGGAACACAGGACATTGGCCCCAAATTAATGGTGTGTCGTGAGGATAATGGGAGAATCAGTCAGTACAGTACTATTCACATTCTGAAATGATTTATTCGAAAATATGAACAGGATGTTCGAAAATGTGATTGTATGCATATTCTAGAAGGAAACACAGAGGCTATATGATGTCTATTTATACAAGAAAGAAGTATCCAGAGTATATGGAAATGTTCCTATCAATATATATTTTATTTCGTATTTAAGTATCTTGTTGATTTCTACATAATTGTTTTTCCAATATTTGATCCATGTCATTTCATGTTAATAATTCCTTAAAAATTGGCCCATTTACAGTCAAATGTTTATGTATTTTAGTGACTCTCACTTTCTAACATCATTTTATTATCCACTGTGTTATTCTATTAATTATGTTTAAGTAATAATCACAAGCCCTATTGTAGTGCCCTGAAGATGACTTTATAATAATCGAAACGTCGGCAACAGATCGATAGTGGTTCTAGTTATTTCAACCTTCCCCCAACCAAATCTAAGTTACAATAACCAGTGAGGTCACAAAACATCATACAGAAACACTGTACACATTATTTCGAGGAAATCAATTTAATCCAGATTTTATGAAAAACGAAAGTATACAGCGTCTGGAAAATGAGATAGCAGATGTCCTAAATCATTAGAGTGTTGTGTATACTATTTTTCCGTCAACCATGTAGACCTCCTGCTCTTTTGAGATGATCACTCCACCTCATTCGTGGCCTATCTACACTTTGATGGTTGCTTCTCGGTCGCTATCTTGCTAGGTAACAACTCCATTCGTCGTGATCTTCCGTCACGTAGCTGACCCAGTTCCATTCAATAAAGACTATATGTGATATTTATCAACAGCTGGCATGTTATAAAGTCATAATGCTTCTTTTCACAATGGTATTATGGGGTCAATTAAACACTGCCTGATTTTTGAGTAATAAAAGAGAAACAAGAATTCTAGTAATTAATTAAGAACAATCTTTCAAATCGCCAAACCCATGACATATCTTATTAACAAAATAATGAAATCTGCTGTATGTCCCTCTATATTCAAAGTAGCCGTTATCAAATCACTTCATAAAAAAGGGGAAAATGTGTGATTGACAACTATAGACCCATCTCATTGATATCCAATATCGCGAATTGTTTTGAAAAATCTCTCAAGAGCAGACTGAATGATTATATAAAGAAAAACAACTTGCTATCAGAAAAACAGTTTGGGTTCAGAGAGGCAAATCTACCCAAGATGCTTTAATCAGCTCAACAGTCTGTGTATGTTTCTAGATCTCTCCAAGGCTTTCGATACTGTGAGTCATACACAGCTACTCGAAACCTTGGAAGATATTGATGGATTTCGAAGAACAACTTATAATCTCCTTGAAAGTTATCTATACCAGAGGAAACAATTTGTACCAATTGAAAATAAACTGAGTTCAGAAGAGATAGTTCAATTTGGTGTGCCACAAGGAACTGTCCTTGGGCCACTATTATTCTCAATATACCTCAATAATTTACTCACCTTGAATACTACCGGAACTATAATCAGCTTCGCAGATGATACTGTGCTAATGTATGAGGATGAAAATTGACTGGTTTGATCATCAATTACTAACAATAAATTTTGAAAAAAACAAATTTATAACTTTTACAGCTTACAGAAATCATCTACCAAAGTGAATAGAAAAATGAGCGTTTGACATCAGTTCGGCTCATCGATAGTCAACCTAAAAGTCATAACATTCCATGTGCCTAAAAGTGGAGGTTTTGAGATAAGTGAGAACATCTGAAGATATGTCCTTAGTAGAGACATAATTTCCTATGTGCAATAATCGCATAATGCTAATTTCTTACAACATATCGGAATATGTGTCAACCTCCTGAACATTTTATAATGTTGGGAGTATCGGAAACATAGTACGTGTGAGTCCGATAACTCAATTTTTTTCATTCATCATATTATTTGATAGAATCGATGTCGCGGATTCACTGATATGTTACCATACTTTCTTGCATATGATTGTTTTGACAGATCAACTGACAAACAAACCCAACCTCAAATTCATTATACTCCACTTAGATGAGAGTTAAGGTCTGAAATGATTTTTGCGAAAAACTGAAGATAAGTACTCTTCATTTGTTGAAGTTTATGTTGGAGTATCATTATCAAACCCATTTCTGATTGAATTATCTAGGAAAATATTATCCAATCAACATGTTTTTGATGAATAAAAAAGTTGAGAGGTGTCAAGGGACACCCGGATGGAACGAAGTTCCTTTCGATTAATTAGTTAAGGAATTGTAATAATTTTTATTTTTTAAGTTATAATTTTTTTTTTTGTTATTAACAAATATAATGTAATATAAACTAAATCATAGGCTCAATTTTAGTACATACGCATTGATATTGTAATATTAAAATATAATTTGCTTTCAAATTTAGCAAAGTTATGACGGTACACTTGCTAAACACACAATAATGGAGAGATTATAATGCGTATGACTTGGTTAGCACAATAGTAAAGGGAGGTTATAATGCATACTTGCTAAAAATACATAAGCTTTTATTATTGTCTGTATAAAATCTCTACTTACCTAACTCTATCAGCAATATCCGGAACTTGTGCAGAAACACTGTCAGGATTCATTATTGTTATTATTTTTTATTATTATTTATTTTGTACAAAAAACCTGTATACACTCAACAAAAATAATCGTCGCGACACCACACTGTTCAATGCGAAACAGAAAGACGAAACGAAAATAACTGGCTTGCTTTCTATGAGAGAGAGAGAGAGAGAGAGACAGACAGAGAAACACGCGCACGCCGCACGGCTCACAACTACAGCAGAAAGTGTCGTTACAACTTTTGGTCTTAATTTATTCCGTCTAGCCCCCTTTTGCAACGCGCGATAAGGAACTTCGTTCCAAAAACAATTATTGTATATTAATATCTACTTAAATGATTTCTTTCGATTCGTGATAACTAGTTGCAAAGTCGAGCCTTTCATGCTAGTTTGTGGTAGGCTGTTCAGTGCACCACTGATCAACGCATAAAACATACACGAAATTTTGATCTAAAAAGAAACGTAGCCTTTTTTCATTGTTCCCGGTAGAAACACACTGATATATCGATAATTACATTAGACATAATTGACAGTAACCCAAAACCGTTTGTATTATTGTCAAGTCATCTGTCATCATTTCAGTCAGTGAACATCGTTTCAAAATGAATTATTCATTTGAAGAATATACAAATATGCATTTCGTTTATGGTGAAACAGGGGGAAATGGCAGAGCCGCTGCTGAATTATATCAACATATATATCCAAACAGACATCATCCACATTTCACTACTTTTATTGCTGTGCATCGACGACTGAAGGAAACGAGGCCCTTTAAATTCAGTAAACACCATTGGGGTGCGAATAGAACAAGAAGAGATAATGTTACGGAAGAACAAATTCTTTTTTTATTAGCAGCAGGTCCTTCTACCAGCACTCGGGCTATTTCGTATGGTTACAAGTGTCACAATCAACAGTAAGTCGGGTAGCTCGTGAACAACTATTGTATCTATTTCGCCTACAGAAGGTGATGGCCCTAGATGCTGGTGATTATGGCACTCGTAGATTTTTTTGTGAATGGTTTTTTAGGATGTATGAAGGAGCAAACGACTTTCCTAGATATGTTCTATTCACGGATGAGGCATGTTCACAGGAGATGGATATTTCAATAGTGGGAACAGCCATTTATGGGATGAACAAAATCCGCATGGAATGTTTCGAAAAGGCTACCAACAACAGTTTTCAGTGAATATTTGGGTAGGAATGCTCGAAAATCGTATCATTGGACCATGTCTCCTTCCTCCCCGTTTGAATGGCAGAGTGTCTCTTGAACATATTTTACCTGGTCCACTCAAAGGCTTAGCTCTATTGGTTCGTCAAAGAATGTGATATCAACATGACGGAGCACCGGCCCATTTCCAAAGAATCGTTCGTCAATTTCTTGATCAAACATTCCATGGTCGGTGGATAGGTAGACGTGGTCCCATACCTTGGCCTGCACGTTCTCCGGATTTGTTTTTTTTTGTGGGAATACCTTGAAACCCTAGTGTATGAATCACCTGTAGAATCTGTGGAAGATTCAACGGCAAGAATTTTAGCAGCATGTACGTTAATACAGAATACACCAGGAATATTCCAAAGCGTGCGACAGTCGATGATACGGAGATGCCAATTGTGTAGTGAACAAAATGGTGGTCCATTTGAACATTTGCTTTATTGCCTTTATTTGTTTCTATGTAGTGTACCCACTAAACCGTTTCTATCATTTAAGTAGATATTTATACACAATAATTGTTCTTCTTCATCAAAAACATGTTGATTAGATAATATTTTCCTAGATAATTCAATCAGAAACGGCTTTGATAATGATATTCCAACATGAACTTCAACAAATTAAGAGTACTCATCTTCAGCTTTTCGCAAAAATTATTTCAGACCTTAACTGAGTGAAGTATTATGAATTTGAGGTTGGGTTTGTTTGTCAGTTGATCTGTCAAAACAATAATATGCAAGGAAGTATGGTAACATATCAGTGAATCCGCGACATCGATTCGATTAAATAATATGATGAATGAAAAAATGGAAGTATCGGTCTCATTCTGACTACCCGTACTATGTTTCCGATTCTCCCAACATTAAAAAATGATCCGGAGGTTGACGCATATTGCGATATGTTGTAAGAAATTAGCATTATGCGATTATTGCACCTAGGAAATTATGTCTTCAGTTTTTCTCAATTATCTCAGAAACCTCCACTTTTAGGCACATGGAATGTTATGACTTTTAGGTTGAGTATCGATGAGCCGAACTTATGTCGAATGTTCCCTTGTCCCAAGAAAATATGAAGTAAAATATGATCACATACCATCGTAACTACGCCTTTGGTTTACGAAAATAAAAATTATAACTTCAAATTAGCACGTTGATAAACCTTGATTGGTGTACCAAGTTTCAATTTTTTTCCTTCAGGAATTTTGGAGAAAACAAATTAAATATAAGTTTTTTCGTACTTTCGTCACCCTGTATCTCAGAGGGGATGCATTTTATGACATACCTTGATAGCAGCTTTTCACCTCGAAATGCGGTGAGCAATCTGTAGTCGGAGTTTGTCTGTCTTATTCTGACTCACCCTGTATAATCCTGAACTATAGCTTATCTTTAAAAATAGATTTGAAGCAGCATTAGTTAACTTTCCATTTGAGCTATTTATACCCGAATACATTCGCAATACAATCGATACTCATAACTTAACAATTCAGATGAGGTGTTTGCCGCAAAGAAAAACTATACAACCCCGACATGACTAAAAATAGGTTTTAATTTCATGCAATTTGTATCGCATTGCTGAAATACATACATTAGGAAGAAAATGGGAGTCGCGTTTCCTATTATGGAAATGACAAGTTGGTGGGGTGCGGTGACAAAGGACTGTGGAAGGCAATCTTCTTAAATGAAAGGAACTCATCCATCAAAATTCGAGGTCGCGGGTTCGATGTCCGCCCCACGAAAAAAAAAACATATTTCTATTTTGCTTTATTTGAAATATAAATTTAGGCAAGGTCTTTGATAGGAAAGTAATTCAGTATTATACACCAACTGAGAAGTGAACCCGCTAAATGCTAACGCGTTGATATATAGAAACGTTTCTTTTTAAATAAAGTCAAAATTAATGTGGAACATTAAAAGGGATATTAGGGGTCAAGTAAATCCGAAAATTGCATTGAAAACTCTACAAAAACAAACGAAAAACCGATGAAAAATGAAACTGAAAATCAAAAAATAAAACGATCCTTTTTAGTCTTAATAACTAAGCTCCTAAATTAATGTCAGAAACTAATTTTGTGTCGGCGCCAAACAAACAAGCAAATTAATTAAGTAAAGCGTAAAATTATGGCAGCGGGGTGCGCGGCGGCGGCGCTTCTTTTCGCCGGAAATTGCCGAGCGTTCTCGAAGTCAATATCAGCGTGACAGCTACCCGAACGGGCACACATGTGAGAGCATACGTCGTTGCGAGTGGTTGTGCGGAGAGCGCATTTTTGAATGTATATTCTAAAGAGGTTATGTCACTAGTTTTGACGTGGTGTCGTAATCGGTAATTTTTTTAAATTGAAATAGATGTCTCGTGATACTTCATCTGGAAGGTCTTTCAATACTGCATTCACTGATAATGAATAATTCGATTTTTTAAATTTTGTATTTTGTTGGATATAAAGGTATTCTCTTTTACTTCATCTGAAAGGTCTTTCAATAGCGCATTCAATGATAATAAATAATTTGATTTGTTTCTACAGGCTGAACAATAATTAATATTTCATTTAAATGTTGTATTTTGTTGGATATAAAGGTATTCTCTTATACTTCATCTGAAAGGTCTTTCAATACCGCATTCAATGATAATGAATAATTTGATATGTTTATACAGAATGAACAAAAATTAATATTTTATTTAAATGTTGTATTTTGTTGGATATAAAGTTATTCTCTTACCGAAATAAAACATTAATTTTTGTTCACCCTGTACAAACAAATCAAATTATGTATGATCATTGAATGCAGTATTGAAAGACTGATGTATCACAAGACATCTATTTCAATTTAAAAAAATTGCTGATTACGTCACCACGTCAAAACCAGTAACATAACCTCTTTAGAAAATACATTCAAAAATCGGCATTTAAAAACAAAAATCGACCTCTTTCAGGATTTTTGTCAAAAGTAATTTGCTTGCGAAATATCGAATTTGGTCCATAATTTAGCCGCGCACTGTAGACTATAACTACCTGGTACCAGCGACTTCGTCCGCGTTGAACTTTGTTTTTTTTTTTTGACGATTACAAATTCACTCGCCCCTTTAGGGACGGAATTTCTAAAAATACTGAAACTTGTATTCCTTATTTGTAACAAAGACCTCCAATACCAATTTTTATGTCCCTCAGAAAAACATTCACCCCCCCCCTCCAGAGGTGCGTATAAAAAAATTTTTTCCCTTAAAACCACAAATACCAATTTTTATTTCCCCAACTTGAAAACTAACGGAACCCCTATACTATCTTTAATTCTCCATTTCACCACTTTAGGGGTTGAATTTCTAAAATCACTGAAATACATATTTCTTCTATCTGTAACAAAGACTTCAAATAACAATTTTCATGATCCGAACTTGAAAACTAACGGAATTCCTATACAAACTTTCAATCTCAATTTAACCCCCATTTCACCCCTGCAGGGGTTGAATTTCCAAAACACCGAAATACATATTCATTTATTTGTGACAAAGACCCCCAAATACCAATTTTTATGATCCTAACTTTAGAACTAACTATACAGACTTTCAACCCTCATTTTTCCCCTTTAGGGTTGAATTATCAAAAACCCCAAAACACGTCTATCTTTATTTGTGAAGAAGAGCCCAAATACTAATTTCCATTACTCTAATTTCAAAACCAACCGTACTTTCACTTTCACCCTCCTACCTTTTCAGCCCTTTAGGGATGGAATATCAAAAATATATGCTATCAAAATGTTTGCTCTTAGGTCCAGCGGTTTGATCTGGGCGTTGATCAGTCAATCAGTGAGTCAGTTAGTCAGGATATGTAATTGTATATGTACATATTACCCCAAATACGAGGTAGCTGCTGTGAACAGTTGAGGAGATCCCTCGACTGTCTTCCGTCTCCATGATCAGATTAATTTCGGGCCCCCATTATGTTGTAGTGTCATCATAACTACATATGTGTGTCAAGTTTCAACAGAATCGGTTCACAGGTGTAAAATCAATAAATCATCCCCTATTTTACTACCCTTGGGATGTATTTTTTTTCAAATTCAAATGGGACCAACTTCCAAGCATACCCTATATAATAAAAAAAGAATCATCTAAATCGGATAACCCATTTCAAAGTTATGCGTGGTATAATCGGTTAAGAAGTAAAAATTCAGTGGGTGAATCAACCCCATTTTCCTACCGTTAGGAGTGGATTTTTTTTTCAAAACCAAATGGGACCAACTTCGACCAACTATCCATAAAAAAATCATCAAAATCGAACTACTTTGTAAAAAGTTATGCATTATACATAAAATAGTTATTTATACAACAAGAATATAAAGAGACTCTTTTTTGCACGCGCGAGTTTTCATATCGAGCAAAAGTGCAAAAAAGAGGCTCTGTATTCGAGTTGTATACATGATTTTTTTCAGTACTTTGTTTTTTTGTATAAAAATTAAAATATCCTTTAGTATTAACGTTTTGGAATAAAACATCAAATTTTTATTGTTGTGGCAGTGACAGTTTCAGTCAATCGCAATACATACCTACCAGGAAAGATTAGAACAAATATTAGGTTATCAGGGTGCATAGTAACAATTTCAATTATTCAAGACGGCATTAATGTAAAACCGTAAACAGATAATTTTCGTAAATTTATAAAATATCGCTTTAATTATTGATTGAAGAAAGTGATTTTAGTGATACATCTGATATTCCTGCCGATGTGATGGAGTCAGCGGATGCAATTTGCTTAGAAATTCTACCAGTAAAATCCAGACTACTATACGAAAAACAATATGATGTATTTGATAGTTTGTGTTCTCAGAAAAAGGTATCAGAACCCGTCATTTTCGCGTATTGGGTAGAAAAATCTAAAACTATAAAGTTGTCAACGCAGTGGTCCAAGTTTTCTATGTTAAAATCAACTTTAGCTGTTAAGAAGAACAGGTGATTATCCCAAAGTGAAGGCATTTCTTAAAATAAAAAGTGCCGGATATAAGCCGAAAATGGCAAATGTTTTCACGAGAAGAGGTAACTAAATTTTTGCTTGATGCTGCGGATGAAAAATTTTATTGACGAACTTCCTAAAATGACAATATATGATTCTTACTCAGGTTATTCATTGAGAAATGTGCATACAGTGAGAGTAGATGGAGGACACCGAGTGCTTCTAAATAACCTATATTTTATGGGTTTATCGTTCTTTATAACCAAGATACAGGGTGATTTATTAATTTCCCCATTTTTTCAATTAATTATAACTTATGAACCACCCTAAGCATTTTTGTAATTTTTGGTTCGTATATTCTTTTTCCACACTGGTGTCGATTAACATAATGAAGTCTTATTCCAGGTCCGGCCTTAACAAAATTAATAAGTATCGAGTCGAAAAAACATCCTGTATATCAATATTTAAAAAAAAAATTTACAAATTTGGAAAGAGCAGAAAAATAAGTAAGACTAAATGTATTTGGTGTTTCCGCATAAAACTTTTTTACTCTTAACTTGAGTCAAATCAAGATGTTTCGATAATGAGGTGGCACAAAATTATTTTTTTCCCCCAAATGGTACTTTTTCAGCTCTAATCCATAAAATCATCAACTATTTCTTATTCTCCTGATTTCTGGATCCCAACTTTATTGAAAAACGAGAGGACATGTCCGTATTTGGAAAAAATTATTATCAATGACTAACTTTCAAACACCCTGTATGCGTAAAAAAATATTTGTTCATTGCGGTACATTTGAAAAAAAATTATAAAAAAGAGGATAAATGCTCATTCCGAAACAAGCATAACTTTATTTTAAACAAAAATAACGTTGCAACAAATTGTATTAAGTTACACGAAAAGAATTTGACACAAAAAACAATGTGTATTATTTACTAAATTAAACAATACGTAGAGACTGCTTGATTTTATTATTATTATCAAGAATGCATCAGGAGAGTCGAGAAATGATCATGCTCTAGCTAAAAAAATAATTAGACGTGCATAAAGAAAATTTTTATTTTTTTATTTTCTGTTATGTTTAATCTTTGAAATGTAGATTTGTTGCAACGTTATTTTTGTTTAAAATAAAGTTATGCCCTTTTCGAAATGGGCATTTTTCCTCTTCTTTATATATATTTTTTTTAATGAAGCACAATGAACGAATGTTATGATAATTTTTTTACGCATACAGGGTTTGAAAGTTAGTCATTGATAATAATAATTTGTCCCAAATACGGACATGTCCTCTCGTTTTTCAATAAGGTTGGGATCCAGAAATTTGAAATAGTTGATGATTTTATGGATTAAATCTGGAAAAGTACCATTTGGGGAAAAAACATTTATTTTGTGCCACCTCATTATCAAAACATCTAGATTTGACTCAAGTTAATAAGTAAAAAAGTTGTATGCTGAAACAAATACATTGAGCCTTACTTATTTTTTTTGCCCTTTCCAAATTTATAAATAAAATTTTAAAATATTGATATGCAGGGTGTTGTTTCAACTCGGAACCTACTTATTAATTCATTTATGGCCGGATCTGGAATAAGACTTCAATTATTTTAATCGACACCACTGTAGACAAAGAACATACGAACCAAATATTACAAAAATGTATAGGGTGGTTCATAAGTTATGATTAATTGAAAAAATGGGGAAATCAATTAATCACCCTGTATCTTGGTTATAAAGAACGATAAACCCATAAAATAAGGTTATTTAGAAGCATCTCGGTGTCCTCCATCTTCCCTTACTGTATGCGCATTTCCCAATGAATAACCCTGTATAATTTTTAAAATTCCTGATTCAAAAACGAAAATACAAAGAACATTTGTAGTTCCAAATAAAAATTAACACAAATTTAATCCAGCTGAAATTTGCCGTAAGTATATGTCACTGCGTCCTAACATAGCAGAAAACCATAGATTTTTTTCTTCGGTATAGTAATGGAAAATGTACAGTTCAAGTAGTCGGAATAATTACTTTTGCAAAAATTCCAAGTATAATTACATCATTTCTTGGATAACCTAATACTGCAAAATATACTGGCCATAGTTTTAGAAGGTGCTCTGCTTCACTTTTAAGTCTCAAAATATCAGTTGAGACCGTTGCAGAAGGCTATGAGGAGCAGTCCGTGGAAGAAAAATTGAAAATTGGAAATGGTATTTTTAGTGGTGATATCAAGGAAAGTGGAAATGTCGAAGTCGAGAACAATAATACTTGTAACATTATACAGGGTGATTCAAAAGTACTTTGACAAACTTCAGGAGGTGATTCCTCACAATATTCTAATATGAATTGTCCAAATAAATATATGTCCGGAAACGCTTCGTTTACAAGATACAGGGTGTGTTTTATTGTTATTTCCGTTTTTTTTTTAAATAACTTTCGAAATACTGACCTTAATTGAACGAAAATTGGTATTGAGAGGTTTTTTGAGGTGTCGAATTCGAACCTGATGTTCGAACCTAATGTTTTACTCGTAGGGGGCGCCACCTACACGTCTTTTTCTTTTTTGAAGATTCATAACTTTTTTCAGCGTACTTCTAGCACATTTTTCAGTAAAAAAAAACAATTCCTCTATCATATCTACGTAAAAAAGCTACCCTTGTTACAAGTCGCTATAAGCAACCGTTTTCTAGATATTTGGGCTTGAAAATTCGATTATTTGATAAGCGATGCGTATTGAAGTTATTACCATTATTTTGCATTTTTCAAAAGAATGCTTAGGAAATGAATTTGACGTTTAGTAAGTAGTTTTGGTTTTTTGTAGGAGGCGCCACATATTCTATTTATTTTTACTCGTTTGAAATAGTTATTTTTGTATCAAGGGTGCAAAATCTGTATTTGTTTTGATAACATTTGCAAGAAATATCGACATTTTGTTTCAAGAAATTTTGAATACGTAGAACAAAATAAAATAAAGGAAACTAAATTGTATTCAAATAAATTGTTCAAAGTGTCCACCTTCAGCGAAGATACAGGCATTCAGTCTTCTAGTCATTGAATCTCGTACCCGCTCAAAAATTATTGGTGTGTTTCTTATTGTTTCACAGGCTCTACTATTCGGTTTCTTAGATCTTCCTCGTTCGCTACTGGAGTTTTATAAACTAGTGACTTCAAATGTCCCCAAAAATAAAAATCTAGCGCGTTTAGATCTGAGGACCTTGGTGCCCACGCCTGGTTAGGTTCTTCTACACCTCTACCGATCCATCGATTTGGATAGACAGTGTTAAGGAATTCCCTGGCTACAACGCTAAAATGGGCCGGAGCCCCGTCATGCATAGACCACATGCGGATACGAATTTCTAATGGTACATTCTGAAGTAGTCCCGGCAATTCATTTTCTAAAAAGTCTCTGTAAGTTGCGCCTTTCAGTCGGAACGGAAGAAAGGAAGGACCTATCAAGTAATTATCAAGTATTGCCGCCCATACATTTACAGAAAATTGATACTGATAATGTCTTTCACTAACTGCGTGCGGATTTTCCAGAGCCCAAACATGGTTGTTATGAAAGTTTGTGATAGCATTTCGGGAGAAGTTTACCTTGTCCGTGAAGAGTACATTAAAAAATGAGGATTTCCAGCCAATTTTCTCAAAAACCACTGACACATAGTAATGCGTTGGGGAAAGTCTCGTGGCAAAAGAGCTTGTACCCTTTGAATATAGGTATGGATACAATTGTTGATCGTAGATAATTCTCAAACTGTGGATTGAGTAGAATTGGGAGCCTCAGCAATTATTCTTGTACTTGCTTCTGGATTCTCCTCGAGGCTTCAAAACAGCTTCTTCAATTCTGGGGTTCGGACTGCTCGTGGTCTTTCAATATCAGCTACCTGTTTCTGCCAAACGACGGTGGAGACTGGTAAATGTTAGAGCTGAAGGCAGTACTCGATTAGGAAATCGCTCTTGGTGAATACGTCTTGCTTCGTGCGCATTGCCATAAACGAAATGCATATCGGCTAAATGAGCATTATTGTTTAAATAATCAATTTTTTCAAAATTAGTGTTTTAAAACTTACAGAAACTTCAATAAAACGTTTAACTGTCACATAATATGTAATTACTAAGATGCCTAAAAACCCTGGTGTATTCACTGATTCGATTTTGTTTAGAATTTTTGGGGGACAACAAATGAAAAACGTTAAATTCTGCTTAGAACTTCATTAGTAGATGGCGCGGTTAAGGAATGTTTATGGTTTGTGTCAAACTTCAAACCTATGAAATTTTCTTTTTCTGTCAACATTACTTCATGCAGAAAATTGTGAATTGATCGTTTACAAAGATTATAGTGCTACGAACAAGATCCCGCTCAGAACATTGAGATGAAATTCTCGAAACTTACTACAATGTTTACATCTGTCTGTCAAAAATCAGATTTTTCTTGAGGTCTACCTGGCGATTTTTTCAAAGTGATTTCTCCTCAAATGGCCTTTTTCGGATCATGGAAATTTCCACGAAGGAATGAGAAAAGGTGGAAAACTGATGTCTCTAGATGATGAATTAACTTGAAATTTGAGGGGACTGGAAAATGTCCCGATGACATTGTTCCATTAAACTCCCCGATACAAACTATTACCAAGCCATTCACTGCCCATCTCTGCCGGACTATTACCTCTCTAACAACCTTCTGACATGAACAAAATCAGAGAGTTCATTGTAGATATCATAAAATATGTTGATGAAGTTGAGAAATCGATGAATCCTTGTGTGCGACAGTCTAGGCTGCTTCCAGCTATCTTAGAATGACTTCGCCGGAAAAGGTGAGCCCTACTAACAAAGATGGGGGGAGAAAAAATAATCTAATGCTTTTTTTTTATTTTCAGTAACACCCCGCATGGGATAATCGGAGAAGGAGTGTGATCTAAACCAAGCAGTTGTTCGGAATAACAAGGCCCACTCCCAAGATCGATAAGGCTAATGATTTATTATTAGGATTATTATCACTTTTGAATAAACACATGAATTTCAAAAGTAAGCGTGGACTTTTTATTCTATGAAGATATGTTGATTTTGGTAGTGAATTCCGAACCGTCCCAGAGGGTCCCATAGTTCTTTGAAGAAATGTCCACTATATTCAAAATTTTCCAATACTTTTAGTCAGAAGACGTCATCTCATGGGAATAATTTTATACAAAATATATATAATATAAAAATAGATATGAAAGTAATATTTAACTTGCTAGTTACTAGATACATTACAATCAATCATTGAAAAAATTATTCCAATGGGCAAAGGTTCAGAGAAGATTCAAATTAATTTATACATATACGAGTCATTTTACTGGTAGTGGAATAATATTAGATTTTAGATTAGAAAGTTAGGGACTCAGGAACTTTTACTGTACATTAGTGATGATGTAAGGAACAACATATAAAAGTTACCAACCATAAAGTATTGCTTAATTAATTATTTAACAAATAAGTTGCCAAATTACATTGTATATAAAAAAAATGAATAAATAATGGTGCCACTCGCAAAAATGGATAAAATTTTTCTTTAAAATAAAAACTATAAGCTGCAGAATTTTTTTGCTAACG
This sequence comes from Gonioctena quinquepunctata, assembly GCA_018342105.1. Taxonomy (NCBI): domain Eukaryota; kingdom Metazoa; phylum Arthropoda; class Insecta; order Coleoptera; family Chrysomelidae; genus Gonioctena; species Gonioctena quinquepunctata. The sequence goes on along the minus strand of JAFIRS010000621.1, from coordinate 228,221 downwards.
TGCGAAAAAAATGTGAGGCAGGGGACTCTGAAGTGCAGCGCTGGAGGAGCACGTCGCCACGAGCAAAAATGGTCCAATAGTCTCAAAATGGCAGCTGTTGAAAAACTTCGCATTATTTCATTTCCATACCCAATATCGGCAAACTATAAGTCGTTTGATAGAGCTTCACTATCTCACCAATTTTACCCGATTTTTCTCTTAGATGTACTACATAAATAACAAATAGGTAGCAGTTAATTATCATTCATGAAATCTACCTTTACGACTGGCCATGCCATCGTTTTTTCAATGTCATATTCTGGTTCAGCGACCTCAAAAACCCCTATAGCATCAATTTGAAAACAAGCAGTGCACGAATATAAGTTTATAACTTTTTTCTGCAAGCAATTTCTAAGTAATATCAGAAGGTTTTAGGAAAATCCATGGAGTCCTCCAGGATTCCAAAATAATGCATGATTTTAAGCTATTTTGCTCCGCTATATGAAGGTAATTTGGATTCTTGCGATAAGATAGTCGTGTTGTCTTGCCAAATAGTAGACACCTCTTAATTTGTCCAAAAGCTGAGAGGTTCTTTCACTCAGATAGGATTCAAAGCAATTGAAGCTTCGTCCTCTGAAGCTGTAGTGATGAAGCTTACGTAACATTCAAAAGCTTTAGATATGTCGCAAAACACTTCCTTCAGACTAGAATATAGATTTTCAGAAAGCGAAAGAGATTACATCTCCGTACATTTTTGGTTTGAAAGCTCAATTAAGTTATTGTATGTAATTACATACAAGTGCTGTAAATTTACAGCACTTCATAAAATCATTATTCGCTCCATCATAAGATTTTTATCACGAGCAAACAGGGACAGAAATACATAAGTACCAACTCGGTGGAGCTGTATCAATAGAAAATTAACCATACAAAATAAATTGGTACGGTACATAATTAGAATTATTTCGGAACCCTCTCGAAAATTCTATATAACACTCAGGGTTATTATATATATAATACTGACAATATATAATAACATGGAATAGTTTGTTCTAAAATATGTTACATCGATCGATCAACCTCAAAATATTTCACAACGTGTTCTAAAATATGTTACAAAAGCACAATCCAGAACGGATCAGGAGACACAAATCACAAAACACCCTGTGTGGTATGAAATTGCAGTTTACTGAATTATGACAAGAAACGACGTCGGCGCCATCTGAAACTCTAGATAACTCCCTTTATCAAGTGGGCTGTTGTCCCCCAGTTTGTCCCAATATTTTACAGGTATAAGTGAATACACCATGCTTTTAGACATCTTAGGTAATTACCAAATTACTTATACGTCAAATTAATTTCCTAAGCATGCTTGTGAAAAAATGAAAAAATAATGGTAATAACTTCAACACGCCTCGATTATAAAATAATCGACTTGAAATTTTCGAGTCCAAATATCTAGAAAACGGTTGCTTATAGCGACTTGTAACAAGTGTAGCTTTTTTACGTAGATATGATAGAGGAATTGATTTTCTTACTGAAAAATGTGCTAGAAGTACGCTCAAAAAAATAATTTATCTTCAAAAAAGAGAAAGACGTGTAGGTGGCGCCCCCTACGAGTAAGAGCAATAATAACATCAGGTTTGAATTCGTCATCTCAAAAAACCTCTCAATACCAATTTTCGTTTAATTAAGGTCAGTATTTCGAAAGTTATTTAAAAAAAAACGAAAATAAAAATGAAATTTAGCACCCTGTATCTTAGAAACGAAGCTTTTCCGGACATATATTTATTTGGACAATTCATATTAGAATATTGTAAGGAATCATCTCCTGAAGTCTGTCAAAGTACTTTTGAATCACCCTGTACAAGAAAAGCCATTTGATTTAGTATTACCAAAATCATCATTCGGAATTAACATACAGGATAACAGCGATTATATTATTAATATAAAACTTGTAAAAAATTAGTATGTAATTGTAATATGTTTATTAAAAAATGATTGAAATGATAATGATGGTATTAAGTACCTGTATTTAAACAACGTAGGTCTGTACTTTTTTGCACGCTGTGCAGATTTTTTTTTGCACACTTTTCAAAAATAGCCTACTTTGATGATTTAAATGTAATCGAAACGAACACATTTTTGACTTAAGTATTGGAAAAAAATACGTTTCGACTAGAGAAACTCTTTTTTTTTCGTCGTTTAAAACGGAACTTCACAAATTACACGAAAAATACCAATAACTAGGCAAAAAAGAAAAGCAACAAGTTCCCAACAAATACCCCTATTGGAAATTTGGCGTAAATTTCCTTCAGACATATTTCTTTCTCCATTTCTTGGAAAGGCGGGGAAATATAATTATAATCACGCAAAAAAATCAATCCCTGAAGTTTTCATTAGTCTAATAAGCACCATGGGAATCATGATATCCATCCACGGTATTCTGTAAACATTAACGAGGTATCTCTCAGACATCTAGCGCTCGAATAAGTGCTCTATGCTGACTCTAGCGTGCTCACGCTACTGTAAAAAAATCATTAACATTTCGGATCCAGGGAACTTATCACGCAAACACTTTTACTGTTTCCACTAACTGAAGTATGGCACAGAATGTTTTCGTGATCGAGTCATTGCCACATGACCTTTCGACACAAAACACAAAGAGCAGGTTTTCATTCCGTTTGAAACGAAGGGTCGTTCTTCACTCGAAGTGATGAATATTAATATCTCCATTCCTTATGACGAGTCGTAAATTTTCGCAACGCGGCCACGAAAGGCATTGGACCCATTATTTCACTCAGAATCAGATTTAGAACCATATAATTAGTTATTCGACGAAAATGTGATATTTTTTTTGGTCCTTGACCGAAGGGGCTATTTTTCCGCTGTCACCAGTCATCCATCATGTGGTATTAATTTGACTATTCCACGCACCTTGGAATTTTCACAAAATCTAACCAATCAAAAACCAGAGACAGCTTGTATTATCGCGAAAACACCAGCTGTCTTTCAATTCTGATTGGTCTATCAGCATGGTATTTTCAACGACGTAACCATGGATACGGATCGCAATGCAAAGTTTGACAGTTTGACCAAAAATAATTGTTGCTGCAAACGTCAAAATGAGTCGCTTCGGTGCTACTTCAAATGAAGTAATAAACCAAAAGTAAATATACCCAGTAACACAAAAAAATCAAAATCTTATATATGGAGACAATTTATGACGTTCTTCGCGGAACGCAACTACAAATTAGATGCAGAAAATAGCAACGAAAGATTAGCATTCATTCTAAAAGACTGGGCATTCAATATGCGGAAAATTGATGGTAGTGATTAAAACCATAAGGAACAGTACTGCAAAATTAGTACAAGAAAAATATTTTTGTGAGTATCAGAGACATATTGATCCCTTCAAAAATATAATGTTCAAGGAGGCGAGGGCGGCTCGAGATAGCAAGAGAAAATTGTTGCAAGCTGTACCCGAAAAAAATAAAATGAGTTCTGTCGCTGTGACTACAGATGAATATAGAAATATGTGCTTACAATGGGACGAAGACACGCCAGAGGGACTCCAAAAGAAGTTTTTTCACATAGCTGCGTAGAACTAGCTTGGAGAGGTAACGAAGCAACGTTTTCCAAGTTACATTTTTTAAGGGAGAGACTGACAACAAAGGCTGTTTAACAAACAGAATTGCATATAACCCGATATTCTCCAAAACCCGCCACGGTGGTGATAAAACTGTGCAGATACTAAATGGCTACTCAAAATTTGAAAAATCCTGAAATGTGTCCTGTGAGATTATACCGGAAACTTATATCGAAAGGGAATTATTATCAATGACAGACTTTTCTGACAGTGAATGGCAAGTGGAATAAATATAATAATAATAATTGGTACAAAATTGCCCTATTGGTATTATTACAATATCAAAACTATCTGCAGAAAAGATAGGATTAGACACTAGAAAACTAAAATAACAAATCCTCTAATCTACCACTGCAGTTAGTCAGTTACTACAATCCGGCGTTAGTGAACAACAAGCTATGGAAATTACTGGACATGGAAGTTCGAACTCGATGAAACCGTATTTACATCTTAGTGCTGAAAATCATCAGAATATAGTGAATACTTTTAGAATTACTTCAAGTTACATCAAGTAATAATACCAACAATACATTGTAGTCACCTAATAACGGTCATACTATTCAAATTTTTTCAATTGCACCATTTATAATAATTATAGTCGAGAATAATATATTATGTTCGTGTTCATAAAAAATTTTTATTGTTATAGGTAACAAATTATAATTGAAACAAATCGTTTATAGTTTAAATAAATATTTCATGCTTATAATTAAATTTGAATTATTTATTATTATTAAATTTCTTCCTCTCATTCTGCCGAATTTAAATTTTTTGACCTTTCATTTTGTTCGTGAAATAGTCTAATAAAATACCACTCGTGATTGAATTTATCTTATAAGTCTGTCTTTTATTTCTAAACTCAACTGAGTTGCTTGAAGAAAACACCACTCGTCCTGCGGACTCGTGGTGTTTTCAAGCAACTCAGTTTCGTTTAGAAATAAATCGACAGACTTATCGCGAAAATTCAGTCACTAGTGGTATTACTACTGAAAATTGTATACCTGTTGTTTTAAGCCAATCAGATGCCTTGATTTTGACAGGTTGCTATGACGACAAAATGAATTCTCGAAAAAAAATCGGTCACGTGACCTACTGCAAAATTAATAAGTGATAATTTCCCTGGATTGACAGCTGTCACGTTCGAATGCCAGAATAACAGAAGCATAGATAATGTTTGACAAATATTTATTTTCACTCATAATTGCACGAGAGGTTTGTATTTTATCGGGTAAATTTGGGTTGTTTTTAGGCGTGGTTTCACAATCGACTGTTAACTGTTGGAGTTACGTTACTGACAACTACAGGTTAACTAAGACCATGTGTTTCACAAACACATGTCGACTCAATATTAGTGATGATTATTATTTGTATTTTTGAAATGTCTAAGCGGGGCAATAACTTTCCAAAAAGCGAAGAACATTGCCTTATTTCTTTGATAAAGAAGTACAAAAATGTGATCAGAATCTGAAGAAAAAAACAAAGGTCAAGTTTTCTGAAAACAAATTGAATATATGTAAAACTGGTAGGGACTCTTATAATCCTGTCCCAGTGGATGATATCGGCATGACTATCAAAGAAATGATTGGAGACCAAATATATGGCCTACAGAATGCTCATGATAGCGATTTTCAGAAACAAGATTCACCTGGTTCAAGTGCTCCGACGAATGAAAGTAAGATATAAACTAAAATCACTCGAATTGCAATGAATGTTATTGAATATCATAATTTTTTCATGAAGGACTGTTTGATGATCTGCAAAATTTTCTTTTATATATTATCATTGTTGCATAAAAACTCCAGAATCTGTATTGTCTCTATTATAGGTATATACAAATAAACTGTAGTGTATACAAATAAACTGCAGTGTTATTAATTTTCAGAGAGCGATGTCCTGATTGAAGACCATAACTATGCTATCGAAAACCCATTCGATGGTGAAGTGGTATATGAGTTGGTTACAGACATTCAAGTAGATAATACATTAAATACCGATCCAGTTCAGGAAAATCATATTGTGGAGCACATTTGAAAAGATCCTAAACAACCAATTCAGATGTAAAAAATGGAAATAAAGAGAAAAGGCTGTAACGTAAATAAACTTAACTTGGTTTAACTAATTTATTTAACACTTAATCTACAACTTAATTTATATTACTACGCCACTGAATAGCTCGATCATATGGGCTCGTTCAGACTGTTCGTGAGACTTGAGGGCTGTCTATTTATCTCCGTCACAGAATTCCCGATCTTTCGAATTCCGGCAGTTGGCGATCCAGCATGTTCCAATCGTTTCCAATATCGACCGTTGCTCTCCGCGGAAAAGCGACTGGATGGTTCTCGAATATCTCCGGGGATGATCTCATCGCTGTCGATGGCAACATGTGAGGCGACAGGTCCGGCCTAGGTTCGTTACATTGCCCCTTCTTAAAGACATTTCGTCCGAAATTTCATCCTTGGAGTGTGACGATATCTGCATGACTCCCCATATCTGCACCGTGAAGTTCGATGGAAGTAACACTCACGGTCTTCATGATCGGTCGTGGAAGAGGTTACAGCAAACCAGAATCCTGACGCCGCTGGATCTGAATATCGCCTCCAGCATACTTCTTATGACTCTCAGTCCAACCCATCAATACCACAGGATAATTTTGGAATTGCTAGATCCACCAGGTTCTGGTCCACCATAGTATCTCTTAGTTTGGTGAGACTCTTCGACATCTTCATAGGACGGTTTATCTTGGGAATGCCTCTTGGTAACTAGGTAGTAGATGTTTCTCTGGCCTTTCTTCAACTGTAGCACCCACCAACTTCTGGATTCTGCTCCCGCAGTGTTTGGAGTTGACCAAATTTCTTGAGAACACTACGGCGATGCCCCCGGACATTCGAAGATCTTCTGCCACACAGTGCGCTAGTGCGTAGTCAGCAGGCACCTCGAAAGGTCTCGTGACTCCTCTCTAGTAACCCATGTAGAACTTTCTGCCCGTTTGAATACAAGGACATAAACTTCTCGAACGTCATATCATCCTCCGGTGGCTTGAGGGTGCGAACTTGGTCATGGTTTCCAGCGTATGGGGCCAACCTGTTGAAATGGACGACCCTTGGTTTCCCTCGGGTGGCTTATGGATTCGGTACACAAGGTCGTTTATCCTTTTCACAATTTTATACGGGCCTTCCACGAGTTCCGCAACTTTGGTGATAGTCCACGACGACGTTTGGGGTTGTACAGCCAAACCAGGTCATCAACCTTAAATCCTCCAGCGTCGGCCTTGATGTCATAGGTCTTCTTCATTTTATCGCTGGCACTCTGGATGTTCAACCGGACTCGTTCGTGGATGTCGTCCATTCTCTGCCGAAGTTTGCTGACGTAGTCCTCTCCCGCAGTGTCTTGTCCTGGCGGTATCCCAAACTTCAGGTCACAAGGCAGTCGCAGTTCTCGGCCCATTATAATACTAGCAGGAGTTTGACCGGTTGACTCGTGTACTGCGGATCGATAGGCCATCAGGAACAAATGAAGATACTGGTCCCAGTCTCTTTGATGGTCAGAGACAACCTTGGACAAGTGGCGGTTGATCGTCCTGTTCATCCGTTCCACCATTCCATCGGACTGCGGATGTAGGGCCGTGGTTCTTGTCTTGCGGATGTTCAGCAGTAGACATATTTCTTGGAAAAGGTTGGATTCGAAATTTCTGCCTTGATCCGAGTGCAGCTCCATTGGAATACCGAATCGACATATCCATTCTTTCACCAAGACGTCGGCGACGGTGATGGCTTCCTGGTTGGGCAGGGCATAGGCTTCCGCCCACTTACTGAAGTAGTCCATTGCCACAAGGATGTATTTATTCCCGTGGTCGGATACGGGAAACGGGCCGGCGATGTCAATGGCGATTCTCTCGAACGGGCTGCCTTCGTTGTACTGCCGCATCGGGGCCTTGGGGCGTATTCGAGGTCCATTGCCTGCAGCGCATACAGCGCACTTCCTGCACCAGTCCTGGACGTCAGCTTGACAATTGGCCCAGTAAAACCGTTGCCTCACTTTCTGCAGGGTCTTCGTCACTCCCAGATGTCCTCCGGCGACTCCATCATGGATTTCCCGCAGCACTTCCTCTCTTCTGTTCCTGGGAACAATTATTTGGCGTCTGTCTTCCCCACCAATATCGGCCTCCAACACACGTTTCAGGATCCCATTGTCCAGAATAAGAGAGTTCCATTGTGCCCAATAGGACTTAACAGCCGGCGAGTAACCTGCGACTTCCTGCCATGATGGTCTTCGATTGCCCTTCTTCCAGCTGACGACTAAGCCAAGGTCGGGTCTCTCTCTTGGTCTTTCTGGATCTTGATGTCATTCCAGTTGTCATCCATTGCCGCGGTTCTACAAAGTGTTGCTTCTTTCTCTTCTGCTCGTCGGCAATGTGGGGCAATCATCTGGACATGGTCTTCGCGACAAGGCATCTGCATTCTTATGGCTAGTTCCGGCTCGATGTTCGATCTCGAAATCGAATTCTTGGAGTCTCTCGATCCAACGTGCTACTTGACCCTCAGGATTTTTGAACTGTAAGAGCCATTTGAGGCTGCATGGTCAGTTCTCAACAGGAATCTTCTTCCATACACGTACTTGTAGAAGTGCTCCACTCCCTTACACAGCTAACAGCTCTCGCCTGGTGACACAGTAATTGCGCTCTGGTTTGCTGAGCGTCTTGCTGAAATAACCAATGACCTTCTCCTGCCCCTCCTGGATCTGAGATGGGACAGCTCAAGTCCCACGTTGCTGGCGTCCGTATCCAAAATGAACTTCCGTTGGGTAGGGATAGCTCAGAACAGGTGCGTTAATCAAAGCTCCCTTCAGCTTCCTGAACGAGTCTTGGCATTCTTCGGACCACTGGAACTTTGTTTGACCTTCCGTGAGCCTGGTCAGTGGTTTAGCGATGTTTCGAACCCCAGCACATATCGGCGATGGTATGTGCACAAACCAAGGAAACTTCGAAGTTGGTGAATGTCTTTTGGGATGGGCCAATCCTTAACAGCTTTGATCTTCTGGTCATCCACTGCTACTCCTTCCCCAGAGACAACGTGGCCGAGGTATCGTACTTCTTTTTGGAACAGGTGGCATTTCTTAGGGCTCAGCTTCAATCCGGAGTTCCTCAATCGCAGGAATACTTCCTCCAAGTTGTTCACGTGGTCCTCGAACGATCTGCCGACCACAATTATGTCGTCGAGATACACTAGACACGTGTTCCATGAGAGTCCCTTCAGTACTGTTTCCATCAATCTTTCGAATGTGTCGGGAGCATTACAGAGCCCGACATGTGCATACCGGTGAACTGCCCCAATCCTGTGCCGATGGTAAAAGCAGTCTTTCTCGATCTTCCTGAGCGAGTTCTACTTGCCAGTATCCACTCTTGAGATCAAGGGTCGAGAAAATCGTGGAACCAGCCAACGTGTCTAGGGTGTCATCTATTCTCGGGAGAGGGTAACTGTCCTTCTTCGTGACATTATTAAGTTGGCGATAGTCTACACAAAAGCGTGTCGGTCCATCCTTTTTCTTCGCCAGTACGTCTAGGAGGGTACCAGGGACTGTCAGACGGTTCGATAACTCCTTCTTTTCCGATATCGCTGACCATATTTTGTCAGTCTCTGCCTTCTTGGCAAGAGGACGTCTTCTTGGCTGATTGCCGGATCGGTCGGGCACCCCCAGTATCAATCTTGTGCTGGACCACATTAGTTCGACCCCTTTTCCTTGTCCGGTATCGAAGATGTCTTGGTACTTTTGACTAAATCTCTTAGTTTGGGCTGTTGAGCTGGTTTTATGTCTTTGGAAGAGATGGCAACTAATTTCTCTAGTTCTGTGGGCAAGTTGTTGGGTTGGCTAATCGTACCTCGTACGCCCCGGATCACGGATGAAACTGACGAGCAGTGCCCCAAAATTGTTCCTTTCTTCAAGGTCACTGGGAAATAATTGACATTCATGACCCTTACCGGCACAAATTTGTCAGCACGCAACAAGGTCTTCCCTAGTGCAATCCCTCGTCCAATTTTCTCATCATGAAGTTTGGGCTCGAACATCACCACGTCTCCACTGCTCGCACTCCCGTCCAGGCGAGCCTCCAGAATGGTTTCAGCCCTCTCAGGTACGCTTACATCTTCAGCCAACAGCACACGGATCAACTCTTCACTTCTCCCATGAAGTACCAGCTCTTCTCCGTTGACACGTAGGACGCCGTCTTTGAAATCCAATTCAAACCCTCTGGAATTCATGATGTCCATTCCGATGATTGCATCGTCTTCGATGTCCGCTACAAGTGCCTGATGTTTCACTTTAGTGTTGCCCAAAATTATTTCAATCGGTAGCTCGCCATATACAGTAGCTGGCTCCCTGTTGCTGTGCGTAGCTTCAAGTTGTCAGTTCAATCCGTTCCGGTGTTCTGGCAAAGGAAGGCCGAGAATTGTCCTAGTCGCACCTGTATCTAGCAGCATGGTGCAAGGCTCGTTATTGATGAGACCGTCTACGAAGACACCCTTGTTCTGTCGTTGAAGCATAGCGACATATGCGTTGTTAACCGGGGCTTGCCGGACACATGCCGACGATTGCCCCTTCTCATCGACCTTTCTTAGTTTTCCTGCATCGGAGTCGATGAATGTTGGACATTTGCTACGCACATGTCAATTTTGCGACAATTCCGGCATCTTATATGTCTTTTCTCAGGCAACACTTCCTTCATCACTTTTCTTATGGCAGCTTCCAAGTTAGCAGGCTCCTGTGAGTCTTCCTCAATCGTTTGAACTTTACTTTGGCTTTTGCAGCATTGTTTTGTTGCCTCAAATTCCAAAGCTCGTGCCAGATGCGTCTACGAGATGTGTTGGACGAGCTAATATCAACGCTTGTCTGGTTTCTTGGTCACGGAGTCCATCCAAGAATGCTTGAACCGCTAGTCGCTCCATTGCATTTTCTGGTGTGGCTGGATATGCGAGACGAACCAAGCGTGCAATGTCAGTTTCGAATTCTTGTCAGGATTCGCCCGATTTTGGCAGCGATTTTTCAGCTGGGAGTGGTATACGTGTTCCAAATGGGCGTGGCCATATCGTAATTCTAGATGTTTAATCAGCTGATCATAGTCCTCCTGTTCTTGGGCGGTGAGAGTTTGTAGAATATTTGTCGCTTCTCCACGTAATGCAAGTGTCAGTGCTACAGCTCTTTCCCCTGCATTCCATCCGTTTGCTTTGGCCGCTGCTTCAAACTGCCGGCGGTAATTTGCCCATGGAGTTTTTCCATCGAACTGAGGCGGCTTCATGGAAAGCTTCCCTATTTCTGAAATGACCTTGACATCTTTTATACCCTCTTGAACTTTATCCACGTTCAAACTCAAGTCCAGCATTGCATTTTCGTTAACCATCTCTGTGGAGGACGCATTATTAATTTGTTTTTCCAGCTTACTGATCGTTTCCTTTATTTTGTCCATTTCTGCCTCGATTCCGTCTTTGATTCCATCGCTGATTATTTCCTTCATCTTGTCCATCTCTGCCTCGACCCCATCTTTGATTTTATCTACCTCCGTGTTCATTTGCTCCCTAATTTTATCTATCTCTGTCTCAACGGTTCCCATTCTTTCTTCTAGGAAATTAGCCACACCACACAATTCTTTTTTAGGCCTTCTGTGTTTTCCAGGAACTTCTCTTCCAGGCTTCTTGAATTTTCTAGAAGCTTCTCTTCAGATTTCTAGAATTTTCTTCCAGGCTTCTTGAATTTTCTAGAAGCTTCTCTTCCAGATTTCTCGAATTTTGTTGCAGCTCTTCTTTCAAGGATTCTATTATCGGACTCAAATCACCTCCGGAACTTCGAATAAAAATGTTTCGGGGTCCTCACCTTCTTGTATAAGTCCTTCTGCAAGTCTTCCCTGGAGTACTTGCTTTTTACCCGTTGTTTCCAGTTCCCTTTCCTCCAATTCCTGTTTCAATTCCGCTACCTTCAAATCCGCAAGGCGCACTTTTCTTGAACACATTTTGTCTTTGACGAGGTATCAGTCTGTTTCACACGAAAAGTTTATCAGTTTGTTAAAAATTCACTTCGCGAATTCTTTTCCACGGGCCACCAGTCTATTGTCTGTTTCACGCGAAGAGTGTATCAGTTTATATTCCCACGCACAATTGTCCACTTCGCGAAAACCGGGCCACTGTCTATTTTCTGTTTCACGCGAACAGTGTATCAGTTTATATTCCCACGCACAATTGTCCACTTCGCGATCACTTGTTTATTTTCAAAATCTCACTTCCGACACCAATTGTAACGTAAATAAACTTAACTTGGTTTAACTAATTTATTTAACACTTAATCTACAACTTAATTTATATTACTACGCCACTGAATAGCTCGATCATATGGGCTCGTTCAGACTGTTCGTGAGACTTGAGGGCTGTCTATTTATCTCCGTCACAGAATTCCCGATCTTTCGAATTCCGGCAGTTGGCGATCCAGCATGTTCCAATCGTTTCCAATATCGACCGTTGCTCTCCGCGGAAAAGCGACTGGATGGTTCTCGAATATCTCCGGGGATGATCTCATCGCTGTCGATGGCAACATGTGAGGCGACAGGTCCGGCCTAGGTTCGTTACAAGGCGAAGACCCATCATAACAAAGAAAAATGTGTTGACAAAAAAGTACTTATCTCTGAATTCGCAACTCATTCAGGAGAAATTAGACTTTGTCAGGCTTCAGAAGGAAAAGTTTTTGGAGGAACATTGTTTAAAAATGATTATTTTACAAAAAGATAGTGAAATAAAAGGCAAAGAGTTGGAAATACCGAATTCCTCAAATATTTAGTAGGTTTCTAGATAGATTTCACATTTTGCTCGTGGTTCCTTTTTATGCCAATTTCAGGTGTTATTAGAGTTCATCTTATGTTGATCTTTTTCTATGTCCTAAATATTTTTTGTTTATTAATAAAATGTTGATTTGATCTGAATTTTATTATTTACTATTGATTTTTTTGCATTTCTGTCTCACAAAAGGTTAGTTTTAACATACTGCTCACTTTGATTTCTTTCAAAATTAGGAAGTGAGATGTTCTTTAAGTCACAATCTCCCAACTTTCATGACAACTTCCTGGAAAGTATTCATGTTGAATAGGAGACATTCTCCATTAAAAACCTTTAGAACAAAATCTTAAATTTGCACTTCAATTCAGATGATTGTTTTTTAATGCACTGGTTTTCAATCAAGAATTTTTATTTTTCAAGATGCTTCATTAGTTATGATGAAATGTTTGTAGTTTTATTGTTTTTGTTGGTGAAATGAAAACAGAAAATATCCAATAAAATAAAAAACATTATTTTAATATAAAATATTCAATAATCTGGTAAAGTGATTATTCACCAAGTTGAACCTGGTTCTATTATTGGCATCCATCAGATCTCTGTTGAGTATATTTGGCACTTGAATATTATCAATAAAATGCACAGCAGCTTCCTGTTCCGCATTCACAAGTGGCAACTTTTCATTTTGATCACAGGCAATATTGTGCAAAACAGCTGTGGCAACGATAATAGCTTGAGCAGTATCTAAATTGACTCGTAATCCCATAGCTAATGCAGGAAATCTCCGTTTCCAGACACCATATTGTCGTTCTACACAGTTTCTTGTTCTTATCTGTGACTCATTGAAGAGGTTTTCAGCTTTGTCTAATCTAGATGCCAGTAAGCAATTGCCATCACTTTCCCCCAAAGCATACACCATTTTAACCATATCCTCTAAACGATAATTCATAATGCCTTATTACACTATGCCTTTTTCGTGCCTATTTTTGGGCTTATTTTCATGACTATCTGTTGGCTAAATTTCCCCAAATAACTGGCACTATTACACTGTGCCTTTTTCATGATTGTTTCAGGCGCTAATTTCAGAGCTGCAAACCTAAGGAAAATTGACATTTACTTTAAATGATTAAGTAATTTAGTATACCTGGACTATTTGTTTCAACTTTTTCCTTACCTGGTACAAGATTTTGTCTTTTTTTCTATCATACTGAACAAAACAAAAACTATGTGATTAATTTCATTTATTTGTTGGTTATGTCATAATTACTGTTTTGGCAAACCTGACATTTCTAAAAACGTCCTTGAAATCCCCACGATTCAGGCGGCAAAAATAGAACCAGTCCTATTTATTTTCACGCCTGAAACAATCCTCGCGCGCATGCGTATTTGTTTAAAATTTCAGACACCGGCAGTCAGGCAGACAAATAGGCACGAAAAAGGCATAGTGTAATAAGGGTTTAATTTTTAACACAACTGGATTGTAGTTTGACAGTTACCTCTATTTACAAATTCCGATAGTCATTTTTTCAGCGGTAGTCATGGATAACTAAACTAAAAAAAATAGTTACATTAAAAAAATTATTTTGCTATGATAGTTTTTCATGAGTTGCCAAGAATGCTTTTGAAGATGGAAAAAAATAATTGAAACATCATTCAGTATCAGTATTTTCTAAGAACAAACAAACATATATAGAATTGTTGATTTGATATTGAACAGTTCCTTTAAACCAGAATATCTCGGAAACAGGTTATTTAAGGTACATGACGTCGGGGATGAAAAGTGTAGAGTCATTGAAAAGGAGTTGATTTAATTGAAAATATATAGGGTGTTCCATTTGAAAAAATCAAAATACCGATGTTTGAAAATGGCTAAGTTTGTGTTGTTGTGTCGCACATCCTATACAATGTATTGCAAATTCTTGGTATTCTCGATGAACATCATCATATCGACCAACGATTCCCCAATTGTCTTCACTAAATATTTCAAAATGTGAAATAGGTAATTTTTCGAAAAGAAGTCTACAAAATAGATTTCTTTTGAATAAAGGCAACGCCGCAACGGAATTCAAAATTGAAAAAATCATTGAGCAGCCAATGGACCAGCCGATCGGAATATATGAAAATATACCGGGGGTTTCATTTGAAAAAAAACAACTTTGGTTAGCCACGCATCAATGATCTGTATGAATGAAAATGATTTCAGAAGGTGGTCTCAGATGGTCCCTTTGACAAAAAAAATATCGAAATAGTGATACATTAAGGAGCAATGAACCACGTGAATCCTGTTGACTCACCCTGTATATTCCTATCTGTTTCCTAAATGGAGATATGGAAAACCGCGCCACTGTTGCAGGACCCTGTATAGGTATATACATATATATATATATATATATATATATTGTTTAACAAATATATACAGTTTTCCAAATAAGTCGGCACCATATGGAAAACTTTTTTATTATTTGTTTTATGAAAAAAAGTTATTCCTGATAAAAAGTTCTGCATGGCCTAAAACCCAGGATGAAATAATCAAATATTAATTTTTTGCATTTGTATATGAGGTTTGTTGAAAAATGTAAATTTTGCTCAAGAGTAATGTACCTTTATTTTTTATAATATCGACAATCTTTATAAAGAAAAGTTGATCCTAATTCAATATTATCTACTTACCACGAAAAAACGATCTTTAATAATTTTTTGGTAAAAATAAATTTAATTTTGCAAATCAAAACATTTATTGTATTGATAAACATGAGGATATTTCGGTTCATTGGTAAGTTATCCAACAATTTGCTATTGCATTAGAATAATTAATGCATGCATATCATAATAATTTATTTTACAAATGAAAAGTTAAACAGAAGAAAACAAGTTAACTAAAAAGTAACATAAATTCTTACTAGCGTTTTGACGTTTGCTATCAAAAATTCGTTTGTTTTTTCAGTGCATCCTAGATTAAATGTCAACGTATAGACAAATTTATACTACACAGAATTTGCCAGTGCATCCTAGATTAAATGTTGATCTGTAGGCACAAATTATCAATGCTAATACAGAGTTAGTAAAAATAACAAATCAAGTTTTCCCAATAAAGATTAACATTTTCCGACAAACAACTGCTATCTGATTATTTCATTTTAGGTTATAGGTCATGCAGAACTTTTTATCAGGAATAACTTTTTTTCATAAAAAAAAATTATAAAAAAGTTTTCATATGGTGCCGACTTAATTGGTGGACACACTGTATATACAAGGTGCACAAAACTATGGTGCCAAATTGAAACGGAAGATTCCCTCAGAACAATAAATAGGACTTATTCAATATCTTTTTTCTCAAATGTCATTCGGTGCAGAGATACAAGGTGTTGAATATGAAAAATTGAAAGTATTTTTTATTCATAACTTCCATGGTTCTGAAAAATTTTGTTTTGTTTAATAAGTGCTTCATTTTGAAAAAAAATCACATTTTCTGTTGCCACCAGTGGCGTACAAGAAAAATTAATAATTTTTCGCATTCTTCTTTCAATTTTGAGTAAAAAATGTATACCTGTTTGAATCGGAAAAACCAACCGTTTTCAAGATAATTGCGCTTTTATGAATACAAACATACTATAATGAAAAAAAACTTCGGCTGAAGTGAATTTTACAATCCCAATTACTGGTTCAAATAACAACTAGATATTCTACCAAAAAAATTAATAACATCTTCATATGCATTTTTTCACAAAGTTACTTCCGTGTAGAGGTACAGGGTGTTGAAACTGGAAAATTAAAAATAATTTTTCTCGTAACTTTCATAGTTTTGAAAAAAAACAATGGAATTTGAAGGTAAGCTTTCCTTCAATGGGTGCTCTATTTCGAAAATAAATCAGTTGTCACGGTGACGTGCAAGAGAGTACCATAGTTTCTTTTCACATCCCACGAGACTGATACATTTTTAGTAAAAAATGTATAACCCTTTCAAAAATAAATTTTTATTATAAATACATGTTTACGATTTTTTTATTGTATTGGGTTATTATTTATAAAACAGATTTTTCATTGAATTCCTACCCAATTATTTCAAACATAAATGCACTTCTGAGGTGCATTTTTTTCCAAATCATTCACCATATTATTGGAATAATGTAAACATGTCTTCTATAGACATGTGTAATAAGAAAATTCTGTCGAACCGATTGAAGAGATTAAAGCACAACAAAACCATTGGATATACAGAAACATATTCCAAAATAATATCCAAGTGAAGTAGAATTTACATCATTATTTATTTCAATTAAATTTTGCAATGCACTCCTATCCGCAATGAGGTGATTCAGATGATTATGTACGGTAATCAAGTTGGCATCTGTCATTGCAGTGATATTTTATGAAAAATGATTTGATCAAGTAAGTACCGACTTGTCATCGAAGATGGACAACATTTTAGTGTTTTTTTTTTTGACGAAGTAATAAATACAGTTCCTCAGAAGAACTTGTTCCAGAATGCAAAATTTTTCCAACACTAACCCAAAAGTCGCAATCAAAATACATATGAACCTGGGATTCGAAACTAATATATGCCCGGTTGACAATGCGAGATTTTCAAAACATTCACTAGAAAAATATCAAAATCCAATAACGATTCCTCTGCCTCTGGCGCTGGAATAATATATTCTGTCGTAAAATCCGTAACGAGCATTTCCTTATTTCACCTTCACAGGACAACCCAACTGGCATGTTGCCAAGCCCGCCAATATAATTACGAATCTCTAGGTTAACCTTTGTTGGATCCCATAATGATGGATATAACAACGTTGGATTTTATTTTCAAAGGATGTTATTTCGGAATAACTATTTCATGAATCATTTCTTCCTGATTAATTTCCAAACCAAATGATAATTGATACTTCAAGACAGCTATTACATGGAGTACGTAACTTTATCGGCAACAGTTCCCGCCGGCCAGTTCTCCGGCTATTGTCTCATAGTAGAAATTAGTTTCGACTATAATTACAGCTCAGCAAGCGAGTCATGAGGCGTGAGGGCGTCGCGAATTGCGACAAGACAGAGTGAGAACGCATTCGGAGCAATAGAGAGCAAACGAGAGGGGCGTGAACTATTCCGTCTCAGTTCTGCTTGTCGGCCTATACTCATTTGCACGGTTTTAGACTTGGATAAATATTCGCTATAATGCATGGTGGCTCCTTTATCGGATTAGTTTTACACGCCATATTTGTCGGCAACCTTAAAGTAAAAACTTCCACTGACTAAAAATTTAATATCACCTGTTTGTGCCATGAGGTTGAAAAAACTGTGTTATTTTCAGATGTCGGAGAAACAGCTAAGGAAGGCCTCTACTCGGGCATGGAAACAGTGAAGGCAACGATGCACACGGCAGTCGAAGCAACAGAAAACGGAGTGGGCTCCGTACTCGGCAAAATCGGAGACACCTTCCACCTAACCTCTTCCAACATCAAAGACGCCGCGGAAGATCTAGAAAACAAAAAAGACGAACTCGTCACGAACGCTTCCGACACCGCTGCCGAAGTGGTCTCCGAAGCAGAGACTGTACTGGCATCCGAAACGGAGAGCGCGAAAGAGGCATTCTCGAACAAGAGCGCCCCGGTATTCAAAGCGGTGGAGGACTTCGAGGATGAAATCGAAAATAAATCGGAAGAGGTCAAAGAGAACCTCATCAACGCTTTGGAGGACGTAGAAAGCGACGTTGATCAGCACTTGGACCTGATGGGAGACAGTGTTAAAAAAATTGAGACGGTCCGAGAAGAGTTGAACACCTTCCCGCCAGAGTCGCCTTTGAAGGAGCAGAAGAAGGAGGAGTAAGTGGTCTAAGTGAGTGTTGAACCAAGTCGTGCTTTTCCCTCTAGATGTTGGTGTTTTAGAGTTGGCCTAGAGTAGATTGCACGAACGAGCCATAGCAGAATCATTATTTCTCGGGGGTGAAAACAATCACCGATATCTTGATTTTGTAGTTTTGAGTGAGTGAGATTTCGGTCTAGATAGAGTCCCATTCGATGATATATAGTGCTTATCAAAAGTCCTCTCCCCCCCCTCTTATTTTTGGAACGATTATACATAAACAAGGGAAATTTGGAAACTGAATATTAAAGGTTGTAAACTTCCCTACTAGTGATGATAGATGACGGAATCGTTGAAGATGACGTCACAAGGCCATTGTGACCAATAATTTTGAATGGAACCCTACGGCAAGCGACACCTCTTTCAAAAGGTATCGAAAAAACCTATTCAATGATACTAATTTTGTTTGTGTTTATGGCAGTTTTGGTAACTCGCTTTTAAAAACGCAAAGCTGTGATGAATTGAATCAGTTAATACTAAAATTCCAAATTCAAGCTCCACCTCTGGATAGTTGTCAAATAAGCTGACGTTTTTGTTAGTCTCCCTAATTCGACGTTTTTGTAATTGTCCAAGTTTTTGAACATTTGTATATTGTTGATCGAACGTTTAACTGTTTTAGCAGCTTTTGGTACTTTTAATATTTTTGTACATTTTAATAATTTGTTAAACTGTTGTGCTTCAAGAAGCGAAATGGTACGTGCTTTAGGTGATAAAGTGGCAGCGATCCTAATTCTTGGTGAAACTGGACAAAATATTCATGCAGCAGAACGCATTTTTAATGGGAGGTATCCCGATCGCCCCGTTTCGAGGACTTATTCAAGGGAGCTTCTTCATAAGTTTGAAACAACGGGTAGTATTAATGATGCGAAACGATCTGGCAGACCACAAATTTCTGATGAGAAAAAAATTTATATACTGGCAGAAGTAATAGTTAATTCTACTTCTTCAACAACTCACGTTGCATCTACCTGTGAAGTCAGTCGAAGTACAGTACACAGGGTGTTGAAAAAAAAAAATTTCATCCATACAAATTAAAAATGGTTCATCAACTCTCAGACGACGACCCAGACCGAAGACTAGAATTTTGTGAAAATATGGAAACTGAAATTAACCAACAGCCAGACTATGTCAAAACAATTTGTTTTAGTGACGAAAGTACTTTCTATCTAAATGGAAATGTAAATACACAGAATGTGAGGTATTGGAGTGACGCAAATCCTCACCTGTTTCGTGAAACATATACCCAATTTCCCAAGAAGGTGAATGTTTGGGCAGGTATCCTGGGAAACCACACATCGTTGGGCCTCTTTTTTTAAATACTAATTTAACTGGTGAGGTTTATCTGGAGCTGTTGCAAAACGCAATAGAACCGTTAATCCTTGAAATTTTGGAAGATAATCCAGATGAATTCGGCAATTTGGAAATAACATTCCAACAGGATGGTGCTCCTCCACACTATTACGGTGCAGTAAGACGGTATTTGGATGAGGAGTATCGTGGTAGATGGATTGGACGACGAGGTTCAACGGAATGGCCAGCTCGATCACCGGACCTCACACCTTTGGATTTTTTTCTGTGGTTATCGAAGGTTTACGCTACTGAACGTTTTAATACAACGTATTGTTGCAGAATGTGAGGCTGTTTCTGCAGACACATTTGCAAAAGTACGAGAAGAGTTTAAAAATAGGATATTTCACTGTCAGGAAGTAAATGGAGGTCACTTCGAGCAATTTCTTTAAGTAGATACTGATTCTTAAATCTGTAATTAATATCATACTGAATGGAATTTAAATTTTAATGTTTACTGATGAGCCATTAGAACTGCCATAAACACGAACAAAATTAGTACCATTGAATAGGTTTTTTCGATACCTTTTAAAAGAGGTGTCGCTTGCCATAGGGTTCCATTTAAAATTCTTGATCACAATGGCCTTGTGACGTCATCTTTGACGATTTCGTCATCTATCATCACTAGTAGGGAAGTTTACAACCTTTAATATTCAGTTTCCAAATTTCACTTGTTTATGTATAATCGTTCCAAAAATAAGAGGGGGGGATGGGACTTTTGAGAAACACTGTATATTAGAGTCCAGACACTCAATCGTCAGTGTCAATATCAGGTTATGTGGAGCTCGGAAGTGTCAAATGAGCACAAAGGTGTATACTACGAAGCCGTAGAAGTGCCAAAGTTTTTTTATTTTAGAATTCCGACTTGGAATTCCAACTTGTACCTTTGGAATTCCGACTTGTACCTTGGAATTCCGACTTGAAAGTCGGAATTCCGACTTGTATCTCGGAATTCCGACTTGCATCTCGGAATTCCGACTTGTAACTCGGAATTCCGACATTGAGGTCAGAACAATGGAAAATCATTGAACAAATTAAATTAATATAACATATATAAATATATATATATATATATATATATATGTATATATATATATATGTATATATATATGTATATATATATATATATATATATATATATATATATTTCAAGATTTTTTTATTTTTTTTCTTCATAGCTCTTTCAGTTTTCGCGATATTGAGATCAAATTTGAAACATAGGTTATGTTTCAGGGTTTACATTGTCCAGTATGCCGAGTAATTGTGAGAATCTACAGGGAGATAATTTTTCAGGGGTCAAGCCCTTTTTCGCCCCATAAACTTTTTTGTAGCGCACCGCTGGTGGATTCTAATATGTGCAGTGAATACGTTGTTTTGTTTCTTTTTGCCTCCTGTAATTTTTACGCATCTGCGACCGTTATCGAGAAAAAAAGTTAAATCATTTTTTGTAATTCGCTACATTTAATTAAAATTTTTAACAAAAGGGGGGAACCTATGATCACAATGAAGACAAAAAACGCCACTTATTTGGTTTGTGATCTGAATTACAAGTTTCCTTAAACAATACCTAAAAAATAAGAAACCTAACGAACCTTGACTTTTTATAAAAGGTGCTGGAAATGCCCTCCTCCTTCTGCGATACAACCTTCCGCTCTTTTTCTCATAGACAAACGTACGCGTTCTAAAATTCCGGGAGTGTTTCTTACGGTGAGGAGGGCATCCATAATTCGTTCGATGGAAGGCACTGGTTCTGCACCATAAACTAGGCCCTTTACATATTCCCATAAAAAGAAGTCCAGCTGGTTGCAATCTGGGAACCGTGGGGGACAAGCAATTGGACCTGCTCTGCCAATCCATCGATTGGGAAACACTGTATCTAAATAATAGTGGTTTCGGATCCCACTATAAAAGGTAAGGTCCCCGTGATCTTAACTCGTACAAGTTTTCATTAACTTCTGAGGGTTGGTCAAAACAACTAAGAAAGCGGTTAAAAACAATTTCAACAATTTCAATAGCGGACGATGACTCGAAAATGAGGGGGCATAAATCACATTTTTTGACAAACTTGTAAAGGCGCGTCCTCCACGAATGCAGAAAATTCGTTCTGTAGGAAGTTTAAATATGTGGCACAATTTAAAATTGGCGAAAAAATAAAAGGACCAATTAAAGTATCTCCTACTATTCCTGTCCATATGTTTACGCTGGTATCGAAATTGTATGATCATGTGTGGATTTTCTAGTGCCCAAATATGAACGTTGTGGTAATTCACTACTCCGTCGCGTGTAAAGTGAGCTTCGTCGGTAAAAAGGATACGAGATAAAAATGCAGGATCCCTAGTACTGTTGCGCAGTATCCATCCGTGGAAAATCTCGCGGAAGCAAACCTTGGACGCGCTGGATATGATATGGGTATATCATGTTTTCGTGTAAAACCCTCCAGACAGTTGAATGGGAGACATCCCGTGCTATTTGTCAAGTACTCATACCAGGATTTTTGTCGATAACATTCAAAATATCTTCATCTCTTACTGGGTTGCGTGCTTGTCACGGTCTGTGAGCATCGTGCCTTGGAGTCTGAAATCTGCCGCCTAATTCTCTTTTTCATTATTTCATTGAAAAATTTAATTAACACTAGCGAATTACAAAAAATGATTTTACTTTTTTTCTCGACAACGGTCAAAGATGCGTGAAAATTACAAGAGACAAAAAAAGTTATAAACAAAACAAAGGATTGATTTCATATTTTAGAATCCACCAGCGGCGCACTACAAAAAAGTTTATGGGGCGAAAAAGGGCTTGATACCTGAAAAAATATCTCCCTGTAGATTCTTCCAATCATTCGGCATATTGGATGATGTAAACCCTAAAACGTAACCTATATTTCAAATTTGATCTCAATATCGCAAAAACTTAAAGAGCTATGAAGAAAACAAGAAAAAATCTTGAAACTTGAACGAAGCGTTTGCGGACACATGTTTATGGAAAAAAAAGTCTTATTTTGACCTGAAAAATACGCTCCTGATACTGAATTTTGTATATTAGAGTCCAGTCACTTAATCGTCAGCGTCAATATGAGGTTATGTGGAGTTCTAAAATGTCAAATGAGAACAATGGTGTATATTCCTGAGGGGGCTGAGGTTTTGTGTGTCTGTAGCCGAAGTAACTTCGAAAACAATTCTTCAAAACTGTAATAATCCAATCAATAGAAATATTGACCTAACAAAAATTTCCAAACAGCAGAAATTCTGCATTTAGGAATTCGAGATAATGAATTATTTCCATGCCACGGCGCTAAAAATAATTTTAAAAAATCTCCGCATTTTCATATTTTGAGCTGCAACTCCAGACGTATTAGAGATATGAGAAAAAGTTGTAGCTCGTTATTTTTTCTACAAAAATGTGTCTTATACATTTTGCCATAAATCATGTTACGAGGATTAACGCGGTTTTCCACTTATAGTCTGATATACGATAAGGTACAAGGGAATTGATTATTTTAATCTCATGACAGGGATCAAAGAATACCGGTATTTCTCCACGTGAACTAGGATCGATAAAAGTTTATTTTAAATTATTCAGTGCAAAATTACAATCTAGTCTTTTGCCATTGTTACATTATTTGCTGCCCGATTAAATGTTACGTAAACTACATCTGTTTATATTTTTTTAAGCTTATTTTTTGTAGAGGAATACTCATTCTTGTCACTTTTTCTGGGATTATAACCTTCCATAATCTGAAAACAAAATTAAATGGATCAGGGAATCTATACAAGTGTAGAAAGGGCAAAGTAATGTATTTGCCCTTTCTACACTTGTATAGATTGTGGGAGGTTATAATCCCAGAAAAAGTGTCAAGTACACTGTTTATACAGTGGGTCTTTTACAGTCCCCCTCCCCCTGTTAACTTTTAAACAATTCGACGTAAAACAATGAAAATAAAATTGTATGATATCACCGATACTACTTTTTGAGATGAAAGACATTGTGATTGCCCGATAGATGGCTCGGGGGGCCATCAACTTCAAAATTTCAAATGGCATGGGGGGTCATGTGACACATCGTTGAAAAGAAAATTCAATTCTCTTTTCTAACATCTATTTTTTTTCATTTCTTTGATATGTGACTTTGCGGCTTCTTATGGTCCCCCCCCTTATAACTTTTGGTATTGTATGATATCACCGATACTACCTTTTGAAATGAAAGACATTGTGATTACCCGATAGATGGCGCTGGGGCATCAACTTGAAAATTTCAAATATCATGGGGGGTTGTGTGGCTCATCGTTGAAAAGACAATTCAATTGCCTTTCCAACCACCTTTTTTTTATTTCGTTCATCCGTTTTTCCACAATATGCATTGGGCAATTACCGAAACTTCCGTCTCCTTAAACATTTATTTTCGGCCAGCTCCACTGGCCCTATGAACAGTGCCAGTTCTGTTGAATTTTTCAACCAGTTTCCTCAAATTCTTTCGAGTTATTGGACGATCTGGGAATTTTTCATTGAAAAATCTCTCTGCTGCATAATAGTTCCCACGGGCCTCGCCAAAAATGTAGATTGTTTCAGTTTTCACTTCGATAGGACGTACACGAACCATGATAATGTTCCGAATTCAAAATAATACTAGTAGAAGTAGAATTAAACTCTTCTTTAAATACAAATGCGATCATATAAAGAGCAGGTGAGTAATGATATAGTCATTGTTAGATTAGAAATTCTTAAACATCGACAAATTAATCTAATTACTGCTTGATTATCAGTTTACTAAATCTGATAAATGATACCCTTTATAATTATGGTCATTAGAAATAAATGAGTTAGGTAGTATTTGGGTATAATCTCTTGAAAAGGCTATAAAAGGTTATTGTATAGCGAAACACGTGTCGTGGTTTTGTAAACCCAGTTTAGTGAAAATCATTTGGTGAATTGAGTGCTTTTGTTTACTTCAATATGGATTTTCCTCAACTATCGACCGCATCAATTAAAAAAATTGGATTACTCTATGTATTCAAAATTTCTACCTAATTAAGCTTTGAAACGAATTCGAAAATGAAAAATCATTTAAGCAATGAATCTTCCTCTATTGACCATATTCAGTGTTACTCATCGCAATTGTAATTCCGTATAACAACCATGATTGAAACTATAATTGAATTACCTTTTCAACGGTGTGCAACTCGACCTCTATGCCTTTCGAAATTTTCAAGTTATTATGTCCCCAGCGCCCTCTGTCGAGTAATTGTAATGTTTCTTCTCTCAAAAAGTAGGATCGGTGATACCATTCAGAATATTTGTTGTCCCATTGTTTCATATGGAACCGTTCAAAAGTTATCGAGATAAGGGTACCATTCAGATCCGCACTTATGCTTGGAAAAAAAACCACGAAATGAAAAAAAAAATAGATGTTTGGAAAGAGAATTGAATTATCTTTTCAACGAGGTGCCACATGACCCCCATGCTATTTAAAATGTTGAAATTGATGTGCCCCCCCCGCGCCATCTATCGGGCAACCACAATGTCTTTCCCTTTCCAGAAGTAGTATCGGTGATATCATACAATACCTTTTTTTCCATTGTTCTACGTCGAACCGTTCAAAAGTTAACATGGGGGGGGGCTATTAAAAGCCGCACGTAAATAACACTTAGACACTGAAATACTCAATTTTGTTTCTGTACACCCGTCAAACTGTCAACTGAAAAATACCCTGAAGGAAGCTTCCAGGATTGATTTATACATTACAGTATAAAAACATATGCTTCTTTTGCAACAGCATTGCATTCAGTTTTAGTTTCAACCCCAAAATCTACGTAACCATAATATTTAGGGAAGGGCTATGAGAAAATTAGCGCCCGGTGATAAACTTCAAGAGGCGGCAAAGGGCAAAGAAAAAGCAAGCAACAATCTCCAAGCAAACGCGCAAATCGCGACCGCCGCATCAAAAGGGCCCATTTCTATCTTTTCTTTCATTAATCTAAGCACTGAGGCCTTTTAAATGAAAGTATTGTATTACATAACAACATCAATTTTTTTCCCATTTTTACAAATTCACTAAGAGCGTTCACTATTGTTGGCTGCCAAACAAATACTAAACAACGTAGCGTCGTCAAACTTCGAACTTGAGCTTTATACGGTTGGTACTTTCTTTTCAAACAACAACAGCCATCTATACATCAGGTCGGGTACTTCTGAGACTACCATCGTATCATTGTTTAGACAATGATCGTTGTCGAGGGGTAATTTAATGAATAAAGTTGTTGAAGATTTAAACTTCAATTTTTTTAAAGGAATAAAATGCATATATATAAGAACTTAACCCTAATATCAATAGGCTTTTTCACCATACTTAACGCGCAAGCGCATCCGCCATGTTGAAAAAGCGGGTAATATGAAAATTTCGGAGACTTTAACTTGCTTCCTTCACCTTCACGCACCTTCAGAGTGGGGACTAAGGGGAAAATGGTTAGCTTGCGCGATGGCCAATGTTCTATCTTTTCTTTCATTAATCTAAGCACTGAGGCATTTTGAATGAAAGTATTGTATTACATAACGATAACATTTTTTTTTTCCATTTTTACAAATTCACTAGGAGCGTTCACTATTGTTGGCTGCCAAACAAATACTAAACAACGTAGCGTCGTCAAACTTCGAACTTGAGCTTTATACGGTTGGTACTTTCTTTTCAAACAATAACAGCCATCTATACATCAGGTCAGGTACTTCTGAGACTACCATCGTCATTGTTTAGACAATGATCGTTGTTGAGGGGTCATTTAATGAATAAAGTTGTTGAAGATTCAAACTTAAATTTTTTTACTCGAATAAAATGCATATATATGAGAACTCAACCCTAATATCAATAGGCTTTTTCACCACACGTTACGCGTTAGCTCATCCGCCATGTTAAAAAAGCGGGTAATATGAACATTTCGGAGACTTAAACTTGCTTACTTGTTTTTTGGCCTGTCTACTACGGACAATATAGCAGTATCGGGGGCTATAGCGCATATTCACGAGTTATACACGTATAAAGTGTCCGAAAAACAAGGCGGAAGTTGAGGCATGCACACAAAATATTTTATAGAATGGAAAGGCCTATTAGAAAACTATAATTATACTTCTAATATCCGAATTTAGAACATTTTGTTATTTGCGTTTGGTGCATAGGTTTATAATTGCAATACAGTGTAACTCATAACGCAAGTAATAATAATGAATAGTGCAATTCACACAATTAATACAATTCAATAAAGAAAACATAATTACGTTAATACATGTTCGTGTACAATTTTTCTGGTGCACCTAGGTGTTGTATGTGCATTGAAATATATTGTTTAGAAAACATAATATGGCATGTATACTGGCTGAAAAACCTTGGTCGATGGCCATTTGGTTTTATTACCAATAAAGAATTCATTATTATGTGGCATGTTCCGTTTCTCATAACAAAAGCTAATATAATTATTGCTTTGTTGCTGTAACTACGTTTTATACGATTTTTTAATCTCCCCAACTAATCCAGTCAATAGAGAATAAACAAGCCCTCTGCCCTACGAAAGGTGGGGTAGACATAATTTTGATATATGTTATTTAGTTCCCGACCCCGATGAAAAAGTTTTCGACCTTAGGGAGGTCGGCGCGGTCTGCCATCTTGGATTAACGGTACAAAAAATTGATTTTTTTTCAAAATAATTCCTCAACGGTTGATCCTACGACATAAATTTCTGCTACAAACTTGAAGGATACTTTATTCCCTATTTTTTTGTAATAATATAATATTATTATATTTGTACTTGTATGTTATATTTTTATACAAAGTGTGATCCTCGCCACAACAAATATGGAAGACTTTTATCGTTTTTAATAATATTTTACCATATTCTACTTTCGGATCTCATGTAAGTAACCAACTGATATTTGTCTAAATTTTTTATTTTTGTATGAATCTATACATTGATGTTACCCCTCCTTTTTAGATTGTTGCTCTCCGTTTTTTTGGCTAATGATGGACCTTCATAGGTTCGAAACATGTACTTCCCCCTGATTAAGAGTAAAATAAATATTGTGGGGTATGACTAAGAGTGTTCTTGGAACATTATGGACTTTTTTCACAAAAATTATATTATGTTTGTTTATGATATTCCTTTAATTAACGGAATAAAAAAAATGGTTCACAGTGAGGAACAAAAAGTTCAAATATTTATATATATATATATATATATTTATATATACAGGGTGTAACAAAAAACTTCATTGGAGCATCCCTTGTTAAGATACAGCCCCTTAAAGGGGGTACATAAAATTTGTATAACAATTTTTTTCACAAGCACTGAAAAAGTTACAATATTGAAATTAACCTGACGTTTTGTACTACCAAAAAGACACTTAGCCAGTAATTTATTTGGTTTACCCCATGGTTGTAAGGGGTGAAAAACGCAACCCCTAAAATTTATTTCCAATGTAACTTTTTGTCTTATTATTTGTTTACCATTTAAAATTCATTTCCGATAGCCTGTTTCATTCTAAACAAAAAATGTCTCTTGGGTTTTTTCCCAAAATAAACCAGTAAGCAGCAAAACATTATTTTACGAACAACTACAGAGATACATCGTCATAAATGCGAACTGGATTTATTGTTATTTTGTAGTTAGTACCTGCATTAAACGATTAAAGGGTAATAAACAAAACTAAGTTATTAATAACAAAACACACAACATGTAGAAATCATAGTGAATGTTCAATATGTCTACCTTCAAACATTACGCATGCGTCTAGACGTCGGCGCATTGAGCCACGTATTCGCTCAAATATTCCTGGAGTCTCTCTGATTACCCTGCACGCATCGATGATGCGGTTTCTTAAGTCCTCTACATCGCGAACAGGAGTACGATATACCAAATGCTGTGAATGGCCCCAAATAGAAATCGAGAGGATTGAGATCCGGGGATCGAGCGGGCCATTTATGTGGTCCTCCTCGACCTATCCACTGATTTGCATATGTTTCAGTTAAATGCTGACGTGCTACTTGACTAAAATGGGCGGGAGCCCCATCATGACATAAAAAACATATCCCTTCTGACGCCCAAAGGAACTTCCTCCAGCAGTACTGGATGCACTTCTCTTAAAAATTGAACGTATGCCTCACCATTTAATCGAGGAGGTAGAAAATGAGGCCCAATTAAATCATCCCCAATAACTCCGAGCCACACGTTAAGAGAAAACTGTTCATGATGGCTAGTTTCGACAATAGCGTGAGGGTTTTCATCAGCCCATATGTGGTAATTATGAAAATTAATAATCTTGTCCCGAGAAAAACTACATTCGTCTGTGAATTCTATCGTCTTCAAAAAGTCACAATTTCTTCTAATCATTTCCAGCATCCAATTGCAAAATTCAAGACGGTTCGGAAAGTCTCGCGGTAACAGTGCCTGTACTCGTTGCAGATGGTAAGGGTATAAGAGTTGTTCCTTTAAAATTCGAAATACCGTCATATGATCAACATTTAGCTGGAAAGCAATCTTTCTAGTACTGGTAGTAGGTTGTTCTTCAATCAAATTAAGTACTGCTTCCTCAAGCTGTGGTGTTCGTATTTCTCGATGGCGACCACAATCCTGCGTTCTTTGTCGAATGAACCATATTCTCGTAATCGTTGATGAAGTCGAGCAAATATTCTATGTGAAGATGCTGCCGTTGAGGATACATTTCAGCATATCTTCTAGAAGCTTCTAACCCAGACACGACAGACCGTAAACGTAATGCATATCAGCCATTTCCTCATTTGTGTATGCCATTTTATTAACAAGTGAATTATTGAAGTAACAAATTAAGAACAGAACAACAACACACAATTAGTATTAATTCAATTTCGAAAATTCCCAAACTGACAGCGTCATACCAATTTAATTGTCACTATCGCTAATAGCGACCTACTAGATAGATTAGTTTCGTATTTTCGCATTTATGACGATGTATCTCTGTAGTTGTTCGTAAAATAATGTTTTGCTGCTTACTGGTTTATTTTGGGCAAAAAACCCAAGAGACATTTTTTGTTTAGAATGAAACAGGCTATCGGAAATAAATTTTTAAATGGTAAACAAATAATAAGACAAAAAGTTACATTGGAAATACATTTTAGGGGTTGCGTTTTCACCCTTACAACCATGGAGTAAAACCAAATAAATTACTGGCTAAGTGTCTTTTGGTAGTACAAAACGTCAGGTTAATTTCAATATTGTAACTTTTCAGTGCTTGTGAAAAAATTGTTATACAAATTTTATGTACCCCCTTTAAGGGGCTGTATCTTAACAAGGGATGCTCCAATGAAGTTTCTTTATATGAAAGATCCTATCTTTTTTTCGATGAGGAATCACCTCCTTAAATGTTTTACACTTATTCAGTTACACCCTGTATATATATATATATATATATATATATATATATATATATATATATATATATATATATATATATATATATATATATATATATATATATATATATATATATATATATATATATATATATATATATTTATGTTATATACAAAACAATAAAAATAAACGTGCAGCAAAAAGTGCATATAGGGTGTTGTATCCAAATCGCATAACACCGTCAGAAAATACATTCAAAAATATTTACCAAAAGGGGAATCATACCTTCAGTTTCAGTAGAAAAAAGCGTGTTGTTCAAGAAAACTAGATATACTACTTCATTTCAAGAGGGTAAGCCTATCCATATTAATTCGCAAATACACTTTTTTGAAACATGGTATTATTTTTTAGAAAATTCTGAATGTAGTTTAAAAAATGGAGCCGATCAATTAGGTGAAAGTTTTTGTAAAATCCAACATACTTTGAAAAAGAACAACTACAAACCATATAAAATTTTACCCGTACAAGTTTTAACAGAGACTCATAAGAGGAAAAAGCTGGAACCTTCCTTGCCAACAGATGATTCAAAATTTGAATGAAGATCCCGATTAATTAACTAAAATATTATGGACTGATGAGTCATCCTTTTATAAGGCAGCAGTTTTCAATAGGGAAAATCGAAGGTTGCGAGAAAAAAAGGTCAACAGAAAAAAATTGGTAAAACAAACTGTTAGCGTTTGGTGCGAGATTTTTATAAATGAAATTGTTGGCCCTTTAATTTATGATTATATATTAACAGGAGTTACCTATCAAGAAATACTCATCCCAGAAGTGGAAAATATTCTTTTACAGAATTTTTCAGAAGCCGAGCTTGCCAGTATGATTTGGATGCAAGATGGGGCAACTCCTACCCGTATAAGAACATTTGAATAATGTATTCCCAATATGGATAGGAAATAATGGAAGTATTAAATGGCCACCTAACAGTCCGGGCTTGACCCCTATGGATTCATTTTTCAGAGTATTCCTAAAAGACATTGTTAATAATAATAATATTCAACTCATTAAAGACACGATTCGACTTGAAATAGAGAAGGGTAGCAAAATGAAGGATATTGATCCCTCACCCTCTGAATTCTGGTCCGTTAAGGTAGTTCCGCCACGAGACAGTTGAATTAGGAAATTATTTTCGACGGAATCGAAAATTTCAAAGACTTTTCGATTTAAACGCGAAAAAATTTTTTTTTGAAGGGGGGCACTTGCTCCCCCAATCGACTCTAGAAAATTTCTTCGTTTTAGAAAGTCGGCGACTCAAAAAATTGATGTCCCCGAGAAGCGCAGCAAAAAAAATATTTCAGACCCGGGCTTCCCCCCCCCCTCACTAGAAATCATACGTCATGGGAAAAAATTATCGTTTTTCGATAAAACTTCAATGGACTTTTTTGTAGTACTCTTTTTGAACTTCTTTTTGGGGGGGAAGGGAGGGGGGTATCGTTAAAATCGATGGGGTCAACTAGGAGAAGAATTTTTTTTTTTGCGTTCAGACCCTCAAATGGTCCCTCGTCCTTCTTTAAAAAGTCCCCTGGCACAATCCGCATTTCTCTACGGTCCCCCCTTAAGGCTGTGCGCTTCCCCGTGGACTATTTTTTGAATAACGAGAGTAGTTTGGATTATATCTGTCAAACTAGATGGTCAATCACTTTGATTTTTTTTCACAATATCTGTGATATCCTGCTCTAGCTCCTCCTCGTTTTTCATAAACTTCTTAATTTTAGTACTAACGGTAGAATTAATAATGTGCGCTTCCCCGTGGACTATTTTGAATAACGAGAGTAGTTTTGATTATATCTGTCAAACTAGATGGTCAATCACTTTGATTTTTTTTCACAATATATGTGATATCCTGCTCTAGCTCCTCCTCGTTTTTCATAAACTTCTTAATTTTAGTACTAACGGTAGAATTAATAATGTGATGTTTGCCTATGCATGGTCCATATGTTACGTGTTAATTGAGTCAACTTCAATTATATATATATATATATATATATATTGTTATGTTATGAAAAACCAGTTAGATATTTTAAAAAGAAAAAAAACACAAAAAGAATAATTATTGATTAGCTATTAGTTTCAAGAGATTGTTTTTACATAATTTAAGAAGTTCTATCTCCTTTATAAGCCTATGCATCATATGAATAGATAAAATTGTCCAAATTATATAACACAATCAATTTCATACACTGTCAGAATGATTACAACCCATAATTCTTCAAAAGACAACAAAAAGTCTAGATTTACAAAATTTTCCTGAATAAACTGTGATCTACAAATTTATAAATTTGAAACATACAGTTTATGAAATTGTAGCTAACTAAAAGTAGCCAATGGTAGAACAGCAAACTTCTTGATGACAATAGCCAATCAGGGAACAGATGGTCACATGTAGAATTTGAAATTATAAGAGAATAAGAGCGAGAAAGTGTCAGAGGCAATTATTATTGAAATTTGTACATAGTTAATAAGAATGGAAAAATAGTTTTATGTATAAGTTATGACACATAACCATAAACAGTGAAAATGTGACAATATAGTGCGCGAATTCAAAAATTCGAATCAGAGGAAAGGAACAAAAATGGATTGTAACAACAAACAAAGCCACAAAAGAGAGATCGAAAATAAATTTAAAACGAATGCCACGTGATATTTTAGGGAGAAAGAAAAATGGAATAATTTCCACATTATAAGTGGAAACCAAGATTACCTTATTTGTACCTTACCTTATTGCTGAATTTGTATGGTCCTTTTCTATTTGGTATTGGAGTTCCTGATAGCATTGGAGTGAAAGGGAATCCAAATCCTGGTTGTATTGAACAGCGACATTTCCAGACAGGTATAAACCTTCCATAGTGCACATTCCGAACTGAACAATTTCACTAATAACGCATATTCCATCGGAAGAACTTTATTTCAATTGATTTCGAACTATTAAAGAAATTTTCACTTTCAAGGTAAAAGTCAGGTTGTGTTTATTTGACCAATGAACTTTTCTCATAATTATCCATGAATATTTGTAGATTCACCTTAGAGTAAGTTATCTTTCGTAGGCCAGGTAAAATTAAGTTTTCCTGAATAAAGGAAATAATTGCTTTTTGATACTTTGTCGTTTGTTTTCTACAATGATCAACAATCATACTTATGACCATTGAATAAATTGAAATTTGACATATCAAGCAGTGGCTAGTGGCTGAATTGCCTGAACCGGCTATCTGAGACAAGGGGCGTACCAACTGAGCTTAGCTGTGGTAAGGAAAATGATAACAATTGGCAGCAATGTGACGAGAGAACAGTGACGTAGCTAGCAATTATTATTGCATTGCAAAATATATTATACAGGGCACAAATAATTATATATATATCATAACAATTTGGCTCATAAAGAATAGCGAAAAAATATAGCAATCTTCATTATATAAAAACAATTTATATTTACAATTTATCATTCCATAACAATATATATATATATATATATACAGGGTGTAACTGAATAAGTGTAAAACATTTAAGGAGGTGATTCCTCATCGAAAAAAAGATAGGATCTTTCATATAAAGAAACTTCATTGGAGCATCCCTTGTTAAGATACAGCCCCTTAAAGGGGGTACATAAAATTTGTATAACAATTTTTTTCACAAACACTGAAAAAGTTACAATATTGAAATTAACCTTCCCTTGTTAAGATACAGCCCCTTTATTTGGTTTACCCCATGGTTGTAAGGGTGAAAAACGCAACCCTAAAATTTATTTCAATGTAACTTTTGTCTTATTATTTGTTTACCATTTAAAATTTATTTCCGATAGCCTGTTTCATTCTAAACAAAAAATGTCTCTTGGGTTTTTTGCCCAAAATAAACCAGTAAGCAGCAAAACATTATTTTACGAACAACTACAGAGATACATCGTCATAAATGCGAACTGGATTTATTGTTATTTTGTAGTTAGTACCTGCATTAAACGATTAAAGGGTAATAAACAAAACTAAGTTATTAATAACAAAACACACAACATGTAGAAATCATAGTGAATGTTCAATATGTCTACCTTCAAACATTACGCATGCGTCTAGACGTCGGCGCATTGAGCCACGTATTCGCTCAAATATTCCTGGAGTCTCTCTGATTACCCTGCACGCATCGATGATGCGGTTTCTTAAGTCCTCTACATCGCGAACAGGAAGTACGATATACCAAATGCTGTGAATGGCCCCAAATAGAAATCGAGAGGATTGAGATCCGGGGATCGAGCGGGCCATTTATGTGGTCCTCCTCGACCTATCCACTGATTTGCATATGTTTCAGTTAAATTCTGACGTGCTACTTGACTAAAATGGGCGGGAGCCCCATCATGCATAAAAACATATCCCTTCTGACGCCCAAAGGAACTTCCTCCAGCAGTACTGGATGCACTTCTCTTAAAATTGAACGTATGCCTCACCATTTAATCGAGGAGGTAGAAAATGAGGCCCAATTAAATCATCCCCAATAACTCCGAGCCACACGTTAAGAGAAAACTGTTCTTGATGGCTAGTTTCGACAATAGCGTGAGGGTTTTCATCAGCCCATATGTGGTAATTATGAAAATTAATAATCTTGTCCCGAGAAAACTACATTCGTC
Source organism: Gonioctena quinquepunctata (assembly GCA_018342105.1). Classification (NCBI taxonomy): domain Eukaryota; kingdom Metazoa; phylum Arthropoda; class Insecta; order Coleoptera; family Chrysomelidae; genus Gonioctena; species Gonioctena quinquepunctata. Next base: position 193,545 of record JAFIRS010000621.1, on the reverse strand, counting down.
TGTGAATTCTATCGTCTTCAGAAAGTCACAATTTCTTCTAATCATTTCCAGCATCCAATTGCAAAATTCAAGACGGTTCGGAAAGTCTCGCGGTAACAGTGCCTGTACTCGTTGCAGATGGTAAGGGTATAAGAGTTGTTCCTTTAAAATTCGAAATACCGTCATATGATCAACATTTAGCTGGAAAGCAATCTTTCTAGTACTGGTAGTAGGTTGTTCTTCAATCAAATTAAGTACTGCTTCCTCAAGCTGTGGTGTTCGTATTTCTCGATGGCGACCCCAATCCTGCGTTCTTTGTTCGAATGAACCATATTCTCGTAATCGTTTATTAAGTCGAGCAAATATTCTATGTGAAGGATGCTGCCGTTGAGGATACATTTCAGCATATCTTCTAGAAGCTTCTAACCCATTCCCCTGCGACAGACCGTAAACGTAATGCATATCAGCCATTTCCTCATTTGTGTATGCCATTTTATTAACAAGTGAATTATTAAAGTAACAAATTAAGAACAGAACAACAACACACAATTAGTATTAATTCAATTTCGAAAATTCCCAAACTGACAGCGTCATACCAATTTAATTGTCACTATCGCTAATAGCGACCTACTAGATAGATTAGTTTCGTATTTTCGCATTTATGACGATGTATCTCTGTAGTTGTTCGTAAAATAATGTTTTGCTGCTTACTGGTTTATTTTGGGCAAAAAACCCAAGAGACATTTTTTGTTTAGAATGAAACAGGCTATCGGAAACATAAATGGTAAACAAATAATAAGACAAAAGTTACATTGGAAATAAATTTTAGGGGTTGCGTTTTCACCTTACAACCATGGGGTAAACCAAATAAATTACTGGCTAAGTGTCTTTTTGGTAGTACATAACGTCAGGTTAATTTCAATATTGTAACTTTTTCAGTGCTTGTGAAAAAAATTGTTATACAAATTTTATGTACCCCCTTTAAGGGGCTGTATCTTAACAAGGGATGCTCCAATGAAGTTTCTTTATATGAAAGATCCTATCTTTTTTTCGATGAGGAATCACCTCCTTAAATGTTTCACACTTATTCAGTTACACCCTGTGTATATATATATATATATATATATATATAAATCTCGGGTTCGGGATAGTGAAACTTGTTAAAATTTTATAGAGGTGTTGTTCACATGTTAAACAATACGTAGGCCAAATTTTAATAACTTCCTAATTCAACTGTCTCGTGGCGGTACTACCTTAACCGATTCTATCAGGCATAACTTTGTACTGGGTTCTTCGATTTGGCTGATCCTTTTTATTAGATAGGATACCTCATAGTTGATCATATTTGGATTTCGAATGGGATTATCCACCCTCACGGGTATAAAAATAGGGGATAATTGATTTTTCACTTGTGAACATTGGCACACATATGTAGTTGACAATGACAGATCGCTATTGTCATTATTTTTATTCTCCTACATCCGTCACAATCATTATATTCTATGAGAGATTGGAATGATATACGAAGTAATGAAATAAACTAACCAGAACAATAAAAATAATTTATATTTCAACAAATAGTAGAAGTAGATAATCATATTATTTAACTGGTAATAGTTGAAGTAAGGTGGGTAAGTAAGTATTTAGGAAGTAATCAAAAAACAAGTAGGAAGTAATTGGTAGATTTCAGCAACAAAAAATTAAAAAATAAAAACGTTTTAACAAAAAATTAAACCGACGAAATACGGAACTGAGAAGTAAAAAATAAAATAAACCTTCTAAGTCTCAATAACTTAGCTCCTAAACTAATGTAAGTAACTAATTTTGAGTCGGCGCCAAACGAACAATCAACGAAGATCATTAAATGACTTCGAACAAATTATCAGAATGTCACCGCGCAACTCGATGCCATCATTTTACGCCTTACCTAATTCATTTGCTTGTTTGTTTGGCGCCGACTCAAAATTATTTACTTACATTAGTTTAGGAGCTAAGTTATTGAGACTAACAAGGTTTATTTTATTCTTACCTTTTCAGTTCCCTATTTCGTCGGTTTAATTTTTTGTTAAAAACCGACGAAATCAAAAAGGATGAGGTTCTCTAGTCGACGCGTATATTTTTTTCATTTTTTATTTTTTATGTATGACCACGCTCAACTTTTCACATAGCAGTTCGAATCCGATGATTCTTTTTTCATTCGATGGGGTGTACTTTGAAGTTGGTCCCATTTCAATTTTAACAAATAAATCCTTCCCTAAGGGTATCAAAATGAAGGATATTGATAGTTCACCCTCTGAATTTTGGTCCGGTAACCGATTCTATCAGGCATAAACCCCATGGGTAGAAAAATAGGGGATGATTATTTTTTTGTGAACATTGGCACACATATGTAGTTGGCATTGACAGATCCTCCTACATCCGTCAAAATAATTACATTCTATGAAAAGATGAAATTATATACAGAGCGATGAAATCAACTAACCAGAGCTTTCAAAAATAATTTATATTATATAACAATAAATATCTAGAAAATTACATTATTTAACCGTTAATAGTTGAGGTAAGCTAGGTAAGTAAGTATTTTGGAAGTAATCCAAAATCAAGTGGGTAGTAATCAGTAGATTTCAGCCACAAAAAATTGAAAAATAAAAACTTTTCAACAAAAAATTAAACCGACGAAAAAATCAACTGAAAAGCAAAAAACAAAATAAACCTTCTTAGTCTTAATGATAATTAAGCTCCTAAACTAATGTGAGTAACTAATTTTGAGTCGGCGCCAAACAAACTAGCAATTAAATTAGGTAAAGCGTAAAATGATGGCTGCGAGATGCATAGCAGCGTTTTGATTACTGCTTCAAAGTAATATAATGATCTTCGACAATTGTTTGTTTGGCGCCGACTCAAAATTAGTTACTCACATTAGTTTAGGAGCTCAATTATCATTAAGACTAAGGTTCATTTTATTTTTTGCTTTTAAGTAGATTTTTTCGTCGGTTAAATTCCATTAAAGAAATGTCACTTAAAAAACATAATATAGTCATTTTCATAGCTTACTTTAAAAATGTTAACTTTTATAGGATACGTATTTACAGTAGCAACTAGACGACAAGTTATTCGACGTTTAATAACTCAAAAACGGTATAAGATAGGGGTAACATATGGTATATTTTTGAAATCAGGAAAAAAAGATCATTCCAAAAATTCAATAATATACAGGGTAAGTATCCCATTAAAAAAAAACTTTTTATCCTGAAATCTCCACGTTACTGTATTTTTGATAGCATTTTATCAAAATTCAGTCATAACATCTTTTACTTCAAACTTTTTTTTATAGGCGATGATATGGGGTGGGTAATTTATAGTTAATAACCCGGTACAATTTTGTATCGATCATCTGCTTCTGATTCACTGACATAAGAATAAAATAACACAACAAGGCTCCATACACACATCACCTTGATTCCATGAGTAGAACGCATGCACTAAAAGGAAAAAAAATGTGGTTGGTTTCTGGATTATATCATGTTCCGTTGCTGTATATTAGCTTCCATCATAAATTAGAGCTTTCGTTGGTGTCTGTATTTTCTTCAGATGCGGCATCGCGTGTCATTTTATAATAACGTTGCTGTTGTTACCTATATTTAACATCCCACCGTATGTCACTAAATTGTATCAAAATCTATTCAAACCATTTGATAAAATTAATTGTGTTATTACCTAGAATATGGAATATTTTTCTCTCTCTGAATGAGGAGATGCATGGCACTGTTTTAGGCATCCATTTCTCAAAGAAGTGTAGCCCACGGATTAATATGCGTGGTCTTTTCTTTTTACAACGATGCATCTCCATTCTCAAAACTAAAAGCTTTTGCTGAAAACCTCATTTCAACTCTACCTCTTGTTGAAAAAAACTAATTGAGTTTCCTGCAGCCTCTTGCATCCACAAGACACTCTTTTTTTGGCACCAATATTGCGCTCAGAAATACTTGAAGCTGAATCGAAATGTTTGGATACTTATGGCCTGAATAGCGATATTATAAAAGGTATAATCAAAATTATAATTGATCCACTTACTTCACTCTTAAATTCTTGTCCAACATCAGGTTGTTTTCCAGACTGTTTTAAATCGGCAAAGGTTTTGCCGTTATTCAAGAAAGGAGATAAATCCCTAGTTGATAATTACCGTCCTATTTCTATTATTCCGGTTATAGGTAAAATTTTTGAAATCATCTTGAAAAATAAATTAGTTCATTATTTCGTGCAAAATGAAATTTTTTACAAAAACCAATATGGATTCAGAAGTAACAGATCAACAGCCGAAGCTGTTAAAAAAGTGATTAATCTGATTGTTGAATGTCTTGAAAACAGTGAGCATGTGGCTTTAACTCTCTGCGACCTCTCCAAAGCTTTCGACTGCGTCTCTCATTCTTCACTTTTCGGAAAAATGGAATACTATGGGGTGAGAGGACTACCTCTTGAACTATTCAGATCGTACTTGAGTAACAGATCTCAAGCAGTATTCTTGAATAATGAATTTTCTCCCAACAAAATTGTCAAACATGGTGTTCCTCAGGGATCAGTTTTGGGGCCGGTTTTATTCTTGATTTACATCAATGATTTTGGCCATTCCATGTTACCATACAAATGAGAGCTCTTTGCTGACGATACAACTATCTTAACATCCGACAAAACAGTAAGTAGATGGTTCACAGTCAATCAATTGAAATTAAATGGAAACAAAATACAAGAAATACATTTTTCCAGTAACAACATTGTTGATAATAGTCGAAAAGGTAAATTACTTGGTTTGATCATCGACGGTAATTTATCCTGGTCAGCTCACGTAGAAGAGTTGTCAAAAAAATTATCTAAAAATATGTTTGCCTTCAGGCAACTTAGGAAATTATTGGATCTTGATTCTTTGCTCTGTTCCACTCTCATGTAAATTAAGGGCTACGTTTATGGGGAAACTCACCTCATTCTATGAGAGTATTCTCATTACAGAAAAAGATCATTAGAATAATATTGAATGCTGACTATAGGGAACATTGTAAGCCGTTATTTATGTAGATCGGCGTTTTACCTTTACCTTCGTTGTTCATCTATAATACTCTTTTAGAAATACATAAAAAGAAATCTGACTTCACTAGACATTTGGATGTCCATGATCATAGAACACGAAATGCATATCTGCTCGTACCACCTCGATACAGACTATCAAAGTCCCAGAAAAATGCATTGAATGTCAATTTATATAATCATCTACCAGATGATTACAAGTTGCTCAACTTCTATTCATTCAAAATGAAAATTAAATCATTATTACTTGAGAGTTGTTTCTATAGTTCTGAGGAATATCTGAATTCAACTCTTTCCTAACGATATACAATTCTAATTACTAGCTAGATTAACGTATATTATATCAAGTTGTGACTACCTGTTCAATCACATATTTTACGTATTTATATTATATTTGTCCTCATATAATCTTACATATTTTACATATTTCTGTTGTATTTGTCTTCATACTATTTCTTAATTGATTTGTACTCTCTACCTGACTTGCAACTAACATGTAACGTAACGTTGTTAAATAAAATCTATCTATCTATCTATGTATTAGTAACAATTTGAGGATCCTGAATACGAATACGAATCCGAAGGAATTTTGGGCCTATTCTACTCCCTAGGCTATTATAATTTTCAGTAAAAAATTCATCCCCCGGAATACGCGTGGTGTAATTTAAGGTATGATCACATCGTTTGGTCACTTTTTAGCGACCTTGTAGAAGGAAATTGCATGAACTTCGAACAGTAGTTATTTGAAGTGAAGCGAATCTGAAACTAAAAGTAACTCATTTCAAAGCATCGCGTGTTGAAAATTGGAAATATTTGCTGACCACCACCAGGACGTAATGAGGTTGATACATTTACATAGAAAAGCGAATAGGTGAATTTTATGGGGGAAATGCGTGACTCATATAAAAAACGAATTAAAATATTTTTTCGATCGAGTTTTCCGGATACAAGTGTTTCGAAAAAAGTTGAAACTGCGTACTTTCGTATCAAAACGCATTGTCACTGAATATTAATCATTTCCCAAGGTCGAGAGAACAAGAGCTCGAACAATGTCGAGTAATTCATAAAGTTGTTTTTATATCTCTTATCCAGATCTCTGACATTGATTTATAACCGAATTATTCAGTAGATCTGGAATGTTCCAAGACGTGCAAAGAATGAAGGTCTCTCAAAGTTGACCTTGTGGTAAAGCTATATAATTTCTTTAGAAACACGGTGTTATCACGAAAAATGAGAACACTCAATCACTCGGCAAATGGAAAACTCTGGAACCTGGAAATAACGTTTGTGTTCTGATTAGACTTTGTTACCGTTTTCATATGCCACCTTAAGACAGCACTGTTGGATGGGTCCGGTTTATTCAGGTAGATATTCAAGGGACCGTCGAGGTGGCTCCCACATAAAAGGGATGTTCACAAAAAATAATAACGCGCTTGAATACAATAAAATCATCCAATATGACCTTAAAATTAATTATGTATAGTTTAATGGAATTCTAAAAAAACTTTATGCCCAAAATCTCTATGTGTAAACGCTCTCCGATTGGCCTAACATCACTGATGCAATCGTGAGACCCGCACCAAAACGAAAACACGTGCATAGAACGCTAGCATTTCTTTCGAAGCAACGCGTAACCTTGTGACTCCTGTGTATTATTTATTTAATTATTTTTTTACTGGCTACTACAAGATGAGGGTTTTCAGAAGGCTGATTTTCATAATATACCAACAGTAGATATTGTTATGGTATCTGACTTTTTAACTACATAAGGCTCAAGAACTTGGTTATGCACAAAGTGGAGACTCACTGTGGTATAAGCTCCGATATGGTCGTATAACTGCTTCGAAATTATACGAAATGGCTATTTAAGACAGTCAGCGGTTCTTTAGTAAACCAAATTATAGGGGTTGCAAAAAAATTCGACAGCATAGAAATGAACAGAGGCAGAAGTTTGGAAAAATCAGTATTATTGCAAGTAAATAGAAATATAAAAACAAACATTTACGAGAATGGCTTTATAATTTTAAAGAACTACGGAGTTATTGGAGCTTCACCGGATGGTGTTACAGAAGATACTGTTGTAGAAGTAAATATTGGAATCAAATTAATCTTCAAATGCTTGCCAGAAATATTACAAAGGGTTTTTGTATTACACCCCCAAGCAGCATACTAGTGACGGAAACTGATACTGCAACTTCGACTCGGTGGTTATCACGTAATCACCACTAAATCTACCACTATACAGTAAGAATAACTGAAATTTTATATGTGTATGGTTGTAGTCACGTAATTCCCACTCCACAGTTCTATAACTTATTAGCGTTGCGGTAACCATCCTGTACCACTTAAATATCACTTAGAAGTCCCAGTCACTTCCAAGAGAGTATGATAGTTTCGGTGACGTTTTGGTAACTTCCATAAAACCTTCAATGTGGCAGGAAGTTGATTGTGATATGTGGTGATGGATGTCACGTTCTTGCTATCTCCATAATTGATAGCCACAGTACGCATTTAATAAAAGTCACTACAAATTACAAAAACCTCCAAAATTCACCATTCCGTGCGATGACGAAAGCTAAGTTTTCTCAAATTCTTTTATTGTGGCATACAAAAAGTAGTTTAACCTGTTACGTGAAACATGAATGATATTTATTCAATAAGAAATGGGTTATGCGTTTTCAATGGACAATTTTCCTTGATTTTGAAGTGACCGAAACTAACCTAACTTTTCTCAAATTATTTTATTGAGGCTTACAAAAAGTTCGTTTTACCTGTTACGTGAATGATATTCATCCAAAATAAAATGGGTTATCCGTTTTCAATAGACAATTTTTCTTGATTCTATTTAAAAAGGTTAATTTGAATAAATCGGATCTCTGACTTGTGCTCCTGCTTAATATTTATACCTTAATTGTTAATTATGGTTTGCATAAATGCCATCATTTTCATTACTTGTTAATTGTTACTTGATACTTAATAATTGTTGATTGGAGCTGCATAAATCCACTATACTTGCTACATGTCCTTTTTTAACAATTAATGAACATGTACCAGCAATTTCGAGGTTATAACTTTGAAGTGGCAGGTTATAATAGCCCGACGTGTTCGCCCCTTTCAAGGGTATAAGACCTATTGTAATTTTCAGGTTGAAGTGGTGAGTCATGGGCCTGCGACGTGGGTGCCACTTTCCAATGCTGGAAAAGTTAATAATTTAGTTCCACTGGGCACTTTATGATGGCAGGAGCTTCAGAGTGGTATATTTACACTTTCTGATACTTTAAAGTTATATTCTCCAAAAGCCGCCTTATTTACAGGAATATGCTGGGTCGCCATTATTAGAGAAATGATCGAAATATTCAATAAAGATTTATTTGTCCTTAGCACTGCATCAAACGTAGTAATTTATTACGTAAGTATTTGTTTCAACTAACCAAGATTGATAAAACTGTTTGAGGGATTTAAGTACATAATTTCAGAGGTGAGTTATTTTCAAAATTTTATCATATTTCACATAAAACTTTCATTTGTTTTAATTTTATCCCGATCAGAAGTATCCAAATTCAATATACTTACTTACGCGTTTGTATGTTTATATGTTATATATTTTTATAGTTGATCGAGTATTAGAAATGAATTAGGCAAAATGGAAGAATGAGGAACATTTATCATAAAAATATGTTGCTGAACAGAGATCGAGCTACATATTATTCACACAAACGCAGTCAGTTGTTTAACGTGTCTAGTGTCGGCCACTACATATCCATGATTTTGCCAGGTGACCACAACGTGGTTGGAATGTGGTTATCTAAGATCCAAGAATGTAGCAGGCCAGCAAAAAAGTGTTCCGCATTTTGGTAGCCGCCGCGTGATAGAACCGTGTATATTACGTGGCAGTAGTTGTAGTCAAACACTTCAAAGTTTTCTATAATCGTGGCCGCTACGTTCCGTCCACTAAAAATGCTGCTCGGGCCGCACACATCCTGATTTTGAAGAAACAAGTCAAGTTAAAATAACAGAAGTTAGATATGATGAAGAATTCACACAAAATGTGCCCTTTCGTTTTGGAAAGCTAATGTGTTTCCATTGTTGTATGAACGTTTTAAATAATACATTTTTAGAGTTTAGTTCCATTTTTTTATTTCATAGATTTGTCATAGTAATAAGTGTAATAATAATAAGTGTTTGATAATAATAATCTAGGATTTGAAATATACTATACATACTACCGTTTGATTATTGACCTTTGTAAATTTATTATTGCGCATGCTATAAAAATAACATTGTCAAGTTTTTGATCTAAGTCCAAATTTACGGTAGCATGAGGACTTAGAATTTTGAAATCCCTATCTTTTGGTCTGAACAATATAAAATTCAATTATCTTTCATTTCATATTGGGGTTCCCTATACCTTACCTAAATAGTTTTTCAGATATTGGCTTTTTCAAATAGTAGTTCTTATTTCAATGCATTCTTTGAATCAAGATAGTTTTGAAACGACATTGGCCAGCGAGATCACCAGATTTGACTTGCCTCTATTTTTTCCTATGGGGATACTTGAAGAATGAGGTTTACGACCCTCCTCCAACCACACTGGAAAATATGGAGGAGAGAATAAGGGCTGCTTTTCGAAGAGTGACGCCTCAAATGTTGTTAAATGTTAAGAAGTCTTTCATAGAGAGAGTGGCTCTTTGTATTCAACAGGATGGTCGTCATTTCGAGCACCTACTTTGAATCAAATACATTCGTGTTTCATATTGTTGTTTCAGTTGAATAATAAAAAAAAATGTATAGTATGTTTAATGAACTACTGTCAGAATATGAATGTAAATGATAACTTCATTTTAGTGAACAGTAAATATTTTCGATGAAGTGAAGTATAACAACTGTCAATGAGAATTCTGTGAGCAAATCAAATAAATGTCGTTTCAAAGCTATAAAAATGAAAAGATTATATTCATCAAAAAAATACATACATTCTATTTGAAATAACAAAGTTATCTTTGTCCGAAATTATAAAACAGTGACAATGATTTTTGAACAGTCTGTATAATATTGAGAAACGGGTTGTATCGAAATCAATAGCCCAAAACCTCTTTCATGCTTGGTCAGAATTCGAAGGGATGATTTCAATACATTTCGATGTTATTTAGTTTCCAATTGTACCTAGCATTTTCATAAAAAAATCGATAACTCGAGAACGGTTATAGTTAGGTACAAAGTACCTCATATGAAATCATATTATTTTTGACTGACCTATCCAAAAGTGTAACGAAATACAGGATGTTCCATTTAAAAAAACACAACTTTCATATGTCACACTTTTTTTAGCCACCCTGTATACTCCAAAATAATTTCCTTTTGCAGCCTTAATCAATATACATATAATGAAATGGAGAAATTCATGGTTTGGTTTACAGGGGCCGTGTCGTATGGGGTGCCCCACCCTAAGTATAGGTGTGTGTATATACCTATGTGTGAACATGTATTGAACGTAATTTTAATAGTTTTGTATTTATAAAATCGATGCAATAAACACAGATATTGTGCCACACGCAGTTGTGGTCTGTGGATGATGTGTTCACATTACTTGTGTACATAGTAATCTAATTCCTGCTGAATGTAGTTTCTGTGGCTTCTGTGATTTTTTCTCACGTTTTCAAACTTCTTATTCTGTTTTTCATGTCTTATTGTATTGTATTTGGAAAATGTATGAAATAAAATTATTATTATTGATATATTTTTTGTAAATATTGATTATATCCAACTGAACTCATTCTTTCCATGCATAAGTTCATCCTCATGTGAGGATTCCATTTTTATTCGTAAAATTGTAATATTATACTCACTAATAATAATAAAATTAATGATTATTATTATTATAAATAATGTAACATTTAATGAATATGTTAATTTCTGAAAAAGATGAATAACTAACAACATCAATAACAATACTAACTTAAGGCAAGCTTCAGACAATATAATGTAGATGTCGCTGTTTTAATTCTTTATTCAAATTTTCTGACCATAATTCCTCTACATAAATGACTCGCAAGCTACTTACAGAATATTGATTGATTATATTTTTCTTCTAGATCTCCACCTACGTTCTGGGAAGTAGCAGCGGACGAAATTCTACTGCGAAAGACAATAAAGTCGATGGATTTTCGAGAGTTCCATACGGAACCCGAAAAAAGTGAAGTGGGCTCGGAACTAGTGAACAGTGAAGTTATGATAAATCAGTTTTTGACGAAAGACAATGACATTGCACTCTGAAAATTCATGGGAATTATTTAATTGTACAGTTCTGGAGATATATTTTTGTAATGATTTGATGTTTGTGGAGTCCACTAGGTTTAATTATTCGTTATTTAACATTGTCGTTCATTATAAACAGATTGATAACAGTTCAAAGCATAATATATGAAATGTTTATACGTACACCATTTTGTAAACCGGTATTTTCTCACAAGAAAAAAGTTGGTTTGTTTGCTTGTGTGTTTTTTTAATATAATTTTCACTTATAATTTCCCTAAAGCAGGAATTATTTCCGGATTTTTTTTGGAGGTACGAATTTTCTGAAAAAAATTCGCGCAAAAAAAATTCCGAATTTTAATTCAAGCTCGAGGGAGATTCGGTAAGAACATTTTATACCAATATCATCTGGAAAATTTTCATTGAGTCTATTCTTTTATGAAAATGTCGAGATTTGCAAAAGAAAACTCATCGATGGTACTGAATGACGTCAGAATACTATTATGGTACCATTTAAAAAAATCTAGTTTCGAGTAAAAAACATTTTGTTTCACTTTTTTGGCACGTATTTCGAACCACAATACTATTTTAATCGAAAATGCGATAGTGTAGCATTATTTTGATTATTTGGAATAATTTTAGGGAGTTCATGACTCTCTAGATCGAAAAACAAAATGGGTGTTCTGACAAATGAAATATCAACTATAAGGTATTCAAATAATTACGAAGATTTCAAAAATGTAATAATATACAAGTTGATATCATTTCCGGAAAAACCGGAAATTGTTTTTTTTCCAAAGTGCCGTCTAGTGAGCATATTCAATGTTTCAAATTTCAGAAATATAGCTGGTCTGTGACACAGGGTATAATTATATGTCCTGACTAACTGACTCACTGATTGACTGATATGCAGCTTATTTTTTTGATATTCCATCCTTAGAGGGATGAAAAGGTGGGTTAGAAGGGGGGTGAAGCTGCAGTTGGTTTTGTAATTAGAGTCATGGAAATTGGTATTTGGGCTCTTCACAAATAAAGATAAAAGCGTTTCAGGGTTTTTGAAAATTCAACCCTATATAGGGGTAAAATGGGGGTTGAAAGTCGGCATAGTTAGTTTTAAAGTTAAGATCGTGAAAACTGGTATTTGGGGGTCTTTGTTACAAATACGAGTTGCTGTGTTTTTGGAAATTCAACCGCTAAAGGGGTGAAATGAGGGTTAAATTGGGATTGGATGTTTGTATAGGAATTCCGTTAGTTTCCAAGTTGGGGTCATAAAAATTGGTATTCGAAGTCATTGATACAAATAGAAGAAATATGTATTTCAGTGTGCAACGTGCAATGGGGGGTGAATGTTTGTATGGGCGTTCCGTCAGTTTTCAAGTTAGGGTCATAAAAATTGGTATTTGAAGACTTTGTAAGGGATAAAGAAGTGTTTTTAGAAAATCCGTCCCTAAAGGGATGAGTGAATTTGTAATAGTCGCCAGAAAAACAAAATTCAACGCGGACGAAGTCGCTGGTATCAGCTAGTATAAAACAGTTAATAGTTGAAGTTGAACAGTTAATAGTTGAAGTTGAACAGTTAATAGTTGAAGTTGAAGATAAGTATTTTTAAAGACATCCAAAATTAGTAGATGTTAGACACAAAATATTCAAAAATAAAAACTTTTTAACAAAAAATCAAAACGGCGAAAAAAGAATCTGAAAAGAAAAAATTAAATGAACCTTTTTAGTCTTAATAACTAAGCTCTTAAACTAAGGTAAGTAACTAAATTTGAGTCGGCGCCAAACAATCAACGAAGATCATTGAATTACTTCAAAGAAATGATCAAAACAAAATAACATACAAATTCAACGTGAAACCTCCAGCGATAAACAATAACATTCCAAAAATGCGCTCTCCGCACGACAACTCGCAACGACGTGTGCCCTCACGTGTGTGCTCGTTGGGGTACCTGTCTCGCTAATATTGACGAAGGGACAAACCGCCGCCGCGCACCCCGCTGCCATCATTTTACGCTTTACGTAATTAATTTGCTTCTTTGTTTGGCGCCGACTCGAAATTAGTTACATTAGTCCAGGAGCTTAGTTATCAAGACTAAAAAGGTTCCTTTTATGTTTTGCTTTTCAGGTTTTTTTTTCTTCGGTTTCACTTTTTGTTAAAAAGTTTTTAATCGTTTTTAATGACTATCTTCCATCGTTCGAAATAACCTCTTGGGAAGTATTCATGCTGAAAAGAGAAACATTCTCAATTGAATATCGAATAGAAAGTGTTATAGTTATTTTGATATCTCTGTATATATCTCTGTATATATTTATGAAAGTGTGTTGATTTTGTTATTTATGATTGAAAAAAGGAGATTTTTGACAGTGACGTGTAATTTTGACGAAAAGTAAAAAAGTTCACAAAAAGTGTATTTCAATAGTTTATTTCGACTTTAAGCTATAGAAAATATCTCACAGTAGGACTGACTAGTCTGAACATTGGTCCTTCGAGCTAAAAACGAGAAAAAACCCTATCTGGAATATGTCCATACCGAGAAGAAGTGAGAGAAAGACCAAAGGAATCCCTCCAGAAAGATATGAAGATGCACCCGATAATTTGAAACAAGCCACAGAGTCACGAAAATCCACTCATCCATCATGTACCCACGATAAATCTATTTCAAGAGTTGAATCTAAAATAACGAAATCATCGAATTCGAGGCGAAAGCTCTTAGAAATAGAAATAGAAGAAGCAAGAAAATTAGCAGAAATAGAAAGAAGGAAAGCAGAAATAGATGCTGAAATGATAATAAAAGAAGCTCAACTGAGACGAGAAATTATTCAGGAGGGTTCATCTAAAAAGTCAACAATTTCTGGTGCTGAAAGTATTTTTGACTTGAGAGAAATGACTTTTCAAGAAAAGGTGGATAACTGGAAAACCGAAGAATCAGACAACTATGTACCTCCAATAATAATAATAATAATAATAATAATAATAAACGTCTTTATTATTTTCAATAAAGCACAACAACAAATAATTTCCTTAAACTCAAATACATTTGAAAATAAAAGGCGGAGTTTATTTTCAGTTGTACATTGCTGCACAACAAAAAATATTCTTCCACTCAACCCTAACAAATCTTGTGTAATTCATAGTTAGTAGCTGATAAAACATAGAATTAAATAAATTAAACACTATTTGCAAAACAAGAGAAAAAAAAAAAGAAAAATTCAATGAAAATGAAAATATGAGTGTATCATAGTAGGTACAATATTAGATACAAATTAGATATAAATAAGCATTAAACATTTTATAGTTGATGACATAAGAGAAGATCAACAAAGCGAGACAATCTATAATAGATGATATACAAGGCGAGAAACAAACTTACGAGTTTACTTTTTTAAGTAAGAAATGAGCAGGTAGATATTTTACGTTTATGCTAAATTTGATTGTCCAATATATATTTTTTGAGGCTTCTTTTGAATTTTGAAATATTATAAATCTTAAACTCGGATGGAATGGCATTGTATTGAGAGTAAATTTGGTATGTAAACGAACGTCTGAAAAGCTCAGTCGTGAAGTGAGGTATAGTGAGTAAACCTCTTTTTCTAATATTTACATTATGGACATCTGAACGATACGTAATTTTGCGGTGTAGATAGGAAGGTTTCTTATCAATAATTATTTTATGGCATAAGGTAATAAATGACAAATAATTTCATAACAATGACCAGTGATAATTTTAATCAGATTTGTGAAACTTTCAAAATAAACTCTGATAAAGTGAGTTACAACGAAAGAACAAGAAGTGTCAAATCAAAACTAACATTTTTCGATGGAAATCCAGAAGACTGGCCCATATTTCACAGCCAATTTGAACATTCCACCAAAATTTTCAATATATGTGAGGAAGAGAATATAATACGACTTCAAAGGTGTTTAAAAGGGAAAGCCAGAGAGGCAGTACAACCGCTTCTTGTAGCACCAAGAAACGTCGAAAAAATCATAGAAACCCTGAAAATTACGTTTGGAAGACCTGAACTCATAATTTCGAATTTAGTAGATAAAGTTCGACGAGCTACTCCTCCAAAAGAAGGACGATTCGAAACGTATTTACCTTTTTCTAATGTGATCGAGAATTTAGTGACTACCATGGAACCATAGACAAATTAAAAATAAAGAGACTGTTTGAAACATTGGCGATCTTGACCACCAAGTTTTTGGTACGGCCAGTCGCGCATGGAGGCGCTGCCCGCAATCAACAGACGACTGGCAACATGATAATTTTCCAATTTCGACATTTGTCAGAAAATGACAAACCACGTAATAATTTCAGAATAATTCTACTGGTAATTGTCATCGAAAAATTAATTATAGAAATTATACCATAGACTTGAATTATGAACCCAACGTCGAAAATGGAATGTTTTGTTATTCGAGTTGACGCTGAAATTCCTCGAAATATTCTTTCACAAGGTAAAATATAAGCTGCTTTTCACAAACTTATTTCCATCCATCAGTTGCAGAAATTTTTTCACAAACTGGTACTTATTTCCATCCATCAGTTTTCATTTCCTATCACCATTTGAGGAAGTACGAAGTACATGGTCTCCTTTGTGCTAATAAATTAACAAAATTATTGAAGGTTTGTTGTAAATGTAATATGTTTTCATTTTGGTTGATTTGATGATAAGCGACTGAAGAATATTTTTAATTTTGTTGTTTTTCGGAGTTTTATTATTGTTTTGTCTGTAGTTGTACATTGTCCTAGATACAATAAAATGTGTTTTTATAGTGTTCAACTTATTATTCTTGTTTTATAAGATGTTTAATTTTGTTCTTGATATCCTGAAATAAAGATTTACTTTGAAACTTTATGTTAACCACGAACGAACTAACAGATTCTAGGAATCGATTACTGTATATATTTTATTAGTGATCGATTTGCCATTCATGTATTTTATATGATACAACCATTCATATGGAATACAAGAATGCCAAATCGATCACTTATAAAATATATACCATATCAATCATATAAAAGTAACACATTTGAAAAACCCGCCTTATCTCAATCGGTTTTACCAACTGTACTTAGTTCGGCCAGTTGCGAGATATGTCGCCACTGTCTAAACGTGGTGCCAACTTTTACTGCAGGTTTGACAACTCTCTTTATTTTTAGTTTCTCTATGCATGGAACTTTTCAATAACACTGGGCATATGACAAACCCATCGATACTAAGTGAAATTGTTATGAAATTGCCACCATTTCTGCGACTAAAATGGGTCGAAGAATCTTTGGTGGAAGAAAATGTAACATTGAAAATATTTTCCGCGTGGATGAGAAAAATTGCTATAGCTGCTTCAAGTTGTGCAGACATCAACACTCACAACTTCCACGAAAAACGGGTCTACGAAAATGATAAATACCAAACTAAAAGGAATGCCAATATATTTTCAACCAAAAAATTCGATAAATGCCCATGTTGTCAGAAAAGTCACCTTTTGACTGATTGTCAAAAGTTCAGGAAAATGGGAATTGATGAAAAATGGAAAGAAGTTACCTCGAACAAGCTCTGTTTTTACTGTTTGAAGCCAGCACATAATATATACTCATGTAGATTGAAGCAAAGGTGCGGTATAGATGGTTGTCAAAAATTTCATAATAATATTCTACACTGATTTGTTGAAAATATAAGCAGGATGTTCATAAAATCAGATGTGGAATCATCTGCGACTAAAGATAAACCTTAGTCACTATCTTCCATCGTCAAGATAACCTCTTGTGGGGTATTCATGTTGAAAAGGGGAACATTCTCAATTGAATATTGATAGAAAGATTTTTCTGTGAATTGAAAAATCCACGATTAAAATGAAGTTATTTTTTGGGAATGTCTAACAGAAAACAACTACTTCCCCGGCTAAAGCCACGCTGGACATTGAACTACATCTGATAAATATTCTGAAAAGGCCCTAACTCAAAAGAATAGAATAGAAAATCAAATAACTATCTGAATGAAAATGCAAATTTTCAATTTCAGATTTTTTCTTTTGAGTTAGGGCCTTTTCAGAATATTTATCAAAATGCAAATTTTAATTTCAATTCCGAAAAATCTTCTATCAATATTCATGAAATTTCCACATGAATACAAATTTTCTTACGATGAAAGGCTATCTTTCAGTGCAATATTCCACATCTGATTTATGACATCCTCTATATTCAACAAATCAACTATCATACCCATGACAGGTTTTAATGTCAGAAAACACTAATTTCAAAGTGTCTCTCCAAAGAAATGATTCTAACTTTTTCCATCTTTGCCAAGTGAGATTGCTTCTTGAAAATGTGTTTCCCATTTCTTCCGGTCTTCCTGATGATCGTGGAAGCGTGAAATAGATTTTCGTCGACAAAAATGTATTGAAGACCTAGTGAATGCGATGTCTCTCCTGCGTCAATGTTACGAATGATTTCTGGTGAGTACTCTCTTTTGGAAAACATTCTTCTTTGCCTCATTCATCTTTATGAGTTCTTAATTGAGACTGGAATAGAAAATCAAATAACTATCTGAATGAAAATGCAAATTTTCAATTTCAGATTTATTTCTTTTGAGTTAGGGCCTTTTCAGAATATTTATCAGATGTAGTTCAATGTCCAGCGTGGCTTTAGCCGGGAAGTAGTTGTTTTCTGTTAGACATTCCCAAAAAATAACTTCATTTTAATCGTGGATTTTTCAATTCACAGAAAAATCTTTCTATCAATATTCAATTGAGAATGTTCCCCTTTTCAACATGAATACCCCACAAGAGGTTATCTTGACGATGGAAGATAGTGACTAAGGTTTATCTTTCAGTCGCAGATGATTCCACATCTGATTTTATGAACATCCTGCTTATATTTTCAACAAATCAATCTATCATACCCCATGACAGGTTTTAATGTCAGAAAACACTAATTTCAAAGTGTCTCTCCAAAAGAAATGATTCTAACTTTTTCCATCTTTGCCAAGTGAGATTGCTTCTTGAAAATGTGTTTCCCATTTCTTCCGGTCTTCCTGATGATCGTGGAAGCGTGAAATAGATTTTCGTCGACAAAAATGTATTGAAGACCTAGTGAATGCGATGTCTCTCCTGCGTCAATGTTACGAATGATTTCTGGTGAGTACTCTCTTTTGGAAAACATTCTTCTTTGCCTCATTCATCTTTATGAGTTTTTAATTGAGACTGGAATAGAAAATCAAATAACTATCTGAATGAAAATGCAAATTTTCAATTTCAGATTTATTTCTTTTGAGTTAGGGCCTTTTCAGAATATTTATCAGATGTAGTTCAATGTCCAGCGTGGCTTTAGCCGGGGAAGTAGTTGTTTTCTGTTAGACATTCCCAAAAAATAACTTCATTTTAATCGTGGATTTTTCAATTCACAGAAAAATCTTTCTATCAATATTCAATTGAGAATGTTCCCCTTTTAAATATTCTACACAATCTTGACTATAAAAAACGGGATGAACCACAAGTAGAAAATACCCCAGATATCGTTCTAGATCAAGACGACCACATAGAAAGAATCAATTTCTTTCAAGAAGAAAGCCCTACAATCCTATTGCGGATAATTCCCGTGAAACTGAGAGGAAGAAAAAAGGAAATTTCAACTTTTGCCTTACTTGAAGCTGCTACGACGACAATGATCGACAGCCGTATTGCTCAGGAAATAGGACTTGATGGACCTCTGGAACCACTCTGTTACCAGTGGCTCAATAATGTCTCAAAAAGTGAAGAGAACTCGAGAAAAGTATCCTTGGAAATATCTGGAATTGAGGAAAATTCCAAAAAATATAGAATAAAAGACGTCAGAACTGTCAATGGACTGTCACTACCTAAGCAAACTTTGGATGTGAAAAAAATGAGTGAATCATATCCATATATCAAAGAAACGCCTGTATGTTCCTTTTTCGATGCACAACCAACAATTCTCATTGGCCAGGATCAATGTGCTTTAACAATTGCTAGGCAAATCTTTCAGAGTTTTTGGAATGCACCATTTGTTTCGAAAACACTATTAGGCTGGGTAGTACATGGTAGATATCCTCAAGGAAAAGAGGCTTCTGAAAATTCTCTAATATTCCACGTTTGTTCAAAGTCTCATGAGGAAGTCTACGAAAAAATCGATAAGTTAGTGAAAGATTCATTCAAGATAGAAAATTTTGGCATGAAATGTTCAGAGGAAAACGGTAGATCTAAAGAAGACGATAAAGCTGTGAACATAATGGAAAATACTATTAAACGAGTTGGAAATCATTTCGAAATGGGACTTTTGTGGAAGAACAAAATTGTGACATTACCAGATAGTAAAGCTGTAGCACTAAACCGTCTCAAATGTATGGAGAGAAAAGTGGACAGAAATGATGTTTTGCAAAAGACTATTGTAGTAAAATTGAGGAATATTTAAAAAAGGTTACATTCGGAAGCTAAGTACCACTGAAGCACAAGAAGAAGTTTCAAAAACTTGGTATTTACCCCATTTCGGTGTGGTTAACCCAAATAAGCCAGGAAAGCTGAGATTGGTGTTCGATGCGGCAGCTAAATCGAATGGAGTTAGTTTAAATGATCAACTTTTACAAGGGCCAGACCTATTGCAAAATTTGACTTCAATCTTATGGAAATTTCGACAGAAAAAAATCGCATTTTGCTCAGACATCCGTGAAATGTTCCATCAGGTTGTGATTCGAGACGAAGATTGCTCAGCACAACGCTTCTTTTGGCGTGGAATGGACAGATCGAATATGCCAGATGTTTATGAAATGAAAGCGATGACATTTGGAGCAACATCTTCGCCATCAATGGCCCAGTTCGTCAAGAATAGAAATGCAGAAGAGCACTTTCAAAAGTATCCCAAAGCGGCAAAGGCAATAATCGAAAAGCACTATGTAGACGACTACCTAGACAGCACAGATACAGAAGAAGAAGCCATTCAACTGATTTCAGAAGTTATTGAGATCCACAGAAGGGCAGGTTTTGAAATTCGTAACTGGATAAGTAATTCTCCAAGAGTTATACAACAAATTCCAGTCAATCTCAGATCACAAATCAGAAAAATCTCAATTATTTTCTCCATCAATCTACAGAGCGAGTATTGGGACTTTGGTGGAATCCTGAGGCAGACAACTTGACGTTTTCACTAAATTATGAAAAAATGGATTCTGAAATTATGAATGGATCAAAAATACCGACAAAAAGAGATGTTCTCAAAATTGTGATGTCCGTGTTTGACCCTCTAGGATTTTTGTCACCAATGGTAGTAAAATTCAAAATTCTTATGCAAAACTTATGGAAAAATGGAATAGACTGGGATGATGAAATATCTGAGGAGATGAATACGAGATGGATAGAACTGTTGGAAGAATTAAAGAAAATAAATGAAATATTTATACCCAGATGTTATGGTTCACAATTATTGTAAGCAGAAAAGTAGAACTTCATGGCTTCTGCGATAGTAGTGAAAAGGCATTCTCAGCTGTTGTTTATCTGCGATTTGTTCATGGAGACACATTTCGAATTTCATTTGTGAGCGCCAAAACCCGAGTCGCTCCTATGAAACCAATCACAATTCCTAGACTAGAACTCCAGGCCGCAGTAATGTTGAGTAGACTTGTGAAAACCATTAAAGAAAACCTTGAAATCCACATTGGTGAAATCTTTCTATGGACAGATTCGAAGATTGTTCTGCACTGGATTCGATCTGAGTCTAAAAGGTATAAAACATTCGTATCTGTAAGAGTTGGGGAAATAACAGAAATCACAAACATATCTGATTGGTACTGGGTTCCTGGAAAAAATAATGTAGCAGATGAGAGCACAAGAGACATAAATTCATCAAGTAGGGAATGGCTAAATGGACCAAATTTCTTGAGATTTCCTCGACAACACTGGCCAAGGGAAACCCAAGAGGAAATAGAAGAAATCGAATTGGAAACAAAGAATGAAAATATATTGATGATTGCAATTAGAGAGAATTATTTACCAAATATCGAGAGATTTTCGAAATACAGTAAATTAGTGAGATCTACTGCTTGGATGTTTCGATTCATAGGAAACTGTAGAAAAAATAAAAAAAGCATACCGTATTTAATAAACTCGGAGTTGGAACTGGCAGAAGAAACTTTGGTAAAATATTATCAAAGCATCAGTTTTACTCAAGAAATTTCAGATTTAAAAACCAATAAACCCATAAAGAAATCAAGTAGGCTCTATACTCTCACTCCGTTCCTCGATGGAAAGGGTATTCTCAGAATTGGAGGTAGACTGGTACAATCCGAAGATTTGAATTATTTCCAAAAACATCCAGCAATTCTTGATCCAAAGCATCGTTTTACTAGACTCGTTATAGAAAACTATCACAATAAACTTGGACACCAGGGACAAGAAATGATAATGAACGAACTTCGTCAGAAATTTTGGATATTGAAAATGAGGAACGCCGTTCGCAAATGCAAGATTGAATATTTCTTCTGAAGGAAAAGGAATGCCCAGCCGCATGTCCCTGCAATGGGTCAGCTACCAGAGAGCAGACTTAAGAGCTTTGTTAGGCCATTCACCATCACCGGAATGGATTATTTTGGACCAGTCTCAGTTACAATCGGTAGAAGACATGAAAAACGCTATATAGTTTTATTCACCTGTATGAGCATACGAGCCATTCATCTAGAGATCGCGAATTCTCTTGATACCGATTCTGCTGTCATGGCAATTAGAAGATTTGTGAGTCGACGAGGATGCCCAAGAGAGATATACTCTGATAATGGCACAAATATGCGTTCTGCAGACCGAGAATTGAGAGAAGCTGCACAGAACCTGAACCCTACACGGATTAATGATTTTTTGTCCCCCAAAGGAATAACATGGAAATTCATTCCGCCAGCCTCTCCACATATGGGGGGAAGTTGGGAAAGGTTAGTGAGATCAGTGAAAAATGTCTTGAAAGTAACACTGAAAGAAAGATATCCAAAAGAAGAAGTTCTCAAAACTCTTATAGCCGAAGCCGAAAACATGGTGAATAGTAGACCACTTACATATGTATCAAGTGATCCCTTGGACCCTGAAAGTCTTACACCCAATCATTTTTTACTCAACTGTTCCAACGGAGCTGCACCATCTAACGGAAAATTTGAAGAAATAGAAGTGAGCTCTAGAAAACAATGGAGGGCCTCCCAGGCACTAGCTGACATTTATTGGAGAAGATGGCAGAAAGAGTATTTACTCAACTTGAATAAACAAACGAAATGGTTTGAAGGAAAAGACTGTATCGCACTAAATGATATCGTTCTGGTTGTGGATGACACTTTGCAAAGAAATTGGTGGCCGCTTGGAAAAATTCAGAAGATTTATGAAGGAAAAGATGGAAAGGTTCGAGTAGTTGAAGTGAAAACTCAATTTGGAATTTACAAACGACCGGTTGCCAAAATATGTAAATTACTCCACAACGATGACTGAACTGAATGAAAGACTAGAGGAAAACACGAGAAGAAGTTATTTCATCGAGAGGGGGAGAATGTTATAGTTATTTTGATATCTCTGTATATATTTATGAAAGTGTGTTGATTTTGTTATTTATGATTGAAAAAAGGAGATTTTTGACAGTGACGTGTAATTTTGACGAAAAGTAAAAAAGTTCACAAAAAGTGTATTTCAATAGTTTATTTCGACTTTAAGCTATAGAAAATATCTCACAGTAGGACTGACTAGTCTGAACAGAAAGATTATTCTGTAAATGTAGATTTTTCTACGACAATAATGAAGTTATTTTTTGTAATATCTATCGGAAAACTAAAATGTATTGAAGACCTAGTGAATGCGATGCCACTCTTGCGTCAATGTTACGAATGATTTATGGTTAGTACTCTCTTTTGGAAAACATTATTCTTCGTCCCATTCATCTATACGAGTTCTTAATCAATACTGGATCTAATAACTATCTGAATGAAAATTCAAATTTTCACTTCCAGATTTTTTCTTTTGAATAATATCTATCAGATGTAGTTCAATGCCCAGCGTGGCTTTAGCCGGGGAAGTAGTTGTTTTCTGTTAAATATTACAAAAATAACATTATTATTGTGGTAGATTTTCAATTTTCTGAAAAATATTTCTGTTCAATATTCAATTGAGAATGTTTCCGTTTTCAACATGAAACAGAAGAGAAGGAACTTTAATGTCATATTTTGTAATTTTATTAATTAAGCTTATTGATGAGTTATTCAAAAAATGTTTTTTGTCTTTATCAATCAATCAAGCAAAATATACTTTATTGGCTGAAGTTAATTCTTATTGACAAAACTTATAAAAATGTATGGTACATGTAAATACAGAGTGGGCCATTGAAAACGAAACAGCGGCTCTGTAGGTCGGCAGAACCGAATTATATAAAAACGCTCGGACACGTCTACTACATTTTCGAGAGGGACATCGTTCGCGATGAAATTCACCCGAAATACATTACATCCCTCGGAGCTGTGACCGCCACCCCTAAATTTTTAAATGGCAACATATGGCAAGTGATACCTTATTTGAAAGATATTTTCCTTCTTAATATCAAACAACAAAAATAAATTAATTCTATCGATTCGTTTTCGAGATATACGAACTTGAAGTTGGGAAATCACTTTTTATTCACTCAATCAATAAAAATAACATCTAACAATGCAACTGTTCAAAGATAATTATCATTGTCAAGGGATTAAATGATCTAACTGTTTACCAATAAATAACATGCAATTCCGTTTCAAATTTTTATTTCATCCTCATTTACTTGATAGAAATTTGTTTAAGGTTCTTAAGAATCGATAAAAAGACGTTTTCTCGAATTCGACTCAAATGCGAGTACAACAAAAACATGTATGAGATAGTTTTTTTCGCCAAATCGCAATTGTGGACGTCTATTAGTGTCAAACTGATCTTTGATTGAACGACATTATAGTGAATTACTTGACTAAAGCTGCTGAATATCTTTCCGCAATAATGGTGTATACGATCGCGGAAAGAGTTGAAATAATAACAATTTTTTAGAAGAATGATGAGTGCGGTAACCGTACATCTAATTTGTTCAATGAAACGAATTCAGATAAACTTGTTGCTAGAAAATACGTTCTAGAATTAGTGCAAAAATTTCGTCAAACTGGATCAGTAGCCAACAAGAAACGAGACCCAGAACGTGAATTTCCGTTGAGAAATTAAGCTGTTGAAGTTGCACTTTTAGGACAAGTTCATGCAGACCCAACATTGAGGACAAGGAAATTGGCTAGTGTTACCAATATCAGTAGAACCAGTATCCGCCGAATCCTGAAACATCATAAATTCCACCCCTACAAAATACATTTGGTACACCAATTGAATGAAGATGATTTTGATAGGCGACAGGAATTTTGTGAAATTATGACTACGAGAATAGATGCTGATGAGAATTTCCCTTTCAACATCTACTTTTCTGATGAGTCTACATTCTTTTTGAGTTCGACTGTGAATCGTCATAATTGTCGTTATTGGTCAAATGCCAATCCACATCCAAAAACTCAATGTCTGGGCCGGTATTTTTGAGGACCGTTTGATTGGACCAGTATTTCTCGATGGTAACCTGACAGGAGAAACTTATTTGGAATTATTGAATCAATTTGTTTATCCACAATTAGTAGACATCATTGAAAATGACGATCGTTACCATGAAGACCACTTGATATTTCAACAAGACGGGGCACCTCCACATTATGCACAGCCTGTTAGGGCGTTTTTGGATAGAATGTTTCCTGGAAGTTGGATTGAAAGAAGAGGCTCTATAGAGTGGCCAGCCAGATCTCCAGATTTAACATCACTCGACCTTTTCCTGTTGGGTCTCTTGAAAAACAAAATATTTGCAACCGAACCAGAATCTCTGGAAGATTTACGAAGGAGAATTATTGAAGAATGCCGTCGAAATGCTACGAAATTTGAGGTCTCGTTTTGAACAGAACTTGTACTATTGTATGGAAATGGGTGGTAGACAGTTTGAACATTTAGTTCATTGACAATAATAATTATTGCGACAGTTGCTTTATCAGATATTGTTTTTATTGATGAATAAAAAGTGATTTCCCAACTTCAAGTTCCTATATCTCGAAAACGAATCGATAGAATTAATTTATTTTTGTTGTTTGATATTGAGAAGGAAAATACCTTTCAAATGAGGTATCACTTGCCATATGTTGCCATTTAAAAATTTAGGGGTGGCGGTCACAGCTCCGAAGGATGGAATGTATTTCGGGTGAATTTCATCGCTAATTCGGTTCTGCCGACCTACAGAGCCGCTATTTCGTATTCAATGGCCCACTCTGTATATATATATATATATATATATATATATATATATAGATAAAAACAAATCTTCAAAAAAAGAATGAAGAACAAAACATTAACATTGATCAAAAAGCTGAGTTCCTTGTAATAGCTATTAAAATTAAAGTCATTATAATTGATAAAAATATAAAAACATGTAAAGTGTCAAATATAGAAACATGTTTACCATCTATAAATGATGATGTTCACAATGATGATAAAATGTAAGTAGGTGAAATGAAACTTTAAGTAGGTACGTAAGATAAAAGATAAAACATTTACTAAAAATTATAAAATTTCAGTTGAATGAATCTTCATAGAATTCCTCCGTAGAGTAATAGGCCTTCGCAACTAATAGCTATTTATGTACCAAGTGCGTTATATAGATCCTAACGCCCGGAGGGATGAATGTTGCCCGATGGGCGTTAGGATCTAGTAACGCTCGTGGTGCATACAAGATTTTATTTTTCACGAAAAAGTTATCTTAAACGACGTTGTTTACTTCATAAATTTCTTCTCATAGTATTTACTGCGTTCTGGTCGGCAACTGAGCACAAGTGAGCTTCTATGCAATTGCCATGGAAACATTGAAGAGGTTGCTAAGGGTTGTTTATTTAATAAAACGACGCTGCATTTTTGTTAGAATTGACAAGCTTGTTAGTGGAGGAAACTAAAAACGGTTGTGTTTATAATAATTATGGAGATCCCACAGAATGTGACGCTCAAAGCTGAAAAAGCTTTAGGAAATTTACTGCCTGTGAAATCCAAAAACTTATACGAGAAGGAGTATGACCATTTTCTGAAATGGAAACATGAAAACAGAGTGAATACCGT
Organism: Gonioctena quinquepunctata; assembly: GCA_018342105.1. NCBI lineage: Eukaryota > Metazoa > Arthropoda > Insecta > Coleoptera > Chrysomelidae > Gonioctena > Gonioctena quinquepunctata. Next base: position 167,063 of record JAFIRS010000621.1, on the reverse strand, counting down.
AAATGAAACTGTCTTAATGGAACTGGTGAGTTTGTCTCATGAAAAATATTAATATTTTTTATTTATTTTACATTATTTCAGTCTGAACAATATAGTGCAAATAGTCTATGGACCAAATACTCACAGCTGAAATCAATATTGATTGTTAAAGAAAATATTAATATATCAGCATTCAGTCAACTGATGGCATTTCTAAAAGTTAATTCAAAAGGATACATTCCTAAAAAATCAAAGGTATTAGAAGGTGGACAAGTATTACTTTTCATAAGAAAAGCTCCAGATAATACTTTTCTGCTACATTGTTCTGGTAATGGGCGTATTTGGAGGCTTAAGACGTGATGAAATGGTCAAGATGACAGTTGATGACATTGAAGACAGAGGAGCCGTTTTACTGATCAAGGTACCAGAAACCAAGACCTGCACCTCAAAAAGTTTCACCATTGTTGAAGAAAGCGAAATAGGAGCCTTGAACTTAGTTAAAAAGTACATTGCACTACGACCAAAAGAATGTAAACAACTTAGGTTTCTTTTAACCTACAGAAATAATAAATGCATTGAGTTACCTGTAGGTGAAAATACTATAGGAAGTATTCCCTCTATCATAAGCGAAATACCTAAATTTGGAAAACCCGAAAGGTTACGCCGGACATTGTCTACGCCGAACGTCGTCAACGCTTCTTGTTCAAGGTGGTGCTTCCTTTGAAACACTAAAATTACATGGAAAATGGAAGAGTAGTACGGTAGCGGAGAGCTATATTGAAGAAAGTATCTCCTCGAAGAACAAAATTGCTACAATGATAGCCCATTCCGTTTCCGAAAAAGAAAACGTTCCGAACGAAACCGAATGCACATTGAGGAGTCCATCATCGGTCAACTCACAGAACTTCAAACTTGGTACTAATTTTTCAGGAACATTTGAAAATTGTAATTTCTATTTGAGAGAAAATAATTAGTCCCTTTTTTATGTATAGTTATAAATAAAAAAATTCTGAGTAATTAATTCATTGAACTACAGAAAAAAACATTTAGCGGGCGTTATGATTCATAATGCCCTCCATAACGCCCCGGGCGTTATGGGTCTGTTAATAGCAACCGTTGCCAAGGTATTATAAAGCAGTAACGATCAAGTGAAAAATAATAGTATATTAAAGTATAAGTGGATAAAAAGGGCTTTAAAACACGCGCGATTTTTCGAACACGACGGCGCAGCCGGAGTGCTCGAAATAGAGCAAGTGTTTTTAAGACCAGTTATCCACGAATACTTTACGTTATTTTTTTTTATTGGTGCACTTTGAAATCATATATACTGGTATTATTACTACAAAAAATAGAAATAAGAACTAATAATGCAAGAAGGTTGAATTCGTGATGTGACATCAGTATACCTTTCGTTGTCATGGAAATGAGAAAAACATTCATTTGCAATTTGTTACCAAAGATCAATATTTGTTGTCACCAGAGCTCAAAAATGAATGATTCTAATATCGATTTTTTGAATAGTGAGGCAGAATCGCGGTTAATACCGCGAAAATCCAGTGATATATATAAAAAAGAATATGAAAAGTTCATCAAATGGATGGAGGAGCACATATAAATGAACGAATTGTGAGTAATATTTTATCTGACGTTACAAGGTACTCCTGTCAGATCAATAATCAAAAATTTGTCATTTAGACTTCACGTTTCTCGATTTGTTGATGTTGTCATGGTTACCTTTAAAAAACGCGCGTTTTTTAAAGTTCGATTTAAACACGCTGAGGCGTGCTTTAAATGGGTAAAAAGGGGCACCAATAAAAAAAAAGCTTTTTCACTTCTTTTCTGAATTTAAGCATTGCAATAGGAAGGTGATTGTACAATTCTTGCCCGCGCGGGCCATAAAATGCACTTTATGGCCCGCACGGGGCAACGTGCTGCTCACTGACGAATCTTGATTATCTTTGAATTGCATTTGCTAGACATAGACACAGTAGAATGCTTATACTGTGGCATAGACGAACACATTTTCTGACAGATTTGCACGCGGCGAGAAGTGACGGATAAATCCGTACATTTATGCGTACTTGGCATGCCACATCACGAGCCATGCAAATCCGGGAACAAGTCGTAACTTGTATGCTACAGGTTTACCCCATAAACGTACATATTTGCCCGGCGTGAACTTTAATGCAGTTAGCGTGGCTTGCGACCTCTTGAAATTTCCAAAGAGCCACAAGCAATACAAATCCGTCGCGCAAATCATTAAATTCTTCCATTAGACTGGTTCACAAGTGCCTTTTGTTCCAAACCTGGAGCTCACTACCGAAAATTATGATTTAGGACGCATTCGATTCGAAATGGCATCTAAAAAAAATGTTTAGCTGTGAAATTGGGGCCGGCAAAAATTGCAAAAGTTATAAACAATTAAGTAAAAAACAAATATATGGTCCGGTTTTTTGAAAATATCGCAAAAACTATTTGAGTTATCCGAAATTTGAAAAAGATCCTTAAAGAGCAGGAAATTTCCTAATCTGTGCTAGCAATATTTATAATTTTAATTTAGCGGCGAAAAAAAGGCTTAGCTCCCGTGCGCACCGACCTAATCTGACACCTGAACAAAAAAACTTATTTTAACCGAGTAAATATTAATATTAAGGAATAAAAAAATCCAGGTCTATCTAGACATATCAATAAACGATAATCCGTCGGCAAAAAAAAATTACCGCTATTTTTCAATTAATTATGCCTCTGTTAATTAAAAAATTTTACTTGTTGAAAGTTATTATAGAAACCCTGATAATTGTTGAACTAAAAACCTAGAATTTTTTTTACTCCTTGGAGCTGTTCCTCAAAGGCTTTAAAAAAGATCCCCGTTGGAAAAATCGAAAAATTTTGATTTGTTACTTTTGTATTAACAATCAAAGGTATAAAAAAAATAAAAACCTATATAAAACAATAAGGGAAAGTTTTTTCTCTATTATCTCTATCAGTTTGTTTTCTTATTGCTAAAAGCAATACAAAAATAAATTTTTGAAATTTTCAACTCTCATTAATTAAAAAAAAATATAAACAAATGCATTGATTATTAGATTTAAACAAAAATGTTTTTGGGAATCTAGTCATCGATAAAATAATCATTTTTAAGAAAAAAAACCATTTCTTAAATGAATTTGTTCAATGCTAAAAAACGCACTTGCTAATTAACAATTTTGTTGTTGTTAATTATGAATATTAAGAAACCATTTTTTTTTCAATCATCATTTATCACGTTCTCATATTATGAAAAAAAAATGTATTTTCTTTTCATTTGTTTATTAAACAAATAATTTTTTATAAAAAAATGAATATTTGCGTTTTATTTTTTTTTTAAATACAAAAAAAATACTGAAAACAACCATGTGTCGTTTTTATAGAAAAAATTTTTTTTCCTAGTTTTTATATAATTTCGAAAAAATTTGTGCACTTTGACTTGTCGTTTCCTTTCTGTTTTTCTTCATTGCCAATAAAATAACTTATAAACAATTGAAGAGTCGACAAGAACATTTCAAGTCTTTTTTATTCTACATCGATCAATGAACAAACTGAGCTTTTTACCAAAGCTCTAACTCAATTGTTTATAACTTTTCAATATTATTTATATAATCCCTTGAAATATTTTTTATTTTGACTTATCAATCAAATATCTTATAATATTAAACATACGAAAAGAACACTTCAAGTCTTTTTTATTCTTCGAAAGTTAATAAACAAATTGAGCTTTTAAACGAAACGGAACATCCATGCAAATTTTGAATGAGATTTTAATGATAGCCAAATTACTCTATCTAATATCAAGTAATGAGCGTAAAAGTAAAAGTCTATTAAAAAAATATAAGAAGAAAGTTGAAATAGAAAAATATTATTATAAACAATATACATTTCAAGCCGAAACAAATTTTTTTGGATGTATATTCATAAATAATATGGCCGAAAAGTTTTAAGTAATTGAGTAAGAGCTTCGTTTAAAAGCTCAATTTGTTCATTAACTATCGAAGAATAAAAAAGACTTGAAGTGTTCTTTCCGTATTTTTAATAGTTTATAAGATATTTGAACTGATAAGTCAAAAAAAATTATTTCAAGGGAATTATAAAATGATATTAAAAAGTTAATAAACAATTGAGTTAGAGCTTTGGTAAAAATTTTTCATTGATCAATGTAGAATAAAAAAGACTTGAAGTGTTCTTGTCGTATCTTCAATAGTTTATAAGTTATTTTATTAGCAATGAAGAAAAACAGAAAGGAAGTGACAAGTCAAAGTGCACAATTTTTTTCGAAATTATATAAAAAATTTAAAAAAAAATGTTTTTCATAAAAAACGACCACATGGTTGTTTTTAGTATTTTTTTTAGTATTAGTATATAGCGCAAAAATTTTTTAAGGGAAAAATAATGATTTAAAAAAAATGGTTTCTCAATTTTTAAAAAAAAAAAATTGTTAATAAGAATGTTTTTTACAATAATTATTTTTTTAAAAATATTTTTTCTCAAAAATCATTATTTTAATCAATGACTAGAATCCCAAAAAAATTGTTTAAATCTAATAATCAATGCATTTGTTTATAACAATTTTTTTAATTATAAAATTAAAAATTTCAAATATTGCTTTCAGCAATAAAAAAATAAATTGATAGAGATAATAGAAAAAAAACTTTCCTCGATTGTTTTATATACGTTTTTAAGTTTTTTATACCTTTGATTGTTAATAAAAAAGTAATAAATCAAAATTTTGCGATTTTTTTCAACGGAGATCTTTTTTAAAGCCTTTGAGGAACAGCTCCAAGAAATGAAAAAAATTCTAGGATTTTAGTTCAACAATTATTTATCAGGGTTTTTATAATAACTTTCAATAAGTATTTTTTTTTAATTAACAAAGGCATAATTAATTGAAAAATAGAGGTAAACATTTTTTGCCGACGGATTATTGTTTATTGATAGTCTAGATAGTACCTGATTTTTTTTATTCCTTAATATAATTAGTATTTACTCGGTTAAAATAATTTTTTTTGTTCAGGTGTCAGATTCGGTCGGTGCGCACGGGAGGTAGAACTTCCTTTTAGGAAATTTCCTGCTCTTTAAGGATTTTTTTTCAAATTTCGGATATCTCGAACAGTTTTTGAGATATTTAAAAAAAACCGAACCAAATATTTGTTTTTTATTTAATTGTTTATAACTTTTGCACTTTTTGCCGGCCCCAATTTTCCAGCTAAACATTTTTTTTAGATGCGATTTCGAATCGAATGCGCCCTAAATCATAATTTTTGGTAGTGACCTCCAGGTTTGGAACAAAATGGCACTTGTGAACCAGTCTACATAAACAGGCAGATTTACTCGTTTACATCACGACGGATATTTCGAACGACTGGCATGGATGTTCATGGTGTCAGTCGTAAAAATGCTCGACGTTACTCGCCACGAGTAAACGTGCCACTTTGGCTCGCCGCGTGCAAATCTGTCAGAAAATGTGTTCGTCTATGGCTAGCCATTGATGGACGAGTTCGAGTCTGGAGACGTCCAGGTGAACGTTTTTTTAGACCGCACTGTGGAAGAAAGAGTACCATTTGGAGGAGGGTACATAGATGAAGTTTTAGAACCACATGTAGCACCATTTGCCGAACACGTAGGTCGAGAATTCATTCTGCAACAAGACAATGCCCGCCCACACACCGCCAGAATAGTGCAAAATTACCTCAATGCCCAAAATATTGAGGTTATGGTTTGACCCGCCCGCAGGCCAGACCTCAATCCAATTGAGCACGTCTTGGATACACTTGAGAAGTGATTGGTGAACCGACAGCCAATCCAGAACCTTCAACACGTTGAAGAAATCCTTTTGGAAGAGTGGGAGCAGCATTCAGAACGTTGGCCTATTTTTGAGAATGTTTAACCGCACATTTCTGCATTTTTATTTTTTCCTGTAAGCATCACAAGCAGATTACAAAAAATAGTACTGAATTTTTTGAGTACGGTCCAATATATTGAAATAAAATAGAATTTTAACAAAAATTTATTCCAGTACAAAAATGTCCACATGCTCAAGAGTGTGTCATTTTTTGTTTTGAGTAATGCATTTGAAAATAAAATCAAAGTAAAAGAATAGAACTCATATTAAAATATGCTCATTATTTGTTTCTTTTATTAATCCCCTGAGTTTTAGTTGTCTAGACATAATTGTCGAATTAGTGTTTTTTTAAGAATTTATTTTGTAGGTATACTTTTGTAGTACAGAAACGGAAAGTTATTGAACAAGTTCTTGTCGTCGCGTCGAGTTAAAAGCAATATTAAAAGTAAAAGTAAGCTATGAAATTATTTCCTAAAAACAGAGATGCCAGAAATCTAAGAGACTCATTATAAATGCTAATCCGATACCCTTATCATGGCCCATTGTTCGAGCAGTGAAAAAGGGCTAGGGATTCCGGGTACGGATTTCAAAATACGTAAAATTAAAATTTGTCCACGTATTTTGATAGTTATGACTAATTTGATTGATTTTTAACCTTTCTATATTAGGTTTGGATATGTTATAAACTAATTTGTTCAAAACAATCAGGACAGGCCGTCAATGAAATATATCATCTTGTGTGAAAAATACATTTGTATCGAGAACGTCCCTGCTTGTGGTTGGTCGACCGCTTAGCCTTATCGGTAATCAATAATAATGAATCTGTTAGATGTATTGCAGTACTATACATGTTTTCTTTGCAATGTTTGTGAATATTTGTAAAAATACCAAGATATGAAGTTTTAATAATCATAGCAAGTGAAAAGTTATTTAAATTAAGTTATTATCATAATTTATTTATATCGGTAATAGTTTTTTAGATGGCCGATAATAAGCAATGGAATTTTAAATCATATTATAGTACCTTAGTACTTCTAATACAAAATTTAGTTAAAAAATAACATTAGCTTGTCAAGCTAAAATTATTATAATTAATTCAAGTTTCTGGTAAGAATATTTAGAATTTATAAACGGTTAATAAGAATATATGCATACATACCAAAGTTTGGAGTAAATATAAATAGGAAGAAATATTTCAAGGACATTTCTCGCTTCCTTCTTCTCCATATTGAGTAAAAAATAAAATTCCAAAATTAGAAAAACCTGTTTGGATATGAAATATTTTATTAAAATGTGAGTACGACAATTTTACATATTTTTGAATTTTATTTTTGATAAAAAATGGAGAAGTAGAAAGCCAATAATTTCCTAACAAATTCAACACACTCTGACAAGAAATAATTCACAGGAAAAATGTACATACAGGGTGTTAGTGAATAAGTGCGACAAACTTCAGGGGGTGATTCTACATGAAAAAATAATGACAGTGTGCTATATAAATCATTTTTGAATCCCTCGTTCAATTTGTGACAAAAAATCTCATCTGCCTTTTTTTCGTATGGGGCGCCGTTTTTATGCAAAACAATAAAACATCTTAACGCGTATTTGTCATTACTTTAATACATTATCTAGTAGCGGTGCTAGTAGGCTACTGTCAACATTCTTTTAAATACGAATATTTCAACGAAATGTCAAATTAGCGTTTTTTCATTTTTAAGCTTTTAGTTTGATATAACATTAATGATAATAAGTAATTAATTTTTCTTTTATCGAAAAGAATGGAAAATTATACAAATGCGGAATTGTCAGACATGCATTTTGTCTATGGTCGAAGTAATTGAAATAAATAAATAAATAAATCAATAAATAATACTCGTCTTCACCAACGTTTGCGCGAAAATGGTACATATGGCTGACTGCGGGCGCCCTCGAGAAGTACGAACTGTGCAACTAGAAGAAGCAGTTCTCGAGTTAATTGCGGAATCACCTGAAACAAGTATTCGAAAAATTGGCAACATACTGAATGTAAGCAACTTCACTGTATTTAAAATTCTTAAAGAACAGTAATTGTATCCGTTTCATATTCAACGTGTGCAAGCTACTACTACCTAGAGACTTTTTTCCGCGCCTAGTTTTTTTTGCCATTGGATTCTTCATCAAATCGCTCAAATTCCTAATTTTTTAAATGACGTTTTGTTTACTGACGAGGCTAATTTTGGACGACAGTGTATATGAAATTTCCATAACAATCACCTCTGGGCTGAGGAAAATCCACATGGAATCTTTGAAGCTCATTTTCAGCATCAGTTTTCAGTGAATGTATGTACTTGATGATCATTTAATCGGTCCATATTTCCTCCCACAACGACTAACAGGCGACTCTTACCTTAATTTCCTACAGGAAGAATTACCTGTTCTTCTTGAAGAAATTCCTCTACAGCTGAGACAACACTTCTGGTTCATGCATGATGGTGCACCAGTCCATTTTAGCATTATTGTACGTAATCACTTAGATACAGTATATCCCAATCGTTGGATAGGTAGGGGAGGTACGGCCTGCTCGATCTCCGGATGTAAATCCTCGAGATTTTGCATTTGGGGTTTTCTTAAGTCATTAGTTTATTCCACTCCCATCGAAAATGTTGAAGACCTGAGGAATCGAATTATGGCCGGCTGTGAGACAATAAGAAATACACCAGGAATATTTGCGCGAATACGACAATCAATGAGGCGAAGAGTTGAATCTTGCATCACGTCTGAGGGAGGTCATTTTGAACATTTGTTGTAGCTTTGCGCCTATTTATTAATTAGTGTTACTGTTTTGGTTTAACGTTATTGTATTAGATAGTTCTTTTATTTTTTTGCATAAAAATGGCGCCCCATTCGAAAAAAAGGCAAAAGAGATTTTTTGTCACAAATTGAACGGGGAATTCAAAAATGCTTTAAAATATCTCAGTGGCGTACCATTTTTTTTCATAAAAAATTTGAGATCATTACCCGTATGCGCGCCAATGATGAACATAAAATTCCTAATTGCATGTTAAAAAATGCGCAATAACTACTTCTTGAAACTCACCTAATTTCATTTGCATATGTCGACCGGTTTCAGAGCACTAAATAAATAGTCAGTTTTTAAGAAAAACTTTGACACCCCGTATCTCGGAAAACGAAGCATTTGCAGACAAAATCGTGCAGAATCACCCCCGAAGTTTGTCGCACTTATTCACTAACACCCTGTATGTGCTGAATTTGCTGCTTTTTTCAAGTTGGGCAAAAAATGGTTCTGAACTATGTTAGATATTTCGTTTTTATCACAAAATGTAATATCATGTTATAGGATAAGTCAACCAAAGTGTATTCTTAAACAATCTGTTTTTTAATCTATAAAATAAATGTAGTTCGCATTTTAGAGTTTCGAATGAACTGTTTTTACGTCGCCGACGGCTGCGATCACTTCTATTTCAACAGCAGCGTTGATAGGCAATTTTCCAACTTGAAAAGTCGATCGGGCAGGAAAGTCTCTCTTGAAATCTGTAACAATTGAAGACATTCAATAAATACACCACTCGTATCACTTTAAAAAAAATTAATTGATTATTTTCTTCAATTTCAAGAGTGAATTTAACACTAGAGTGTATGGAATTGATTTTGTTCAAGAGATTATTATAGTTTATTAGCTGATTTTCAAAAAGTATGTGGCTGATACTTATCAACTAATACCATTCTATCCACCAACCAAGTGGGGAAATCATGTCGTTATTTTCTACCCATGAAAAATTATCAATCAGGATTATAAGAAAGTAACTCACATTGTTTATAAACCTCATTCACGGTGGAGAAGTCATCAATGTTCCTGAGCATAATGGTGCTTTTCAATACATTGGCGTAGGATGATCCTGCCGCCTCCAGTATGTGCCCGATATTTTTCAAAGACTGATTTGCTTCAGCTGCAGCACCTCCTTCCACGAGTTTGTTGGTGTCTTTGTTCATGCCCAAGACACCTGAGAGATAAATTACGTCATTGAAAATGACCGCTTGACTGAAAAAAAAAAGAAATTCTGTTAGATGTAACGTCATCAGGAATATTGGTTATAGATAAGATGTTTTAAAAAAGCACTGTCGAGTTGTTTTTCGTATTTTGTACCATATGAATTTGAGGTTAACTGCATTTTGACAGACGGAGAATTGGAAATTAAATTGTCATTAAATTGCAGAAAATATAAATGTGATGAACTATGAAAATATCAATATTAGTCAATTCGTCAAGAATTGTACTTGCTTTTGGTACTGAATACAGGTGAATATTCGAATCTGCGGCTTTATACTGTCCACACAAAATACAAATGTGGCCCATTCTACAAAAAGTATCCTTACACACTACACTACCTGAAAATAAACAATTCCGATAAGCTAAGCAAGATTTCAAATTAGAGAGATGGAAAACGCATAAATACCGACAAAACACTGAAAATAATTTCAATATGATGCTGCAGATGTCAGAAATTAAGTTCTGACATAAGCGAGAATATAAACAAACATTTTTGGATGGCGCCATCTACCACAGACTACCACAGAGAGAACCTCTGTTGAAGTAACAGGTGGTGTCCCCTCGAAAATCTAAACAATATCGAATCAGTTCATTCACCAAGGTTTTTAGACATCGTAGTTATAGACAAACATTTTCTACTAAGTGGTATATACAGTGAGGTCCATAGGTATGGAATGAATTCATTTTTAGCGTTATTATGTATTTGTTTAAAAAATCTGAAACAGGTCGATTTCTATTGTCAATTTGACAATTTGCAGTATGTCGTGTGGCAACTTGTTCGAAAGGGATTTTCATTCTCTGTTCAGCAATATTGAGTTTTTCAAATTTGGTGCAATCATAACTGAGAAAATTTATTTTGAAAATGTAAAATTTTGATACTTTACGTAGAATGAAGGAAATAATGTCATATAGTATTTGGGAAGTATTTTTCAATTTATTTCACAATTAAATTAAATATTCAAAATGACTTCTTGACAATAAATCGCGTACATTTTGTAGGACCTCAGGGGTTATGTTGTTAATTTCTTCCGTTATCCTAATAACTTTTAAATCTGCAATATTGTCTGGTCTATTGAAATATACTTTTGATTTTGAATAACCCCATAAGAAGTTATCGAGAGGAGTCAAATCGGGGGATCTAGGCGGCCATTCAATCGTTCCTCGTCTTCCAATCCACCTATTGGGAAAAACTTCGTTCAAATAATCTCTAACAATACGTTTGTTATGCGGTCGAGCTCCGTCTTGTTGGTACCAAATTGATCTATCTACTGCATTTGGATCATCAGAAAAAAGTGTTTTTAATGTAGGCTGCAGAAAGTTCATAAGAAAATCTAGATGAACCTCGCCATTAACTGTGCCTTCAAAAAAATAAGAGCCAATAATTCTATTGTTAATGATACCAGCCCAAACCTGAACTTTTTTAGGATATTGTGTGTGAGCCTCACACATCCAATTAGGATTTTATCTGCTCCAAAATCTACAGTTTTGTCTATTAACCGTTCCATTTAAATGAAAAGTAGCTTCATCAGAAAAAACAAATTTGTTTATGAACTGCAAATCTGTTACCATTCTGTCCATCATCAGTTATAGTTGCCTTCTATCAGGATCATCCTCATTAAACTCCTGAACCAACTGAACTTTATAAGGATGGTATTTTTCTTTATGTAAAGCTCTCAATATCGATGATTTACTTAAAACATTGTCGACGGCAAGTTGTCTACTTGTCAAATGCGGATTTTCCTCAATCGCTAACAGGACATCTAACTTTTTTTCGTCATCCAATTTAACATTTTGACCTGGTTTTTTAATAATGTTTACATGTCCAGTTTCGCGAAATTTTGTTTCTATTCTTAACCGACGAAACCAAAAAGGAGGAGGTTCTCTATTCGACCCGTATATTTTATGTTTTTCCATTATATTTTTTTATGTATGATCACGCATAACTTTTTACTGAGGCGTCCGATTCCAATAATTCTTTCTTCAGTGGATAGGGTGTACTTCGAATTTGGTCCCATTTGAATTTAAAAGATGAAATCCACCCCTAAGGGTAGCGAAATGAAGGATATTGATCACTCACCTTCTGAATTCTGGTCCGTTAACCGATTCTATCAGGCATAACTTTGTACTGGGTTCTTCGATTTGGATGATTCTTTTTTTAATAGATAGGGTATACCTATATTTCGATTTCGAAAGCAATTAGCCACCCTTACGGGTAGAAAAATAGGGGATAATTGATTTTTCACTAGTGAACATTAGCACACACATACGTGTTGACAATGACAGATCGCTACTGACATTATTTTTGTTCCGTCAAAATCAGTATATTTTATGAGAGGATGGAATGATATACAAAGTAATGAAATAAACTAACCAGAACAACGAAAATAATTTATATAACAACAAATAGTAAAAGTAGATAATCATATTATTTAAGTGGTAATAGTTGAAGTAAGGTGGGTAAGTAAGTATTTTGGAAGTAATCAAAAAACAAGTAGGTAGTAATTGGTAGATTTTAGCCACAAAAAACTGAAAAATAAAAACTTTTTAACAAAAAATTAAACCGACGAAATACGGAACTGAAAGTAAAATAAAACTTTTTAACAAAAAATTAAACCGACGAAAAAATCAACTGAAAAGCAAAAAATTAAATAAACCTTCTTAGTCTAAATGATAATTGAGCTCCTAAACTAATGTAAGTAACTGATTTTGAGTCGGCGCCAAACAAACTAGCAATTGAATTAGGTGAAGCGTAAAATGATGCCAGCGAGATGCACGGCTGCGTTTTGATGACTTCTTTCATAGATAATGATCTTCGATAATTGTTTGTTTGGCGCCGACTCAAAATCAGTTACTTACATTAGTTTGGGAGCTCAATTATCATTTAGACTAAGAGGGTTTATTTTATTTTTTGCTTTTCAGTTGATTTTTTCGTCGGTTTAATTTTTTGTTAAAAAGTTTTTATGCTAACTGTAGACTGTGAGACGTGTTGACCAGGGTATTTATTATTAAACATTCCACAAACTTCCTTTTGAGTTCTTGTTTCATTACCGCATCCAATCATAATTAAAATGTCCATTCTTTGTGTTTCGGATAAATGAGCCATACTTAAATCAAAAACATACAAATAATTTTCAATACACTGACATGTGTCAGCAACTTATAAATATCAAAATAACAGTAGTCTACTAGATTGACATTACATTATTTATGTGGGTTTTGTGAATAATACCTGATTATTTCTTATGGGGTTATTTAAAATCAAAAGTATATTTCAATAGACCAGAGATATTGCAAATTTAAAAGTTAGGATAACGGAAGAAATTAACAACATAACCCCTGCGGTCCTTCAAAATGTTGTACGAGAATTCCAAGATCGACTTAGTTATTGTCAAGAAGTGAATGGTAGACTGATTTGTTGAAAATATGAACAGGGTCTTTTCAGAATATCTAGCAGATGTAGTTCAATTTCCAGCGTGGCTTTAGCCGGGGAAGTAATTGTTTTCTGTTAGACATTCACAAAAAATAACTTCATTTTGCTCGTAGATTTTTCAATTCACAGAAAAATCTTTCTATTCAATATTCAATTGAGAATGTTTCCCTTTTCAACATGAATGGTGGACATTTTGAACATTTAATTTAATTGTAAAATAAATTGAAAAATACTTCCTAAACATTATGTGACATTATTTTCTTAATTCTACGCAAAGTATCAAAATTTTACAGTTTCGAAATGAATTTTCTCAGTTATGATTGCACCAAATTGCTGAACAGAGAATGGAAATCCCTTTCGAACAAGGTGCCACGCGACCCTTAAATTTTTTGAGGTGATGCTCATAATTCAGAGGGGACGCAAGAAGAGGGTAATATTTTCAAACTGTAAATTGTCAAATTGACAATAGAAATCGACCTGATCCAGGTTTTTTTAAACAAATGCACAATAACGCTAAATATGAATGTATTTCATACCTATGGACCGCACTGTATATCTGAACAATACGTTGAACAAAATGATATTATTACCAAATTTATAACATCCCCCAGTAACTATAACATCAAATGTAATAAAGAATGTGTTGTATAAAGGCACTGTACTGTTTTAGACCTGCAATTTCCTTAGGGGAGTTTAGTCCAGCAACGGCTCAACATGCCTTGTCTTTAAAAGAGTTTTTTGTTGGAATCTCCTAAGAAACGTTCAGAGAAATAAAAGAACTGAATAGAGTACAAAAATAAATCATGATTTCGTGAGAACAGTTTTAGTTCTCCACGACACTACCAGTTTGATCAAAACGGTCCATCAAGTGCTTAAATGCTCTTCTGCTAGGTTGTCTCCTTTCCGGCTATCTCCACTATAATTATCATTATTTCCTAAAAAGAACATTCAGGGATATCGATTGACAAGCCAGGTATTATTTTTGGTGGCTAAATATCGACAAAGAAATTGAAAATATAGCCAATTCTTGTGTTACGTGAGCGGTTTATGCCACTGGTCTACTCAAAGCACAATTAATTTCTTGGGATGGGTCTAAAAAATATGAAAGTGATATTTTTTTTGAGAAAGGAAAATGTCTCATACCTCATATAGACGTCAGTTGTAACAATCCTCAACTTGAAGCATAAATATACATACAGATACTAAAACTACATTTAGAACAGAAAACTAATGCACAATGATCAAAAACGACTCGCAGAATCCGGAAATGCTATCATAATATAGAGCGCATTCCATTTAAAAAAAGCGAATGTTTGGTGTTCCCTGTATATACGATGCAACTTGTATGCTTCGGAGTAATTTTCAAATTTATGCTTATTTTTTAGCCGACGAAAAAAAAGGAGGCATATATTTTTTTATGTATGACTACGCATCCGTGGTCCGATTTTGATGATTCTTTTTTTGATGGATGGGGTATACCTCGAAGTTGGTCTCATTTGGATTTGAAAAAAAAATAGGGGTAGAAAAATAGGGGATGATTTATTGAACCGATTCTGTCGAAACTTGGCACACATATGTGGTTCTGATGACACTATAAACATAATGGAGGCCTGGGATTAATCTGATGATGGAGACGGAAGACAGTCGAGGGACTATATCCTCTGTAAAAAAGCCACTTACTCACTTAGTGAATTCACTGCAGGCACGTTTCCTTCCTGTTTGAAAGTGGGTAAAATTATTCCAATATTAAAAAAAATGACAAATTTTTGCTTGAAAACTATAGACTAGTAACGGTCCCTCTCTCGCTTTCTAAAATTTTTGAATACGCATTTTTATCTCGACTTGATAATTTCTTAGTAAAATTTAATATATTAACAGAAAAACAACATGGGTTTCGTGCAGGAAAATCTATTGATACGGCAATTCACACTTTTCATAGTCAAATTATCAAATGTATTGA
Organism: Gonioctena quinquepunctata; assembly: GCA_018342105.1. Classification (NCBI taxonomy): domain Eukaryota; kingdom Metazoa; phylum Arthropoda; class Insecta; order Coleoptera; family Chrysomelidae; genus Gonioctena; species Gonioctena quinquepunctata. The sequence continues at coordinate 151,771 of JAFIRS010000621.1, read as the reverse complement.
GGCAGCCGAGTGTTCTGTTGGGATTTTTTGTGATCTGAGCAGGGCATTCGACTGCGTCAATCATGATACTTTACTGTCAAAGCTATATGACTCTGGAATAAGAGGACAGCCTCTAAGCCTAAGGGCAAATCCGAACAAAACAACACTAATTCCCTTCACCCGGAGAAGAAACATGGGAGATCTCATACCTCCCAGACTATTCGGTGAAACATTACAAGTAGTAGAGCAGGTGAAATATCTAGGGCTGATTCTTGACAAGAAACTAACCTGGAACCCGCATCTTCAACATGTAACCAATAAAAGCAAGATAACCTTCGTGATGTGCAGGAGAGCTTTTGGAAAAACCTGGGGGCTTAAACCGAAAGCCATGCACTGGCTTTACACAGCGGTAATAAGACCAAGAATAACTTATGGCTGACTCTTATGGTGAAAAATTGTTGAGAGTGGCCCCCGAAGAACGAAACGTATTGAAAATCAAAGCACGGCATATCGAAAAAAATTCAAAACAGAGAAGAAAGTTTCTTGAACACATTTCCATATTCCTAAAAATAGAGGCGACGGTTTTCCCCGTATATTTTGAAAACGGTTCGTGACATTTTCGATTTGGAAACATCGTTTCATTGTTCACTAAAATAGGCAACTTTTGTCTGATTTAACCAACTTCGTATCATTTACCGTTTTCGAGATGCTAATAGTGTTACGACATAAAAAACGGACTGTATAAAACTGACTCACTGATTGACTGATCAATGCCCAGATCAAACCGCTGGGCCTGGGAGCTAAAATTTTGACAGTATTTTCTTTGATATTCCATTCCTAAAGGGGTGAAAATGTGGGTGAGAAAGGGGGTGAGTGAAAGTACAGTTGGTTTTGAAATCAGAGTCATAGAAATTAGTATTTGGGCTCTTCTTCACAGATAGATAAATGTGTTTCAGGGTTTTTGAAAATTCAACCCTAAAGGGATAAACTGGGGGTTGAAAGTTTGTATAGTTAGTTTTGAAGTTAGGCTCATGAAAATTGGTATTTGGGGGACTTTGTTACAAATAAAAATTACCTGAAGGGGTGGAATGGGGGTTGAATTGGGATTGGAAGTTTGTATAGAAATTCCGTTAGTTCTCAAGTTGGGGTCATAAAAATTTATATTTGAAGTATTTGTTACAATATGTTGTTGTTGAAATATGTGTTTCAGTGGTTTCAGAAATTCAACCCCTAAAGAAATAAATGTTTCAGGGTTTTTATAAAGTTTGCCTGAGGGTTCATTAGTTTTGAAGTAAGGGGCATAAAAAGTGGTATTTGAGGTCTCTGTTACAAATAAAGAAATGCTGTTTCAGCATTTTTAGAAATTCCGTCCCTAAAAGGGTGAGTGAATTTGTAATAGTCGTCACAAAAAATTCAAAGATCAACGCGGACGAAGTCGCTGGTACCAGCTAATTATAGTATATAACAGTTAATAGTTGAAGTATGATGGTAAATAAGTATTTTGAAAGTAATCCAAATTAAGTAGGTAGCAATTAGAAGATTTTAGCCAGAAAGAATAAAAACTTTTTAACAAAAAATTAAACCAACGAAAAAATAAACTGAAAATCAAAAAAAATTGGTTACATTAGTTTAGGAGCTTAGTTTCTTTTTTTGTTGGTTTAATTTATTGTCAAAACGTTTTATAATTGATATTTTATCATTTCGGAATGTTTTGGGTAAATATTTGTTTAATTGTCTCGCGTCATTCGAGATATGCAGTATAGTTATAATTAAATAATAATTCACCAGTGAATGTTTAAACATTCAAAAGGATGTAATGAAACAAGAAAAACTCACTTATAAGGAGCCCCCGACAGAGGTCCTGGGGCTTTGAGCGTGGAAATAATTCTTCTTACTAGAGACGACATTTTCAAGGTAGACTTTGCCACTAGTGAATTCAAATTCGAATGCACGGATTGCCAAACAAATAATTCCAAAGTCCGCTATATTTCCATATCAACAAGGTTCAATTTCAGTTTGATAACCTTTTAACCTACCTTTCATGTATAACATGCCTATCGATATTGATTGAGGGTCATTTTTTTATAGGTACATTCAGTGTAGTAATGTCTAATTGAACATATTTTTTGCCTACGTGCAGCCTAAAGGCTGTGTAGGAACTTTTGGTTTATTTTCACTCAATATGATGTATTATGAATATGCAAGAATATATTATTTACTTTATTGTCGAAATAAACTATTATTATTATCAAGCAAAAATAATTAGGGTGATGTTCATTTGGTGGGAATACGTTATGTTCTTCATATGTAGAGGAACAAAATTATCTCAAAATATCGATAGAAATTCTGTTGTACCAGTGCTGTCCAACAAGTTAAATATTCTGCACTGGCGCAAGGTAAAATTTGTTGGTAAAGGTCAAGTATATATGGGGCCAGCCCGGATTTTCACGAAATTTTCACAGGTGTTTTGAAACATGATAAAAACAGTACAGCAACCGAAATTTTCGTGCGGAAAATATAATTTCAGGAGATATGGTCTCCCGAAGGTCCATAAAGAGTAGTTTTGGAACATCAATCACTCCAGGATCCTGTAAATGGCTGTGGACTATACCTTTTTACACCAAAACAGTAACTGCATACTCATTTGACTTTCTAGCTATGTAATCATCCCAATTTTCGATATAATTTGTTGAAAACACACCAACTACTTTTCATTTAATTTTTCATAGAAAATGTCAAAAATCAAAGATTGGTGTTTGAGCGACAAATGCACTCCTGCCATGAAAATACAAAATTTCAATAAATCACGTCACTCTTAGAGCAAAACTTCTGCACCCAACGGACAGAGCATCTAATAGGGAACAGGCATGTGCTCCTTTTCTAGAATATTTTGATTTGCACATGAAGATTACCACCTGGAAAACTCCGCAACAAATTCAGAAATAGGAAAAAAGTTTTTCATAATTCGAAATTGAAAACGACATTTTTTTCAAAAACGTACTCCTAGCGCCTTTGATGGACATATGGCATTGTTACTTCACACAGTTCAAACTTTTACCGTTAGTTTCTTCGAACTGTCAACTATAATTTCATCTGTCTTCGTTTATATATTGCAATCATTTTTTGATTACCATATTTTCAAGTGTTACTGATGGGGAGTACCTTCAAATTTGAAAATTCCCATAAAATATTGGGATTTGAGAAATTATTTTCACAAAATGTAATTTTTAAGGACCGAACGAACTAGGGCAAGGAAAAATTAATAAAAAATCATGCGTGTTCCCTATTGCGTGGTTGGTGCTGGTTCGCAATAGAGGGAGAGCTGGACAAGTGCGCTGTAAGAAAGCAAGGTCCAATAAATACAGAGAGAGAGAGAGAGAATGATACCGACATAACCAAAAATATGTGGCCCTTGTCCTTGTCCTTAAGTCCTAAAAGATTAGAACTAGAAAATAATAGAGAGTTCAATTTGTGAAACTTCATGGATATTCGGCGAAACCTTGAGTTGAATTACAGGGTGTATAAGGAATTCGAAGACATTTTGAACTCCTATGTATCTGATTATTATCTGGAGGATCACTGGAATAAATTACCCAAATCATGGCAAGAACACTTTACGAATATTACATGTGAACAACTCAGTGAACTCCTAGATTTCTCGACGAAAACCACATCGCTAAAATATAAATTATATCCTTTATCCATGTTATGTTTGAGAGAACTGATAATACGAAATACTTTACCCAGAAACGAAACAGTTGTGCTTTCCTCAGCGTCTGCCTTTGAAGGAAGTGAGGACTTTATGAATTTCTTCTGGAAAAATGTCAAACTGAAGAAGCGGCATGAAATAACAAGATTGGCTCAAAAATGTTTTGAATCTGCCGAAAAGACTGACTGTTATTACATTGTTGATATTGGTTCCGGTCTTGGGCACTTGAGTCGAATGATGGCATTCGGGTATGGACTGAAAGTATGTACATTCGAAGCAAACGAAGTTCTTTCTCAACAAGCGGGACAGTTGGACAAAGATTTCGATAGTAAATTGCGTAAAAGGAATATAAGGCACAAAAGAAAGTATGAAACTGTTCACTTGAGTCGGAAAATTACAGCGGATTTTGAAATTGATACATTTTTAAAACTAGTTGCTACGGCCTTTGGGTGTGATGAGAATTTGAGATTTGGTGTTGTTGGACTACATCCATGTGGTGATCTAGGATCTACCCTCCTAAAACTCTACGTTAAATGCCCAAAAATTGTTTTCATAAACATGGCTAGTTGTTGTTATATGAAAATCACCTTAAACCCCTTTCACCTAGCAGGTTTTCCATTGAGTAGGTTCGGTAGCAACATGAAAATGAATCTCTCTTACCTGTCATGTGAAATCGCGTGTCACTCTATTGAAAACTACGCTGACAAATTGAAAAACCCCGAAGAATACAACAAACTGAAAATACACGCTTACAGAGCACTTCTAGAAAAAATTCTGGTATCGATAGATCCCAAGTTGGGACATTCTATGGTATGTGGTATCAAATACAAGGAAGGTCTAACATTCAGAAAGTATGTTGAGAAAGTTTTAGGCAAGATGAACATAATTCCGCCTGAAAATTTGGTTTCTATTTGTGAGAATACGATCAATAAAACTTGGAAAAAAGTCATTGTATTTTATTCGCTGAGGCTCTTGTTGGCCCCTTTGGTTGAGACCATCATTCTTAACGATCGCCTGTTGCATGTTAAGGAGAATGGTAGTAACTGTGAAATCGTGTCTTTATTTGACTGTATTATATCTCCGAGAAATCAGATGATTATTGCAATGAAAATAAAGAATAAATGACAATGCATTTTTTATTAATTTGATTACCTTCGAATAAAATTGTTCCAAGTTTTCAGGGAAATGATAGGTAATTATAGATTTCGTTTCAAATTTCCCGCACAATACCACTATGTGGTTCTACTTAGCGTATTTTTAGCGGACCACTAAGAGTGCGTTCCACTAAGCGCTGACAATGTGATGAAAAAATTGGCGTTTTCAATTTCGAATTATGAAAAACATCAAATATATTTTTATTTTCTAAGTATGTTGCTGAGCTTTCTAGATGGTAATATTTATATGCAAATAAAAATATTTCAGAAAAGTAGCACATGCGTGTTCTCTATTGTTACTCAAACATCACATTGAAAGTGGGGTTCAATTAATTTTTGGGTTGTATTGTCTAACAATATTCTTGACACAACCATAATTGGTGCTAGTGTTTGAGGCAAGTTATTCAAGTGAAGGAATTGAGTTTGAATTGAGGATCACCTTTAAATTTGAAAATGTAGACATAATTTTGGGATATGATGAATTATTTTCACGGAATGTGATTTTTGGGACGGAACTGATACGAAGATAAACTAAAATAAAATCATGCGTGTATACTCTGTATGTTACGTGGGCAACCTGTACTCATGTCCATATACGTCACTATGAGGGGTTAATGCTGCAAGATTCCGATTGGCTAGAGCTTATTAGTACCTCCTATACAGATAACGTTCACTCTCTTTGATATTGATAATATAGACAGCAAAGGGGAAGCCAAAATAAATGAAGCATGGACATCGCCCGGACTCTTTCTGATCGGCAACGTTGAATTGATTCAAGGAGAGTAAACGTTATTTGAGTAGGAGAGTCTATTCCCCATAAGACAATGGTGACACTAATAGAAAGAGATGAAAGATCATTTGTGAGTCATAGTGACGTATATGGAGATGTCATGGCTACCATTCTCTCTGGACAGTGGCGGACTAGCGCTTTCCGTACTCTGGTATCTGAGAGTTACAGGCTCTTGAATGTATATGGGACCACTCTGTATGTAACGTGGGCCACCTGTACTCATGTCCATTACTGATTAATGCTACTAGATTCTGATTGACTAGAGCTTATTAATACCTCCTATTCAGATAACGTTTACTCTCTTTGGAATTGATGCTCATGCGCGAAAATGGACGCGTGACATGTATTGGTTGATGTTCGGTTGCCATAACTACGCGCTGCCAATATGACAAGGAAAGACATATATAACCCGACTTCACTTTCATTGCATTGCTCTTATGGCTCAATATTCGAAGTTATTCGTATGGTGGAATCCTATCTCAACTTAAAAAAAACTGTCAGAATAATGATGCCCTTCATGACCTACATCAAGCTAATTTTGAATATACAACTGAAGGGATAACGGCAATACCTCCATTTTGAATGCATAGTAGACAAAGACAGAACAGTCGAAATTGTAATTCGAACTGTTGATCAAAGTATTTTACATTCAACGAAAATTCACGATCCATTTCAAGCAAAATAACGTTTATAAATAAAAACAAATTTCATATGTAGCAAATCAATATTTTAAATGAAAATTACAAAATGTGGAAGTTCTTTTTAAAATTATTTTTGGGCTTCGATTTTCGACCTCAGTGAATAAATAATTATTGTTGTTGACACTAATTTGACATAAACCGTTAGGTTAAGGGTTGTGTTTACCATAGGCAACACACTTTTCATAAAATACACCACATACTTCTTGCGTTACATTTCACTAATCCATTTCATTCGCAAGTCTTTTTTTCAATCTTGTTTATTGGACGGAAAAAATAAAACTACAGTCTGGATTTCTACCGCTTGTATTATTACACCCAACGACACAATACGTTTTTTCTCTCAGCTAACATTTTATCTAAATAATTATTTTTCATACTACTACTACATGTATTTCAATGAGACATTTGATATGTCAAGAAATTTTGTAACATTCTGCAACAACAAGCTGTTGCGTTCAAATTAACAGTGCTGCTCCTAGGTGGCGTATGGAGTTAGTAACAAGGCTACCCAGAACACTGTGTGAATGATCATTCTATGTTTGTGATTGTCCTGCCGTCATAGAAGTGCATTGTAATAATTGGGGATTGCAGTATTGCTTAGAGCAAGACATGCTGCATCCCCACCACAACATCCTCCTAGTCTATGCCGGTTGGGAATGGATTTTCCGCTAGGAGGAATGTCCTGAATGCGCCGAAAGGACGCAAGAGGGCAAGACAGAGAGAGAGATAAAGAATAACATAACCTCGGTTTTTGAATTTAAATTTCAAATCGTATAACATATTTATTTGATTTTCACTATGTCTGATATTGAGGATACCAGTAACTCGCCTTACATTGACGATGTAAAATTACCTTCTAACATAATTCTATCAAAATTTTGTGCAGCCCGGGGTAGAGAAATCCAGATAATGAACAATGCACTATCTTCCTCGTCCTCTGTAAAGCTGGCGTTTCAAAGACTCCCCAAGCACATGCGAAGAAGGGCAATGTCACACAATGTGAAGCGGCTGCCTAGGCGTCTACGCGAAATCCATACGAGTCAGATGACAAAGTCCGGTCTACCACCGAAACAGAAGCGCCCTTCCAGGAAGTACAGACGCAGACCGAATAACTTGTCTGATGAGTTCACTAGAAGGCAGAGGAGGATCACCTGGTTGAACACTCACATCTGGCACGCTAAGAGATTTCATATGATTGAAAAATGGGGCTACAAGCTGCCTAATTATGGGTGCGACAGGGGGTTCCGAGCTTGCTACAGGGCTACGGTGAAACATTGTTTACTTCAAGATATCTCTTATCATAGCTGCGTAGAAATAAAGGGGCCTTATGAAGAGATTGTGACTAAAATGAAACGAATCACGAGTGCCACAGCTGGTTTGACTATCGCAGCTAAATCTTATATTACAGGACTCAGAGAAGGTAGAGCGATCTTATTCAGTGTAGACGATGCTACGAAACCCATTGGGTATGTGTATTTCCAATGGAGGCCTGCAGATTGTTTAATTGCGAAACGCACCCTGTGGCTATGGGTTCACGCTGCGTATTACAATGAAGCATTGAGTACGCTTATAGGCTGTTTCAATTTGACTGAGAATAATACATATTCAAGCGATACGAAAATTTATAGTAATGAAAATCTAGAACTGAAGTCATTGAAGTGGGACTTGAGTCGATTGAGATTAACGGGCCCCCTATCGAATGCCGTACTCCAAAGTACATTCAAGTTGGTAGATAATGAAACTTCGAAAACTGACTGGGTGAATCAGTATTTCCAAAATATATCTGCCAAACTGCTATTCTCGCCAAATCAGTACTGGGAAAATTTGAAGTCTACAACATCCCCTGTTGAAATGTCTCCACATTTGATATTGCCGTTAATAATAACTGACCCGAGGGATTTTCCCAAGAAACGAATGAAAGCACTTCCTTCTCTGAACGCCACATCAACTAATCTAACAGAAAATGCCTATGATAGTCCTTTATGGAATGATAGCGTTCGTAAAGTTGTTCGAGAATCGAAGAAATCTAATGCTGAAATGGCAAAGTTGCGTGAAAATTTATTGGTACCTGGTTCAGATATGGGAGAGTTTGATGCTTGTATACCTATAATATTAGTTCAGAGACCGGGTAAAAAAGGACAGGATCACCGGGGTGAGTAATCTATACATATATAAATACTTGTCCTGACTGACAGATGATCGACGCCCAGACCAAATCGCTGGACCAATAGAGCTAAAATTTTGACAGCGTATTCCTATTAAGCTAAGAGCTGACCGCAGAAAACCTGGCCAATCGAGTAACAGAATGAAGTGTTTTTAAAATATTAGTACTCGCAGCAAACATAAGAAAAATAATTTACTGCCTGGGCAAAATTTGTGCATGTTTTTTATGTTTTTTTTTTTTTGAAAAAGCAACAATACCAATGTGGTAAGAGTTTAGAAATATTTTTAACATCTGTTAATAGCCGAGATGGCCGAGCGGTCCAAGGCGCCAGATTTAAGCTCTAGTTCTCGAAGGAAGTGTGGGTTCGAACCCCACACCTTTTTTGTTTGTCCCTTCAAAATTGAGAAATGATTTGTTTGGGACGATTTTTCGTCACAAAACAATTCATTTCTCATGTCTAACTACAGAAAACCTGTCCGAGTAACAGAATGAAATGTTTTTAAAATGTTAGCACTCACAGAGACAATAAGAAAAATTATTTAGTGCCTGCACAGAATTTGTTCACAAGTTTTGAATAGCCTCTCTCCGGAACATTTTTTCTATGGCAACCGTACCAATGGAGTAACAGTTTGAAATTACTCTTAAAATTTAGTATTTACAGAGTAAAAACATAATATATTTTAGTGCCAGGTTTTTTTATTCATTGCGGAGATATTGGAACAACTTTTGATAGAATTCACAGAAAACGAAAGAAGAAGGCTAATCATTTGTCGATAATTTTGCAATAATCCACAATCTCATTTAAGTATGGCCATATCCAAGTCCCAAGTTCAACTAGAGTAAAGTATGTTGCATAGCGGTTTCTGTCAGAACCCTCCACTGTACCTGCCTAGCCAGCTACAGTGAGGTTTACATAAAATTTCTCAAATATCTAAAAAGATATCTAGTAATACAATTTGTCACAAAAAAAACTCTTTCATTTTTCAATTCTTTCATATTTCAAAAATGGCCATAGAATCAATTCTTGTTGTTGTTGGTTTCATTCTTGTATCAAAAATTAAACACTGTACCTTACATTCCCCTATGAGTCATTTCAGAGAATTTATCGAAATTTATAATAATTTTCATGAATTATCACTTTCAAACTATTTTTGGACATAATCGAATATTTGAATAATACTGTTGTTGAAAAAAGAATGGCAAAACATCAACCTCATAAAAATAATACTGTTTTTCTATAATTTTTTAAAGAGTGGCAGTGTTTCTACTCTAGTGAAAAAGAATTGATCGTTTTCCACACCCAAAAAAGTGGGAAAAACTGTAATTTTTTTCGAGAATAATAGACAATTATTGTATTCTACCTATTGAAAAAGATCGATTTTGAACTCGGAGAAACATGAGGAAATATTCACAAAAAATTGTTATTTTCCAGAAGTTCTTGCATAATACATTTCCAGCAAATCATAAACCCACTTTTTTCCGTTTTCCATTAATCAGGTATTAAAAAATAATTTTCTAAAAGTTTTCATTCATCAAATGCAAATGAGCTCATTTTTCGTGAAATCTATCAAAAGTTTTTACACTATCTGTATAGGAACTCTGTGGAAAAATATTTTTTTTTGTTAAACAACAAATTTGAAATTTAATTGTAATTAATTAGCGGCAAATTATTAGCCCTAATAGTTTGTTTTTAGCGAATTCTATGAAAAGTCGTTTGGCTAAGTTAATATGGCAAATTATTAACCCTGTTAGTTTGCTTTCTGCAGATTCAAAAGTTAGACATCGGGTTAAATTATGGTATATTTCGCCATTCAATTCGCCCTTGTTGTATCTCTAAGTTCATGTACAAGTATCTCGAATGTCTTTGCATTCATGAAGGAACTCAAATAGTTATTAGATAGCAAATTCAAATAGAGCTCCATTTGCCAGTAAATTGAAATTTAAAGACATAATAGAGCTGTGAATTGTTCCTAATCAGTCTGTATGAAACCCTGAAACATCTGTATTTGCGAAATTCTTAAATCTATTGCTTTAGTCCTCAAAGCCAGATCATGAAAAATATCAACATCAAAACTTGATTACCTTAGATAACTATAATCTTTCTGTAGATCTAATTCTGACAAAAGTGTAAAAATTGCATTCCGTATAAATTTGAATGTTGCAGAGTACAAATAACAGATTTTAATTTACCAGTCTTGAGTGTTTCCTGCCCAATATAAATGAAATTCCCAACAATTTAGACATAACTGAACAAAATATATTTTTGATCATTGGCGATGGTTTCAACATTGATATTTTGGCGATCTGATGTTGGAAATTTTCTTAACTGTGATGCATTGAAAATAACCATTTCAAGTTCAATGAGGATCACATAAAAAATTATCCTAGAAAACATTTACAGATGAAAATATTCATGAATTATGTACCAAGGAAAAATTGTATATGCTGTCTGGCCAAGTAAGCCCTTTGATTGTTTCCGAAATTTTTTCTTCTATAATTTCAACATAAGTTGTTCCATCGTACTCTTTTGAGAAAAAAACACAAAATTCAACTTAAATAATTTACATCTACCCTAAGATTATGAGGATAAAAAATATCCTAAATCCTAGAAAAACAAAACTTTTCAGAGAAACATATCAAACATAACTATTATAAAACCTTACTGAAAAACATTAAAATAATTTTTTATGATGAACAAATTAATCTTTCTGACAATAAAACCTAAAAATAAATGTGATAAATTAAATGATATTTTTAATTTGTGGGGATTGAACTGTAAAAAAAGATCAATTTTACAGTGAACATGGCAATGTTGCACAAAAACATCCAACAAGCTAGCAAACTGAAATGTGTTTCGCCTCCTAACCACGGTCGAGGACTGTTGGCGTTCTTAGGTTAGGAGTCAAGTAAATGTCAAATGTGTATGTCCTGCCGTTTATAAACGTGCATTGCAAAAATAAAAGTATTTATGTGTAGTTAAATAAATGTTTGTGAAGATAACAGGTTCCTTCTTCTCTACGCCAGTAACCAGGCTGGATGACAACGGATTTGTCGGAAGAAGGGGTCTTTAATTGTAATCAGAGGATACTGTAAAAGTCAGACTGCCGATAACGTGCATTGCAAATAACATTTTATGTGTAAAATTCTGGCAATCGTGGTATCACTTCGAGTGAGATTTCCAGGGTGCCCTACGAAGGGGGGCAAGTGAGGTTTAAACCCACGAGGTCCTCGGACATGACCAACTTCCTGATGGGAAGAGAGAGAGAGAGAAAACAAACTGAAATGTGATTGGAGCAGGATACAATGTCACATAAATGACTCTTCAAATCAATTTGAACTGGTAGTAATTTTCAGGCGCCAGGAATGTTGTGGGAAAGATTGCTTTAAAAATAACAAAATTCGTCTTGCCTATTCCCAATAAATATTTCCATGCATGGCCCATTGATAGACTTTTTTATATTTGTTAACTCAGTCAGAACGTTTTTTTAGGTTATGGTAGTGGTTGGGATATAATCATTCCTTCAGCGTGGACCCAAGCAGTGTGGCTATCGTTGATTATGAGGGGAGCCAGGACAGGGGGCTTGCGGGAAAATAATAAAATAGACTTTGAAACTGGTCATCCGTACTGTTTGAATCCAGACACAACAGCTGGTAGCCAGGAAGAACTTTCTATTTCTGAAAATTGTAAAGATATTTTTTTTAAGCTACCGCCAAACAAAAGAACTAATTTCAGCAAATTCAGGATAGTTAGCCCTTTCGAGTGGAATTGGAAACTGCTGATGAAGGAATGGTCTTTTAGTGGTAGTTTATCTACAGATTTTCACGTTCTGAGAGATAGGAGAGTGTTGCAAAATATCCGGGTATGTCCTAAAAAATTCAGCTTTTTTGACATTATATCCCTCGATACTACTTTTTAATTTGATTTTACCTAACTTTCAGGAAATTATGTCATCTGGAAGAAAAAATGTTCAGATACCAAGTATATCAGAGAATTGTTTGATACCAGTTCATATTACTTTAACTCAAAAAGGTTTATGCAAGAGATTTTCGATAATTTGCTTGCCAGAAGAGGGAGATGTTAAAATAGAGCCAAAGGAACCTATTAGTGTTGACCCGAATGAAAAATTGAGGAAGGAAATGAGGAAAGAGCATAAAATGTTGTTGAAGAGGTTGAGGAGGAGGAGAGTTAGAGCAAAGAAAAATAGCAAAGTGAGTCTTCAATATGTTTCACTTGTATATCTTGAAAATTGACAATAACATCTATAAATCCTAGAGAACATACCTACAACATTTGTATGGGAGAAGAGAGTTGAGAAAATACCAGCAAAAGCATGATTAATTTTAAACTAAATAATATATATTTTTAGTGATTTGTACTGGAGGTGAAAACTACACATATGACCTCATCTCAGTGTTTGTACCTGTCTCTATATCTAGAAAATTAAGGACCCATAACTATTCCTACAGTCACAAGTAAAATAATAAAAAGAGCATTATATAACTGAAACTTAATGAATTTTGAAAAATATCAAATCATCAGTGTCAAAATAGTTTTCATCCAGGGAGACTGGGATCTACAGTATAATCACAATTATTTGGATCAGAATAAGCATGTAGGGGTGCTATTTTTTTAAATCTCTAAAGCTTTTGACTGTTTGGGATGGAAATTTCTTGTAAAAAGCCAAATTCTAGAGTTATGTACTACCTAGAAATAGGAATATTTTTATGAAAGAGAATGGCACCAAAATAGAAATGTATGATATGAATCTTGAAGTTCCACAGAGATCAATACAGGGGGCCATTGTTATTCCTTATTTACATCAACAATCTTCCTAACTACATGAATACTGATGGCCTAGTATCACATGAAGATGATTCACTGGCAGTATATTCATGAGCTACAAGGAAGTTTGAATTATATAGCAGAAAAATTTGCCAAGTAGTCTAACAAAAACGGTACTATACTAACATCCTCAAAAACTGTGTTTCTCCTCTTAAACAGCAAAAAGAATGTAAATATAGGAACAAGTACGTCCTTCTGTTTGATTTTTCGGAACTTATTTAGATCCAGATATGTTTTTTAGAACTGTCATTGGGAATATTAGCAAAAAAAATCATTGCAAGCTATTATGTTATTCTCCAAAATATTGAAAATTGTTCTCGTAACATTGAGAATTAATAAATCAGTGATAGCCTACTTTCTTTTGTACCGTCCTCCCGAGGTGATTTTGAAATAATGTTCATTTTTCGACATGCTGACGCCGTTTTACGGAATAATTCCTATGAGGAAATATGTTTTTAAATTATTTGCAATAATTTTACGAGAACATATGGCTATATATTATACTGTCTCAGATACGTAGGAAATGGGGGTACAGTTTATGTTTGTGAAGTCCTAAAGTTATATAAAAGTAGTGGAATATAGAAGCACCGAGAAGCCGATGTCACACGGCGCAAGACTTAGCGAGCTCTGCTTGGGGGTTCGCGTAGGATCGAGACTTGACAAGAGTAAGCTTGATGTGGCTCAACCGTTCCCATAAAATGTCGGTAAATTCCCAATCATCAAAGGCGCGAAGCTTGACTAGCTGGCTCGTGCAGTATGGCTTGTTGAGCGGTCACACGGCGCGAGGGTGTCTGTCCACAGTGTCGGCTACGACTGGAGCCCGGTCACTTCAGGGAAGAATTTTGGTGGTGGCAGAGCATAGTTGAGTGTTGTTTTTATTAGTGTGTATTAACATAGAATGGAATTCAGAAGTAATTATTGAATTCTCAGATTTATATGAGAAAGAAAAAATTTGCTGATGCACATGCTATCCATTCATCAACGCTATCTATAGCTACTGCACTGGACATTTTATCCCTTCCTAGGCTCGTGTAGTAACTTCTAGCCACTGATAGATGACGAGTCAGAGAAATTATACATGTTGTGAGATCAGGCTTGAGATTTCACAAACCTCACTCCTGTGCACCGAGTAATCCCCCAAGCCAATCTCGTCAAGTCTCGCGCCGTGAGACGCCGGCTTAAGGCATAAGCCATACTCATCCAAAAATGCCATTAACTATGGATCATAACGTATGCTATATTTCGATATCTAGTGTTGAACTTTTCATCTATTTAATAAAAAAGCATCTCGATTCTTTGCAAGCGCAAAACGTGAGAACGGGTGGACCAATTTGGCTAATTTTGAAAGTTGCCTGGACATTGGAAAATTCGGGTATATAAGAAATTTGGCGAAGAAAAAGACTATCAAGTCATTTATTACCAAAGAGGAAATAGCTTAGCCTTTATCCTGTCGCCTAGTAAGCGGAAGGTCACAGAACGAATCCCAGTCAGGGTAACATTTATTTTTATTTTATAAAAACAACGGCTGGACCGATTTGGCTAATTAATTTTTTTGAATGTTCGTAATACTACGAATTAGGTTTTTAGGAAAAGAAAAGACTTTTAGAAAAGTTATTGGAAATTAATTTGTCCTGGAAAAGTTTTCAGGAATATATATATATATATATATATATATGATAGAAATGAATGTTGTTCGTGTTGGTAAGCTTATAACTTGAGAACGGCTGGACCGATTTGGCAAATTTTTTTCATGAAAACGGGATAATGAACAGAAAAACGGGATAACGGAAAAAACGGGATAACTCGGTAACGGGATAACGGAAAGCCGGCAGAGTCAAAGGCATAACCTAAATTGAACAACACAAAAAAACTATGCGGACGAGTTTTCAGGAAAAAAAATTTAGGGAATATTGAAATTGGGACAGGACAATGTCTGTCATATCAGATAGTTTTAAAATATTCTAATCAAGCAAGGATTTGGAAAATTAGGTAATTAGTTTATGCAGTTTTATAGACTTGATGTACCCAGTGGCGGATTTGCAGTCTTGGCCGCCCTAGGCCATGTAGTACCAGCCGCCCCTTTCTCAACTCATCGTGTACCGAGACGTATAATATGAATTTACTTTCTTGACAACTTTTATCAAAATCGGTTCAGAAGTTAGGTCGTGAAGAAGTAAGAAACATCAAACAATAAAAACATTGCTAACATCATGTTAGCCGTCCCTAATATCTGGACGCCCTAGGCATATTCTTAACAAGATTGTAACAATCGCCTTGCACTTTCCTCTAGCAGATGAGTATATCAAGAACACATGTTCTTTTATTTTTGTTTGCAGTACTTCATAGAGTTCAGATTGTTGATGAATTTCATAAACATTTAACATCCTCCATCCTCCTAATTATACATGTACAGTCCTGCTATTTGAGTTCTCCGATTTCGATCACGCACTAACGGCGTGCATTTGTTTTAATGTCTGTCTTTACATTGTTTTTGTCTTTAAATTGTATTGACTATAGAATACAAAATCGAAAAGTTATCCATTTACTGTATACTTTTTAGCATTTCACATACATTTAATCAATGTCTTTTATTGGAGAACACTCAGAGTTTGATGAAACCTAAAATTTTATAATCTTTGGCCTAATTCATGTGAAAATTATATTATAGTGGGAGGTCGTTTTTTAATATTTTTTTCGTAGCAGATACAATGATAGACCCTTGTACCTACACACAGGACTTTTTCTGTTGAGAGTAGATGTGAGATTTTTGTTGTAATTTGATTTCTGAATCTCTTTCAGAAAATTCCAATTGATGTAGATGCCTTGAAAAACTATAACAGCCAAATGAGGAAACTCTGGCTTCCAGAACCAAAGAATATAAGGCATTCGTGCAGTAGAGAAGTTATGGGATTCGTCACACACGGAGATTTCAGCTTTTTATTAGGAAAAAGTAGAGCCATAGGGTATATCGCATCAGGTGCCTTGATCAAGTTACTGTCTTCTATTCACAAAAACAAGGTTTTAGTGAGGAATACGAGCTCAAGACAGTATCGAATAGGACTCTGGAAGTAGTTTGTGAATATTAGACAATGAATGGTATCAGTATACATTTTAATGTCACCTTGGCATTACAAATGTAATCAGCTTTTTTCAGGAGTATACCGGAAAGTCGTAATTGAAAAATAACCAATGATCTAACAGCCAACTGTACCATTACTTAATTTTTTACTATTCAAGCAAAGAATGATTTTATTTTCAATAACCAATATCTATATACCCTGAATAAAGCGAATGGTTGAATGGATTGACATTTATCAAAACCTCGTAATGATTATACTTTACACAGTATCCTAGAAATCTTAAGGGTTTCATTCAATCAATCAATTTATTAGTTAAAAAAGTGTTCAATTACAACACAGGAACCTACATTGTAACATACTAACTTAGGTAACACGTCAGATGAGCTTAAAAAAGACAGACACCAATCTACATAGCATTAAAACTAGGCTGTCAGAAGCAAAAAGCAGTATTTGTACACAGAAAAATAGTATTTGTAAACGGAACAGTATGCACAAGTTACAATTAATAACACACACTATACTTAACAAGACATGTTAAAAGCAACTATTTTTAAAACAATCGGAGAGAAAATTTCATTTCTGTAGAAATTCGTCAACGGAGTAGTGTGCTTTCAGCACAAGATAGTTTTTCAGCTTAGCTTTAAAGGAATGTAAGCTAGGGGCAGATTTGATATTGTCGTCAAGAGCATTATAGAGTCTGACACTCAATCGATTCCGGATGATTCTGCGACACTGATAGTCTAGCGAATGGTTGTTGTAGTTTATATTTATTTCTAGTACTATAGTCATGAAATAACTAAGCTAAATATATAAACCAAAACTAAACGGTACAAATTACATGTGTGGGAACGATAGAATAAGCTCAAAATTGTTTTTGGGGATATGGAAGTGATTGTTTGCTATACAATATTTGTTTTAAAAGGAACTTATTGATTCGTTGTAAACATCGATGTTTGTGCAGACTCCATTTGGTTTTTTGCACATTGAGTACAGATGAGATTTAACGAGAATATTTGTTTTGGGTTTTGTTAGGTAGAAGCACATTTCATACCTTCTGTTGATATGTGGAACATGAAAGTTCAATTGTGTTAACAGTTCGGGGCAATCTATTAAGTTATGTACGAGTTTGTGAATGAACAAGCAGGCATAGTATGTTCTACAGTTTTCTAGTGACAGGAATGAAAATTTGTTGTTGAAACCTTGCGGAGGGTAGACTCCGTTTGTCTTGAATGACACATACTTCATAAAGAGCCTCTGTACTGACTCGAGCTGATCGATATGACATTTGTAGAGTGGTGACCATATCAGAGAGCAGTAATCTAGTCTTGATTTTACATATGCATTGTATAGGGTGGTGAGGCATTCTTTGTTTTGAAAATCTCTACAGGTACGAAATATTAGTCCGGTCATCCTCTTTGCAGAGGAGGTTATGTTATTATAGTGTTGGGAAAAGTTGAGTTTCGGGTCAAATTCAACACCGAGGTCCTTATTTTGTGTCTTGTGCTCTAATGGAGTGTTGCTAAGGGAGTATTCAAAATCAATGATTGCATTTCTCAGATAATAAGTAGTGTATTTGCATTTTTGGACATTTAGTGGTAGTTTGTTTTCGGTGCACCAATGGAGAAGTTCATGAATGTCTCCGAAAATTAAATATTTTCAAGTCATCTGCAAATAGCAGCAAGTTGCTGGAGATATTTTTACCAGTATCATTTATAAATAATGAGAATAAGAGGGGGGCTAAGTTGCTCCCTTGTGGGGCGCCGCTAGAGGCGATGAATTGATAGGATGTGTGTCCTCTAAATTCAACAAAGAGTGTGCGGTTTTGGAGGTAAGATTGAAAAATTTTGATTAGTTGTGTGTCAAAGCCAAGGAAGTATCTGGTGATCTAGTTTGTCGAAGGCCTTTGAGAAGTCGGTATAGATTGTGTCCAATTGAGAATGATTGTCAAGTGCAGAACGTGCCGCCTGAGTGAAACACATCAGATTAGTGACCGTTGATCGTTTGTTCATGAATCCATGTTGGTCATTTGTGATGATATTATTTAGGTTTGGAAATAGTGAATTGTAGAGACATATCTCAAAGCCCTTTGCAAAATTGGAGAGAAGTGTTATTGGTCTGTAGTTTGCAACATTGTTGATTGCTCCGGATTTGAATATTGGGCATATTTTGGCGGTTTCCACTTATCTGGGAAGCATGATAAGAAATTTTTAATTAAATGGTTATTGTGAATTTTTTGTTCCAAATTGTTCATAAATATTTGAGCTAATAAAGGACTCAATGGATTACCCATTATTAGTCCTTTATCAGAAGAATAGAAATTATATTTTTGTTAAATTGGAAATAATTTTGAGATAAACAAACTATGAGCAGTCTAATATCTCTTGTTTAATAATTGGATTTACATTATTCCTAACCAGAAGATTTTCTACCAAAGTGATAGTTTCTTCTGGCGGGATACTCGGAAATAAATTTGGGACATCAAAGGAGATAAGTTTGGAGTTACCTGGAAGTTGTATATTCTTGAGTTTATCAATTAGTTCGTAGCTATTTTTTGTACTAAATGTTGGAACGAAATTACAATATCTCCTGATCAAATCGTTTAGTTTACTGGAAAAATTTTGTTTGTGGAGTTTAATTAATTAAACAATTTGGAACAACAAATTCACAATAATCATTGAATTAAAAATTTATTTTATTGGTACAGGTATATGGGCGACATTTTAGTGTGCTTCGTGGGAACCGGAAGACAATTATAAGTGTTTTTCGACTTTATCAATACAATTCACCCTTCAATTAATTTCACAAAAGAAATGGAAACAGATAATTCTTCAAACTTTTTAGACCTGACTATAACAAAAATTAGTAATAAACATAATTTTTCATAAAGCTTCATATACCGACATCACAATACACAGTACATCAAAGCAACCATACCAACATAAATTAGCCGCGTATAACATTATAATACACAGTTTAATTAATATTCCGCTTCCAGAAGAAAATTTCAATAAAGAATTAAATATAATCAAACAAATTGCTATTAACCCATATATGCCTAAAAAGTTATTGCGGTTAATTTTCCTACTTTTTTCATGTAAAGTCACGAATAATAAAACACAATGACCATAGCTGTTGTTTATTTCAAAATGGTGTTTGCAGTTTTTTTACTTTGAATGTGTCCTACATTTAGGACAATAGGCATATATACGACTGTGATATTATGGAGAGTGATATATTACAAAACATTTCACATGTATTCCAACATCGCATTTTCTACATCTGGTTGTGGTTTTAGCATGACACTGAGCACACCGGGTCTGCTTGTCCTGAGCAACGACTAAATGATCCAAACGGTCATACCTCAATTCCGTCATCTGACGAGGCTTACCTCTTTGGTAGGCAAATTCTTTTTTATATCGCTTCAAGAGAGTTTGGCTATGCTTCTTCTGATTGCCAACTGGTCCATAGCGTTACCAGATCTTTTGTGAATATGCCATGCATTTGTTATTGCCATATCAATACAATGGGAGATTAGGCAAAAATACCATTTCTTTCCTCTTATTTGCACACGATACTGAGCTATATTTTGATCCGATCGATCAACTCCTCCCATATTTTTATTATACAATTTGATCAGATGGGGTTGTGGTACATGAACAAACTTCTTTTCTTTCTGGGAGTATCGTTTCACTGAACTCACTGGTTCAATTCTACCTTTGGTAGATCCAAATGTAACAATATTATTATTATCCCACTTCACAAAAATAATGTTTTTATCTTGAACTTTTGCATAGTCGAAAATCCCTCATTTTTCTGTTTTTATGGTTTTTGAATCCTTCAAAACAGACATTGATATACGATTTTCACGAATGGTTCCAGTGCCGTAAATGCTCTTCTTTAGTAAATTATCTAACAAAGCAAGAGATGTGAAAAAGTTATCAAAGAAGTGAAATCTCAAGTCTGCCCACCTGCTTCTTAGTCGATCAGCATAACTAAGTACAACCGATGCACCAACCCCTAATGGTTTATATGTTATTTACATAAGTTGCAGCTCCTTGGTATGCTTCGAACCAATTTATATATCCAAGACGATTTGCGCCAACTCAAAGTTTGAAGCCATAACGGATTGGTTGCAGCTATGTCGTCCATTATAAGGAATCATGGCTTCATCGATACTGTGGTGTTTTTCGGGAACTGCATTTTCCAAAAACTTTTTATTGAGGTGACTGAAAAGTGGTCTGAGTTTGGCAAATTTATCTGACTTATCAAGAGTTAGATTATCCGAAAAATGAATATGGCTAATTATATATTCAAACTTGTCTCGAGACATTGCTTGAGAGAAACAGGAATAACCACTCAGAATCAATATTCCAAAAACACATTTGATCTCTGATACATCAACAGATATGTTTTTCTTTTTTTGATGTGAATATCGATTTGTTTCTTCTACAAAATTTCATCATAAAAAAATCTAAAGAAAAGCTCAACTGGAGTCAGGTCCGGTTGCAAGATATCTGCAGTATCCAAGGGGAAAACATAATTGTCAACTGGTAGTCATCTCTTACATAACAAACTATTACTTTTGTTTTTCCGACTCCTCTTCTTGTTTTTTCTAATTTCGGCGAGTGGTATTTCATCTTCAGAATCCCAGACCAATGCTTTACAATGGAAATAAGTGTTTCTGCTTTTCCAACTGCATCTTACCAAGTTTCAGCTTGAATAATAATACAAGTATCATCAGCAAAGCATACCAGACAATCTCCAGGAACAACTGAAAATATGCCATTTACATATATAGAAAATAAAAAGGGCCCCAGGACAGTACCCTGTCGCACACCATATTCCACCAGACACGGTGCACTCAGTGTATCTCCAATTCTAACCCGTTGATCACGTTTATCTAGGTAGAATGAAATTAATTTATTTGGCAAGTCTGAGATGCCCCAGCTATTTTATACAATTCTTATTAGTGAAGAACTGATTTGGATACGATACAGTACTCGCTGTGCTGATTGCTACCAAAGGTGGCGAGACAATTTACAGATGAAGTTTTGGTTGGTTTGCTGCTGAAACCGAAACTCCAGTTTTGTGCTAAAACTGGCTGTTGCTAGTTCTTGAAATGAGTTGAGAATTTTCATAATGGAATGAATGATGATTGACTGAATCAAGATCAGTTGCATTGAAAATGCTTCTATATTATTATTTCATTTGCCAGCATTAGGATCTTAACTACAATAAAAGACAAATAATACTTAATAAGTATCTTTATTCAAATTTCAAAACAATGTATCATTTTATGTATGAAGTTGCTGATTTATTGTGGTCTTTACAAGTATTTTTTTATTTTGGTGCAATTTAACTAGACATTTCTTTTTATTCTAATCTATGCCTTATGGTAAGTTTCTCACATAACCGGTTGGGATTTTTTTATCAATATCTATAGACGGTATTCTTCTATCTGCATGGGACTTTATATATTTGTTCTATACAAATAAAGTGAGATTAAAATGGCGGAAAACTGATAGGAATACGAGGATGGCAGAGGTTTGTGCTTCATACAAATTACTTTGTCTACAACTTGGAATGATATACAGGGTGTTTAATATGAAATAATTGCTTGCATTCAGCAAGAAAACAAAACAAAATATTTCACATTCTCAACATAGTTTGCTTCGAGGTTCAACTGCACAAAAATTGACAGCCCATTTGTACAATTCATTCTCAAGTCCTAATAATTTGAGTCTCAGAACTATTTAATAATTGTGGTGCTCTTCAAGATGCCAATTCTAAAATGTGTTTTTCTCCCTCAAATATCTCCAAAAAAGCTAAAAATATAGATTTTTTATAGCACATAAAATTATATTATTCATATTGAATACTTCAAGCCAGAGTATATATATTTACATCATGGAAATAAACAGATGTACTCGTTTTCCATGTGGGAATGTTTCTGCAAAACTTTTGAGCAATGATATTCTTTTGAGTCTGTTAACATTCAATACATTTCCTAGCAAAGTGATATATTATCTTAATTGATCACACGTTCCTTTTTTCAATTGGGTAAAGACTTCCATGTGGACTGTTAAATTCATTTCATGAACTGATAATGTTCAATATGCCAGGGAATGCTGTGATATGTTAATCACATATGTTGAAGCTAATAAAAGTATCGCAGAGTGTTTTTTATTCCTGCTATTTTGTAGTGCAAAACCAAAAATTCACACCAGCTATGCCTTCAATTCATACTCTGACAAAGAGATTTTTCCATAGGCGGCGCAATTCTACAAATAAAATAAGGTACATTTTTTTGGTCATATTTTTTTATTGCTTTTGGGAGAATCTATTGTCCAATTTTCCGCATGTGAGTGTAAATTACCTTTTATATATATATATATACAGGGTGTCCCAAACTTGATGGCCTATTAGACGTTTCTGGAGAACAGGACACAGGATTATTTTGAAAATTTGGTTTCTTGGGTAATTAGTTTTGCTCCTATCGATCTAAAATATTTTCAATGCTGCAGCGTTGCCGCTTATATTGAAAAGTAGCAACAACTTTGATATTTTAAATGAGACCCTTTACGATCATTTTTGTATAATACTTCCCTATACCAATCTCAAGCGGTTTTCGAGAACTTCATGGATTTTCTTATTTTTTGTGTAAAACATAGCTTTAATTAAATGTTTATTACAGCGGTATTTGGACTCGTACCAAGCTAAAATTTTGGGTGTAGTTTACCAATATTCTGTGCATTAGTTGTGTTTAAGGGAATTCGTTCTCCATTATACAGGGTCATTCAAAATTTGCGATTTTTCCAATAGATACAAAAATGGTAAAAAGTTATTTTTTTAAATGGAACACCCTGTATATTATCGAATATCCTGAAAGACAATTAAAGTTCCTACCTAAATAGTCTGGTTTCTGAAATAAAAGCAAGTTTCTATAAAAATCGGATTATTTTGCCATATTTTGTATTAAATATGCTTCATTATGAAAATTCGACAATTGTGCATCAATAATAAAACGTTTGCGCGTTCATTATAAAAAATTTGATCAGAAAAGAATCAACATGGAAGGCAATAACTATTCAAACGAAGTTTTCATGAAATTGTCTATCTTCATGGCCAATGTGATCAAATTATAGCGAGAACATGCAGAAGGTTCTGTAGTGTATTGAAGTGTATGAATGATAAGATGACGAACTGATTGTACAGAGAATGATTAATATATAGGGTATTCCAAACTCGATGGCCTGGACGTTTCTGGAGATCTGAAATATGAATACTCGAAATTTTGTATCCCACGATAAGAGACTGCGATCTAGCTCTTGAAAATATTTTCACGGTTGCAGTGTTGCCACATGTGTTTGCAACTAATATCAACTTTCGAATTTCAAATGGAACACTCAGTTTTTGGATTCTACTGACAAATACAAATAACTTTTACTGAACATGTCGTATACCTATCTCTACCATTTATTGAATATTGATTATTTTGTAATTGTTTTGCTACCAAAATGGAACCAACTTGAATTCAAATACTTCCTTATCTGTTACCCACAAAGAACTCAAATTCAACTTTTACCCAGAAAATATGTAACATCGAATGATTTGACCATACATATTTATACAGGGTGTCTGTAAAAAATATTCCTGTAGGTGATTAGGAAACACGGCCATAAATTTTATTTAAATGGGACACTCTGTATATTATTATGATTAGGGAGTAGAATCTGTAACTGAAATGATATATACAGGATGATCTGAAAAATAATTACAAATGGACATTTTTTCGAGTATGAGTTTTTTTTGTCAAATTCTTGTCAATATACCGGGTGAGTGAAATTCGAGTAGATGCATGGGGATCTCGGAAACGGTAAGAGCTACAGAGAGGGTTAAATGGAGGCAAAGTTGCGTATTATGGAGCTCTTTATCATGATGTTGAAAAATCTGAGCTAGCCCTCTCACTTTCAGAAATTACAGGAAAAAACGAAAAATTTGATTTTTGTTTTTCACTTATATCTGCTTTAATACAATAGATTTCCAGAAACTGTTTGAACTTTGTCATTGCAACTTTCAATGGTCTGTAAAAATTAGTCTGGAACTCTTGTTGAATTGATTGGAAAAATTACCCATCTTTGGGGTAAAAAAGATTCATTTGTCAAAGGCAATGTCGCCATTGGAAATTCGTGGAAAACAATTGCTGGAATAAATCTCAAGACTGTGGTGCATAATACAAACATTTCTTAAGACAGCGACTGGGACTAGGATTGAGACTATGACAATGTTGCATAAGTTGGCACATAGAATGAAAAATTAAGACATTGACTTTTCAATTTTTAATAAGGGATCCGAATTGTTTGGCCTAATTTTTCCCATTAATGAATTTTTGGATGTGTTTTTGCAGGTTTCTCAGCAAATTTATGAATTAAACTTTGTTTTTTCTTGATTCTTCCTTGGTGCTCAGGTTATTGCTGAAATGAGGCACTTCAAAGATAGCCACAAAATGTTTTTCTCTAGTTTCATGCTCTGTCCACTGCTGAATTGACTTTCAGTGATTGGATCACTTCGATACATTTTATGGCCTATAAAAAAGGGCTACTGATATTTTTTCTGGGCTTACATTCAGAGATATTTTGAGAAACACTAATAAAAATATCTGGATTAATAAATTATAAATTTTATTGTTCTGGACCGAAACTGAAGTTGATTTCATTATGTAAAATAATTACATTCTTTCGAACTGTCACTCGAATTTAGTTGCGTTATCATTATTAGTAGAACCAAGGCTGCTACAAAGACTGGATTTGTTTCCACATTTTGCAACCCAAATACAAAATAATTTGATAAGTCAGATAGGGACAACCTATACTTTATTTTTCACATAGTTCATCTGCCTACCTGACAAGGAATGTAGTAAGGGTGAATCTCAAAAACTGATTAAAAAGCTTGAGTTTCGAACGAACCCAATGACAATGGATAGTGGAGGACCTGAGAACTTTCTTGAAAGCTAAAACACAAATTTTCCATAGAGAATTCAAAGAATTCTATTGACTAGAAAGAAGTTTGGCAATGAACTGCTTTATATCGCCCAGCTCTTCTTCAGAGGAGGTATGCATCAGACCCGTATAGGACTTGAACTCGACTTCGCTAAGCATTGATTTAAGGATGGATGCTGTTAATTGACCCCATTTGTAAGGAACCACTGGGTCGCAGTCCCCATGACATTGTAAAATCTAGAAAAAAAAAGTTCAAGAGAAAGGTACCGAATCAATTTACATTCTTACCGGTAAACTATCGTCCGTCTGCTTGGCTGCTGGAAAAGATTTATTCAAAGGCAACCAGCATGATAGGGCTACTACTCCTGCTAATTTTTTAGGGTAGGTAAGAGCCGAGTAGAGAGCCAGAGCCCCGCCTTGAGAAAAGCCTCCCAAAAGAATCCTTTCGGCGGGTATTCCAGCCGATAATTCTCCCTCGATAAGTGTCTGTATATTCTTTGTAGCACTTTTGATTCCTGCAAAAAGGAAGATAAAAAGCCTTTTTGAAGGCATAGAACTCCAACAAATGAGTGCTTGACGATGCATCTAATGGAAATAATGTACTAAACTATTAGATGCTTGAACAGGGATGCCACCACCTTTTATTTTGGGAATTCCCTGACTTTTCCAGGTTTTCCTTGACTAAATTCTTAATATTCCATGATTTATTAAAATTGATTCTTCATAGAGTTGTTAAAAATTATGGGGTACAAAAAACAATAGCGAAACAGAAGTTTATTCAGTAATAATTTTCCTCAATCTCAAAGTTCTCTATCAATTTCAGACTCTTCATAAATAATATTTTCGGTTACCTTCATATTATTTTTGTCCAGCAACTTTATATCTGTACAATTTTCTTTAGCATTTGTTTATCTGAAGTTTCCCTTTTTTTGTATTCAGGCATTTTTATACTTGTTATACTAGAAAATCTCACGTAAAAATAATTAATGTTATCATACACCAATCTTTGAGAGATCACCGAATTTTCATGGAGATTTTCTACCAGGAGTTCTTTATTGATCGAGAAACCTGATTCGACGGTTGTGTTACCATGTGATATGATCAGGATCATTTTAATTATTATCCATAATTGATTATATTCTCCAGTACCTAATAATGACCTGCTGAAAAAATTGCACAAATTGTTTTTTTTTGCAAAACTTTCGTTAATTCTTCAGTCACTTTTTTTTTTCTGATGAATTCTTCGAACTATTGTTTTGAAGCCTCTTCAGGTTTCTCTACCATCAATTATTGTGGCTTTAATGAGGACAATCCTTTGACAATTTTATATTTCATGCAACATATCCCTAAAATCTTTTCAGTAACAGAAATTAAAAATATTTGTCAGTTTTTGTAAAATAGTAGTTTGTCTTTTTCTGGTGCATTAGAATTCTTCAGGTATCGAATAGTTAAAAATCCCAGGTCAATTTTTTTTGAGGTTATGGAAGGGTCTCGAAGTCGATTTGTTGAAAATATAAACAGGATGTTCATAAAATCAGATGTGGAATCATCTGCGACTGAAAGATAAACCTTAGTCACTATCTTCCATCGTCAAGATAACCTCTTGTGGGGTATTCATGTTGAAAAGGGAAACATTCTCAATTGAATATTGATAGAAAGATTTTTCTATGAATTGAAAAATCCACGATTAAAATGAAGTTATTTTTTGTGAATGTCTAACAGAAAACAACTACTTCCCCGGCTAAAGCCACGCTGGACATTGAACTACATCTGATAGATATTCTGATAAGGCCCTAACTCAAAAGAAAAAATCTGAAATTGAAAATTTGCATTTTCATTCAGATAGTTATTTGGTTTTTTATTCCAGTCTTAATTAAGAACTCATAAAGATGAATGAGGCAAAGAAGAATGTTTTCCAAAAAGAGAGTACTCACCAGAAATCATTCGTAACATTGACGCAGGAGAGACATCGCATTCACTAGGTCTTCAATACATTTTTGTCGACGAAAATCTTTTTCACGCTTCTACGATCATCAGGAAGACCGGAAGAAATGGGAAACACATTTTCAAGAAGCAATCTCACTTTGCCAAGATGGAAATGATTCTAACTTTTTCCATCTTTGCAAATGTCATATGAGCAGAGAGTGATAGAAATCATTAGGAAAGATTGACAGAAGACCGAAGCCGGCTTTTTTTTTTGTCTTTCAGGTTGACTCTGATCGACTTTGGGAGATCTTTTTCTGCCACGTCATTTTGAGTTACATTTTTATGCCCTTGTTATGCTTCTCTGTCACACATGTTCTCTGCTCAAAATATGCGACAAAGCCGTAATCAGGATGAGTGCCGAACGGATCCAGAACATTTTAAGTACAAAATATTTGTTGATGTATTATTTGACCAAATTCCTTGACTCACAGTGAGATATTGCAAATCCCTGACTGAATCCCGAATTCCCTGACATTTCTGAAGTAGTTGTTTTCTGTTAGATTCACAAAAAATAACTTCATTTTCATCATGGATTTTTCAATTCACAGAAAAATCTTTAATATTCAATTGAGAATGTTTCCCTTTTCAACATGAATACCCCACAAGAGGTTATCTTGAATGATGGAAGATAGTGACTAAAGTTTATCTTTCAGTCCCAGATGATTCCACATCCTGTTCATATTTTCAAATAAAACAAACATTATATTCCCTGACATTTTCCAGGTAGGTGACAACCCTGTTGAAAAATATTCAAGTCGCCTGCAAAATAGAGATTTTAAAGGGGATGAAATACCTTGTTCATCTTCCGGGCCAGAAGCATCTAAAGTTTTCAAATCGAACCAGCTTGGCATACGAAATCCAGCGTTCAAGGTAACAGGCATGGTAGGGGCAGTGGGACAAATCACTTTGACGTGTCCTGGCCTCATAGCACCCATTGCGCTCGCCCATCCTTGCCTGAAAAAAAAAAACAATTACTCATCATTGGTAATTCATCAAATGTTTTTCAATCACTGTTTTATCCATCCAAAATGATGAACTTTACTGATAACGTATGTATACAACTGATAACCTTTTTCCTAACTAACCAAATTGAATCTTCCCCAATTTCAGGCTCATTACTATAATGTTTGTTTTTTATTTATTTAACGTCGGCCTATTTCTGCTACCTAGGCTAATCACCGGCGCCGCTGAGCACACTTCCCCCAACCGGCTATTTTGCCGAATCCTCTGTTGTTTCAAAGGTAGGGTTCTTTAACGAACTCAACATCCAACTCGGGAGCACCATCTTAACGTCCCCTTCCTTAGGACGGCGTATATATTTTGCTATATCTCGTGGTCATTGATATGACGCCTGCAGCTGTGAATATGCTACTACACTGCAGTTGTTCGAGGCATTTTTAACTCGCCCACTGTTGCTCGATAAGACTCTCGTCAACCCGACCAGCCGCCGGTGACCACGTCTATGATGTTTTCAATTTATTCACAATTTTTGTAAATACCGACCGTGAATTAATCAAAATGAACGAGACCAATGGACGGATCTATCAAAAATGTTAAAGGTAGTTTCAATATTGAGTGTGTCAACAACTCAAGATATCTTCCTTTTATTTATTTTTAAAATGGGTAAGTACAGTTTTCAGTACTAGACTCCTACAGAAGGGCTTCGTAATTTACAGCAATCCTTAACATAATGAATAACCTGAGAGAAACTCACCCGGTATCTCCTAATCCATGTAGAAATATCAACTAAAAATGATAAATGTTGAGGAAATAATTTAGAATAAACGATATTGACTTACAGTAGCTGTGTGTTTAGAAGTTGCCGATAAAATAACGGGTGCTGCCATTTTATCACAACGATTACCTATTTCAGCAATAATAATTATATAAATAAATAGGAATAAAAAACCACGCGAAAATTGCAATATAATTTTTTTTCAGTTGATGACGTTTGCGACCGTGACCGTCTTGACACTTGACAAAGGATATGTCTACCAGAGAGAAGTGGTTGCCTTAAAGCGTTTCTAAGGTCTGGTTTTTTTTATTATAAAGCCTGGTTTTCCAATTTAGAGTTAAAAATAAACTCGGAGTAATTTTAAATAAGTTGGTTTTTCGACGTATGATTAAGGAAGTTAACCTGGGGTAAGAGTGCTTACAGAGTCCGGAAATGTCAAATGCAAGTGTTTGACCCAATCATAACATTTTAAATATTCGCAGGTATTTTGTGATTGGTTCAATATGAAATTGTAATTCGACATTTCCGGGTTACGCATGGTGTGAAAGCACCGAGTTGATATTTAACTCTTCAACTAACCCCAGGTTTGATTCCTAACCCAACATAAAACAATGTCCTATGTGAAAGTAAGAGATAATCACTATGAACATTAGGTGAAACGAAAACTAGATAAAAGGGTATTTTATGTTGTTTATGTATTCAAAATGTATGTTCCTGAGTTGCATTTATGTTCTCCAACCAAAAACAAACACAGCTAACCATGTTTCGAACTATCGTTGAGACGTCATAACGTCAGCCTGGTTGAGTTGAACACTTGAACATCTCAAGTTTTCTAATTGACATTTCTGGATGGTGCATTCCAAAGAGAGTAAATGTTATCTGAATAGGAGGTACTAATAAGCTCTAGTCAATTAGAATCTTGTTGCATTAACCCGTAATAGTGACGTACATGGGCATGAGTACAGATGGCCCACGTAACATACAGAGTGGTCCAATATACATTCAAGAGCCTGTAATTCTCAAATACCAGAGTGCGGAGTGCGCTAGTCCGCCACTGTCCAGAGAGAATGGTGGCCATGACATGTCCATATACGTCACTATGACTCACAAATGAGCCGTCTAACTGCAAACCCCGCCAAGTGCACAAAAAATAAAAATTGAGATGGCGCTGTCATTCGATAAAGAATATTAATATCTTCATTCTGATAAAATATTATTGCTCAAAACCCGCCAGTTGAAGTATTATCGCGCATCTACAAATCAGTTTACTTTCAATCCATCGCCAACTGCGGACTTGTTTATGTGCAAAAACCTCCAAGTGCGTATGACCAATAGGAAAGCCATATTTCTGTTGAGCGACCACGTGTTTTGGTGTACAGCTCCGGCATTTCAATTATACCTTGTCGTTATAAAGCATACTGGTGTGAAAAGTAATAGTGATTAGTGTTGTTTATTAAAATATTCTGTGAATGATTCAATTATGAGTGAAATTAAGGTTACAAAAACTCTTCCAGAGCATAGTCGAAAAAGGGTAGTGCAATCAAATAAACATAAACGCACAATTTCTAAGCAAAACAGGTGAGTTTTCTGTAGTTTTTACGAGACAAACAATACTGATTTTTGTCTTTCGTAGATATTCTGCAAAGTCTTTACCTAAATATCCCACCTGCAGTCATAAAGAGGGAACTATCAAATGCAGAACTTTATCTATGATGGACATTAAACGGTTCCATGAATTATTTTACAACAACAAAGATAAAGTAGCACAAGACACGTTAATTTACAAGTGCTGTTATGCACTAAAGCCAAAAAGGTCACGTTTGGCAATAAACGCAAGAGGTAAAAAAGTGTCTCTATACTGTATCATGTTGTAAAAACAAACAACTGGTTCGGTCTGTAGAAATGCTTTTTTGAAATATTGAACTTAAAAAGATAGAGTTCAACGGATTGTTAAAAATGCGAAAATGTTCCGAAGGAAAATAGAGGTGGCGATAGAGTTGGCTTAAAGAATGAAGAAAAGAAGCGCGCGATATCCCATTACATAGAAAGTTTAAAATGTACGGAGTCTCATTATTGCAGAAGTCGCACCAATGCCAGAATTTACCTAAGTTGTACTCTGAATATCAGAAAACTGTATAAACTATACAATACATCTGCAGAAGATCATCTCAAAATTAAGGAGTCCTATTTTAGAAAATTCGTGAACAGGAACTACAACCTTGGATTTGGAACTCCAAAGACTGATGTTTGCTCTGTTTGTTTAAACTTCAAAGAAGAAATCAAAAAAGAGAAAGATGAAACTTTGACAACCAACTTAATAACAAAACAAAGAGTTCATAAACTGAAAGCCAATGCTTTTTTTGCAATGCTCAAGGAAGAAAAAGATAATGTTATAAATTATTCCTTTGATTGCCAGAAAAATTTGGCGTTACCCCGACTTCCAGATTCCTCGGCATATTTTTCTCAGCAATATAATCTGTATAATTTTACTATCGTGAAAGGTTCTTCAAAATCGCAGTTACGTTCATACAATGTAACATCATACCTATGGACAGACGTGGATCTTCCAAAAAACTCGAGTATAATTGCCTCCGCCTTGTTTGATTTTTTAAGAAGAGAAGACTTTCCTGCATCGAAAGATACAATCGTTTGTTCGCCGATGGTTGCGGCGGACAGAATAAAAATTCTATTGTTTTAACAATGCTTTATTTTGGCTTGTGAAATATGCTCCGGCCCATGTAAAAACAATTGAATTCGTCTTTCCTATTGTAGGCCACTCTTTTATGCCTCCTGACCGGGTGTTTGGTTTAATTGAACGTGAGATTAAAAAAAATACATGTATCTGTGAACCCAGAGAATACCACCGCATTATAGAACAACACTCAACACTGAGAGTTTTGGGAAAAGACTGGCATGCCTATGATTGGAAAGCGGCTACTCAGGATATTATCAAACTGCCAGGAAACTGGCATTTTCAATTCAATCCATCAAAAAGATTTTGCTAACAAGAGGCAATCAGGATCTAGCTTTAATTCAAGGAGAAGCACACTATCGCACCAATGTGGGAATGGCTAGAAGTGTTTGCAAAAAAGGCAAAAGAATATTGTCTATTGCACCGAACAAACTAGTGCCTGGACGTACTGTTAATAACGAGAAAAAAAAATCCATTGACAATTTATTAATCAAGCATTTTGGACCTGATTGGAAATCTTTGCAAAATCTGAAATTTTATAAGGATGCAATGGAGAACCAGAACGTTCAAGATTCACCCAGCTCTTCTACAATGACAGAAGAATTCACCTGCGACCAAAACCCTGAAGATGACACAAGATTTGTTTAATTAATTTTTGTTGGTGTTTATTCCTGGTATTGAAGAAAAAATTATTTTAATTTATGTGTTTGTTTCATTTAAGAACGATCAAGCTTGTTTATCTATTTGTTTTGCTTAAGAATATTGAGTTAATTTTGATTGTACTTGTACCTACTTGTCTGAATAAAGTTTATGAAAGATTAACCAAAAGTAAAGAGTCTAAGTTTAAAAGGATCTATGCCACCACTTTTTAATATTTTGAATGGTGTTATTGAAATCTTTTCAGAGTTGAAACTCTTCAATAAAATTTATTCAAAACACTTAATTTTGGCTGCAAAACCCGCCATTTTTCACGTTAATTTTCAAACTCCGCCAAGTGCATTTTATATTTCCCATTTTACTGTGCTATAATCCTCCTTGTTATATAAGATGAAAGATGGTGTTTAAGAAACAGTATCTACATCCACTAAATAAAAAAGTATATTCATTTTATCGATAGTATCAAGCAAAACAGTTTTTCGCGTTTTTCTTGAAACTACATAGTGTGCACTTGGCGGGGTTTGCATTTAGATGACTCAAATGATCTTTCATCTCTTTCTATTAGTGTCACCATTGTCTAATGGAGAATAGACCATAGAAATGTAATTATAATATACTGACTAGAACGCGTTTAGTCTACTGCGCACCCGAATTTCGTGGCACCCTTATGCGATAGCAAGGAGGACACCAAACAATGAAGAAAAGTATGACTTCATAAGCATATTACATGCGTGCGACGAAGATAATCAACTGAACGTATGACGGTAGTATTTATATCATCTATTTGTAAACATAACGGCGTTGTCGGTTGGCACTTATAAGCGTTGCCAAATCATTCCAATTTTCTTTAATTCCTTTGTGTTCGGTTTGGATGTGTCTTTGTACTTTGTTGTCTTTTGTTATAGTGATTATAGTGGATAAATTGAAAACTGTTATATATAATGAAGTGTTACATTAGGTTGTAGTAGTAGGTAATGATATGTGGCCATGCTTATTTATACATATTGCCTTTTCAGTGTGTCCATAAAGTAACGCATACATTCATTATTAGCTAAATGAACAATATCATTAAAAATTCACGAATCAGGTGGGTTTTTTATTTTTATTTACTGTTTCTTAACATAATAATCCAATTTACAGTGTGTATCTACCTTCGCGATATTACGTGATCAGCGGTGGTTTTATTTAAATGAACACCCTCTTTTTTTTTTTATGAGTTAATTTGTTGATTTCAAATTGGTAGAGGATGGT
Source organism: Gonioctena quinquepunctata (assembly GCA_018342105.1). Classification (NCBI taxonomy): domain Eukaryota; kingdom Metazoa; phylum Arthropoda; class Insecta; order Coleoptera; family Chrysomelidae; genus Gonioctena; species Gonioctena quinquepunctata. Next base: position 118,031 of record JAFIRS010000621.1, on the reverse strand, counting down.
CAACAATACAAAAGGTGTTTTCAAAATTTTATTAGAAAGTTATGCGATACTGTATTTCACAAAAAAACGAAATGAAGAATAAACGTATTAAGAATTATTATATGAAATTACGTAGTTATGCAGCTACTGGATACACTACCAAAGATGCATCAAAATGTTGCGGTAGGCCTTCTGCGGTCTAAATTATTGGCTATTTGAATATCAGGAAAAAGCTGGGTTAAATCAGGAATTAATGTATTTTGTAAGAAATCCAGGTGCCGACAAAATTACGTCTCGTCTTGTTGATTATTTTCATTAACTGTAGGTCTACCTTGGTTTGGTGCACCCCTCACGTGTCCTAATTCTCTGTATTTTCGCTCTATTCTGCTTACAGTAGATTGGGAAATAAGTTCACTATCTGGGTGCATTTCATGGAATAATCTGCGTACCTCTTGTTGAGTCCGCATCATATCGCCAACACCAATCATAATTAAAATTTCAATCCTTTCCCTTTCAGATGAAGGCATTTTCAAAAAACAGTTTTAATATGATACATTTTGAAGCGTCAACAATACAGAATTAAACAAATGGCAAAAAAATATTCTCAAACAATGAAAATATACGGTATAGTCGAGAGGCAAAGATCACTAAGATAAAACTTTTAACAAAATTAAACCGACGAAAACGGAACTAAAGCAGAACATAAATAAACCTCCTTAGTCCTAATAACTAAGCATCTAAACTAATGTGAGTAACTAATTTTGAGTCGGCGCCAAACAAACAAGCTAGGTAAAGCGTAAAATGATGGCATCGAGATGCACGGTGGCATTCTGATAATTTTTTTCGAAGTAATTTAATGATCTTCGTTGATTATTCGTTTGGCGCCGACTCGAAATTAGTTACTTACATTAGTTTAGGAGCTTAGTTATCAAGACTAAGGAAGTTTATTTTATTTTTTGATTTTCAGTTCCGTTTTTCGTTGGTTTAATTTTTTTGTTAAAAAGTTTTTATTTTTCAATTTTTTGTGGCTGAAATATACTAATTACTACCTACTTAACATTTGAATAATTCCAAAATACTTACTTATACCCACCTTACTTCAACTAATAACAGTTAAATAATACGATTATCTACTTCAACTATTTATTGTTATATATTATAAATTATTTTTGATAGTTCTGGTGAGTTCATTTCATCACTTTGTATATAATTCCATCCTTCCATAGAATGTTATTATTGTGACGGATGTAGGAGAACAAAAATAATGACAATAGCGATCTGTCAATGTCAACTACATATGTGTGCCAATGTTCACAAGTGAAAAATCAATCATCCCCTATTTTTCTACCCATAGGGGTGGATTAATTCCTTCCGAACCCAAATATGATCAACTATGAGGTATATTCTAGGTAATAAAAAAAATCATCCAAATCAGAAAACCCAGTACAAAGTTATGCCTGATAGAATCGATTAACGGATCAAAATTCAGAGGGTGAGCGATAAATATTTTCCATTTTGCTACCCTTAGGAGTGGATTTTTTTCGAATTCCAATGGGACTAACTTTAGAGTATGCCCTATCCAATGAAAAGAGAATAATCGGAATCAGACTCCTCTGTAAAAAGTTATGAGTGGTCATACATAAAAAAAAATATACGCGTCGACTAGAGAACCTCATCCTTTTTGGTTTCGTCGGCTGAAAAATGGATATATACAATGACAATGGCACCCACATCAAATGTTACCTTATAACTTACTCATTTTTCAAATATTGATGTAATAGTGCAATGAAAAATCTTGATAGAAATACCTATTCAATTATAAGGATATGTAAACATGTCCATATATCTTCATATAATAGATGGGTGGAAGAGTGAACATTTTTACACAGGTATATAACATTTATATTCACAATTCTCTGTACCTTTGATGCATCATCTATTTAAAAAAACGTTTTATGATGATATACCCTATTTTCCATTACAAGCAATGCCACTGGAATTGATCCGCTACTGCGAGGAGGACATAAACAACAATGGCGGCCACCATGCATGGGACATTTCGCGCAGCTTGAAACGCATTCTAGTCAGTATATTATAATTACATTTCTATGGAATAGACTCTCCTACTCAGATAACGTTTACTATCTTTGGGTCCAACATTGGACCGAACATGTGAGTCAAGTAGTTCGACAGTTGGAGCGGCAAATGTATCTGCTTCACGGTGTAACGAATGCTTGAAGCAAATATTCATTTTGAAGTGTGGTACAAACGTTTGTCTCCATCACTATAGAGGATACAGATGTTGCAATTGCAGCGGCAATTAATTAAGAAAACCTACTATTGAAATGATAGGTATTGTCCTACAATGTATTATCATTTGAAATTGCCATCTTAGTAATATTCAGTATTATTTTTAGAAGCTTTTATTTCACTTGATTCGTTCGTATGTCTTTCCGGTTCAAAATTTGTAATGTATTTTTGGACATCCGAAAAACAATTAAAAAAACAAGCGTCCTACCACGAAGAGGGCGCCAACATGTAATCAACAGTCGATTGAATTTTCCCTTATTCACGACAAACTATATAGATGCTTATATGGCACTATAAATCCATTGAAACGAAAGTCAAAAGCCAAATGATTCAGCGAAAATAAACACTAAGGAAACGACGGAAAAATGTTACCAACAGAATGAAAAACTGCTGTAAAAAAGTAGAAAAATACATGGGCACTTATGGCGGATGAACCATGCAGGTCCCCTGGTGACGTCAAATGAAGATGCAAATAAGCGCATGTGTAGCAGAAATTTGGCCAATGTACGAAGATAGGATTAGGAAATAAGCCATCCTTTTCATTGTGTATAATCGTTGATCTATAGCTAGTGTTGACCGCTGTCATTTCGAGTATGTCATTTAAACTTCAAATGGCATTTCAAAACTGACAACTCCAATTTGAAATTTGACAACATTGAAACCAGCGAAAACATAAATGTCACAAAATGTAAATCCGTGAAAAAAACAATGATGTAATCCAAGATAAGATCAAACCCTGTCCTTTCACTTATCATCAATATGAAAAATATATGCGGTTCTGCAATATGTAAGGTGCATTACAAAATTGCGTAACAGGTTTAAATTTAGTTCACCTATTTTGAACGCAGTCCAACTCGGTCAATATCAAAGTGCCGTAACATATTCTACGAAGAAAAGAATCAATCAGTAAGCTCCTCCAAATCAATAGCGATGTGCTACGTTTGACCACGATCGGTATTTTCTTCAATCTGGTTCTTATCGCGATAAACTATTGACCCGCACCAGAAAAATAACTGCTTTCAAAATATCAGCCCCGTTTTCTCGAACCTCGACGATAAGCCCCCAATCTCGAAGTATTCATCGAGACGAATAATTGGCAGTCGTTCCCCGGTCCCGGTCCTGTCGCGAGTCACAGTTTCGTGCAAGTAAATTTTTTTCGTATTTGCGAAAGTCTGCGTCACCGCCGCTGAAAAAGTGTCGATTCGAGTTATATCGCATACACAGACCAATAAAATGTCCTCATCTCGATTATTATCACCTCTCCAAATATACAATGGACTCAGGCTGCGCCGCTACAGTACGTCGTTTCAGAGACAGAAGTCAGCTGTTGGGTTTCGATCGGCTTGGGCGGCGAAGGAGAAACAAAACTGGCGAGCTATGGCATCCCATCAACCCACTTTGAACATCGATAACTTGAACCCATGTGTGAAAGTGATGGAATATGCGGTCAGAGGGCCGCTGGTCATAAGAGCCGGAGAAATCGAAAAAGAATTAGAGCAGGTAACGATCTCATTCCTATTCATTATTTACATTAGGCAGTTCCTTTCCCATAACCCAACCTTGCTAATAAGATCATTTAGCTTGGCGAACAAATTGGTGTTGTGATTGGGAAATTTTGTTTTTATTGTGACTTTTATATGGTACAGGAAAGTAGGAACTTTCTGTACTGCCACTGTCACAGGTTTGTTTGTTAACAGACAAGGAAGGTTATGATCGATGAAAAGTGGATAGCGAGAAATAAAATGAACTATTATTCAATTTATTTATTAATTAATATCAATATATTTATGTATATTTTCCGTAAGACTTTCCCATATCAAGGTCAAGGTTATTTTAATATCATATTCGACACTTGTGACATAATAGTAAGGAATATGAATAGCTAAAAAAAGTTGAACTGATTTTTCGGGGTCCTAAGAAATCCTGACAAAGTTGGTTGGAGTTTTCTTAAAAATTGTAAATTCACTTATTTTTCCGCCATTATGTTTTGCAACACATTCACATAAGTAGTTATTTCACATTATTTGATTAATTCGATTAATTTGACCAGGGGCACATGGTTCAATATTTAAACAGTATTAGGTAGGGACAATTCAAGATAGCGGATGAAGTTTATGATTTATGTTATCATTGGGGTTTTTGGGGACGAGTATACAGCGTGGGCCATAATGTTTGTAACATTTGGAAACAATTTTTATTACCAGAGTTACAAAAAATACTATAGCGGATAGTATCTGCATATCAGAAAACCTAAAAATAGATTCACATGTCACGTGACCACCAATATGGCGGCAGTTTTGTAAAATCTATTAGGAATTGGCAAAAAGTGGGGTTATTTTTAAAGATAACAAAAAACAAAAAAGTTATTTGGAAATGTTGTTGACAGTTCAAGTTTAGGCCCATGCGAAATTTGAAATACCTACCTATTTAAAATAATTGACAATTGCAAATTTTTTCTAAAATAATTGAAAGTTGAATTTTTTCTAAATATTTTTTTTTGTTAAAAGACGGTGTTTTTTGGCTGAATAACTTTTAGGAATCATTAGAAACTTATTTAATCAATAAATTAGAACCTTTTAGGTTTGTTCCCAAATGCTTAGCTACTTCATTTTCATTATTTCCTCAAAAAAGATTCTCCTCTCCTATAAAGTTAGCAAAGCCACTTGCTCAAAAATCGATAAAACCTAGACCAATAGTTGTAATCATTGTCGTAAATTTGTCGTGAATAGAAACAATGTGTCGCGCTTCTAGTTTTTTTTATAGGGGTGGCTCTTGTAACTTGATATAAAGTTAGCACTGCCACTACAGTAAATTCCAGGGTTAACGATTTAAATCAATTGATGAAAATACATGATTTAAATCACATGATTTTTTCAATTTAAATCATGATTAAAATCAAAATTTCGGATAAGTTATTTAATTAAGAGAAAATAAAAACTTTGAGTTTTAATTAATGGTTTTTTATATAAAAAAAATTATACCAATGTATCCAAATAATGTTTATTTTAGTTCTTAGTGCTTGTACAGAAAAACTAATTTTGCAGCTTTTTCCGTTCCTAATCCATTTCTGAGTTTGGAATGGACAACCAAATGAATTGGCTTATTTTCTCGAATTATATTATATGTTGGGTTAAAAAAAACTCTATATTAAAGATCACCCTGTATTCTGTATATCTTTGGAAAATTATAATAAAAATAAAATTTAAAGAATGCATTTTACATGGAAAGGAGGAAGTGTCTTACAATTTTAATTCGAATTTTCAGAAGTTTTTTTGTAAACAATGATTCTAAAATTCATATTTTTTCAACATTGGAATTAATAATTTTTATTTCAACCGAAAATTCATTTAACATTATGGAATGACTAAAACATATTGTCTTTCAATTTTGAATTTCCTGAAGCAAAAAAAAGTTTGAGAACGATGAATTAATTGAAAATTCCCGTTTTTGAAGTATCTCAGTTCAATACTATTTTTCCAGAAAAAATTCATTTAACAATTGTCGAATGACTAAAACATAATTGTGCAGGTTTTGAATTTCCTGAAGCAGAAAAACGTCGTAATTTGTTTTTTCCAAGTGGGGGCTGTGCTAACTTGATATCAAGTTGGCAGTCGGATATATTTTAATGGAAATTTCTCGAATAAGTAATTGTAGAAATACATTCAACATAATAAACATAAGTAAACTAAAATATATTTTCTAGGACATTTAAGCATTTTTATGATATTCCAGCAATGCTCACCTTTTTTCTTACAGCCGAAAACTCACCTAACAATTGTCGAATGACTATAATTAAATGTCCTGCAAATTTTGAATATCATGAGGCAAAAAAAAAAGTTTGAGAACGATGAATTAATTAAAATTCCCCGGTTTTTGAAATAGACCCTGTATCTCAGTTTAATATTCTGTGAACTTTGTGAACAATAATGTTGAACAGTTTTTGTAACACTTTCTCTTGGTGAAGATCATTGGATTATCGGTGCAGTACATATTCCACCTGCTTCTAATACTGAATATTACATCAATCATGCTACTATTGTAGACTATTTTAGGTTTAGATATAGTGGGTATTGGGGACTGGAAAAATCAGACACTATTTCATTATTGCTGATGTTTCGAAATTCTTTAATTTCTTTTTCAAAGCTAGAATAAAACACACAATGTAATAGGTTATGAAACATGATATGATTAAACTTTACCTCTATGAAGGTGCATTTAGTCAACATAAACGTAACTTTAGCATAAGCATTGTCATAAACATAAGCGTAAAAATAATTATGTATAAAACCTATTTTGTACAAGTTTTAGTGTTTCCGATCAACATTTCAAATTTATGAGAATGTCCAAAGAGATGTACGATCATTTACTCCAATTGGAACATGTATTCGTATTCTGTATTTTTAGCATAATTGTAAGATTCTTAAAGTTGGGATTTTCAGGGTCACATGTTTTGGTCGTTTTATGGGATTTTGTGAATATCTATTTTAAAAAATTTAGAAAAAACTATCAAATTTTATTGGGGTATTTAGTTTGATTTAAAATTATTGGTTTTATTGCGAAATTTTCAATTATTTTATATTTAATGGGGTTTTACTTTTATTTTAAATTTGGGGAAATTTAAATTTAAGAATAATTTATATATTCAATTTAGTGGGATAAATTAAATTATGTGAATTTAACGTTGATAAATTTTTGAAGTTGGTTTTATTGCGAAATTTTCAATTATTTTATATTTAATGGGATTTTATTTTTATTTTGAATTTGGGGAAATTTAAATTTAAGAATAATTTATATATTTAATTTAGTAGGATAAATTAAATTATGTGAATTTAACGTTGATAAATTTTTGAAGTTGGTTTTATTGCGAAATTTTACCACGTGAAATATAGTTCAATAATGTTTTGTTTTTTGTATGAACGTAGAAAAAATATATTGTATAGAACATTTTTATGATATTTCATAAATGCTCAGTGTGCATCAGTTGAACAATTTTTCTTTCAGTCGAAATTTTCGAATGACCAAAACAGAATTATTGTCTTGGAATACTCGAATTCCAAATTGTTGGACTTATATTTCTCCTTTCAATGTAAAATGCATAAATCAGATGCTTGCTTATATGAATGCGATAATGCCAAGAACTCGAAATTTCAATGCATTTCGACAATTATACGACAAATTTTCATAATTTTTTTTTCTGAAATTCTATTTTCACTCGTAAATTTCGGTAATATTAAAGCATTTTCTCAATTGGCAACGGTCTTTTCATGAAGAACTTCCTATAAATTATCGACAGAACCAGGTTCTTTGACTTTTCCTCAAAACTCTTGAAACAGTAAAAAAATAATGTTCTTGTCTGGTTGCCACTGATTGAATATTTCGGCAGCTTCTCTGCTACATTTTTAGTTTCTCCTTCATATCAAAATTAATTCAATTTTATCTTGTTTCGTAAGTGTAAGTGGTATTTAAAAAAATATTATATTGTCTTACTGTTTACTTCTTGAAAATATGATTATCACAAACTTTTCACTATTTATTTTTTGAGACATCAATACAAATTTTTTATTTAATATTTTATAATCTATCATTCGAGCATAAATAAAATATTGTTTATTTCAAGGTTAATTTGACTTTATTTCTATAAACATAAAATTTAAGTGATATTTTTGTTAAATGATTAACAATTGAAATTAAGTGATTTAGTAACGATTTTGATTTGCTAATTAGTGTTGGATTCTAGCCCTCAGTAGTCTAATAGATATCTTGTTGCTTTTTAATTTTACTAATAGGTATTTGTTCTTACTTATTATATTTATAATTCCTAAAATAAAAAATTTTTCGATTTTTACTTTATTAGTAAAAACAATTTATTTGGCGGGAATAAAAAGGAGAATCGTTTTTGAGGAAATAATAAAAATAAAAACGATAAAAAAAAAATTAAGACAAGGTTTTATACAAATGCACTAAAAAGGAAAAATAATTTCCTTAATTGTTTGACCTAGGTTATTCTGGAAGAACCAAATTCAAAATTTTTCCGCGCAAGAACACCTATTTTATATTCATTTGCGGCAAGCTTTTGAATCTCCTACTTATACAATAAATAACCTACGTCAAACAATTAAATGAATAATTTTTCCTTTTAAGTGCATTTGTATAAAAGCTTGTCTTAAAATTGTTTTTCAAATAATTTTTATTCAGTTCTTTCTAATCATTCATGAAATCCGGCATCTTATTGAATTATGACAAAAATTGATAATCTCCTTCCCAAACAAACCCACATACCAATTTTGAATGGAATCGGGCCATAATAGCAAAACACATCGCCATCTTGGAGCCGCCATTTCGAATCCATGAATTTTTTACAAAAACATCATGATATCCGACCCCAAAAACCTCCAAACACCAATTTTGAATGGAGCCGGGCATAATACAAAACCTCGCCATCTTGGACCGCCATTTGAATCTGATTTTCAAAAATCATGATTCCGACCCCAAAAACCCCACACCATTTTATGGAACGGGCTATAACCAAAACTGCGCCATTTGGACCGCCATCTTGAGTTTATGAATTTTGACAACAAAATCGTGATCTCTGTCCCTGGAAACCCCCATATACCAATTTTGAATAGAATCGAACCATAATCACAAAACTCGTCCGCCATATTTGTCACCAGAATTATGAACACCTGCCAAATTTCTCGTTAATCGGACAACTAGAAGTGGGTCAAATTTAACTTGTGAGATTTGATTACAAACCCACAGACAGATATCTGGACAGATGAATCTAAATAAAAGCTTGTGAAAATCAATTGTTGATATTATAATCTGTTAAGTAATTTCTTTATCCAATTATATAATTTCATTCACCTCAACCATTCTTTGTTTGCTGTACAAATGCAAATATGATAGTTTTCTAATTAATTATACGTGCAACAACAGTTCGGTGAAAATCTTTATGAATCATTTTTTTAATCCTCTCTAAGATTCCTCGCCTCTCTTGTACAATCTACATTCTAAACAATAGAATGTAGGTAAAAACTAGTTCGTTAGCTTTTTTCTCCTTAGTTCCATGCCATGACTAAATTTAAATAGATGAAAAACACTCGATAACTGTATCAGTTTTCAATGATTTTGTGTTTCTATTATCAGTTCAAATACTTGAATAGGCCGATAATGAAATGACAAAGCAGAATCAAATGTATTTTTTCCGTAAACGATTCAAATGAAAATTGCCCCCATGCTGTGAGTGATCCTATTAAGATTGTACTTTTCAACTGCAGAACCCTGATAACGAAACAATGAGAATTAAAAGCTATTAAAATCTGTGGCCAAAAAATGTATTGCATGCGAAGTTTCATCAGTGGCGGATAGAAGAGTTCTTTTGGGATTATGTTCTACAACTCCTTGATTTTTGTTCAAACTTTATACAGAGTGGGCCATTGAAAACGAAACAGCGGCTCTGTAGGTCGGCAGAACCGAATTCTATAAAAACGCTCGGACACGTGAACTACATTTTCGAGGGGGACATCGTTCGCGATGAAATTCACCCGAAATACATTCCATCCCTCGGAGCTGTGACCGCCACCCCTAAATTTTTAAAGGGCAACATATGGCAAGTGATACCTCATTTGAAAGGTATTCTCCTTCTTAATATCAAACAACAAAAATAAATTAATTCCATCTATTCGTTTTCGAGATATAGGAATTTGAAATTGGGAAATCACTTTTTATTCACTCAATCAATAAAAACAATATCTGATAAAGCAACTGTCGCAATAATTATTATTGTCAATGAACTGAATGTTCAAACTGTCTACCACCCATTTCCATACAATAGTCATTAGTTTAGGTCGATTTAAAGTTTTATAAGGATTCAATATAAAATTGAACCAGAGAAAGGTAGATCTCAGGTGAAAAACAACTACTTTCCTGGCAAATACCACGCCAGTTGTTTTTCACCTGAGATCTACCTTTCTCTGGTTCAATTTTATATTGAATCCTTTATGTGAAGAAAACCGTTTAAATTCGATTTTTTCTATTCATTCCACTTCACATGGCACTTATCTCTCAGTACAAGTTCTGTTCAACACGAGACCTCACATTTCGTAGCATTTCCGGCGTTATTCGACGACATCCTTCAATCATTCTCCTTCGTAAATTTTGTTTTTCAAGTGACCACACAGGAAAAAGTCGAGTGGGGTTAAATCTGGAGATCTGGCTGGCCACTTTATAGAGCCTCTTCTTCCAATCCAACTTCGAGGAAACATTCTATCCGAAAACGCCCTAACAGGCTGTGCATAATGTGAAGGTGCCCCGTCTTGTTGAAATATCAAGTGATCTTCATGGTAACGATCGTCATTTTCAATGATGTCTACTAATTGTGGATAAACAAATTCATTCAATAATTCCAAATAAGTTTCTCCTGTCAGGTTACCGTCGAGAAATACTGGTCCAATCAAACGGTCTCCAAAAATACCGGCCCAGACATTGAGTTTTTGGGGAGTTTGAGTATGGACTTCGTGGAAAACATGTGGATTGGCATCTGACCAATAACGACAATTATGTTTCAGGATTCGGCGGGTACTGGTTCTACTGATATTGGTAACACTAGCCAATTTCCTTGTGCTCAATGTTGGGTCTGCATGAACTTGTCCTAAAAGTGCAACTTCAACAGCTTCATTTCTCAACGGAAATTCACGTTCTGGGTCTCGTTTCTCTTGTTGGCTACTGATCCAGTTTGACGAAATTTTTGCACTAATTCTAGAACGTATTTTCCTCGGTATTTTCTAACAACAAGTTTATCTGGATGCGTTTCATTGAACAAATTAGCTGTACGGTTACCGCACTCATCATTCTTAAAAAAATGTTATTATTTCAACTCTTTCCACGATCGTATACACCATTATTGCGGAAAGATATTCAGCAGCTTTAGTCAAGTAATTCACTCTGATGTCGTTCAATCAAAGATCAGTTTGACCCTGATAGAAGTCCACAATTGCGATTTGGCGATTTTTTTTTATCTCATACATGTTTTTGTTGTACTCGCATTTGAGTCGAATTCGAGAAAACGTCTTTTTATCGATTCTTAAGAACCTTAAATTTTTTTCGATCAAGTAAATGAGGATGAAATAAAAATTTGAAACGGAATTGCATGTTATTTGTGGGTAAACAGTTGGATCATTTAATTCCTTGACAATGAAAATATCTTTAAACAGTTGTATTGTTAGATGTTATTTTTATTGATTGAGTGAATAAAAAGTGATTTCCCAACTTCAGGTTCTTATATCTCGAAAACGAATCAATAGATTTAATTTATTTTTGTAATTTGATATTAAGAAGGAAAATACCTTTCAAATGAGATATCACTTGCCATATGTTGCCATTTAAAAATTTAGGGGTGGCGGTCCGAGGGATGGAATGTATTTCGGGTGAATTTCATCGCGAACGATGTCCCCCACGAAAATGTAGTTGACGTGTACGAGCGTTTTTAAATAATTCGGTTCTGCCGACCTACAGAGCCGCTGTTTCGTTTTCAATGGCCCACTCTGTGTAACCACAGAACTCATATGAGTTCTGTGTGTATAACGCGCGTGGACGATCTAATTAGCCGGATAACATTCAAGCAATTAACACGCCATTATCTAATGTAATGCATTTGATTATCATAAATTATGTAATAGGTGCGACGCTCTTAATTCATGCTAAAATGTTTTTATTAACATTTGCTGAATGTGGTATTTTCCTACGTTTCCAGGCTAGCGGGAAGTCCATTAAAATTTATCTCAGGCCATGAGGTTGAAAAATATTTCTAACCACAGCTGATAATAATGCTTCTGTTTACAAACGTCTTATGAGATCAATAAAACATTAGTGCAAGGCTGTACCCAGAGAAAAATTTCGGGGTAGCAACATTTATTCGGAAATACTTCTCAGAATCATTAGTTGGAATAATACGAATAGTTTATATTTAGAAAAACTAAAGGGTATTTAAACAAAATTGAAAAATGTTAATTAGTGTATATGTACATAAAACTACCTGATTTTCACCTTATTCCAGATATATTTCGGGGGTGTTTTAACCCCTGGGTACGGCCTTGCATTAGTGTGTCTTATCATCATAGACACAGTATCATATGAGTCATCATAAAACACTGATTTTTGAGTAATAGAGAGACACAAGAATTCTACTTATTTATTGACTCCATTTTTAATTCCAAGAACAATTTTCCCTATCTACATTGGAAGAAATTATTAGGTCAATTTATTTATTTTCAACACGCTTTTATTAACTTGACCTGTATGTTTGTATGTACAGAGTAACCCAGGGGTTCGTGCAAGCTCCATAACTTTTCTATCCAGGCTATCGACTTGATGTTTTTATACAGGATGTCCCAAAATGAGATACACAACTAAGTTCTGTTTTTGTAAATGGCAACCCCCTATTTTTAATATGTCTACGCTGGAGTTTGCGAATTCCTATGAATTGTCTCTCCTGCTAGCCTGTTTGACGTATTCCGTGGAAGATTTATTTTTTATTCATATTTTTGTGCTATATAGGACAATTAGTGGAGATACGGACAGTGACCTAGGTTCACTTGACAATAACTATAATAATGCATCAAGATAGAACAGGTTTTTGAAACTTTAATCAGGTGATATCTCTACTTCTAAAATATACGGGGGTATTTGTGGATCTTGCTAAGGCTTTTGACAGCTTCTCCTAGATGAACTTGAGCGCCTTGGCATCCGTGGAATAATCCTAAGCCTCCTAGAAAGTTACCTAGACAATAGAAAACAATTTGTAGAAATAAATAAAACCCGAAGCGAAGAGAGAACTGTACTATATGGAGTACCCCAGGGCACCATCCTAGGACCAATCCTTTTCCTTATTTACATCAACAACTTACTGAAATTACACTATAACGGTACAGTTCTATCTTTTGCTGACGATACCGCACTCATTTGCGACGCAGACTCCTGAGAAGAAAAAGTCGAAAACGACCTCATTAGAATTTTCGGGTGGTTCAAAATGAATTTATTCACAGTAAATATTAATAAAACGAATATATTACCCTTTACATCGTACGAGTCAAATTTACAGAATTTTACCATCAATAAAGGCCAGCAAAGTATTGCTCTTGCTAACACTATCAAGTACCTTGGAATTCACATCGACTGCTTCCTAAATAGGCCAGTAGATATAGACATGATTTTCCCAAAATTTAATAATAATTACAAAAGTTTCAAAACTTCAGTAGACTGAAGAGGACTTTCATATGATATGTAGTCTGATTTTGCAACCCTTTTTTCTGAACGGAAGATGTTAAAAATTAGGATTTAATGAATTTTCACATTATTAGCGCGAAAAAAATTGCAAAAGTTCTGCAAACTTTCGAAGTTTTGATATTTCCAAATTTAACCAAAAAAAAAAAAAAATTTTTTTTTTTTTTTTAAAATTCCAAAATTCTGCAAACTCGAAAAAATAACAAATAAAAAGTTTTATTTACAATAAGTAGGAAAATATATTTTTTCATTAAATTGATTCTTTTTATTGAAATAAGTATCGGAATTATAACAAAAGTTTCCAATAACTGTTGCAAGTGGAGATGTCCTGACGTACAATGTTTTCATTAATTTGCAAACTCGTCTGCAACACGGAAATGAGGGTAAAACTCTTGTACTCTACCGAAAAAAACAAAAGTTTTGCGAATCGGACAGACAACTCATTTTACCAATTGGTAACAGTATAATAATTTGCAAACTATGTTACAATGCGGAACATTAGGAATTACAAGTGTTTTCTGAATAATAAAGATTTTCATATACCTAGTAAATGACATTCATTGTGTTACCAAGTTAACTATCGACCAAGAAGAAGCTCGTCAACGGTAGGTGAAATCATTCAATGTTGAGAGCTAACGTTTTCGATATGAATTCAAAACATCATATTACAATTAGGAATTTGCATAAAAAATACTCTGAGTACGTTTGATGGAGGATCGAGAATCTCTCATTCATTAAAAAATGGTGGAAATATTGAGATTTAAAAAACACTCGTATAGTTGTACATTAGTACGATTAACCTACAACTGTGTTACGTCACAGTGTTTTGTTTACAGATTAATGAATGCACAGCAGTTTACTAACATGATTTATTACCAGAATAACAAAAAGAATGTTGATTGTATTTTTATGACAGACAACTATATAACTAACCAAAAACAATGCACATTCATCTAATAGTCTTGGAGCTACAACTGAAATAGAATTGCCTACCAACATGTTTTCCCTCTTTATTTAAACATTTTTATAAATCAAGAAAATGATTCTAACGTGTCGATTACATTTCAGTCCTCCATTCGGATTCAATAGAATTTTTCATCCGAAACCACAATTTGAGTAAGAAACTCGAGTGGAAAGGTAAATTATAATTTTATTTAATTCAAGAAATAATACCTATCTGTAAAAATTAAATATGAGATGTTACAAATTTTTATTTTTGAGCAACGTTTCTGTTTGATGATGAAAATTATGTACTTGCGAAATATACAATCGATAGCGTTTTGATATCCTTACTTCCATAGAGCATCGATTATTCATTTTAAAATCTCGTGGATTGCTATAAAGTCATGTTGTGACAAGTGAAAATGAAGAATAATTGCTTTTCGTTTCTAATGCAATGAAAAAAAAAAATTTTTAAAATTTTTTAAAATTTTTAAATTTTTTAATGGGTACCTAGTAACCTTTTTTTTTGTAAAAATATAAGATATACGCGATGAATAATCAAGTATTTAACTGGACCACTATAGACATATGTCGGTCCAATATATACATATATATATATATATATATATATATATATATATATATATATATATATCTTAAACCTATTTCACAATGTTTGCAATTTATGGCCAAATTATAAAAAAGACAAATCAATTACACAAAAAAATGTTCCGTTGAACAATGACGGTTGCAAATCTCTTGCGTCACCTAAAATATCAGTCGTGATTTTATTTGCAATTTGCAGAACTTTTGCAATTATTTCAGAAGTTGTGAAAATGCAAAAAAAATATATTGGTGGATTAATAGGTTCCGTTTGTCGTGTGAGGTTGCAAAGTTACACATCCACTGAGACCGATATTCTTTTTATTTGCAACCACAATAAAAACTGTTGTAATTATTTCAATGCTTGTGTGTATTGAAAATGGGAGCATCGATAAAAAAGTTTGATAAATAAATGATGCGTTTTTCAGAAACTTTTTTTCCGTTCATTTATCCAATTTACAGAACTTTTGTAATTTTTTAAACAAATAACAATGAAAATCTTGAACAAATGACAAAAAACAAGGTTTTGTAACTTTTACAAGGTTGCAAACTTAATGCATGTTGTAAAACTATAGGTATGCCTAGTTTGCAGAACTTTTGCAATTTTCAGTGCAATAATAAAGCATGAAAACGTTTTTGCAATTAAAACAACGTTCCGTTCATCACAGACTTCTGCAAAATTTTATAGTTTGTTTTCATGAATGCACTAACATACCATTGAAGTTTGAAAACTTTTGGAATTAATGTTAATTGATTGTCTATATCTACTGGCCTAAAAATGGAACATTCACATCACTGATCTCTCGAAGAAAATCCGAGCACTCCTTTATAAATTCTACCAGTTAAGAAACTTTCTCCCGGTCCAAAAACTTAAAATAATATACTTCGCTCTCGTTGAATTCCTACTCCAATATGGAACCATAGGGTGGGGAGGAGTTCGACAATATCACCTTCTACCTTTAGAAATCCTTCAAAAAAGGAGTCTGAAACTAATAGTTAGAGTCCCACCAACACACTCATCTAACCAACTATTTAAATCCACGGACATCTTGGACATCAGGCAGCTGTATGCAAGAAATACGCTAACGCTTTTTAGCCAGAGAAAGGGAAACATCCAAACTGTTCACTACACGCACAACACGAGGAGAGCGCAAAAAGTACACTTACCGCGCGCAAGAAAATCAATGGGTCAAAGATACTTCGCGTGTACTGGACCACGGCTACTGAACATATTACCTGAACCGTTGAAAAACCATGTTTTCTCCTTCTTTTAAGAGACATATAAAACAATGGTTACTCTCTGTCGAAAGACAAACAATCCATGCTATAATTAACCCCGAAACCTTCCGAAAAACACTGTACAAATTAAATATTACCGTATTCGGTAAAGGAAAAAAAAATTGAAACTGAAAAACTAAGGTACACCCCTCAACCACCATCAATAGTTCGTGCTTTGCCCTCTCATTAATCATTGTGCTGTAGATTATTCACTTTGTAAGAAACAAACAAAATGAAACTTCTCATAGATAAGTTCTACGTAACTTTTTTGAGTATTTCCAATGTTTTTTTCCCAAATATATATATATATATATATATATATATATATATATATACAGGGTGGGGCACCCCATACGACACGGTCCCTGTAAGCCAAACCATAAATTTTTTCGGGGATTTCTCCATTTTATTATATGTATATTGATTAAGGTTGCAAAAGGAAATTATTTTGGAGTCTACAGGGTCGCTCAATAAAGTGTGACATATCAAAGTTGTGTTTTTTAAAATGGAACACCCTGTATTTCGTTACACTTTTGAATAGGTCAGAAAAAAATAATATGATTTCATACAAGGTACTATGTACCTAACTATAACCGTTATTGATTTTTTTATTTAAATGCTAGGTACAATTGGAAACTAAATAACATCGAAATGTATAGAAATCATCCCTTCGACTTCTGACCAAGCATAAAAAAAGAGGTTTTGGGCTATTGATTTCGATAAAACCCGTTTCTCAATATTATACAGGATGTTCAAAAATCATTGTCACTTTTTTATAATTTCGGACAAAGATAACTTTGTTATTTCAAATAGAACACCCTGTATTTTTTTGGTTTGAACAATATAAAATTCAATTATCTTTCATTTCATATTGGGGTTCCCTATACCTAACCTAAATAGTTTTTCAGATATGGGCTTTTTCAAATAGTAGTTCTTATTTCAATGCATTCTTTGAATCAAGATAGCTTTGAAACGACATTTATTTGATTTGCTCACAGAATTCTCATTGACATCGAAAATATTTACTGTTCACTGAAATGAAGTTATCATTTACATTCATATTCTGACAGTAGTTCATTAAACAGACTATACAAAAAAAAAATATTATTCAACTGAAACAACAACAAATTCAAAGTAGGTGCTCGAAACAAAGAGCCACTCTCTCTATGAAAGACTTCTTAACATTTAATAACATTTGAGGCGTCACTCTTCGAAAAGCAGCCCTTATTTTCTCCTTCATATTTTCCAGTGTGGTTGGAGGAGTGTCGTAAACCTCATTCTTCAAGTATCCCCATAGGAAAAAATCGGGGCAAGTCAAATCTGGTGATATCGCTGGTCAAATTTGTGGTCCTCCCCTACCAATCCATTTATTCGGAAAGCACATATTCAAAAACTGTCTGACACTGAATTTGAAATGTGCCGGAGCTCCATCCAATTGTAACCACTTCCGTTGTCAGAAGCTCAGGCAGATCATCTCGTAAAAATTTAAAAAAAATTTGACCATTCAAGTTTCCATAAAAAAAGTATGGTCCTATAACTTGTGTACCTATAATTCCTCCCCACACTTTAACAGACCATCTATTCTGATGATCCAGAATGCGGAAAAAATGAGGATTCACATCACTATAATAATGGAAGTTGTGTCTGTTCACTAAGCCATTGTTATGAAAAGTAGATTCATCAGAAAATAAAATGGAATCCAAAAAATGTTCATCCTCACTAAACTTGTCCAGAACCCATAGACAAAACTCGATTCGTCGATGGAAGTCTATTTCATATAATTCCTGGTGCATCTGAATACGGTAGGGGTGAAATTTGTATTTTTTTAATACCCTAGAAATGCTCCGTCTGCTTATCCCTGTATCTTTCTCGATCTTACATTGACTCGTTTGTGGGTTTTCTATGATTGATCCCATAATAAGAAATTCATTTCCAATGATAGGTTTTGGTCTATTTGCCTTTTCATAAGCTACACTTCCAGTCCTACGAAATTGATGTAGCAATCGTTTGAAAACCAACTTGTTTGGATGATGCCGGTCTGGATATTTTTGGGCATACACCCTCGACGCCAAAAGGCAATTCTCTATACACTCACCAATCGCTAAAATCATATCTATCCGCTCTTGAATGGGATAAGTTTTCATTTTCGACCCTAATAATTCAGTGAATATTTTGAATAACGTAAAACACAATAACTGTCAATAAGAATTATTTCAACAAGTTGAATCAATGTCGTTTCAAAGCTATCTTGATCCAAAGAATGCATTGAAATAAGAACTACTATTTGAAAAGGCCAATATCTGAAAAACTATTTAGGTTAGGTATGAATATTTAGGATAATATGAAATGAAAGATAATTGAATTTTATATTGTTCAGACCAAAAAAATACAGGGTGTTCTGTTTGAAATAACAAAGTTATCTTTGTCCGAAATTATAAAACAGTGACAATTATTTTTGAACATTCTGTATAATATTGAGAAACGGGTTTTATCGAAATCAATAGCCCAAAACCTCTTTTATGCTTGGTCAGAATTCGAAGGGATGTGTTCTATACATTTCGATGTTATTTAGTTTCCAATTGTACCCATTTTCATAAAAAAATCAATAACTAGAACGGTTATAGTAAGGTACATAGTACCTTATATGAAATCATATAATTTTTTCCTGACCTATTCAAGAGTGTAACGAAATACAGGGTGTTCCATTTAAAAAAACACAACTTTGATATGTCACACTTTTTTGAGCCACCCTGTATACTCCAAAATGACAGCCTTAAACCCAGCCTACTGCGATCCTGAGAAAAGGGCAAATTCTCGATATTTTGCTTCGCTTCGCTACCGAAAAAAAGTTATTTGAAAAAGTTGCTATGAAATCGATTTTGACTCTACATACCGACTTTCAACGCAAAATTCTAATTTTGTTTTTTTTTGTAATTTTCAAATTCAAGTCCGATTTTCAATTAATGGTTCTTAATAAAAAGCTACAGAAATGATAAAATAGTCAAAATCAATGAGATAACGTATGTAACGTATTGAAATAACTAATATTGAAAATTATTATTTTATCAAATGTAAGTTAATCGAATTTAGTCTCCTTTACTAGCCTGTCTCCAATTTTGAGGAATTTTTCAATTTTCTGTTGAATATGATTGGTTGCGAATAATACCATTTGCCTAATTTTGGATGGAAAATCGTCATTCTCAATGTTTCAAAGAAGTCTCATATTTTGTGTTTCAACAGTGGAAACAGTGGAAACAAATGAACTATTTATACCAAATGTCAGTTTGAAAGTAAATGCGACAAAAACAGTAACAAAATGCCCATTGAACGTCTTAATTTACGAGAAAAAATTGAAATAATAAGGTTATTTGGTGATGGTGCTCGAAGTAGCAGACAAGTTGCTCATGAATTCAACAGAAGACATCCGCAACGAAATCGTATTCGACATGGAACGGCAGCCTCCGTGAATAAACTTTTACCAAATCGGAAGTGTATTAAAGAATCGTCCAGCTATTGACAATCCACATCGAAATCGAAGGTACCATGTTGATGATAATATCTTAGCTTCAGTTCGTGCCAATCCCAAAATTAGTTTGCATGAAAGGTCTGAGCAATTAAGTAAATTTGAGTAGAGAGAAAATCAGATGTCTCGTTCGTCATAAAATCAAACCTTTTAAACCAAAGTTCTTGCCCACATTGAAAGAAGGTGATGAATATAAACGATTAGATTACTGCTATTGGGCCCAAGGAAATTTTTTAAATGATAGAAATTTCCTAAGAAAAATGTTGTTTACTGATGAGGCTATGTTCACTACCAATGGAATAGTATCTGCTCAAAATTGCAGATACTGGTCTACCGAAAATCCCCACTAGGTTATAAACTGTAAGGACCAATACTCTCAAAAAGTTAATGTAGGGTGTGGTATTTTAGGCGACAGAATAATTGGACCGTTTTTCTTCAATAATATCATTAACGCTGAACGAATATTGAATTTTTTTATAATGAATTATGAGAAATCATTGAAAATCTACCCCTCAATGTACGATAAGAGATGTACGTTCAGCTAGACGGAGCTTCCGTTCATAATTCTTGGATGGTTCGAGAGTGGTTAAACGAACATTTTCCATTACGTTGGATTGGTAGAAATAGCCCATATGAACAATGGCCTCCTCGCTCTCCTGACATAACACCAATGGATTTTTACTTCTGGAGAACTATCAGAATTGAGGGCGGTTGAGAGAGACAATATTTGAAACTGAATATTAGTGTTTATTTCATTTTCTGTTCGAATTCGGTTTCAATAAATAGTTTTTCATTAATTGTCATTTAATTTTGACAGATTTTATCGTCTGTGGCTTTTTAGTAACAACTAATAATGAAAATTTGAATTTTTTCATAATGAATACTAGGTTTTTCATTGTTATTCCTACATTACGACGAATTTATTGTTTTCGTAGCTTCTTATTCAGAACCATTAATTGAAAATCGGAAATAAAAATAAAAAAAATAAAAAATTGCGTTGAAATTCGGTATGTAGGGTCAAAATCGATTTCCAAGCAACTTTTTCAAATAACTTTTTTCGGTATCTCCAACGCGAAGGAAAATAACGAGAATTTGCCCTTTTCGCGGGATTGCAGTAGGCTGTCACTCTGGCTCAGTATTGCAAAAAGTGCGGCCCATGATGGTCTACGTCTGTACCAAAAATCAAGTCTGCTTTAAAAAATGACTAAAATACAGGGGTGTCACACTGTATATATATATATATATATATATATATATATATATATATATATATATAACTCTGAATTGGAAATAAATAAACTTAGTAGAAAGGATATTCCTTGAGGTTGCAGTCAAATTTAATGGCCAGTGAAAAAAGAAAAACTCTTTCTTATTTTGTCAAGCTTTCGAAAATGTTTATTTTCATTATCAAGACAGTAAGGTGAGGTTAAGTGAAGACAGCGATCTAATCACCATTTTGTGATTGAGGAAATTTTCAAAATCATATCACTATGAAACACTACTAGTAATATATATAAAAATTAAACAATTGCAAACGCACATATTGTTTAAGAAACTTAATTTAAACAATTTAAAATTTGACAAGTACAAAATTACCACATGGTTGAAGCATACTGAAAAAGGAAAATTTTGAAAATTTCCTCAATCACAAAATGGTGATTAGATCGCTGTCTTCACTTAACCTCACCTTACTGTCTTGATAATGAAAATAAACATTTTCGAAAGCTTGACAAAATAAGAAAGATTTTTTCTTTTTCACTGGCCATTAAATTTGACTGCAACCTCAAGGAATATCCTTTCTACTAAGTTTATTTCAAATTCATAGTTATTTTCAACTAGTCCAGTCACGAGACTACCCTTCTTCAATATATATATATATATATATATATATATATATATATATATATATATATATATATATATATATATAATGTTCAGAAATAACGACTGAAAATTGGTATGAACAGTGGGGAATAACGGGGATCTTCAGTCAGCACAAATGTTGAACTATGAAAAACTCTTTAATACGTTGGACCGAGCTTGTTTCATTTGAAACTTCTTCAGGGTCCTAAAATATGTAAATTACATTATTGAGAAAAAAATACTTAAAATGAAGGAAGTACTTACAGTAATCTGAGTGGTTGATTAATGAACATTAACTTTGAAAAAACGTAAAATATGTAAATATTTGTCGGAATGGTGTTATATCTCTGACGTTTCGAGTGACATTGAAGGATTTGAAGTGACAACCTATGATTAATCGTCAAAAAAATATAAAATATGTAGTGGGTGTGTTGTTTTTTTTATATTTATTCTTTGAGAATCATCAGTTTTGATCCATTTGTAAAAGATAACTGTAGATTTTGCTAAGATTTTCGATATCTGTTTTTTTGTTCATATTTTGATTGGATTTATTAATTTCAATCATTTCAAGAAATAATCTTTTAGAGAAATTTTTTTCTGAATGTGAAACTTGTGCTTCCTCGAATGATATTTTATGGCCTGTTTCAATAGCATGTTGAGCTAATGCACATGATTTCTTGTTGAGTCTTATATCACTTCTGTGAGAGATAATACGATTATTCAAAGTTCTTGAACTTGTACCAATATTGGTACAAGTTCAAGAACTTTGAAGGATTAAACTGATGATTCTCAAAGAATAAATATAAAAAAATCAACACACCCACTACATATTTTATATTTTTTTGACGATTAATCATAGGTTGTCACTTCAAATCCTTCAATGTCACTCGAAACGTCAAAGATATAACACCATTCCGACAAATATTTACATATTTTACGTTTTTTCAAAGTTAATGTTCATTAATCAACCACTCAGATTACTGTAAGTACTTCCTTCATTTTAAGTATTTTTTTTCTCAATAATGTAATTTACATATTTTAGGACCCTGAAGAAGTTTCAAAATTGAAACGAAAGCTCGGTCCAACGTATTAAAGAGTTTTTCATAGTTCAACATTTGTGCTGACTGAAGATCCCCGTTATTCCCCACTGTTATATATATATATATATATATATATATATATATATATATATATATATATATATATATATATATGTATATATATATATATATATATATAAAGCATCAAATTATAGATAGTGACACCTATAATCTGTGCGGCGAAGCTTAGACCTGATATCGTGGAATTTTAATGGCACGAAATTTCGTGCACTGACAGATGCCAGCATAGGCCAACCCACGACACCAATAGTCGTACTCCTAGTGCGTTCAGAGTAACGCAAAACAATAACTAGATAACGAGAATTGTTGATCAGAGTCATCGCAACAGCGTTTCATGGTTTCCAATCATCAGGACGGTTGGTCTTTTCAAATTCGTATCAAATCTTTCAGTGTATGAATACTACGGCATGAAATGTGAAAAGCATCAAATTGTAGATAGTGACACATATAATCTGAAATTTCGTGCCATTAAAATTCCACGATATCAGGTCTAAGCTTCGCCGCACAGATTATAGGTGTCACTATCTATAATTTGATGCTTTTCACATTTTCGTACTTGCCGGTAGGTATTAACACTGCGAGAGATTTGATACGAATTTGAAAGAGACCGCAAGCCGTCCTGATGATTGGGAAACCACGAAACAGCTGTTGGCGGATGGTGGACTCTCTTGGATTCGTAACAAATTTCTCGTTATCATATACATATATATTGTTTTTTTTTAAACAACAGGATCTGTCGTGGTGCTGTGCAGAAAATTCGAAGAAAAGCCAAATAACATCCATATAAAGTTAAACTTATACATGAACTTATCAAATCAAATCAAATCAAAATATACTTTATTGTCGGAAGATTAGTATCTCATTGACAAAGTCTTGAAAAAATAACTACATGTATATATATATCATATACAAACACATGTCACGCAACAATTAAAAGATAACTATAAATAAGATCAAATACATTCACATAAGCAAAAGCAACAGATATAAAAATTTAGCACCTTATGTCATTTTTAGAGAACCAAATAATCAAAATGTACTTCATTGACTGAAGAAAAATACATTCTTATTGTTAAAGTATCGAAGACTATTCACACAAAGACAGTCGAGTCAAATATACTTAGTAGTCGAATGAAAGTTTTTCTACACAAAGTATAGTCTAAAATGGAACAATATAAATAATAAAATAAAATATTAAAATGTAAAAATGTATATAAACATTCACGGATTTGTTGGAAATAGCAGTTGAGTTGCTGTGTAATTTGAAAACCATTAGCATTAATATAAAATTAGGTAATCTGGTAGAATTCGTCGAGATTATAACAAGCATTCTCCGAAAGAAACTTTTTCACCGATTTCCTAAACTTTTGTTCATTTTCGATTTTTTTTAGGTGCAAGGGCAGGTGATTGAATAACTTCTTGCTTTCGTAGATTATGGAGTTCTTAGTTAGAGTTGATTTGGGAATAGGCAGTTTAATGTTTAGAGAAGAGCTGCGGGTATTTTGCGTCGGCGACAAATATCTGAATTCTTTAAAAATTTTTTGGATCAAGCATACAGTTTCCAAAATGAAAACGCAGGCCAGGGGCAGAATTCCATGGACCAAAAATAATGGTCTACACGAGTCCCTCGAATTGGCTTTGCACATATATCTCAGAGCTCTCTTTTGGAGCATAAAAACTCTTTCGAATAAATAGTTCGCACACATTCCCCAGAAGCAAATGCCATAACGAAGGTGAGATTCAATAAGTGCAAAGTATGCATTCTTTGCCGCGGTTAACCCTAATTCATTGGATGTAACTCGTACGGCATAACAGCCAGACGCTAGCTTTTTGGATAAATTTAATATATGCCCTTCAAATTTCAGTTTGGCATCAATATTCAATCCCAAGAAAGTATTCATGGTTTTGTTACTGAGAGACTCATTTTCGAGAAATACATTGTTGATAACACATTTGAAGTTTATTATACCTGTCTTAGAGGTATTGAAAGAAGACGACTTCGATAGACGCATGGAGTTTTGTGAAATTATGCAAGAAGTGTGTAATCAAAATAATGGCTTTGAATTGTATTTTTTTCGACGAATCAACTTTTTGTATAAACGGTACCGTTTATATCCCCAAAAAGCAACTGTGTGGGCTGGGATTCCTAGGAATACCATTGTAGGACCATATTTTTTGACGGTACTGTGACGGGTGGAAATTATTTGGAAATGTTACAAACTTATGTAGTTCCATATTTAACTGTAACCTAATTGGTTCCATCAGGATGGAGCAGGTCCACATTATGCTCGAGTGGTTAGAGATTTTCTCAATGAAACCTTTCCCAATCGCTGGATTGGACGACGCGGTCAGAAATGGGGTCACTTGAAAAGTAAAGTGTACATAAAGAGAGAATTCGAACTGAAATTCAACGAATTACACCAGATATGTTGTCAAACGTAACCCAAGGAGGTCAGTTGGAGCAATTGTTGTAAATTTGATATTTGTTTATTTTTACTACTTACCTTATTATATTTTGATTGCAAAATAAATGATTAAATGAATGTTAAGAAATATGAACACTGGTTTCCTTTATACTCAGTATACTGTAATAGACCAGGGTCGATAATTTTTGAAAACAAAAAAAATTATAGTAGAATGAAACTCATTGGAAAAGGAAGAGAATATAACAAAAATGAAAGGAAAAATAATTTGCGGGCGATCGGAGGTCGGGAAGTGGAAGGGGATGAGTGTTTAAAGGTAAAAAACGGTTTATCTCGATTTCCGGCAAAACTACAAGTCCTATGGAAAAAGTTGTAGGTAATGAAAAGATCTACAACTTTGGTATTTCCACTTTTTTCACATAATCTTAAAATGTATGTGAAAAATTCAAATAATTAAGTTGTTTTTTTATTAAAGTTTTTTTTCGCTAAATTTGGTGAAAACTTATTTTTTTATGTCCCAAACACACTGTAATTTTATTTATTTAAAATATTTATTTTTCCACTTTATTTTGACTTAATATCGAAAAAGCACCCTAATTTTCAATCAGTAATTCTCTCGTCAAAATATCAGGTTTTTTAAAAAAGTAGGTGGGCTTTTTGTTCGTTGAAATCTCTACTTTCTGATAGTGTGAAAAAAATACATTACTATGGTAAATGTTCTCAGAAAATGCAAAGAAATAACAGGTAGTAAGGCCCAGACCCTCCTAGCCCCTTCCCCACTTCTCTATGAAATACCTTTTGATGGGCTAAAATGGGCTAAAATTTTCCATAGGTCACTCAGGTATATGAGTT
The DNA here is from genome assembly GCA_018342105.1 of Gonioctena quinquepunctata. Lineage (NCBI taxonomy): Eukaryota > Metazoa > Arthropoda > Insecta > Coleoptera > Chrysomelidae > Gonioctena > Gonioctena quinquepunctata. Next base: position 91,857 of record JAFIRS010000621.1, on the reverse strand, counting down.
ATCTTAAAATAGCAATAAATAAGCATCTACGCATATAATTTAAAGAAGATTCTACAACTTTCTCAAAATATTGTAGATGTTTATTGAATTCGGATTCGAGTTTTTTTCGTTTCTTTGCATTTTCTGTCATAGTAATGTACTTTTTTTTATACCATCAGAAAGTAGAGATTTCAACGAACAAAAAGCCCACCGACTTTTTTAAAAAAGCTGATATTTTGACGGGAGAATTTTCGATTGAAAATTATGGTGCTTTTTCGATATTAAGTCAAAATAAGGTGAAAAAATAAATATTTTAAATCAAAAAAATTACAGTGTGTTTGGAACATAAAAAAGGAGGTTTTCACCAAATTTCGTGAAAAAAAAAACAAATTGTTGTAGAAGAAAAAAATAAAAAACCAAAAACTTGGTTATTTGAATTTTTCACATAAATTTTGAGGTTATGTGAAAAAAGTGTGAATAAAAAGTAGATCTTCTTATTACCTACAACTTTGCCATTTAAGTTTTTTCCATAGGACTTGTAGTTTTGCCGGAAATCGAGATAAACCTTTTTTTACCCTTAAAAACTCACCCCCTTCCACTTCCCGACCTCAGATCGCCCGTAAATTATTTTTCCTTTCATTTTTGTTATATTCTCTTCCTTTTCCAATGGGTTCCATCCCACTATTTTTTTTTTCACTTTTTACCATTTTCAAAGGCTTCAGCACTGGTCTATAACTTGAAGTTTTACATAAGACGTATGTGGTATGGTTGAACTGATATAAAAATATAAGGTGAAGGGGAAAAAATATGTTTTTTGAATAATAAGGTGGAAAACTGAAATACAAAATCGACCTGTTCGAGCTTTACCTCCGAAAATGATTAACTCGTAAGATAATGGAGCGTTTCCACACTTTATATACATATATATTGGAAAAATATGGAACTTGGAAAAAGTAGTTTCCGCTTGGTCTTGCATTAACATTCAGTACAAAGGGATAACCCCAAAACATTTAGTTCACTTTTAGTTCACAATTTTATTATCTGAATCACATTGTTCAAACATGCCCAATTTTTTATGGGAAAATAAGGAGAGGAACCGCAAATTGAATTACCCAGTCTTATTCGGTAATGTTTTAACTAACAATATGAACATTTTTCATACATCTTTAACTAATAATCTGAAAAATTTACATATATCTTAGTTCTTGCGTTTGAGAGTTATTGAAACAATATTTTTATCGCATTCGTAATTTTTTTACAGGAACATGAGGAGAGGAACCGCAAATTGAATCACCCAGTCTTATTCGGTAATGTTTTAACTAACAATATGGAAAAATTTCATTTTTATTTGTTATTGAAAAAAAATCCATGAAATAACTGAAACTTGATTTATTTCGCGATTTTTTCACGAAAAAATGGGGAAAGGAACCGCAAATTGAATCGGACGGTCTTATTCAGTAATTTTTTTGAATCACACAGTCTTTTTCCTCCTGTAGTGTTGGGAGAAAACTATTGAAAATCTTCTTGCGTTTGAGAGAAAACTATTGAAAATCCGGGGGACTGAAGACCTTTATTTAGTTTCAAATGAAATTATGTTCTTTAAATTGTAGCTGATAAGATTGTCGGGTGAGGACAAATGTCATCGTTTCGTTCCTTCAGGGTATTAACTTCATCAGGGACTAAAAGGGCAACTGGTTGTAAAATATAAGAGATAGGATTTAAGATGAGACTAAAAATGCATGTCTGACATATGGATTATTAAAGTGTTCTTATTGAACAAGTTTCAATGTATAACACGTATAGCTGTGAATTACCAAAATAAAAAAAATAAAAAATAAGAATCTGAAAATTTAAAGAATTGAAAATTATTATTAGAAAGGTAAGTTAGTTAGTCAAAGCAAACGGTCTCAAAATATAGTTGAATTCGAAAACTCAACGATAGATATTCTGTGAGGAATCAGAATGCTTCTTATTATCTTTCGGGGAATGATCCGGAAAAAAACATATTGAGCAAAAACTATATTTTCGATTTTTTCAACAACAAAAAAATTCCAAAAATATCCCGCAAAGCCAACGAAGTACACTTCAGTTCATTAAGTACATAGTTTTCGGTATTATTACTCAATTAATCCTTATTCGACAATCAAGAACTAGTATTTTATTAAACGAAAACATAAACCTTCAGCTATTCGGACTTTGGAATCTGTTATCAATTATTAGAGTTTTATTATATTGTTTACTCGTGGGAAATCTTGTTGATTGGAAACCGATTTCGATTAAATGATGCTATTTTAAAAGTTGCCATGGGTAAGGTTTTGTTGGATTTTGGAATCAATCGTAGTACATAAGATAATTGATATGGAATTATCTTTTCATCAAAGATAAGAGGTTCTGAATGCAACATATGAAATTATTCATATTTTATATTGAAGAATCCAATGGAAAATGCTACAGAAAAACAGAACTGTAATATTCAGCGTTGTATAAACTGGGAAGCAATCAGTGGACACTTTGTATCCCGACTGTCGGTATCTGACTACAAAACGGCCTCAAGAGTGGTAACGCATGAGAAGGTAAGATGGGCAGTAAAATCCTTTTCACCTTTCAAATCACTAGGGGAGCATGGCATATTTCCGGCTCTTCTCCAAGGGACTGGATAGCATCATCCTCCTGATCATTAGGATACTTCGATCATGTCTGGCCCTGGGCTACATACCAGAGGCATGGAGGCCAGTAAAGATCGTATTTATTCCAAAACCTGGGAAAACCGACTACTCCCAGGCCAAGGCGTACCGACCTATCAGCCTGACATCCTTTCTCATGAAAACGCTAGGTAAAGGCTGGTAGATCGGCACATCAGAGAACAATCGCTGTAGTGCAATCCACTGCACAAGCAACAATATGCCTACCAAGCAGCTCTCCACCACCTTGTATATAGGATAGAGTGGACAGTCCGCAATGGGGGTCTTCATTGACATTGAAGGAGCTTTTGACAATACGTCATTTGAATCTATCTGCCACGCTACGGTGCGGCACGGAATCGATCCCACCCTTATTAGCCATGCTATGCTATCACAACGAGTGGTAACAGCAGAATTACATGGGAGAACCGTAGCTGCCAAGGTATCAAGGGGGTGTTCACAGGGTGGACTTTTATCACCCCTATTGTGGTAGTAAACGAGCTTCTCACAGAACTGAATGAGTCAGGACTGTATACACAAGCGTATGCAGATGACTTAGGCCCGGTTGTTCAATCGAGGATGACCAAGTGATTTGGCTTAAACCAGGATTACCAATTTTGTTTCAGTTGTTCAATACGGGTTTATGAGATAAACCTAGTTTAACCATGGTTTAAGTTAATCTCATGAATTCGGGGGTTTAAGGAGATAATTTGCCGATTCTAACCTATTTGATTGTTTGACATTTCAATAGACATTGACTATTCTGAAAATCATTATTGTGTGCATATTTTTGTTTCATACCCGACTGCAAAGATGTTCGTAGATATAACAGACGATTTTTTTGAATTTTTTTATATTATTGCCCCAAGAAGAAAGATACCCGTATTCAGACAATGTACCGGAATTTCATGTGACTTTAACCCAGCTGGGTGACTTTGGCTCATTTTCAGAAATAGACATTATCAATTATAAAAAATTTAAGCCTATTATTTTATCGGATTGATTTTTCGTAATTCTATTGTATATATACCTGTAACACTGTATTCCATTTAGGAGTCATTTTCAACCAAATTCAACTTGCATAAAATTTGTCTGCAACTAGCAATATGGTTTTTTACTCATTTATGATGATTAAAAATGAAATAACGTTTTTACGGGCAAATTTATTTTGCTTATTTTATCCGTCGGATTACTTTTAAATCACCCAAAATTTAAGCCATGGGTCAAAGTCAGCCCTCAATATGCGGGTGACTTTGCACACCATGTTTTTTTATATATCCACATACAAAGTCTTAATCACAATTTGAAATAGCTAATTTGAAAGAGTGGTCAAAGATCAATATTTTGGTATATAATAATACCAATTTATTTTTACAAACTAATAGTGGACATTCTTTGAATTCAAGTAAGCCAAAGTCACCCGAAATTACGGTACCTAGAAACCATTTGGAAGAATGGACAGAAAAATAATTTTTTAATACATTTCGCTTGCCTAAAGAAATCGTCCGCAACTAACAGAAATACAAAAAATCACCCCACACTACAAAGGCAAAATCGTAACAAAAAATAAACTTCCAAATAAAAATCAAATCTTGATTTTTCATACCAAAAACGTTTGACATAAAAAACTAAAATTAAATCATCACAAATGCAAAATGAAAAACTTCATGATCTGTTCTCAGGAATATCAAGCAAATGTTGATTTATTGATGGTTGATGAGTTATGTTTCAAAGATAATGTTTGTTTATATATCTCAATCATATGGGTTTTCTCTAGATTCTACTCCTCCCTTTGTAGTTCCAAGGAAAGTTGGTGTTTTTCTTTCATGTGTATTAATTTCAACTTGTGTTCTTCGAATATCGTTTTTGTAAATCTACAAAATCTGCTTTGGACAGAGCCCAAGTAGAAATTTTGTCTTTTATTGTTAAGATGCTATTCCTTTTTTTTGGGACCTCCGCAGATGGTATTGTATTAATTACTTATTATAGCTCAAACTTCAATTTTTGCGAATTAGTAACTGCGTCCGTTTTTTACATTCTACAATATCTTGGAATTTTTTTACGAGTGAAATTATGAGTAATTATTCTCTTAAGAGACGCCTAATAATTTATACAATACACTTGGCTGTTTTCGATCAATTTTTCTGTATACTTTTGACAAAACTACGAATTCTTAGGTTAAGTTTGATTCAATGTTGATGTTTCTGAACGGTCCGAATGAAGGTACAAGCGGAAAAATGTGTTGCCAACATATGAAAACAATGAGTTAAGGAATCCAGGATTAGTTTTTCATTGAAAAATGCATAACGTTCTAATCCATAGTTAATTAATAATCCGAGTTCAGATAATCAACGGTTTAAACTCGCATTGAACAACCGGGCCTTAGTCATGTTGGCTCAAGACCAACCGGTAAACCTGCTAGGAGAAAACATTATGACAGCTCTTGGCAGAGTAGAACAGATGTGTTCTGCCGGTGGGCTGAGAGTCAACAGGGAAAAAGCGGACTTGGTACTCTTCACCAAGAAACGCAAAATAGGAACTCTTCCAGAGAAACTAATCTCAGGAAGACAGCTTCCGTATAAAGGGAGGAATGGAAAGATAACAGACCCCCAAACCATGGATCATCCCAGATGGATCAAGATTTGGGGGAATGTCCTGTTCGGTATTGTACTTTTGGCAACAGCTCGCCAAGTTGTTTCGAGTGTCGTATTAGAAACCAGCAGTGACAGTTGCCGGGAGAAAAGTCAAAGAGACAGAACTGAAAATAAAAATTATAATTGACATTTCCACAAAGTCATCAGGCTGGTGCATATTTGTATCAGGTATATTTATTATACAATTTCGTAAAATTGGAAGTTGTATTCATCATCAACCAACCACATTCTTCATGTCCGGCGCAGGGGTCTACGAAGAAGGAACAAAGAGATCTCAGTTCCCTTAGGCAAATATGCCTCAGTGTTCCAGGCTGAAGTATATGCTATACCCACCAGTGTCCAGGAAAACCTCGACAATAACAGTCGAGGACCTACAGCCATCTACTCGGACAGCAAAGCTGCTATTATGGCGTTAGGCGTAAATAGGATTGTATCCAAACTGGTGTCAGAGTGTAGAACCGCCATAGAAAGTTTATCGAAAACAAGCAAAGTCAGCCTCATATGGGTCCCGGTATACTCAGGTGTCCCCGGGAACGAGGATGCAGACAGATTAGCCAAGATAGGATCGGGAAAGACCCCAGTCGGACCTGAACCTATCTTGGGAATACCCAGCAGCCTGGCAATCTCAAATATGGAGGAACTGCTACAAAAGCAGTTCTTTAAAACATGGCAAGAGGAGCCAGGCATGAGGCAATCAAAGCTCCACATAAGGGGGCAAACGAAAAAAATGTCTGAAGAGATCCTGTCACTTGACAGACGGGACATCAAGACTGTGACTGGGCTCCTAACGCGACACAATCACCTGAACAGGCACATGGAGCTCATCGGGATCTCAGATGATCCCCTATGTAGATGGTGCCTGGAAGATGACGAGACATCGTCGCACATCCTCATTGAGTGCCCAGCTTTGGTGCACCAGAGGGAGATCAACCTTGGGAGCATAATTCTGAACCCAGAGAACGTCAAGGAGATTCAGCTGAGGAATTTGAGGGATTTTGTCAAAGAAATCGAACAAGTGGGACCATAATGGGCCCAAATAGAGAGGCCTACGTGCCCGGGGTTCTTCGGAACCAGCCCATCTTGTGCGAAGAAGAAGTCGGTATCTGAGTTTCCCATGGAAGTCAACCAAAGTTTGTGATGTTACAAGTGACTTTTATTGTTTAAATGGCATTACAACTTTGCAAGAATAAAAAAATCAGCTGTGGGACACTCCAGAACTTGACCGACACGAGCCTCGAGATAATGGGGTTATTTTGAAATAAAACACACCAAATACTTCCATTCACTGAAACGTGTGTAATAATCAGACGTCCAAAAACTGCAATTACTGACGACCAAATGGTATATAGATAGATAGATCGGTAGATATATTTATCTCAACAGAGTCATTCACAAGTGGCAGAATTTGTCTGAGAAATACGTCAAAAAACTTGTAGTAAAAAATCAATGGGTTTACATATAAATTTAAAAATGTTATGAAACATTCAAATGAATAGATTCCGTTTTCAAACCGATAAAAACAATTTAAAATATGGGACAGTCACATCTTATAAAAAATATTTTTTCGATAAATACGTATATACATAGCACGATTTTGTATAAAATTTGACTCATAAATTTCTACAGGCCAGAAAATATTTCTTGGTATTATAGGGCTCTAGGTTACATAAATATTCTCTAACAGATTTCAGAAATCTGCTAGCCACCACAATATCTTTTATATTTTGTGGGAGGTTATTATAAAATTTCATTGCGCTATAGATGGTGTTCCGTTCATATACGGATTTTGCATGAATGGGATATGAGAAGATTTTTTTGTCTTGCTCGTTAATATGTGTTTTCGATGAAAAAGTCCAATTATTATATTTAATTTTATTAATTCGAAGATATAGATTGCTGACACAGTCAGTAGTTTGTTTAACTTAGAAATTCCTCTGCAGGATTCTCTATTTATATTCATATTGAAAAGTATCGTGATTCTTTTTTTTTGACCTGTTCATCCCATTACTTGAGCCCCATATGATTATTTCTAGTCTTATAGCAGAGTAAAGGTCAAGGTCAACATTTTTTTTAAGAACTCTCATGGCGTATGTTACCGAGGATAGTATATTGCATAGATAGTCTGTCTGACTAGTCCAACTCAAAGTGTCATCAATGTGAATACCTAGAAACTTCAAGTATTACAGATAATTTTTTGACTGTCCATAGTTATATTTTGTGGTGTTTCTATACTGCTATTGATTTTAACATGATACAATCTGTTTTTTCACTATTCAAAACCAACTTATTCTCTAGAAAAAAATCTTTGGATTGTTCTATTATTTTGCTACCATTTTTTATGATATCTGGTGGTAAGTTTGCACCTGTTATTAAAAGGTTGGTATTATCAGCATACTTAATCATGTGAGCAGTGTTTATTTCTGCCATAACCTTATTGATATCATTGATAAATATAATAAACAATATTGGACCAAGTATACTACCCTGTGGGACTCCCATAGACACGCTCAACGCTTCTGATCTAGCCGTATTATCTTTTTGATTGAGTTCTACTATTTGCTTTCTGTTTTCCAGATATGAATTGAATCAGCCGTAAGAGTTTCCATAAATTCCATATTTATAAAGTTTCCGCAATAAAATATCATGATTTATACAATCAAAGGCCTTAGATAAATCTATGAAGATTCCACACGATAGGTCTCTCTTATCATTGCTTCTAGGACTTCGTTACTAAAGTAAACCAAAGCAGTTTCAATATACTTATTTCTCAGATATCCATGCTGGTTCTTAAAAAAAATGTTAAAATTTTAAAAGAATTTCACTAATCGATTAGCCATTGCTGTTTCGATTATTTTCTATATACATGTCAGTAGACTGATTGGCCTGAAGTTAGATATGTCTGACTTATTTCCTTTTTTATGAAGTGGTTTCACTATTGATAGCTTCAGTTCATCTGGAAAAACTCCTTCCTCAAATGATTGATTGATAAGGAAGGTCAAAATACAAACAATCTCTTGGGCACAGCTTTTCAATATGTGTATGGGTACTTCATCAATACCAGTACTTCTCTTGTTCTTCATATTGTTTATTATTGGGAGTAACTCATATTCTGTGACTGGATTCAGGAACAGAGTGTGACTGTGAAAGGCTATAGACCTTTCAAAACCATTTACCTTACCGATGTCTCTCTGTTTTGACAAGAGTTGAGGGGCGGAGTTTGTGAAGAATTTGCTACCTCGAATGGATTATCGAATTCAAATTGTTTAGATTGAGCAGTACCTGTCACTTCTTTCATAATGGTGCTTGATATGCGAAACATATGAATATATCCAAAGGACGTGTTTGTCACATATTGCATGAAGCCCAGATCTAGCCCCAAGCGACTTTTATCTATTCCCTGAGCTAAAAGTTGCGCTCGTAGGACATATATTGTCATCCAATGAGGAGGCCATAACCTTCGGGCTTCGTAAACAATTATTTTGCAGTGAAAGACGTCGAGTACTACTTGAACGGTATATAGAGATGAGTGCATCTTGTTGCCAGAATTGTAAAAAGAGCACCAAATGTAACAATTTAAAATTAGAAATCGCCATTAAAATTGGTTTTTTTAAAAAATTTTTAAGATTCCATGAAGAGTATATAATAATCATATAAATGTCTATATTTCCAAGAAAAAAAAAAAAATACAGAATCTCATTATGCTACAAGATTGTTTTGGAAAAAAGGCAAGGTGCCAGTTGGTGTGCTTGATGCACACTCTTTTTTTTCAAAATTTGTACACCTGCATATGATAAAAACAAAACCGGCTTTCTAAACTTCTGCGGCACGAAGTTTATTGAATTTACAGCTTTTTGCACGTACTATTTTTTTGCAGGGTGTGAAAAAACCCTTCAAAGAGGTGATCAAAGCGAACATCGGCGATTGCCACGCCATGGGCCAAAAACCCATCACCTTCATCAGACAGGTACTCGCTCTGGTCGGCTACCCCAAACTCCTGGACGACCCCTCCTTCCCCGAAGACGCGAAACAGAGGGCGAGAACGATCCTGGGCGGTTGCAGAGGCGGTTCAGTGGGCTCGTACACGGATTCTCCCGGAATCGAGATCATCAGGAGGCACTGCGCCGAGTACATCGAGAGGAGGGACGGCATTCCTTCCGATTGGCAGAATATCGTTATTGGAGGGGGTGAGTTTGGATTGTTTCGAGTTGAGGTTTATTCGGGTTTCAATTTTATAACCGTACTAAAAGTGAACTGCGCCAAACTCGTGAGTATCAGTTTTAAAGAGCTGGCTACGGAAATTAAAAATGATAAGGTATGGTAGAAACAGAAATCTAAGAAGGTCGTAAATCACCAACCACTTGAGTTATCAGCAGGCGGTGGATTCTACGCAGAATTGTACCTGCCCTAGCCATTAAATTTTGTTTTATAGGTAGATATAACGATATTGGGTTGAATTATTAAGAAAAATCGCTTGAATATAATTGAGAATTGTTTATATATAATATATGATACTAATGTATATATATATATATATATATATATATATATAATTATATTATATAATAATATATGATATACCTAATTAATGTAAAATGTTATACTTTATAAAAAGTTGTTTCTCGATAAAAAGTATTTATAAACAAAATTACTCACGAAGATCAGTTTCACTTTCACTGTCGTCATCCAAATTGATAATAAACTTTTCTTTGGGAATTTTCATCTATATCCATATATGACTTTTCCACCTTTTTAATATGGGAAACACACTTGGCCCAGCTGCTATCAGGAATGTTTGCAGTTTCTGTTTGAATAAGAGCTACCACAGTTGAACTTAAGGTTAGAGAAGTATTATTTCTTCGAACTGCTAACTTAAGCTGATGCCATATATGTTCAATTGGGTTAAACATACAGTGATAAGGAGGAAGTCTGAGCACCGTATGTCCCGAGCTTTCAGCCAATGGATCACAAAAATATTTCTTTTTTATCGAATAACTGCGTAAAACTTCTAGTAACTGTTTTTTGTGTACTTTTCCTCATAGTACATATCATTATTTAACATATATTCTTGTATAGTGGCTTTGGTGTCATTTGAACATGGTGCTTTATCTAGTCTTCGACTGTGGTAGCATTATCCATGACGATAATACTGTTGGGTGGAATATTTGGTATGAGTTTATTTTGAAACCAGTCTTCAAATAATTCGGCTGTAGTATCATCATGATAATCGACTAAAGAGTCCTTAATATTCTTTGCCGATAAAGACAACGCATTCGGTTTAAAACCATTTTCGGTTCCTGCGTGAATTATTGTAATGCGTTTTCCTTTATTAGACAGCGCATTAGTTTGGCACAAGTCAGATGAGTCTACCCAACTTTTGTTTGGAATATCGTGTGTATCGAACCAAGTTTCATCCGAATACACTACTGTTCTACCATATTCTCTAAATTCGTTTATTGCCAATAAATATTCAAATCTCCATTTCTTAAGGCACACAGATTCCATTAAGATGTTTCTGCTACTAGTGAGTTTTTTAAATTTAAATCCGTTTTGTAAAAGAGACTTCCTTAAAGTTTCTTTGCAACACTGGATACCAGTTTCATTCTTTTTAAGCCGTTTCATTAAAATATCTAATGTAGGCACAATTTGCTCTTTATACAAGGCTTATATTGTTCTTCGAATTATATCTACATCACAGCCATCTAGTTTCCTTGAACCGCCAGAGTCTTTTAGGGTTAATAACTATTTTAAACACATGTTTTTGTTGAAGAAGCACTTTCTTGCACATCTTGATCCTTGGACATTCCACGTTCCAGAAGGGAAGTATAAACATTTAATATAATTTGTTTCTCATGAGGGTATAACATTTGTCGACTAGTGGTACTACGACCACCAGTTGAAGTACTAGCTTCAGGATGAGCCCATGGACGCCACATTTTTTACGACACAAAAATCGAATAGACACTTGAAAATAGACACAACTGACAACGGAATATTAGGTAGGTAATGACTAGATGTTGTTTAACTTTCCCCCTTTTATTTCTGAAATTGGAAAGCGGTCAGTTCTCAAAACAGTCTTGTTTTCCAAATCTGGTAGGTAATTTATTTTGTAACCGTAAATAGACCATTATCGCTATAATCTCGTTAATAGCCCATTAGTACTGAAAGTCTGATGACCAGGTAAGTAAATTTTATTATTTACACACATTTAAACATATCCTTACCAAGGGTTCTAAATCAACCTTACAAGATTTTTTATTATCAAATGAATTTAAATACAAAACTGTTAACAAAAGCCAAAAATAATGGAGAGCCCACTATTATTAAAATGCCAAACTATTTCATGAGATATTTTAATCCGGACCCGGGAATCTTTGAAGGGACAGACCCTTTTATTGCTTATCTTAGATTTCTGGTTCTACTTTACAAGGGAATTTCTTACTAGCTTATTGCTTGCAGCGCTCAGATAACTTCAAACACTTTATTGATTCAAATTAAAGTGAGTTTATACAGCACATAAAATAAAATAAGAAATAAAATAACGCAATTTAAAAAGTTAAAACTGCACAACATCCATACCAAGTTTATAGTAAAGTAAATCATTATTTAAATAGGAATCCTAATATAAACAAATTAAGGTAAGCAGATTAAGGGAAGAATAGCAGAATTATTACAATATATGTCAGAGAAAGTATAGTTTAAATTTAAGACAAATTAATTAAAAAATATAACAATATAATATAATAAATATAACTTAAAAATAAAAATAATAGTTCAAAAAACTAAAAAACACGCTTTTATAGAAAACCAGACTAAAAGAATTGAAAATAAGAAAAAAATGTATTTTATTAAAAAAAAAGCGTGGGGTGCATGGTATCGCCTCGGCCAACAATTACCTGTGATCTGAGACATTTCTTACTTTACTGCCCTAGGTGTGTAATGTACTATATAATTATTGATACCATGCACCCCACGCTTTTTTTTAAATAAAATATTTTTTTTTCTTATTTTCTATTTTTTAGTCTGGTTTTCTATAAAAGCGTGTTTTTTAGTTGTTTTTAACTATTATTTATTTCCTACTTTTTAATGTGGTTTATTCATAAAAGCGTGTTTTTTTAGTTTTTTTTAAACTATTATTTTTATAATTTTTTTGCAAATGAAAAAATGGAATAATCTTATCAAATTAGGTAATCATAATCTCCGACCCCAAAAACCCCCACATACCAATTTTGAATAGAATCAGACCATAATCACAAAACTCGGCCGCCATTTTGAAGCCGCCATCTTGAATTTTTCAATTTTCACAGAAGAATCATAATATTCGACCCCAAAAACCCCCACATACCAATTTTGAATAGAATCAGACCATAATCACAAAACTCGGCCGCCATTTTAAAGCCGCCATCTTGAATTTTTCAATTTTCACAGAAGAATCATAATATTCGACCCCAACAACCCCCACATACCAATTTTGAATAGAATCAGACCATAATCACAAAACTCGTCCACCATTTTGGAGCCGCCATCTTGAATTTTTCAATTTTGACAAAAGAATCATAATCTCCGTCCACGAAAACCCTCAGAAACTAATTTTGACGCGAATCGGACCATAATCACAAAACTCGTACGCCATATTGGAGCCGCCATTTTTTTTCCCCACACAAAAATTTCTTAATGCATTGTCACCGGAATTATGTACACCTGCCAAATTTCAAATCATTCGGAGGTCTGGAAGTGGGTCAAAATCACGCCCAAAGGAGTCGGTTACAAACAAACATACAAGTGAAGCTAATATAATGCGTGTAATGAGTAATATATATTAATAATTTAAAGTAAACAGCACCAAAGACTATATGTAATAATATCAATATACGCTAAAAGTATTGTTTGGTGTTGATTTCATTGATTTTATTAATCGATTTTTGAACTGTAGAACACTATTAACATTCTTAATATCACATGGAAGAGCATTAAATTTAACCAAACCATTATGAAAAAGTGATTTTTTAGCATGTGAGTACCTAGTTGGTTCTTAGGACATGAAGATCATTAATTCATCTTGTGTGATAATTGTGAATCTCATAATTAAATGTTATAAATTGATCAAAGTACTTGGGTGTATTTCCTGATAAAATTTTATAGACAAATAAAATTAGAAGCAATATAAAATAAGAAACTAAAAGATGGTTAACTTTTATCTTTTATTTTATTTTACTTTGACTAGTTGTTAGGCACATATACCGAGTCGTGCAAATTAGACACGTTTAAAGGAAAAGTCCAATTTTCAAACTAGATAGATGAAAACTGATGGCTGTGTCTGAGGGTCAATTTTTATGACAAACTTAATGGCGAAAACCGCATATTGATATCTATCATCGTTTCCGAGTTACAGCATGTTTTTCGAAAATGTGCATTTTCGAAAAGTTGCTGTAACTTTTTTCCTGTCAAAAATTCTTTGTTTCTATGAAAACAATATGGGGCACTTTTTTACGTAGAATTCAATGGTGTAAGTAATTTATTTTTTCAAATCATATCAACAGTTATTAATGGAAAAAAAAAATTTTTTTCAATGAGACAACCTGTATATTCTTGCATATTTCAATAGAGTTTGAAATTACCATTCCAAAAATGTAGCACATTTGATGTTTTGCCAGAATCACCTCTGAAATGCAGAGCTTTTAGGTTTTTTTCATGTAGACTTTAAAACGCACACTTTGAACAAGTAGGCTTTGGATGGAACTGATAACAATTTATACTATATTTACTACTAATAAATGAAACTCCGACAATAATAATAATAAAGAACAAACAAGAACAAAATATTTCTTTAGAGGAGGTGTTCGAAATGTCTACCAGCTTCTCCTACACACAGGCGGCAGCTTTTTTGAACATTTCTTGCCGAATTAATAGTTTAATGGAAGTGAGTGAAGCAAAACTTTGCATCACTGCCGCTTCCAATTCGTGTCTAGAGTTGGTCGGCAATTTAAAATAATATCTTTTAACCTTCCCCAGAGGTAAAAGTCCACAGATGTTAGGTCCGGTGACCTGGCCGGCCAACGGTTGGGTCCTTGGTTGGCTATCCAATTATTGCCAAAATTTGCAGCTAAAAAATTGTTGACAATTGCAGTGTTGTGAGGCGAAGCCCCGTCTTGCTAAAAATATATTCTCCTGAGCTATATTAGCGGCAATTCATCAACAAGGGGTTCAATTTGTCGCCTTAAATTTTTTAAATACCTCTGAGATGTGACACTGCCATTATAAATGAACGGGCCGATAATTCTACCCCTAAAAACACCTGCCCATACACTAAATCCAAATCTTCCTTGACTTCTCTGCTCCACAATAGAATGAGGATTTTGTTGTGTCCAAGTATAAGTATTCTAGCGGTTGAAAATGTTGGCATATGTGGAAAATGTTACATAAGCTTCATCTGTCCAAATACAATTTAACGAAAAATCAAGCACTTGGTTACAATTTTCCAGGAACCACTGGCAAAAATCCATCCGGCGTTCAAAATCTCCTTGTCTGAGTTTATGAACTCTTCTGGTCCTGTATGGCTTAAATTTGTGCTTTTTCAAAACCGCCTAACGTTAGTTCTTGGAAGGCCTGTTGATATTTTTAAATTTCGCGTTGACGTTTTGGGATTATTTGCAACAGCTAAAACGACTATTTCTTCCAACTCCCTATCCCTATTTGATGCATATAATTTTGGCCTTTTCTTTTCAAATTGACCACCATCAATTAGGTTGTGTCACAATCTTGCGAAAATGTCTTTAAAATATTGTCTTCTCTCTGGATACCTCTCGTGGTACAAATTGCCTGCTGTCTCTACATTTTCTCCGGTTTGTATAGAACAGACTATCATATCCCATTTTTCATAATTCTCATACTTCATTGCAAATGTGTTTGAAAAATGAACAAAAAGCACGAATTGAGGAGCGTCTTTACTGCTTAAATCAAAATTTGACAGCTACTAGTGAACACTTGCTTTCTGTTTTATCGTCCAAAGCCTAATTGTTCAAAGTGTGCGTTTCAAAGTCTACATGAGAAAACCTAAAAGCTCCTGTTTTTTTAAAATGTATATTTTTAAAAAAGATCCTGTAACTCAGAAACGATGATAGATATCGATATGCGGTTTTCACCATCAAGTTTGTCATAAAAATTGATCCTCAGACACAGCCATCAGTTTTCATATATCTAGTTTGAAAACAGGACTTTCCATTTAAAAGTGTCCAATTTGGCTTACTCGGTACATTTGAATAATTTAGACAAATTGACCAGAGAGGATGATACATGACATGATATAATAGCTATTCAGTTGTAGTATGTCATGTCATCATGTTTTTGTTTTCATAACTGGAAAACGGTGTGTTCAGTCAATTTTAAAAAATGTCTTTGGATGACGGAGATTTTATAATATTGTTGGTGTTGTCAACAGTGGCTTATTTTTTACTCAATAAACAATAACAGGCACCAATTTTTCAAGTATACATCATTGAAGATCCCAAATTTCGATTGACAGCTTCTTACTTCTTATACTACTGCCAGACTCATTATAAATGGTAATCGGATACCGTAATTATGGCTGCCAGGTACAGATTTGAAAATATGTAAATTATCTCCTATATTACATTTTAATGGGAGAACTAAAATTTGTCCACGTAATTTAATAGTTATGACTAATTTTATTGATTTTTAACCTTTTTATAATAGCTTTAGATTGTGTTGAAAACTAATTTTCTTAAAATAATCAGGACAAGCAGTCAATTAAACATATCATCTTGTCTGAAAATTTCGTATCATATCGAGTACGTCCCTGCATCAGTAATGAATAATAATGAATCTCTTAGATATATTGCAGTACTATACATTAATTTACTCAGCTCAATAAACACTTCTCATTTTACTTTATTTTATGTTACGTGTACTGTATAAACTCACTATAACCTGGTAGATCACGTCGATGAGCTCTGGCTTTTAAACTACAATAACCCGGGTTCGATCTCGAGCTTTTTTCAATTTTTTTGTACACTCAACCACAAAACTTCTATACTTCACCAAAACATTCACCCTAACAACCCCTCGAAACACAAAACAGCATTTTCACAGAGCCTGACTTGCTCCACAGCGGCCAAAGGCTGCTGAAAATTTCTCTGAACCTGGTTTTTTGAAGTACTTTTCCCAGGAAATAGCTCAAATTTGTCGAACGAAAGTATTATGCGTAAATTTCAATTTACCTCGGATATATTTCCGAACTGCCTCAAATCAGCAAAGTTAACTCCAGTGCATAAAAAAAAAAGAAAAAACCAGCATCGACAATTATAGACCAATATCTGGTCTCTCTCCGTTTGCAAAGGTGAACGAGTATTGTAAGCTAGATAGACTTATTCCTTTCATCAATAAATACAGACTCATACCTTTGACTTGAGTAGGTTGGTTGAAAGCTGACGAGCCAGAGACAGGGTTGGCACTTAGCTTCCCTTGACACTGCGACCAGCTGGGGTCTATTGTATCACTCTGTCGTCAGCGTTTCCTCATTCAAACAGGTTTGTGCCTTTAATTAGGTTTAGTAGCCTGTTAATAAGGTTCTTCGGATTCATGCCTGTTTCCGGGCTGATCTCTCCAAAGGTTCTGTGTCGCCTTCTACTTAGGGCGTCACAGTCGAAGATAATATGAGAGGCTGTTTCCTCCTCTTCATCATATAGCCTACACTCCACGGTTTGCCTGCGTACTCCCATGGTGTTTAGGTGTTTTCTTAGGCCGCAGTGTCCAGTCAACAGACCTACTATTATACGTGCCTTCATTCTGTTCAGGTTCAGGAGGTCAGCCGTCAGGGTCCGGTTTGGGTGCCCTACCATGACTTTGCTGTGTATTTACCCGACAGTTTGATCCCAATATTGTTGGTGTCTTCTTTTTATTCACTCGTCTATCAGGGTCCTGCATCGGTTTTTGCTAATCCCATGCACAGGTTCTGGCCCTGTGAATAGCGTTTCAGATGCTTGTCTAGCTAGCTGGTCCGCTTTTACGTTGCCTTCAATGCCTCTATGACCTGGCACCCACATCAAGGTGACCTTGTTGTGTTTTGCCAGCTCGATGAGGTTCTGTAGGCAGTCCCAGACCAGTTTAGACTTTATATGTATAGAGTTGAGTGCTTTGATAGCACTTTGACTGTCAGATAGAATGTAGATGTGTTTTTCCCATAACAACTTTCTAGATTCTTCTGAATGCATACCATAATAGCATGTGTTTCAGCTTGGAATATCGTGGAGCATTTGCCAAGTGGTATTATGTAGTCCCTTCTTGGCCTTACCCCATGTATTCCTGCTCCCGTTCCTTCAACTGTCTTTGAACCGTCTGTATACCAGACTATGTCCGCAGTTGATTGTGATTCTATACTCGGGGCCCATCCAGATCCGTCAATTTCTAGAGAAAAAAACCAAATGGCGGCTCCAATATGAGGAACGAGTTTTGTGATTACGGTTCGATTCTATTCAAAATTGGTATGTGGGGGTATCCGGGGAGAGAGATCACGTTTTTTTTGTCAAAATTCATAAATCCAATATGGCGGCTCCAATATGGCCACGAGTTTTGTGGTTATAGCCCGATTCCATTCAAAATTGGTATGTGGGGGTATCCGGGGAGAGAGATCACGATTTTTTTGTCAAAATTCATAAATTCAAAATGGCGGCTCCAATATGGCCACGAGTTTTGTGGTTATAGCCCGATTCCAATCAAAATTGGTATGTGGGGGTTTTTGGGGTCGGAGATCATGATTTTTGTCAAAATTCATGATTCAAATGGCGGCTTAGATGGCACGAGTTTTGTATTATGCCCGATTCCATTCAAAATTGGTATGTGGTTTTTTTGGGATCGGAGATTATCAATTTTAGTCAGAATTCAATAAGATGACGGATTTCATGAATGACTAAAAGGAATAGAATAAAAATGATAAAAAAATCAAGACAAGCTTTTATACAAATGCAATAAAAAGGAAAAAATAATTTCTTCAATTGTTTGACCTAGGTGAGTAGCAGATTCAAAAGCTTTCCGCAAATCTAAAATAGGTATTCTTGCGCGGCAAGGAGAGTTTTCCAGAAAAATCAATTATGCCGAGAAAACATCCAAAACAGAATTGGCATCATACACCTCAAGTCGAGGAGAGCAAAAAACTACTGGATATACTATTTGTTCTCTGTCAAAACAATCCTGAATATAGGGACGCATATCGGGAACCAAAAAAAACAGTACAACATTTCAGCTACTGTCAGAAAATAATTTTATCAGAGCAAAATTTTGGAATCAGAAAATGAATCTAAAGCAGTTTGGCAAGTGGTGTAAGAAATAAATGGATCGGGTATAAAACAAAAATCATGTATGTCTGGAGGGAGAACCCATGCATGATCTAAACAACTTCTTTGTGGACATGGCCGAACAAGCTGCTAGCAAAATCATACCAAAAAATTATCCAAAACAGAATATTTTCCCAAATTTTGCGGAAATGACTTTTAATCCTGTAACCCCAGAAGAGATATCTGACATTATAAAAAAACTAAAAAACAAAAAAGTTCTGGTTATGATGGCATATCAAATATTGATCATCAGAGCTCTGTCTTCCTCTCAGCCTAATAATAAATAACTCTCTTTATTTTGGAGTTTTCCTAGAAAAGTTAAAACAAGCAATAGTCTACAAGAAAGGTGACACTAGGCTCCTCGAGAACTACCGACCAATCAGCCTCATTCCTTCCTTCTCCAAGGTATTTGAGACAGTAATGTGGAACAGACTGATGATTTTTTTCCTCCAAAATAATCTTCTGAGCGCATCTCAACATGGTTTTCTCAAAGGAAAATCAATAGAAACCGCTATTTTTGATTTTTGGAAGGAACATACAATGGTATGGAAAAGCAAAACAAAACCTTGGGAGTTTTTTGGACTTATCTAAAGCCTTTGACAGCATAGATCACAATATTTTGCTGAGCAAGCTAGAACTGTATGGCATCAGGGGACCTCCCTTACACTGGATCCGGTCCTACCTTAGTAATCGAAAGCAGAGAGTTTGCATCCAGAAAGATGGGGTGATGGCTGTTTCTGGAGACAGAGAAGTTACCAGAGGAATCCCACATGGGAGTATCATTGGACCAATCCTATTTGTATTTTACATAAACGATTTCTCCTACTCTTTAACCTCAGATTACTGTACAACTGTTAACTATGCTGACGACACAAATCTACAAATGTTTGCAAAGACTTTTGCAGAACTGGAAAAACTGGCAAGTATCTGTCTAGCAAAGGCAGAGGGATGGTTCAACGACAATTACCTGCTTCTTAATCAATCAATCAATCAAAACTGTGCTTTATTGTCCAAGAAATAGTCCTTATTGACAAAGCGATGAGAGTAATAACTTGTGGTAAGATTATAGTGTTATATATATATATATATATATATATATATATATATATATATATATATATATATATATATATATATATATATATATATATAAGTTAGATGTAAATAAGTATATGTGAGTATATAATGTAAAGTGTAAAAATATAGTTCAAATGTAGAAATAAATATTATAAAATGATGTTACAATAAAATAAAGTTAGGTTAAAAAGGGGAAAACAATGAATTACATTACAAAACATACGGGTTATCACTACACAACTATACAACTTACTTAGAATCAATAAAATAGTAACACAGTAGGACTAGGTTATTGATGTCCGAAATTTTCATTATAGTATTCCTGCAGGTCATAGTATGCTTTTGGCTTGAGGAAGTCTTTTACTGCCTTTCTAAAGTGTTTAGGATTATTTAATACATTTAAATATTCTGGCAGGTGGTTATATAATTTCCTGCTTACATATATAATTGAATTTTTTGTTATAGTTGTTTTTGGGTTTGGCTGGCTAAGGTTGTTACTTCGGGTGCTCACGTAAGTTCGAGTCATGTTTGTGCTTGAAGACTGTTTGTTATGAATCAAACAGGCGGTTTCCAAAATGAAAATACTAGTTATGGTAAGACTGGACCAAGTTCGTTTGATACCACTCTAATTGCGTAGCAGCTTGATGCTAATCTTTTTTTTACTGACATAACGTGGTCTTCGAATTTAAGTTTATTATCAATGTGTATACCCAGAAACTTTAAACAAGATTTATTTTCCACTCTATGTGTGTTCAGACTGATACTGTTTAATTGGAATGTGAAGGTTAAGATGTTAGTTTTATCTATATTGAAGCAGAGATGGTTCGAATTACACCAAGTTATGACCTCCTGCAGCTCCTGGGCTATGATTGTTCTTAAGCTATCCACATTTTTGCCATGCCATATAAGGGTGGTGTCGTCAGCAAATAATGTGAATTCACCTGAGATAGGTAAAGATGACAAGTCATTGAGGAAAAATAAGTAATCAAGACAAATCCATTCTCATAAACTTCTACACACTACAATCAACAAATAACCAACCAGACTGTATAAATATCGGTTCACAAGATATAAAGCTTGAACAAGATGTTAAATTCTTTGGTTTACACATTGACCAAAATCTTAAATGGGATAAACATATTGAGGTGATATCAAGAAAGCTAAGTAGCACATGCTACACTCTTAGAATCCTAAAACAGATGTATTTCAATATCTTATGACACTAGAACCCTACACCGTAAAGGAATACCTAAACATAAATTAGCTTATCTGGATCCACAATATTGTGGCATGATAGCTGGTTTAATTTGTGTCATGCTCTCAAAGGTGAAAAATAGTGGTGTGATAATGTTTCAAATTGTAGCAGGATCCATACCTGCAAATATTTTAAAATTTTCTTATAGTCTCTAAATTTTAAATGTCATTTAACAAATATTAGTATTTATAATTTTAACCAATCGTACTCTTATGCTCTTGATAGACCTATGTTTTAATATAAAACTATTACTATTAGGCTCTAGTTATAAGAATGTAGAAAATAGTTTATTTTATTTTATTACTGATACTATTTACCCAAGCGACAGTCTTTTGAATTGTATGCTTTTTCTAAATAAAGTTTGATTGATTGATTTTGAATTTGCTATTCACAGAATAACCTAGGTCAAACTTTTTAGTGCATTTGTATGAAATCTTGTCTTAAAAAGTTTTTTTTTATCATTTTTATTTTTACATAGGGTATCGCAAAACATCGCGAGGCGACCTCCTACTGCCTCTTCACGGGGGCGTACGGGGCGTTTTCCCATGTTAACATTGAAATTCAGAATGAAGTGCATTGTATTTAATAAATTACGAGATTTACCGTACTGAATAGATAATAAATATATTTTGAATTTGGTCAAACGCGTTAATTTTTAATCAAAATAAAATCTTTGAGTGCAATTTTTTTACTGTAGAAATTGCGTCAAATTATTGCCAGAAGTCTAGGTCGGGGATTAAAAGTTGCCAGAAGTTGATAAAGTTGTAAGACATTTTTTATTTCAATCACAAGGTGGCTAAAATAGCTGTACATAATTTTCCAGAAGGCAAAATGAAGTTGATGAAGCGGTAAAACTTTTTTTTTTGCAGTTTTGTCAATTTGTCTTTGTATTATTCAAACTTTCAATGAAATATTAATTACGAGTAGACAGAACGGAGGATAAGTATACATAGCAGAAGTTTTGTGGTTGACTTGAGTGTAATAGAAAATTGAATAAAAATGCGTGACCCAGCTCGGGATTGAACCTGGGTCCTTGTAGTTTAAAAGCCAGAGCTTAATTATGTGAGCTACTAAGCTAACTCAAATTAATATAGTGATTGAAGTTATCTGAGTGCTCGGAGAATGAAGCTCAATGCGTTTGATCACCCGCCCCCCTTCCCACCCCTGGATTGACTTCTGGCTGCAGCTTGTCAGCTAGTAAAGAAGGTTTCTATGTAAACATTTCCCTTGTACCCTATCATTTTTTATTTTCGTAGCCAGTTTTCCGTCTATTTCGATCCCTAAAGCCGGCTTCTAACGGCGTGAGTCTTGACGAGCTTGGCTTGGGGGATTGTGCTTGGTGCAATCTCGAGCGTGTTCAATTTGACTGACTCGTCGTTTTCCATTATAGGTTTATATACACTCACAGTTAATCTTTGTAGTCTAGTATGAATATACATTTTATTATTGTATTCTCTGAAGTTTTGGGATGCTTTAGTAAGAAATTTGCTACCAAAGAAAACACATCTTTGTCAACGTAAGGAGGGAGTCCTGCACTTTGATTGTCGGTAACTTATAGAACCAGAAGTCATTTTAAATAGAAGTGTGTGTGCATTTTTTATATGAATAATTTTGAGAATAGTATATTTCACCTTGTATTACTCATAAAGCCTTCCTAGTAGAATGAACACCCTTTATTTGATTGTTACTTTTTAGGCGCTAGCGATGCTATAAAGAATGTCCTGAAACTCTTCATCTGCAACATAGATGGTAAAAAACCTGGTATCTTGATCCCAATTCCTCAGTATCCCTTGTATTCTGCAACATTGGCAGAATTCAACCTCCAACAAATCGGTTACTACTTGGATGAGTCGAAGAACTGGGGGCTTACCATTTCTGAGTTAGAGGTAAGGCATATCGAAGTATTATCCAGAGTTTGCCTATAAATAATATGTTACGTATCCTTTTCATTTCATTAGAATTTTTCTCCCATCAGAGATCCATTAATGAAGGAAAGAAGACATCTGCACCCAGAGTCATTGTCGTGATAAATCCAGGGAATCCCACAGGTCAGGTTCTGACAAGAGATAATATCGAAGAGATCGTGAAATTCGCTCATCGGGAACGGCTGTTCATTTTTGCTGATGAGGTCTACCAGGACAATATCTATGCGGAGGGATCCAAGTTCCATTCCTTCAAGAGAGTGAGTATTATTCGATTGACTATTTTGATTGTGTGGATGCAGAATGTACCCGAGTAGAAGAAAGTTATTCAAAATATATCCCAATATTTACTCTAAGTTAAAACATTCGATTTTCAAGAAATATCCTTCAATTTTCTGTCCAGCCAGATCATCAACATCATTACTAAAACTTCTCTACAAAATCAATAGTATACATTTCGAATACAACATTAAGCAGATTCTGGAATATTAACTAATGGAAAGAGTGTGTAATAATAGGTCACACTTTGAAGGGAGGAGCACAATGTTGCATGAGGAAGCAGACTTTTGAGTACATCACGTTATCAAAAAATTTAAATATTTGCTAGGATGGATCATTTCTCGAATCAACTGCCTTAATGATTGACGTTTGTTTTTGATTTGTGCTTTGCAATTGTGTTGACTCATTCAATCTACACAGCTTGGATAATAAGCTATTAGTTTAGGTGTCACAGTTGTAATAACCATTTTAGTTATCCATTTATTGTTCACTTCTCATTCATTAATAAGGTCTGGCATAAACTCCAAGCTAAATACAATTTTAAAGACGTGTTGAAAAATAAAACGACACTGTTCAATAATTATCTCAACTAAACTTCTACACCGAGTATAATTTTCTTTGCTAGGTAATGCACGACATGGGCGAACCCTACAACAAAATGGAGTTGGCCAGTTTCATGACTGCCTCCAAGGGGTACATGGGCGAATGTGGTCTTCGCGGCGGATACGTCGAAGTCCTCAACATGGACCCGGCGGTCAAAGCGCAGTATTTGAAGGCCATCACCGCCATGCTGTGTTCCACGGTGTTCGGACAGGCTACGATCGATTGCGTGGTGAACCCTCCCAGAGAAGGGGAACCCAGTTACAAGCAGTTCATGGAGGAGAAGAATGCCGTTTTGGGATCTCTGAAGGTGAGTATTGAGGAACATATACCGAGGCAGATTCTAATGGTTAATTGGTATTATTTCTTAACTTATAGCATTTCTAAGAGATTCGGTAGCAGATATATACCTCTATATTATCAGTTTTAGGTATTTATTGAGAACGTTATATTCCAGGATAGAGCTAAAATGGTCGCCGACACCTTCAACTCAATCGAAGGATTCAGCTGTAACCCAGTTCAAGGCGCCATGTATGCTTTTCCTCAGATTCGTCTGCCTCCCAAAGCGATCGAGGCTGCCAAGAAGAAGGGACAAGCGCCTGATGCCTTCTACGCTTTCGAGCTACTAGAATCGACTGGTATTTGCATAGTACCGGGGTCAGGTTTCGGACAAAAAGAAGGAACACACCATTTCCGTACGACCATTTTACCGCAACCCGAGAAATTGAAGGTTATGCTGGAGATGTTCAGGAAGTTCCACGAAGAGTTTTTGAAGAAATATAAGTAAACCAAGAGATGATTGTAAGTTATACCTGTGATTTATTTCCTAGAGATATTAACGAATTTGGAATTATTAGATTGGATAATTTGAGTAAATATTTCGATATTATTCCTTATAAAACGAGTATTTATTTTTAGTGTATATATATATATATATATAACTCATTTCAAGAATTTATTCAATCACTTGTCAAAGTTGTGAAGTTTTCTGTTAATGTTGGAAATATACTCGTGATTTTAACTAAGATTGTTGATGGTTGATTTTAGTAGCATTTGCCAACATTGAACCTGACATTAGTGTCTTTCCTTTCTCCTGATAATCCCAATAGTTGAAAAATTCATTTTCATAAGGACTCGTAGAGCTTAGGCAAGGAAGTTTTGAAAATAATTGTAATGAATAAGTGGAGCTTTCAAACATGCTCGATGTATTTTAACTCCGCAAATAGTTCATAGTTTATTGATAAATGAAAAGATTTTTCCTATGAAAAACATACATGAAGTTGATGAGTGGCAAAAAATGCCAACTACTACTGCTAAAACCTGCCGAATCCGCTCTTAGCAAGTATTCTTTGATAGCAACAAGTGACTAGGTGCTAGTGCTAGGTTAGTAACCCATACAATTAGATACGACTCAACTGCGTTCTGTTTCTGAGGAGGTTCTCTTGTCGACGCGTATATTTAATTTTTTTTAATCGTTGTGCTGTGCTTTGGAATTGTATGATAATTGATATCATCTACATAGCTTGGATAATAGCCTTCATTTTATTAGTCAACTGCAGGGGCGGTCATAACCATTACTTCAAGGGTCATCTGTGGCATGAGAATAATCTTGGATTTTTAACGCATATAAAAGCTTCTTCGACATCTTCCTCTAGAGTGATTTATGGAAAACTCAATCTGAAAACACAGATCAGGGATTTTACACGCTTTATCTTAGCTTCACTTGTATGTTTGTAACCGACTCCTTTGGACTTGATTTTCACCCACTTCCAGACGTCCGAATGATTTGAAATTTGGCAGGTGTACATAATTCCGGTGACAATGCTTAAGAAATTTTTGTGTGAAAAAAAAAACAATATGGCGGACGAGTTTTGTAATTATGGTCCGATTCGCTTCAAAATTGGTATCTGGTGTCAAAATTGAAAAATGATGGCCGCTCCAAAATGGTGGACGAGTTTTGTGATTATGGTCCGATTCCATTCAAAATTGGTATGTGGGGGTTTTGGAGTAGATATTAGATTCTTTGTGAATTGAAAAATTCAAGATGACGGCTCCAAAATGGTGGACGAGTTTTGTGATTATGGTCAGATTCCATTCAAAATTGGTATGTGGGGGTTTTTGGAGTCGAATATTATGATTCTTCCGTGAAAATTGAAAAATTCAAGATGGCGGCTCCAAAATAGCGGACGAGTTTTGTGATTATGGTCCAATTCTATTCAAAATTGGTATGTGGGGGTCATTGGGGTCCAATATTATTATTCTTTTGTAAAAATGGAAAAATTCTAGATGGCGGCTTCAAAATGGCGGACGAGTTTTGTGATTATGGTCCGATTCTATTCAAAATTGGAGAATAATAGTTAAAAAAATTAAATAATAATAATAGTTTGAAAAACTAAAAAACACGCTTTAATAGAAAACTAAACTAAAAAGTAGAAAATCATTTCAAATGATTTTGAAATAAGAATACAGTGATTAACAACAAATTTATTTCATGTAAAAAAGCGTGGGGTGCTTTTTAAGATATTTTCATAATGATTCTACTTTTACCAATATCTGTCCATGAAATATTAACAACAATTGACATCAAGCACCCCACGCTTTTTTACGATGAAATACAATTGTTGTTAATCACTGTATTCTTATTTCAAACTTATTTAAAATCATTTTCTACTTTTTAGTTTAGTTTTCTATTAAAGCGCGTTCTTTAGTTTTTAAACTATTATTTATTTAGATCATGTTTTTTGGAGTATTATATGAAACAGTTGATTTTTGAACAGAAATTTTTTCAAAAAAAAAACATTTATTGATTTGTTTTCCGATTCAGTTCTTCCATAAAACTCTCTAGAGGAAGATGTCGGATACATTAGATGCCCCCCCCCCTTGAATTGTGGATATGATCGCCCCTGGTCTCCATCTATTAAACCAGGTGGCAGTGGGTGGAGTCCATTAATTCTTGCAGGTGGGATTTTCAATTTAAAAATATTAATTTATAAATTTGGGAGCTCCTCTGGGGAAAGTTATGGGGAGAGACTTGGACTTAATGAGGTGGTTAGCAGACCTGCCTGTGGCCTGTTTGCAAAAAAGGTCCGTCAGTAGTCGTTGGTATCCTTGTTGTTTTTTTTGAAATGAAATAACGCATATAAACAACTTTTATATTACTTTTCTGTAAAAGAGACAATTTTTCTCCCAAAAAATATGTACAAAGTTACACAGCAACTTGCAACAAGTAGTGGACAGCACTCAAATCTTGGGCATTTCACTGCAGTAAGTACGTCACTTATAATTTCTATTTGTCTACATACATTATAAAAATACCCAACATGATTCATTCATTTTTATAAATCATAGAATTAAATAACAATTCAATAAAATTTAAACTAATTAAAACAGCTTAGCAAATTTCAGTAATCATTAACAATATTGGACGGGAGTGGTCAAACAGGTAAAAAAAACAATGGAATGTCAATAAATTTTCTCTGGTCAAATTTTCTTAGTTGATCTCGAATAAAACTTAAATTTTACATTACGCTCTATATTTACAATACCTTATTAGAGATTGGAAGATTTTTTAGTTTCCTCGTTCAACTCGTTGGAATAGAACTAGCCTGGTTTTTTCCTGTTAAATATTTGATGGCACTCTGTGTTCAATCGTCTATGCATTATTCAAGAAAATGCTCAATCTAAAGATGGAAGTAAATATCGACAACACAAATTCCAATTTCGAAAAGAGATCCGGCCAGTTCATTCAAACGAACTTCGTTCACAATAGCTCAATAGAAAAATATATCTTTCAAACTAGATTTTTAGATCACGAATCAGTATGAATATTGAAAAAATAAATTACATTATTGACTATTTATAATACAAAGAAATCACTGTTGATATTACTACCTCTCATCAACCAGAATATGAAAAATGGGAAAATTTCATTTTGTATCAGCAGTCTTCTTCTACCAGTTTCTGGGTGTCTTTCCCTGTATCTTGAGTTGCGGGGTCCAGCTCCCTGTGCCTGACCTGTACTTGCGGCGAGGACATGTGTTTGATGCTCGAAGGCGCTATAACTGCACTAGGAGGTTCTAAGAAGGTGTCGCCTTTCGGTTTACCCATATCCGACGATACTTCATATAGAGCTGCAAAAATATTTTATTATTATGTAACGAAGTTACCATTTTTCTGTTGGAATAAAAACAACCAAAAGCACTAAGAATAACCAAAAACATATCTCCGGTATTGATAGTTGTAAAAAGGTCATCTGTTATGGGCGTAAATCCGCGAATTAAACTTAACTAGACCAACGTAATTCATTCTGTGAACATAACAGAATGCGCGAACTCCACCCGGCATCAGGACAACTCGAGTCGATAGCCAGCCAGCCGTTTCAAAGCAGCAGCGAGAGAAATCAGTCATACTCTTCTAGCGAGGAAGCTACACCGCCGTCTTAGGGAACTCGCCACCAGCTACATCACGAGCCATCGATCAGGTAAGAAATATTCCAAGTTGGGAGAAAGCAGGACTGCGCCGGACCAGCAGAATAACGTAGGGGACAATAATTTGGAATCTCTTCGGAAGAAAATTGATAAACAGTTGTGCTCCAGACTAGCAACCGTCCACCACGCCATCCGCAGTCACCCGAAGACAGACGTCACTACCCGACAACAGTCTTGTTAAGAAAGATTCTAAGTCGAAAAAGACAGGACTGCGCCAGACCAGCAGAATAGCAGAGGGGGCAAGGATCACGGCGAGAAAAAAATCATGAGTCGAACAACAGTCACCACGCCATCGGCAGTAACCCGCAGCCTGACGTCACGTGCCACCAGAGGACCAGGCAGAAAATATTCTAAGTCGTCTGAGAGAGGGAAAATTGACGGAGTTTCATTTCGTGGCGCGATGGGAAAATGAGTAGGGTCCGGTCTGCGAGAGTTATAAATACGTGAGCAAAGTGAATTGTGTTAGCACCTCCGGCACCGTACATTATCAAGAACCGTTGTAAAGGTGCCGTTTGTATCCTGCTTTGGGATTTTATACCTCTGCTTGGCTCACTCTCCCCGCTTTCGTTGTCGATTGATTTCGGTTTTGCCAGATAGTAATTCAGTCAGCCGACTGAGTTGTATTTATTTGAGAATAAAGTTGTCTGAATTTAGAGTTGGTTTTTATTTTTTAGTTTGTCTTATATTGCTTTGAGTAGAAGAACTATCTATTACGCAGCCGACACTCAATGATTATACACAAGAAAGGATAGCCGAGTTCGTCGATTTCATCTGCCTTCCCCCCGCTCTCCGCCAGCAGCGTGACGTCACCTTGGCACCACTACGCCATAAGAGCCCATGCATTTTCACGATTTTTCAAACCTTTTATCTTGGTATTTTTAACTTAAACCTCTTGGTTTTTTTTTGTGTTTCTGGTTGGTGTGTTGAATTACTTTTTAGCTCCATTGAATTTTTGGAACTCTAGATGCCCACGTTTTCTGTGGATAATCCATAAATTGAACTGATGCTAATCGCGTTTTAAACGTCATTTCGTAATAGGGCACTTTGTTGTTTCGATTTATTGAGAATATTTGTGGAAACTTTGGGCCCATTATAATAAATAGGAATTAATAAGTTGTCTCGATATTTTTATGAGTGGAAAATTTGGGTGAAGTTTTTGAGAGCTTGTTGATGGTTCTTACAAGAAACTACGGCTTCCAGACTTCCAGGCATCTGAAGTAAAAACCGCTTGAACTAACATTGCCTATTGAATTATATCAACCCTTCAGCATTTTTCGAAAGCTATATTTACCTAAAATATTTTCAATAAATCGAAAAAAGTTGAAAAAAGAAGTGTCCTATCACGAAGTGGGCTCCACCACGCACTTAACAGTCGATTCAATTTTCACTTATTCACGACAAACTATAGATGCTTATGGCACTAGAAATCCATTGAAAGAGAAGTCAAATGATTTAGCACTAAAAAAAAATGATGGAAAAATGTTACCAACAGGAAGAAACACCGCTGTGAAAAAGTAGTAAATTACATGGGCACTTATGGCAGATGAATCCTCCAGGTTCTCTGGTGACATCAAATGACGATGCAAATCCGGACATGTGCAGCAGAAATTTGGCCAATGTACGAACATAGGAAATAAGCCATCCTTTCATTGTGTATAATCATTGGCCGACACCCAAGTCCCGAGCCAGTTGAGGGCAAGTAAAATATGCCCTTCTGGCCCCGTTGAGTAAGTCAGTACCATAGTGACCGCTGGAGTGTTATTTCTGCAATGGGGCTGCCCGGAGCAAGTGGCCTTCCCACGGCAAACAGAAGGTGGCGCACGAAACAACCGGAAAACAGTAATTGGGCCCCAAAATTTGATTGATTTTCCGTACTGAGAAGTCGCTTCTGTTTTATAATGTGTTTATGCATAGAATCTTTCTTTAAAAAATGTAGATTAGTCACATAGAGAGCACTTTTGTTTCGGTTTACACGATTGGTCTGCAGCATTGTGCATTTTTCAACATGTAATTTTAAATTATCTTCATGACCGAACTGCTTATTTCAGTTATTGCATTTATAATAGCAGTTTGTACGTTTAAAGGTGCAATTGCATTAATTTTCTCTTCATGTTTTTTTTACATGTCTTAAGTGGTAATAATGCTTATATGTTGGCTTGCGCACACTATACTCATGAGTAACGTTCACGTTCATTGATTATTGAAAGCTTGAGCTGCGAAAATACCAAACACACCTCCACCCACTAAATGATTATATTTGCATTGCAGACGGGAAATTGGCGCGAGCATATAAATCATAGTACAAGTAACACGGAGTGTAACAGATGCTGTGACGACAGCATGGGGAGTCCTTTCGGCCAGCCGCTCACAGTCTGGGCACCTCTGTACGGCAGTTACACGTACAGGTTTTAAAGTCTAGCGGCAGACCATGCCCAGCGACGCGCTCACTTGGCCAGTCCATCAGGGCACGTATCGTTGTTTGCCAGGAAAGATCGGCAATCCTTCTGTTAATGTTCGCTCCACGCTGTGCAGTGCCAGCCTAGCGGGCGATCGTCCACCTATTCGCATTATTTCAATTTTATCCGTATTTAGAGGGGACAGGCCATCAGTATTCCAAGTTCTTTGATTTCTACTGTGAGTGAATCATCGTTAACAGCACATAGCCTGCAGTTTGTTGCCGGAAAAGTAGGAGACGCTACTAACAGTCGCCGTCAGATGACGGACAGCACTGGGATGTGCTGTGATGGACAAGTGGACAGAATAGTACCTATACTTGTCGACCGGTTAAGTGCTCCAGACATTCTTGTGGACTGGTTAAGTGCTACAGACATTTTACTCGCCGACCTGTTAAATGCCCTAGATGTTCAGTTGAATCTGCCAGACGAGTATACTCGCCAACCAGTTGAGCAGTCGACATGAATATACTCGTCGACAAGTTTAATGTCTCGCCAAATAGATAAGTATTTCTAAGGCGCTGACATCAAAAACAAACTACATCAGAGAGGACCTACTCTGAAATGGATCCCCGAGAAATTCCTGGGAGGAGTAATGAAACCAAGAACAACAAAGCCCAGTTTTCTACCTTCATTACATCAGGGGTGTTTCCGAGAAGATCAAGAGGATCAAAAATAAATACAATATAAGAGCTGCTTCCAATCCTGAAGTACTTTACTAAGCTTCCTCACCAAGACTAAACCTAATGATAGTGGATATGTGGATATTCTTACTTCGAAGAGACGAAGAGTAAGTGCATCTAGACAAGTATACTTGCTGAACGGTTGAGTGATAGAATTTTTAAATTGCTTCTGACTGCTCGAACTGAATATACTCGCTAGCATAGATTATCACGAAAATATACATATTCATGGAACGTTTTGGCAGTGACGGACAGCAAGAATAGTAAGTGTGTATGTACTGTAGGTAAGATTCTCCGTTCTACGTGGTATTAGAGGAAATATTGGCAATAGTGACAATGAATTATCCGAACAAGTATTTTTTATTTGAGGGGCATATTGGGTTTCAACTTCTCTTCTATGTAAAAATTTAACTTGAAAATTGGAGAAAACGTTCTAGAGCCCAGCGAATAATTTGTTTCCCCAAAGTTGAAATTCATACATACCTCCACTTCCGTTAGCGATGGCTTCAGGATTGTTTTGCACATCATACATAGGGTTGTGGAAAATCCCTGTTCTTGTTGCCCACAGCATCCAAACTATAGGCTGCATCGTGGGGCTCAACACCTCCCCCTGCGCCATTTGTGTCCAAATTTGTACCTCCAAATTCGACGTTTGTTCCTTGTCGGAATGAAACGCTCTGGCTACTTGCTAGGCTGCCTAATCCGGATCCCTTACTGCGGAAAACATGATAATGTTTATCAACGATAGGTTTTTAATTTCTAGTTATATTCTGCATGAATTGACCAATGATTATAATGCGCCTCTATGTGAAGATACAGGACATCATTGTGTGCCTACACCCATACACTTCGTCTATAAAGTCACCGTCTCAGGATAACTTTTTCATCGATCAATTTATGAAGTACCACTCATAGTAAAAAAGTATACAGTGAAGCAAAAATAGTCAAAATATGGAATTCAATAGCGCTCAACAGCAAGAATGTTTCAAAATAAAAAATTGAAGCAGGTCTCATGGAAAAGTGTGATGTAATAATAATAATTTATTCACGAACAGCATATAACATCTTGCAGTGTATTTTTTTTTTTATGTTCTGGTTCCCACGAAAAGGGATATCCTGTAATGTTCAGAGAACATCGTGGGAACCTAGGGAAAGAAGGTAGGAGTTGGTGTTCTTCTTAAATTTCTGAAGGTTGTATGCCTCGGGGAACACCTCCCTAGGCAATGAGTTCCAAAGCCTCGCTGTTCGTTGGATGAACGAGTCTTTGGAAAGTGATGTTCTGCAGGTTTCCAAAGTGACCACGAAGGGGTGTGATGACTGAACTTGACGGGTTAATCTCGAAGATGAGAGAATACAAAGACATTGCCTAGTTTAATAAAGTGCAAAAACTCATTTAAGTTAATTTAAGAACTTGTCTATGAGTAGCAAATAAAATCATTACTTTCGTTTTATAGAACAACGAATGTTGGATCATTGTTACTTTCATATTGGTAAAATAAAATTATTAATATACATACGATTAATTAAATCTAATTATAACTAGTTAATACTAAGAGTAATTACATTTATATTGGTATTGGTAGAGAGATGGTGAGTATAAGGGATTATATTTCAATAATATTTTTACTTATGGTTTTGGCTGTGCTGTGGAGCCAAGTTAGTGGAGTTAATTTTTTTTAGATCATCTGGCATGAAATTGAACAGGCGAGGAGCAAGATTGGAAAAGCACCTTTGTCCAATTAATTTTTGTGCTCTCGGTAAGTACATATTCCTCTGTTTATTCTAGTGGGGTATTTATGGTTGACCGGGCTTATGTGGGTATTATTTTTTTAAACAAACTGGATTATTGTCTTGGAGAATAATTGGCGGATATCAAACAATTTAGCCTCCGCATAAAGTAGATCGGTTGGGTAAGTTCTGGGTTTATGCAGCATCATTTTGATGAATCTTTTTTGTAGGATTACTAGGGTTTTAAGTGGCTAGTCATAACACTTCCCCATCCGATTATACCATATTGGATAATAGTTTCGACTAGCGCATGATACAAGTATTTTTTTTACAGTATTTTGATATCCCACTTGAGAAACGAATTAATGTATATATTTGACAGACCTCTCCAGTGGGATAGTCACACCTTCTACTATAAGAACTTCATAGTTTGGTAGGTAGCCTTCATAAGATGTGAAAGGGATAACTTTAGTTTTTTTTTAAGTTTACAGTTACAGTATTAGAGTTTCAGCTTTTTCTTGTACCTGTTGCCCGAAGTTTCCAATGTAAATCAACGCAGTGTGTCCAACAAAAGAAATTATAGTCCCATCAGTCTCTTTCTTAAGAGTTCCTTTATATAGACTAGAAAAAGAACTGGGCCTAGTACGGTACCTTGAGGAACTCCGTAGATTATTGTTTTGTCACTACTAACTTCCCCCTCTACTATGATGCATTGTTTTCAACCAATTAGAAAGTTTTTAAGGATATCGTTGTCTATCCCGCAAACTCCTATGCATTCCAGCTTTTCCAATAAAATCCTATGACTCACTGTGTCGAAGGCCTTTGCTAAATCGACAGAAATGCCCAGACACGCTTCTTTATTGTTAATCCGATAGGTTACTTCTGCAATGGCATCCTGAGTGGAGTTTGTCATGAAAACCAAATTGTGTTTTCGCAAGAATATTGAATTTGTCAAGGAAACTCACTAGCCTGAGTTTTAAGATTTTCTCAAAGATTTTGGAAATCGATGATGTTAGAGATATATAGAGATATAGCTTTTATAGATTGGCTTAATTATCGCATGTTTGAAATGGGAGGGAACTTCGCCCGTTGAGAAAGTTTTGTTTATGTGAGAGAGTGGTAAAGCTATGTATTCTGCTATGAGCTTCATCACATCATTGGTTATATTGTCCAGGCCTGGCGCCTTATTGTTTTTTAATTCAGTTATAGTATTGGCTACTTCTACGGGGGTTGTTTCATTGAGGTACATTGATTGTGATTCTCTTTTAGTTGTGCTTTCGTTATAAGTCTTCATATTCAATTTTACTAAGTTTTTACCTACGTTTGAAAAGTATTCATTAAGATATTCAGCGATTTGTTTAGCACCATCTTCTTGTACAAAACTGTTGGGGAATTTACTTTTCAGTTTTTTCTCCGTGTATTCTCTTACTGTTTTCCACATTCCCTCAGAATTTCCTGAGTTCTCAATTATTTTGTTTTTATAGAAGTTATATTTGGATTTCCTTATCAAAAGATTCAATTTGTTACGGTAACTATCATATTCGTTCTTAGTTATTAGGTTTTGAGGTTCTCTAAGAAGTTTTTGTCGTAATCTATGTCTAATAGACGTCACGATGCCATTGGTTATCCATTCTTTATTTTTTGTTTTGATTTTATAAGTCTTGTGGATGTTGTTTGTGGATTAAGTCAATGTGATATTTGATTTTGTTGATAAACAATTATGTACAAGTCCCGACATTTCGTGCGTTGTAGATATTGTGCCACTGTTCACTTCTGATTGATTGCATCGATTTTTGCTTATTCAAATGTTTGCAGATGGTATAACTATTGCTGACTTTCCTCTCGTCATTGGAAATATCAGTGCCTATGCTTAGTGAGTAATGGTCAGTCATATTAGTTTTGATAATGTGAATTGCATTATCAAAAACTTTTGAAATGAACCTTATTTGGGTTGGATCACTGGGACTCTGTAGATTTATTAATAAATTGATGAATTTATATGGCATGGTAATTCATAAAAAAGAAAAGAACTAATACTTACAAAGGCCTCTTCCTGACGAAGAAAAATACCCCAGTGGCGGCACACAGCACAAGAAGTATAACCACGATAGGAATAATGATAGCAGACATACTGCCACCTTCCCCAGCTATGCTGTGCTCAGTGTGAATATCGCAGTACTGCCCCTGGTAGCCAGGCAAACATCTGCACATCAAATCGCCGTCTTCTTCCGGTTCTACGCATAACCCGCCATTTTCACACTTGCAGATTCTCGGAAGTGGTCGTTCTTTTTCGGAGGGCGAGTCGCAGTGGATGTCGGCCTTGATTTTCTGACTGGGTGTAGCGGAATCGGGACACGCACATCTGTGACCGTTGGGCACTAGCAGGCACAAATGGGAGCAGTGGCTGTTTTTGCAAGGGTTTGGTATCGAGGTGTTGTATTTGAGATCATGGTATACTGAAAAAAAACAACCCGAAATTTAAAGTCGACATCCCTTGGAGCTGATGGAAAATCATTGAAAGCACTAGAACTTTAGAAGCATGAATATGAATCCCAATGTTTTTCTATCACACAGTTCAAGTCTACCCTCAGCCAAGTCTTCTCTCAGTAAAGGTGCTTTAAAATGTTTTAATGAACCACTTGGCATTGTGTACTTTTCTCCTCATTTCTTTCTTTCTCTACTTCTGAACAGTAATTTTACACTGTACACTTGCTCTCACTCAAAAGTTCAAGTTATATATTTTATTTTTACTTTTAGATTTAGATTATGTTGTCCTAGATTTATTAGTTTTATTAATTTTAATCTCATACATAGGCATCTTATCATTTGTTAACAATACCTGTAATACTTAATGAGCATTCGCTCGTAAATAAATAAATATATTATATTTAAGTGCTAAAAATGAACATAGTCAAACCAACTGCAGCTTCTAAAACATTCCAAAACAGGATGGGTGGTGATACCAGCAAATTAGAAGATTTAACCAATCAGATATCTGATATTTTATATTCAAAATCGATATCTTCCATTATTCAAAGTTTTATTTTTGCACCAGTTAACAATTGATGGTTTAGAAAAAGAAAGAGATTTCTATTTTAGGAAACTCGGAGATATTGAAGTAATGTGTCGAAAATTTGAAGATGGAAATCCTATTATCCAAAAAATATTGGAAGTATTATATGCAACTGTGGTGAGTTCAAAGTTTTTCTTTGTTGTTTATTTCGAAAAATGTTTCGATATGAATTTATTAATTTCAAAATTCAATCCACATCATGCTAGTTTTTGGTTCAATATTTTGTAACGAAGTTACTATTTTCCCGCTATATTTATCAGCCAAAAGCTCCCTGTAAGGAATTAAACCCCGCTTGAAAGTAATAATAGGTCTAGAAATACCATTCAGGTTCGTGATAAATCCGTGAATCACCCCTAACCCGATAAATAGGCTAAACACCCTCCGTAGCTCACGCCAATACCGCGAGCGTGGTTGTGAAGAACGAACGATTGGTAATTGCGCGCGCCAGCGAATCGAGAACGAATGATTGAAACAACAGCGATCGGTATTGGAAATAAACGTCGCGGAGCATATTGAGTTCGCTGGGAGTCCTCCGAGAGCAGCCCGAGCCAGCAGTCCAGTCGAACCAAGAGTATACGATACCGAGCTGACGTCACGATAGAAGCCACCCAGTACAGTTGAGTCTAGACAGAGACGCACGCACCGAGCTGACGTCACAGCCGTCGCCACCGAGAACATGACACTGTGTCCGAGCAGCCGTTGACGTCACGAAGGAAGGGAGGCCGATATTCGGACGTTGGACAAAGGCGAGAGAAAGCAGTCAGTCGTTCCGAAGCAGCGAAGCCAGCCAACACGCCAGAGAGAGAGTTTTCCGCCAGAAGCACGAGAGTACAGTTGAGGCGCACGCACCGAGCTGACGTCACAAGCACGAAGGATTTTTACAAGCTGGGTAATTATTCTGTGAAAGTATAATTTGTATCGCAAGCGACAGAGTCCACAAAACGGCGCGCGCATATAAGTCGTTCGAGAGGGATTCGGCAAAGAGGGAGAAGCCGGCCGTAGTTCCGTTTCGACATATTCCAAAGAATTAGTAGCTTGCCCAGCCCAGCAGAAGCAGTCACGCGGCCGACTAGTATCCAGAGTGAGAGCCAGAGACCGAAGCAGTCCACGACCGTCCCGGACCTTGCCGAAGCAGTGAGATCGGAGTTTGGTAAATATGTTGTATCAGGTAAAAGACATCAGGAAATGTTTGTAAGTACCGCAGATGCGATGTGCGCATGATCGTAAGAGGCACATATATATTTCAAAGCTGTGCTGGTAATTTGGTAAATATGTTGTATGTAAATTAATGTTGTCCCCCACCGCAAGAGCTTTTGGTTGCTAAGTTTACCCCGCTTGCTTGAAAACACCCTCCTCGCTTTCTCTGTATATAGTGCTTGCCATGTGTTCATTTGTTGTGATAACTTGAGGCCGCCGTCAGCCGCCATCACTGTATTTCATTATTTTCAATATACCTGTTTATCCTGTTCTTAGTATTCTTTCATTAACTATCTTGAGTAGAATTTAAACATCTAGTGCGCAGTCGCCACCCAGGTCCGAAACCCAGTTAAAGGCAATTAAAGCCTGCCTTGCTGGCCCTGTTACAGTGTCACGACTATATTGACCCCTGGAGT
The DNA here is from genome assembly GCA_018342105.1 of Gonioctena quinquepunctata. Taxonomy (NCBI): domain Eukaryota; kingdom Metazoa; phylum Arthropoda; class Insecta; order Coleoptera; family Chrysomelidae; genus Gonioctena; species Gonioctena quinquepunctata. Next base: position 54,027 of record JAFIRS010000621.1, on the reverse strand, counting down.
GTCTTTCTTCACTGAGACTGCCCGGAGCAAAAGTGGCCTTTTCCACTATAAAGCTAAAGGTGGCGCCCGAGGAAAACCGAGAATAGTGAAAAGCGACAAAGTTTGATAATAGGGGGAGAAACCCCTTTACAATTTATAAGTGTGGAAGACAACAGGGCTGCCCCCAGAATGACACTTCCTAACGCAAAGAGTACGTGTTATCTGCGCAGATTATTATATTTACCGTTCATAAGGCGCCCAACGTGGGGCCTGATAAAACAACTGCGCATCCTGTTAAAAAATGTATAATGAATTTGAACTAACCTTTCACACTGGATGGATTCTGCATATCTCTCTGAATGATGACTGGAACCCCTCTACCGAATTTATCTTGTTTAACCAACTCCCCTGTGTTCCTCGTGATCCAGTACAAATTCGACTCGAACACATCCAAAGCTATCGGATGTTTTAGCATTACTCCCCTGATCACAGTCTTTCGATTTGTTCCGTCGAAATTCATACTCTCAATCATGTTCAGCTTAGTATCGACCCAATACAGGGTATGATCCATAGCATAGTCTATCGTTAGTCCAGCAGGGTGACGAATCTCTTCAACGACTAGCGGTCTTCGTTTAGACCCGTCCATCCATGCGACTTCAATTTTCGGCGCACTTCCTGCGTCTGTCCAGAATATCACACCTTTCTGCGGACTGGCTACCAGAGATGTAGGGTTTTCTATACCGACACTGGCCAGAGATCTCCTGTAACGACCGTCTGTCTTAGCGACCATAATCCTACCCTTTGGCTTGGAACCTCGATCGATCTCGCTCCAGTACAAGTTGTTCGCTACCCAATCGACTGCTATAGAGATCGGTTTGGAGTTGCCTCTTATCTCGAGATCCTGCGCGAAACCAGCCTTGACTTCTCCGTTTTGCGCATTGATCATGTACGAACGTTTTATAGTCTTCTGCCTGCTATCCGCCCAGAAGATCATCTGGCTCACTGGATTATAATCCACGGCGTCGATACGTTGCTCATCCATAATCACACCTTCGACATCTCGCTGTTTCAGCTCGAACGATCTAATTTCCCCACCGTTGGACACGAGAAGCTTCACGTCTTCTTTTTCGGCTTTACACACTCCGGACAACTGATCCGATAATTTGAACCCTTCACGGCAAGAACAAGCGTACGTCCCGTTCAAGTTCATGCAGACTTGGGAGCAGTGGTGAGCCCCGGTCGCACATTCGTCCACGTCCAAGCAAACTTTCCGGTTTTCTTTGGATATAATGTACCCTGAGTAACAAGCGCAAATGTATCCTCCGTCAGTCAGGTTCATACAGGTGTGTTCGCAACCTCCTCGCGAAGCTTCGGAACACAGGTTGTTATGGTGACAGCCGAGTTCGTCCGAACTGTCCCCGCAGTCGTCGGCAAAATCGCAGACCTGTCGTTTGTCAATGCAGCGCTTGTTAGCGCATTTGTACTCGGTATGCGAGTCGCAAGCCTTCATCTTCAAAGCGCACAAAGTCATGTTGTTCTCATCGGATCCGTCACCGCAATTGTCGATACCGTCGCAAAGTTGGTAACGCGGTATGCATTTATGGTTGTTGCACTGGAATCTCTTCAGCGTATCGCAGTTGAAGTTCGTGCAAAGCGCAGGGGATTCATCGGAACCGTCGCCACAATCGTCCGCGCCATCGCACAAGTCTCCTTGACTGATGCACAAGTGGTTATCGCACTGGAATCGGGAATCTGGGCAGAACTTTCCGCCTGGGTATCTCGGGGGGCAGTTTTTCTCGTCGGACAGTCCTCAGTCGCGTTCGCCGTCGCTCGGAAGTGGAGGCAATACAGTGACCGGAAGTACATTGGAAAGTGCCGTTTTTGCATTGGAAGCCGGTGCAGCCGCTCTCGTCGGAATTGTCGCCGCAGTCGTCTTCGTGGTCGCAGCGCCAGCGGGAGGATATGCATTTGCCATTGCTGCAGCTGTAAGAGGGTTCATAAAGTGTAACGTTTGCATTTCAACGAACGAATTTCATTTATCAGCGCAGTAATATAACAGCACCATGAAATATTTCACTTTGGTGGAATACAATGGTGAAATATACAATGCGATCAATAATCCTTTCATTTCCACAGTATTAAAGTAAGTATTATATGTCTGAGAAAAGCAAAGAGTATTAATTTGAGGTTATTGTTATCAAAGTAGTTCATCATTCTTTAGGCGGAAACCTACTTGGGTTGACACGATCCTTAACCTGCACGTTCGTTTTCCTAATCCGAGTTAACTACGCGCGTTCGCAAATTTTGGTGTTCCTTACTCGATCACCGACTCAGGTTCGTCTAGCATAACCCTATTCAAAAGCAGGGTCGTCTGAGTCGCTACAGACACCGCATGCGCATTACGAAAAGTTTAAAAATTATTTAAATTAATGAGGAAAAGGAAAATTGCAACATTCCAAACAATAACGGCGTTAGCTTTTGATTATGTTATTATTGATGAAGACGATGAGATGTGTGTGTGTTATCTTCAGGTAAGATGAAGAAACAATACGTTTCTAAACAATTACGAGTTTGCATTCAGAATTATGAAGAAATAATTTTACGCTATTCCATGGAAGGTAAAATAAGACTGATAGTACCTTCGCAAATTCATCATTCAAAATTTTATTTCATAGATTGCCAATTGCCAGAGTCATTTTTGATTAGAAAGAACTGTTAGAAAAGTTGAAGATAAGTTATGTTTTATGTTATGCCTTGTACCAGAACAAATAATAACAAGCTCAACCTGATACGTTCGTGAACTATATATAGTATTGGGGTAAGTGATCAGAGTGGTCCATTACGTGATCTATTGGGATCGAGTAGGTGAACCAGAGTAAGTTTCCGAAAATGCCTATTGTTGGTCAGAATTATGGAGAGTAGAGGTTAGGAGGACACTCTCATATAGTTGTTTAACTCAAAAAGTGTCCACCAAAAAGCTTCGAATAACGTTTCAGAAAATGGCCAAAATGGCGCTTGTGTACTGTAAGGTGTGGTGTAAATTTTGTCTTCAATCATGACCTTCACCACCACTTCACTCGAAATAATAATAATTTATATATTAATAGAGCAAATCACAAAAACACCATGAACTCTTTGATTTTCAAAGGTTTCGATCAGTTCAATAAATTACCAAATCCAATTAAAAGTAGCCCATCTCTGAACATTTTCAAAAATGAACTGAAGAAATTTGTTTCAAATGCACAAATATGATATATATATTATTTAAACCGACTTTTTACTGTTTGGTTATATATTTTATTGTATATTTTTTCAATATGTACCACATATCTCTTACTTTAACTTTTTTTTAGCTGATTTGTATATTAGGATATCCTATTTAAAAATAAAGATCTATCTAATTTTGTTGTTTTAGATGAAATTACTAATTTTTAAAAATTATGCTTTGTAAATCGTGCCTTTAGAAAGCGGATGTAAGTCTTTGTTTCTCTAATTTTACTATCGACTCTCACAACTTTCGGCGCTTTCTCTAAAAACGGTATTATGGTACAGTAACGCCATCTTCATTCAATATTTTTAGGGACACTTTTTGTGACACAGAGATAGTTCTCCTACTTGATCCGTTGATGGCGTTCTTTTAAGCGGCTGGGAATTCTAACCATAACACATGAACAGACGGAAAAAAATACTCTTTACCAGAATATATTTGAGTCAAAATCTGGCTGAATTACATAAGCACTAGGTGGGAGATCAGAGGATTATAAGAATTGAGGGAACAATAAACCCAATTCTTCCCTGTGGAATAATTATGGTTTTAAGTACCTGTGTAGGTCATGTAAACGGCCCATTGTCAATGCATTTGGATTTTACGGGCATCAGTTTACAACAGATTCCATAAGCTTTGAAATCAAGTTTAGTTCTTATTTAATTTTTAAAGTTACGATATAGTATTCTTCTTGGAAACTGCCTATACCATAAGACGGAAATAATAGTCAGTGACTAATTCGTTAAATGTTGCAACCTGCCGTCGATAAATATCAGTACAATTACTAAAGTCGTCCACAAACTTTCGTTAAAATAGAGGCTGCTTCAAATGCTCCGTAAGATCTATTGCACGGGCCGAAATAAATTTGGCACCGGTGTGCGTTTTGTGTCAAAATGCTGTGTCCGCATTTGTTTTGTTTCTGAACTAGTGACTGACGTCACTGACTATTAATAACGTCTCATGGTATAGTGTGATTATATTTTTTTATTAAACCATGAAATTAGGTATTAAATATCATATTTTAACGGTTTTTGTTTTATTGTGAATTTGGAGAAGTTTTTAAATCAGTGCAACACTGTCTACAGGGACTGTGTAGAGAATAAGTTGGGTTTATCTTTTATATCTGTAGATGGCGTTCAAATTATAATTTCAAGTGAACCAACTTCATTCTGTATGAAACAACAAATTTCTGAGTATATTGTTAGGGTTTTTTTAACAATGACCCTTGCTTTCATATCCTAAAATAATTGAAATGTTATAAAAGTTAATATTGAAACTTGAGAAATGCGAATGAGTTTTAGGAACTATTTTTCAGAAATTATACTTTCTGAAATTATTTTAACGTGAAAACGTTTTTAAAAAGGCTTTCCATACTAAGGTCCTGTCAAAGTTAGCGATGATACGCTTTTGTTGTCGCCAAAAATTTACGGCAACTGAATGAAAGTAGATTTTAACAATATTGTATTGGAAAATTCTGAGAAACAATGCCATTCAAATTGGGTACAATATATTGGAAAATTGTATTTAGATAAAAATTCTATTATTAGCGTATAATTGTTCTCATTCATTACCCGATAACAAACATTGTATAGTTTTAAAAATGATAGGTATATAATTAATGAATGAATACTAAAATATCCATTGAATGTTTATGGTGCTATTGATGAACGACATTAACAACAAAACCATACAATTTCCGTAATTGTGGTTTACCAGTTTTTTCCTTCAAAGGTGCAATCACATTAATTTTCTCTTTATTATCTTTTTTTACGTGCCTTCTCAAATCATAGTATCGCTTATATGTCTCTTGCACTCCTATACTCATAAGTAACGTTCATTGTTTATTAAATGCTTGAACTGGAAAAATACCAAACCAAACACTACCCACATAAATGATCAACGATTGTATTTGCATTGCTGGGTGCAAGCGGGAAATTGGCGCGAGCCTATAACACAGTGTAAATAACACGGAGTGTTACAAATGTTCTGACGTCAGCATGTGGACTTTGTACCTCTGCACGGAATAGGATCAGATTTCAATGTCTAGTTCGAAATACACTCTGCGCAACCAAAGAATTAGTCATAACCCCGCAACGGAACGGGTTATTTGTGCGTCGTCGTTTGGATATTGAGGTGCTCTAAAACTTTAGCTCAGCAGAAAAAAGTTGTGCTGGGTGACACTTTACAAAACGTTCTAAAATTCCTTGTTTCAGGCAATTACAGAAGTATTCAGCGCCAGAGGCAGCGGGAAAGGGCTCGAGCGCTCAGGCCGGTTCGTATCGAATCAAAGGAGCGCCAAAACTTATCAATAGAACAAGTGAGGTGCCTTCCTGAGCACCACAGACTTGACGAATTGGGCGCTGTTGTGGGGCCACCGATTGCGACAACCAGTACAGAGGCTAGGATGGCTGAAATAATTTAATTTCTCATAAATTATACCTGATGGTCCACGAGAGTCTTTTCATGTAAAAAAAATTACAGTAGTGTAGCGATACTACTCACCCCGAATTATTTTGATTAATTATGATAAGATACATTTTGCGCTCCTCAAAAAGTCTTGTGGTAAGGGTATAAAGTATCAATATCAACCAAGGTAGAGGACAACTTACGCAAACTCTGATTCCGAGCATTCCCTATAGGCACCTTTGCAATCCTCTTCAAGCTCATCCGAACCATCCCCGCAGTCATCAGAGAAGTCACATTTCCACTGCTTGGGAATACAGCGGTTATTCTTACACTTGAACTCGGTTTCCGAATTACAGCTTGGACAATTTTCCGGTAGTTCATCAGAGTTATCCCTGCAATCGTCTTTACCGTCACAGAATAACCATTTAGGTATACACCTGTAGTTAGCGCGTCCGGGACAACGTTGCCAACCCGTCGTGCAATTTTTTTGCCTGCACATGTACGCAGGCTCGTCTGAATCGTCGCCACAGTCGTTATCAAAGTCGCACATCCATAGTTTGGGGATACAGCGGCCGTTTTTGCAAGGGAACTCCGTGACGGGATCACACGTTCGCTTGTGACAAATTTCCGGGTCTTCGTCCGACGCGTCCTTACAATCCGGATCTCCGTCACATCTCCAACTATTCAGAATGCATCTGCCATTCGATCGACACTTCATTTCGAGTTCGGGGCATTCTTTGTCGCAGTTTTGTTCATCGGAGTTGTCACCGCAGTCGTTGGTGCCGTCGCATATGGTGGCTGAGGGTGTGCAGTTGAGGTTTTTGCATTGGAATGTGCCCGCTCTGCATTGTCTAGGTGGGCAGGTCGCCGGTTCGTCCGAGCCGTCTTTACAGTCTTTCTCGCCATCGCACCTGAAAAAAATTAATATAAGCTCCTCAACTGTGAAAGTTATTTCTGGCGCCCAACGTGGGGCTTCGTAAATAAACTACAAATATATCTCGGTTCGATCTTCAAAATAAAAGTGAATGTACTTACTGCCAGTGCCATGGTATGCATTTTTCATCTTTTCCTTTACACTGCCACTGTCCAGCCGTACAGTTAGCAATACAAGTCTTCCTATCGTTCGATAAATAAAACTGGTTGGGACATGCACATTTATAAGTCGTCTGCCCTTCATCACCATATCCATCGATATTCAGATAACTCGATGCAGGTGGGGGCGATATAAGGCACAGATGCGAACATCCGCCATTGTTGTCACCGCAAGGGTTGTAATAAGGTAGCTGCCTAAGGGGATGGAATATCTGGATATCGTAAGGCTTGTGAGTGGTGTTTCGTATCACTTGCAAGTCCTTACCACTGAACTTGTTAGCCCTACTGATAGCCTTGAGATTCCAGTCCGTCCAGTAGATATAATCATCGAACAATGAAATAGCAAACACGTGCGGAACGCTATTTCCGGAAAGGACAATATGGCGGTGCCTTCCCTCCAGATCGGTAGATGCGATATAGTCCAAATGGGCGTCTGCGAAGTACAGACGATCGGTGAAGTAATCAATGGTGAGCGCATTCGGCCACGCTATGTCATTCTCCCAAGTCAGAATCATGGTGAAGTTAGATCCATCCATTCCGATTTTAGCGATGAAGGCCTGCAGATGCCAGGAAGAGAAGTAGAGATAACCGATACCGGGGTGGACAACCAGCGCTCTAGGGTCGGGAATACTTATTTTCAAAGTTTTGCGGTTCGTTCCGTCCAACTCGGCAACTTCCAGATTTTTAGAATGTCTGTCGATCCAGTACAGCTTTCTACCAATCCAGTCCACGGATAAACCTTCCAGGCCGTGCGAATCATGCCGAATAATAGGCTCTCTCGTTTTACTACCCATAGGACTTCTGAATATAGTTTTTGCTGTCACGTCGCAGAAGTATATTTGCTGGTCCTTCATGTCGTAGTCGAGAGCTACAACGTTCATCAAATCTTGATGCATCAGGTTATAAACGTGACCGTCTACAGACATGTTTCTCACGTAGTACTTGTTGGTGAAAATGACCCACGGTTTGATTTTGTCTTTGCGTTTGCAAGTGTGTTCATCGCTTTCTCTCTCGTAATATTCATCATTGCATTTGCAATAATAGCTGCCAGGGGTATCTGAGCAGTACTGGGAACAGACACCCGGTGTTTCGATGCATTCGTCGATGTCTGCACATGCTTTTCCATCGTCCAACAACCTGAAAGGCAGAAATTGATGATAAAAGGCACTAACTAATGACAAAATCCACTACTTACTTATATCCTTGGTTGCATTCGCAGTAATACCCGGTAGGAGTATCGATGCACTTGTGTCCACACTGGTGTATTTCCACTTTGGCGCATTCATCCACGTTGCAGTGCAGAGGTTCATCCGAATCATCCGAACAGTCTGATACCTTATTACAAACCAAATTGTAATTGATGCATTGGCCATTATTGCACCTGAATTGAGTTGGGTCGGGACAAGTGGTGTTTTCTTTTTCTGTAACGCAATTCACTGATAAGTTTCAATATATTTTCATTATAAAAATGAGGTCGAACTTACTGCAGTTCACTTCATCTGAACGGTCCCCACAATCGTCTTCTCCGTCGCACCTGTACTGATTGCGGATGCATTTGAAATTCTGGCAGGTGAATTCATTGCCGTTGCATTGTTTGTATTTCGTATTGCATTCTTTTCCTTCGTCCGTGCCATCCCCGCAATCGTTGTCGTGGTCACAAACCCAACCCTTCAATAAAAACAAATCATCCAGCATACAACAAGGAATGTGCACATAGAGGAATCGTGAGTGAAATACAGGAAAAAATTGACCGTACGTTAATTTGTATTGAAAAAAAATTACCTTATTTTCGTAATGGTCACGATCAATCAAGTATTTTAATGTATCCATGTGTAATACCCTTAACTGAAGAATGCGGCAACACAAAGGGAGCGACTGTCTTATTTCGTCCGCAATTAAAGAAGAAAACTGTATGAGTTCGAAAGAATGTAACATCTCGTAAAATATCAAAGACACTATCATGCATAAGTTACGATGACAGTTACAATCTAACTGTTAAACACACCGCACATAATTACGACAGGCATTTATTTTATTTTTATTAAGCCCAAAGCCGGTAGATAATTAACATTCTCCGACAGCGGGAGGAAACATTACTCGTAAAGATTGCTATTGAGAAGTGCCGCCTGACATTAATGTCCAAAAGTATATTTCATTACCGTGAGACTAAGACCGCGGAGTACTTTCAGATACATTAAACAAAATTTATGACAATTCGAGTTTCTATATAAGACTGAAGTCAACAGTAAACGAGATCCACTCTCCTCTTATTCATTCAGTGATCTGTTTTAGTCTTCTAGTTATGAAGCGATTAAAGTAAAGTCTAGTTTCATCTAGAGAAGATGCATTCCCATCTTCCGATGCGAAGTAAATGTAGACTTCGTATTTTATACTTGAAGTAGCCAATTCATCAAAAGTATGCAGAAAAATAGTGGAAGTGTAACTCACAGAAATCATCTCAGTAATAACTAAATGAATGGAATCAATAAATAAAGAAGCTAAATAATCATATTACGACCAGTGAACGCGTAATAAAACTCGGTAATAAAAAACAATAATTAAGTAACATTTAAAACGTGGTGTGTTCTCCAGTTGAGGGTAAGAAAATAAAACTGTTTATTTGGCAAGGTATTTATATATGTATAGTATAATAAGGAACTATTCCCTTATTGATTTCATGAGTAGTCAATTATTGATTTGTCAAAAATAGAAATATTAGCAACCGCCTAAATAACTGAAGAAGTTATTTTATTAGGCATTGCAATTTGTTTCTCATTCAGATTATATTTATATATATATATATATATATCCTAAGTGTATTATTGTTTCTGAACTATCTGAGATTGGTAACTGTACTGTCAAATTAAGTCCCACGCTTCATTACATATTGAGTGAGATGATTTCTCAAGCCGCTCTGGGAGGTTGTCCAGTTATTGGTCAATAGACTAATAACGCTCAGTATGGTTGAGGCTTAGCTATTAAAAAAATTAACGAGCAGCCACAACATTTGGTTAGTCAGATGTGGGGTATTTACTGATCCCCAACGTCCCAGCAGCCACAACATTTTGAATTTGAAACAAACGTATCCTTATTAACGAATCCTTATTAACTAATGTTAATAATTTGAAATGTACATTAATTAATCCACTTACTTTGTTGATACATCTCCCGTTTGCACAAGTGAACTGATCGTCACTACATGGCTGTGGCGTTGCGCAATGATGTATGGTAGCATTTTCATCAGCACCGTCAACGCAATCCGGATCCCCATCACACAGCCATTTCTTCGGTATGCACTGAGCTCGTCCCCATTCTTTATTCGCCTCACACGTGTATTCAGTTTCTTCGTCACACTTTCTGTCATCTAGAAAAATTATTATGTTATTTAAAATCTCAATTGAATTTTGCAATTGCGATGTTATCAACAGAACTATTAATAATCAATAAAATCATTATAACAATACTCACTGCATTCGTGTCGGACATCTTCATCACTGTTATCCAAACAATCATTGTCCCCATCACAGATATAAATTCTTGGAACACAATTGCCATTATCGCAAGTGAATAAATCTCCGAAACATGTTCGTCCATCGCTTTTACAATATTCTGGAGGTTCATCTGCACCATCACCACAGTCATCATCCCATCACAATACCTGGCGAGTAAAAGAAGGTAAGCCACAAAAATATATTGTAATAAAATAAAAAAAGGAATAAATATACGTTTTTTCGGTATAACATCAGAATGTAATCCACGCTTACAGAAAAGAAAGAATAGATGAATCCACCTGTAGTGTGATCCTAGCCTTAAGAAGTGTCAGTGCATAGGACGAGACATTGTGTTCTGTGCAGATAAGACAGACAACAGACGAGGCAATGGCGAATGGCCGAACAAATATACAGTGCATTCCATTTAAAACGAGCCACCCTGAATAACTTTTGGTACAATGATTTTCAGGAAAAATAAAAAAACACATCAACAATAGTATACAGGGGACACATTTTGAATATTCACATTGATGTTACTTCACTATCGCACCCAGAGCATGTCACCATTTTTTTTAAATGGATCATCCTATATTGTTTGCATTATCAGATGCTCCATGATGAGCAGATTTCAACAAAGTATAAAACATATGGTCTGACGATAGGTTGGAGCTACAAATTATTTTCCATTAGTCCAACGTGCTCCTAAAACTGCAATAGAAATAGCTTCATCGTTGACAACTCCTGAACGTTTCGGAATTATTGAACAAATTTATGGAAACTGGATCTATTAGCAATGAAAAGCATAACCGTTCAGGAGTTGTCAACGATGAAGCTATTTCTATTGCAGTTTTAGGGCACGTTGGACTAATGGAAAATAATTTGTAGCTCCCGAACCATATGCGTCAGACAATATGTTTTATACTTTGTTGAAATCTGCTCATCATGGAGCATCTGATAATGCGAAACAATATAGGGTGATCCATTTAAAAAAATGGTGACATGCTCTGGGGGTGCGATAGTGGAAGTAACATCAAATGTGAATATGTCAAAATATGTCCTCCTGTATACTATTGTTGACGTGTTTTTTTATTTTTCCTGAAAATCATTGTACCAAAAGTTATTCAGGGTGGCTCGTTTTAAATGGAAAGCACTGTATAAAAGTCGACCGGGTACCAATTTATAGAGTAAAAGAAGATTGTACATAGTGTAAATGAAAAAGTAAATATAACAACCAAGGACTTCAAATAAAACACGACACCACCGCCACCAAATAGCACTCCTTTCGAAAATTTCGTGGTACTAAATTGAGTTTCACTTTGCCAATTATAGATGTCGCCATCTATAATTTGTTGTATTTCACATATTTTTTGTTTGCCGGAAGGTACTAATTCTCCGAGTGATTGGATTTAATTTCGAGAAGACCAAATAACTGTTCTGTTGATTGGGAAACCATGAAGGCCAATGTTGGCCTTGTCGAACATAAATCAAAATAACTTTCTTTGTGAATTAGATAAGGTTCAACGGCTGGTTTGCTTAGGAATGACAAGTGTCATGAGAACAACGCCCATTTGAGAACCGAAGTTCTATCAAGATTGAGACAAAGGAGGGCTGTCCGAAAGAATCCCCCACGAGAAAGGAATAGAATGACGCCGCACCGAATACCTGTGGTTCAGCCTGGTATACAGACGAATCAAGGTTTGGTTGCATGTTCGGTATATGAAGATGTATACGCTATACTCAGCTGTGTCCAGAAAAAAACACGACAAAAGAAGTCGAGGACTGATGGTTATCTAATCGGACAGTAAAGCAGCCATGATCAAACATGATGGCATCCAAATTGTGTCCGAGTGTAGAAACACCTTAGAAAGCCTGACATAAGAAAGGTAAGCTCTTTGTAAATCCCAGGAACCCAGGAAACTCAGGTGTTCCTGAGAACCAGGAGGCAGACATAAATAGCTAAGATGGAAACGGGAAAAACTCTGCCTGTTTCCACCATGGGGCAACTGCTGTAGAAGCAGTCATGCAACAGGCAATCAAAGCTCCATATAAAGGAGCCTTCCAAGAAACTAACCAAAAGAACCTGCCAACAGACGAGATCTCAGGATGGTGTCTGGGTTCTCCTGTTAGAATCACTCGAACCGGGCTCACAGATGATGTAGATGGTGTCTAGAAGATGAAAAGACAACGGCTGTCTTTCGAAAAATCATCCTGAACCCAGAGGATGTGAAAGAGGAAGCTGCCGAGTGCCAAGCCGAATCCCAAAATATGTGGCACACAAAGATGAGACGCCTACTGGCATGGTTGCTCTTCTTAGACCAGCCAACCTGTGCTAGGAAGAACTAAAAGATATTCAGGCAAACTCACCAAGTAGCAGGAATGCACCGATGATTCGAACATCTGATGCTATTCTGGGGGCAAGTTCTGTCGGCGCAGTGAAGCGCATTCTCATCAGAATTGTCGCCGCAGTCATTGTCTCCATCACACAGCCAATACGGTTCAACACAAATGTTGGTCGTTTCACATTTCAGATGGTTTGGAGGACACGTGGTATTTTTCGGGCATCTCTCGTGTTTTTCATCCGAGGTAGAGTTGTCTTTGCAATCGTTGACTCCGTTACACACCTGAAAAACAACAAACAAACACAATTATTTTAGTATTTAGTAAAACAAAAATTTATTCAACTGTACAGTAAATCGCAACAATCACACCTTGAGGACGAAGGTTTTTAGACATCTGTGACTAGTTACCTGAGCCATCGGGATACATCTGCGATTTTCACAGGTGAACTCTCCTGCTGCGCACGGTGGATAATCGCAATCCGTTTCGTCGGAGCCATCCTTGCAGTCGTTTTCATGATCACATTTCCAAGATTTGAATATGCAGCGCCCGTTGGCACATCGGAACTCGTTGGTGGAACAAGAATGGAAGGCTGAAAAAATCGTGAAAATAAATTTTCAATGTTACAAACATCAAAACCATCATGAACTCACAGCAGTAGTTCTCATCCTCATCGCTATTATCCCCGCAATCATCATCGCCATCGCAAGCCCACATCCTGGATATGCACCGACCGTTGGCGCAATAGAACTTGCTCGAATCGCAGCTCAAGTTCTTAGCGACGCACATCTTTCCTTCGTTCACCAACTTGGTGTTCTCGTCACAGCGACACTCTGCCGTTCCGTTCACACCCGGATGGCAACTCTTCGCGCACCCACCATTGTTGATTTGACACGGGTTGACAGAGCATAATTGCCTGCGATCCGAGTACACCTGAATGTCTCTAGGACTGTCTTCCAGCCTTTTCACGATCTCTATCATGTTGGCACCGGTGTGTTTCTCCGCCCTGTAGACTCCTCTCAGTTGAAGGTCCGTCCAGTAGATGTACTTGCCGAAAACTGTGATGGAAAACGGATAAATTGTAGCCGAGATCAAAACTTCTCGGTTCTTTCCGTTCAAATCGGATCTCTCGATTTTCTCTCTGACCGCGTCTGTCCAGTAAAGCATCTGCTCTTCGTAATCTATCGCCAGGCCCGAAGGCTGTGCTAGATCCTTGTCGATTATGACCCGCTTCAGAGATCCCGCCATTGTTGTCCTGAATATTTTTCCGGCGGTCCCGAATTTACCCCAGTCCGTGAAGAAGAGAGTGCCGTTACACGGATCGACGACGATAGCTCTCGCTCTTTCCACTCTGGTTATCATCACCAAGTCAGTACCGTCCAGGTTCATGGAATAAATGCTGCGGTTAGAAGAATCGGTCCAGTAAATTTTTTGTTGTGTCCAGTCATACGCGATACCTTCCGGATTGATGCCCTTATTCTTCAAATTGACTATGGCTTTACTGTCCGGGTTCGTCGCTGGCATCTGTGCTATCCTAGCCCAGGGCCTGATTTGCGTGAAGAACAGCAACTGTCGTTTAAAATCAAAGTCGACCCCCACTACGTTTGTGAGGTTACCAATGGGCGCAAACGGTACATTCGTCGATTGCGGATCGAGGTTGACCGCCCTCACTTCAGTCCTCGTCGAAAAAACTAGATACTCCTTGACGAAACCACATTTGCGTCCATCAGTAATGTTCCCGGTGGCGCAATCACATTTGAAACTTGGTCTTCCAGCGTTAGCTATATCACCCACGGGGAAAGAAAAGCAAAGCTGCTCGCACCCCCCGTTCCCGAATCTCCTGCACGGGTTTGACTCGTCAGTCGGTTGATTGGTAATGTCGTAAATAGCGATATCCCTCAGTTTTTCCAAATTGGTTCGCAATCTCGTAGGTAAGGTCAAATTTCCGGGTAGCTTCGAAGCCTTGAGTACCGCCTTTAGATTTCTATCGACCCAATACAAGTCGGATTTGTAGACGGCTATGCCCATTGGGTTGGGCAGATTGCGTCGGATTACTTGTCTGTTTCCTCCGCTGAAGGATATCCTTTGAATGGTATCCAGTTTCGAATCCACCCAGTAGACGTCGTGCGTGTTCATGTCGATTGTTAAGTCTCTGGGATTGCTTATGCCTGATGTTACCACCGCTGCCATTCTGAACCATCCAGATTGGCTTTACCTGAAAAAAAAAAGGTTTCAACTGACTGTAGACTTTGTTACGGAAATCGCTACCCAAGTAACATTGAATAATTTTCAGGCGTCTGCAGTTTGTGAATGCTACGATTCATCCACAGCCTGGTGGTCGCTTCGATGAGCTAAACAGAATCTACAAGGTCCTGTTCAGGCTGGGAATATATTTCCCCGCCACCAGATGACCAATTGGAACGAATCAGGGGGGTTTGGATTTGGAAAACGTTTCTTTCGAGAATTATTCGCCGGGACTCGAGAAGTAAAGTCCACCGGAGGTATTGACGCTTTTGAGTTAATCGCGCCCTGCGCGAGGCTAGGTGGCTGTATCATCTAGCCGCCATCGATTATTTGTTATTCGAAATATTGGCCGACGTGATAATTTTGAATCGTTCTAAATAGTCGATTCGAAAAGTCACTCTCACGAACGCGGAAAAAGCCGCGAACTTTGAGGGGCCACTAAAATGGTGATCTGCGAGAAATTGTTAGTTTTCGAGATAACGATTGGAATTTTGTTTTAATAGCCGGCGCGGGAGGCTAAGTGTGTAACATCACGAAATTCTGGCAGATGTCTAATTAGAAATAGTACTAGGGAAATGGGAAAAGTATTTGAAATCTGGAGAAAGAGGGGTGGCTATACCAGACATGGAAAGGGTGGCATTTTACGGGGGTAAATAGCCACGCTTAGAGAAAAATTTGAACTTAACATTATGGCGAAGCTTCATGTAGATTTAGAGGGGAGAACTCTGGCATTTTTGCATACTTCGAATATGAGGGATAAGGGGATAAAGGTTATATAGCGCTTGAAATTTCCAGAAGAACGAACATTTTATTATTTTGTAGATCGGTGGCTTATTGGCCAATATAGGGAATTTTCATAGTTTTGACAGGAAACTATTTTGCGAAAATATGAGAAAAAGACGGAGGTATATGAGCTTTTACTGAAAGGTACTTTTTTTTACTCAATGTAGATCTGGTTTTGGTATTGATTTCGACGTTTGATAATACAGTCAAGTTTTAGTTTTCCCGTTGTTACGGCGACATTGATTATGATTTGAACCCTAAACCAAAGGGTTACGTAAAATATTGCTGAATATTTTATTATTGACGCCTGGTCATTATTATAGGCGAGTTTACATTGGAATAAGTCTTGTCCCCGTTTTACTTGGTTTATTGGTTGGATATTTATCAATGATAATCATTATTATAGACAACGTCGAAATAAAACACCTTTGTCTGGAAGAATTGGGTATTATTCAAATTCAGCTTACAAGAACCCAGTGACCAAAAGCGCCCTGAGACACCCGTTTGCGTAGGTATTTTGATTGCAGACATGTTTTAATTTTGGGATTACTTTCGAATATTGTTAAATTCAGTTTTTGGAATTATAAACCCTGGCCCAAATACAAATTGGGCATTTGGAACTTGTAGTTCACTACCAAGAGAAGCTTTTAGTCATATGCTGAGAATAATTTCAGAAAACTGCATTGGGGGAAAATTGGCCCGGACACATTAACAAATTTCGTTCTCTGGAGAAACGAAATTGTTTCAACCCGATTTCAAAGATCACATCAAACAGTAATGTAAAATTCAGGGGAATTTTCTAACGCTTAGACATATGAGGTGGATGGAATGTTTCACTTATAGTCCAGGATCCATGGTCCAATTTTGCACTTGATTACTATCAAGCTAATTTTCCGTGAGTAGCTTCATTTTGATGGGACGCCCAACAATTTTCTGTGCGAAAATTCTCGATTGTGGTAGCTAACAGAGGTAGCAAGGATAAAATATGTCGATTTGATGATTCTCAAAAATGTATTACTAACTGGATTTTTTTTTGTTAAATCTCAAGATAATTATCTAAATTATTCGAAAAAATATTTGTCCTACAAAATGTATGATTTGATCAAAGAGTCCCCTCCTTCCAATATGTATCGATAACGGGGTCATCATAAATGATTACTAACCAGCTGATTTCTTTTTCTTAACTTAGTTAATATTTATATAATTTAACAGTCATATTGTCCTACAAATTGCGTGGTACGTTATCCCGGTCCTACGCTCAAAAGTAGTAGTACAGATCCTTGATGTGAAAATAATTACTGTCAAGCTGGATCTTCGTGGATAGTTTGTTTGATGAAACGCCCAACAATTTCCTGTGCAAAAATTCTCGATTGTGGTAGCTAACAGAGGTAGCAAGGATAAAATATGTCGATTTAATGATTCTCTAAAATTTATTACTAACTGGGTTTTTTTTTTTGTTAAATCTCAAGATAATTATCTGAATTATTTGAAAAAATATTTGTCCTACAAATTTTTTTTTTTATGTTCTGGTTCCCACGAAAAGGGATATCCTGTAATGTTCAGAGAACATCGTGGGAACCAAGGGAAAGAAGGTAGGAGTTGGTGTTCTTCTTAAATTTCTGGAGGTTGTATGCCTCGGGGAACACCTCCCTAGGCAATGAGTTCCAAAGCCTCGCTGTTCGTTGGATGAACGAGTCTTTGTGCAGGTCTCCAAAGTGACCACGAAGTGGTGTGATGACTGAACTTGACGGGTTAGTCTCGAAGAGAGTGCCAAAGCAGGAATGATTGTTGATATTTCAGAAGAGCATCGCCCATGAAAATATCTATAAAATAGAGACAAATCGCCAACTTTTCTACGGTGTTCCAGACAAGTGAGCGAGTTTGTAAGCGAGGCATCACCGACGAGATGAATTGCCCTTTTGGACAGAATCCAATAGCCTCAGGATATGTTTAGGTGCCGCTCCAAATATGGGAACAGTATTCCAGGACAGGTCGGATCTGTGCCTTATAGATCATAAGCAGCTGGATGGGGGTGAAATAGCTCTTGGCACGAAACAAAAAACCAAGTTTTTGGGATGCACTTTTGGCAATGGACCTCACGTGATTTTCCCAGGAAAGGTTATTGCTGATAGTAATACCAAGCATCGATATGGATGACTTCAGTGGTATGGTTACTCCTGACAAAGTTATGTTAGGCACAGTGAGATCGACTTTTCTAGAGAAAAGACATGCTTGTGTTTTGTTTGCATTGAATTCTACCAAGTTATTAGATCCCCACTCGAGAATTGTTGCTAAGTCCATATTTTTTTTTATATATAAATACACCAATTTTTGAACCTTGTTTACTAAAAAATAAAGTTATTTAAATTTAAAAAAAGAATCACAAACTACGACCAACATCACCGACTATCAATATTCAACAACAACAACTCAATCCAGTGAGGACTACCAAATATTTAGGGATCAAATTGGACAGCAAACTTACCTTCAACACACACCTAGAGGAAAAAAAGAAACAAATGATATCCAGAGCCAAGCATTTCAGTTGTCTCACATACCAAAATAAAGGCATTAATATTCCAACAGCCAGCAGAATCTACCAACTCATCTGCAGACCAATGATTGAGTATGGACACACTGTTTTTCTCAATTGCAAGCCAACAACTAGAAGAAAATTGCAAGTTGCGGAAACAACTGCACTAAGGACTATCACAAAAATTCGTCACCCAAACAACCCACTACACAACCCGCCAAACAAACTCTTATATGAGCTCACCAACGTTATGCGATTGAGGATCGCTGAAACATCTACTCCACCGATTTTGTCTGAAGCCCATAAACATAAGCTCCTCAACAATATACCTCATAGAACCCACAAATCAAGCAATACAGACACCCTCAGGCACACCTGGAAAGAATCCAACAGGAACATGATTAAATATGCATAACTTTTTTTTTTTTTTATATATATTTTTTTATAAAATTGTACCAATAGACAGGACTTCGGTCGATAGCCTATTGAATTGAATTTTTGTTCGGTTCAATAAAGTTCCTTTTATTATTATTATTATTAAAAAAAGATTTTTTCACTGTATCTTATGTTACAAATAGAAAAACGAAAAAATGACAATTCTTGTCGGACTAGTGATACATACCTGTTTTCTTGTAGGACATTGTTTCATTTGGGCAGAGAACACACTAACATATTATGTAATATTTTTGTCCTACACTTAGTAATGAGAAAAATGGTCTTGTGGTATTAACAATTTCTGAGCGTAGGACCGGATAACGCTACTACCAATTTGTAGGACAATATGACTGTTAAATTATATAAATATTAACTAAGTGAAAAAAAAATCAGCTGGTTAGTAATCATTTTTGATGACCTCGTTATCGATACATGTTGGAAGGAGGGCACTCTTTGATCAAACCATACATTTTGTAGAACAAATATTTTTTCAAATAATTTAGATAATTATCTTGAGATTTAACAAAAAAAAACAGTTAGTAATACATTTTTGAGAATTATCAAATCGACATATTTTATCCTCTGTTAGCTACCACAATCGAGAGTTTCGTACAGGAAATTGTTGGGCGTCTCATCAAAATGAAGCTACTCACGGAAAATTAGCTTGATAGTAATCAAGTGCAAAAATGGACCATGGATCCTGGACTATTATGGGTTTTTACTTCCTTCAGAAATTTAATATCTTTTCCGAAGCGGAATAAGTCTCCGGAGAGGATAAGAGGTTCTGCTTTCCGATTATAGTATTTTTTGCGATCCGACAAGAGTCTCGCCGGCACTGTTTCTCAGTACAAGGCAGTTTTCAGGCAATGGCCAAAATCTCGTAAAAATGGCTTGTTCTATCCTTTCTGAACAAGAAAACTCACGATTGTCAGTAATGTAAGATTTTTGGTTGTTAGTTGTGCGGGTGGCTTTCTCAAACGGTTGACTCGGTAGCTTGGTATAGATAAAGATATAAGATAGGAGAGACAATTGAAAAAAGGCTGCAGCTTTTACTAGAAACATAATGAAACTGAAGGAGTCGGAAGAAAGACCACATCAAATGAGGGAAAGGCAGTTAGTAAATGATTAGATGTGACACCGCCTATACCTCATGTAATGACCATTGGATAGTTCCAGGTATAGGGGTGGGCATGGGGGGTTTTAGTCGGAGGAGCGCCCGACACTATCAAGAGCCGATAGAGTGCGAGTGGCTCTGGTGCCATGCGATCCCCCCCCCCAGAAGGGTGCACGCTTTCATAATATTCTGTCTACTTTATGTAACTTGAGCGGCCACTTTTATGATTACCTACTTTTTCCACTCGAAGAGGCTTGTGCCTGAGAGCCGCCTTGTGTAAGTCGACTTGTTAATTTTATAAATTACAATTGAAACTAGTTGTAGAACGTAAAACCATAATATTTTGGTAAAAATGATGAATAAGTGGAAAATCTACATACCTATCCTGGGATATTGTCCATAGTCGATCCAGTAAAGTATCCTTTTGATGGGATTCACAGCAAGTTCTCTAGGAGCATCCGTAGTGGTCTTGACTATTATCTTGCGATTCCGTCCATCTAACCAGCACACTTCCACATAATTCTCGTGCGGAAAAACATTCGTGAAATACATATTTCCCGCTATCCAGTCGATAGTAAGTCCTCGAATGCCATTGCTTCCAATACCATCCTTGATGATGTGCTGCAACTCTGTACCGTTGGGTCTGATCCTGAAGATGCCGTTCCACACGCCTCTGTTGAATTCCACCCAGTATATCCAGTTGTCTGCAAAGTGAACGTCCACGTGGAGTATGTGGTGACCCTGCCCTGTGATTGGTACTATCGCTTCGGAGCTGTCTTTGAGGCTGAAGCCTCTGGCAAGATCGAGCTGCGATATAACTGCGAAGGTCCTGTGCGGCGAACAGTTCATTTCGTTTCTTTTGTAGCCGACGCCGCACGCGCAAGTTCTTGTTCTGCCTTCGGCGGGAATGCATATTTGGTCGCATCCACCGTTGCCCTGCAGGCACGGGTGATCACCTAGCGGTCTCTTCTTGAAAATAGTGAACGTTTTCAAATCGGGCGTGTTTTCCAGTATCATTCTCTCGTTGCCTCCTGAAGGCAGGGCGACTTGCACCAATTTTTCGAAGGTGGGATCAAGATAGAACAGCCGACCTCCTAAGACACCTAAGGCTACCGGAGAGGATATATAGTTGTGCTCGGTTAATATTGTGGCTCTGTTAAGCCCGTCGACTCCTATTCTCCCTATCAACGGAGGGTACTGCGTACTGAAGTACAGAACTTTGGTCTCTATGTCGAGGACGAGGGCATCCGGTTTTTCGATGTCCTCAACCAAAATTATCGGGTTCGAACCGTCCATGTTGACTTTACCGATCTTCTGGGGAACTCCGTAACCTCCGTCATCCGTCCAATAGAGTTTACCTTCGGTTGGATCTAAGCAAATCGACCTAGGCTTCGCTACGGAGGTTTTGTTTCCATCATTGGCTAGGATGACGGCGCGGTGTTTGATTTTGCCGTCTAACCTTATGGCTTCTATGTTGCTAGCTAGACGGTTGCCGATGAATAGATTTCTTCCTAACCAGTCGAAAGCTATGGTAGAAGGAGAACCGACGATTCCTGAATCGATACCGAGGACCTGTGTTTTGTTGCCTCCGCCATAGGGTGTGCTCCAGATTGTACACTAAAAAATATTTCATTGAGGTCCTTCATTGGAAGAGATAAACTAACCAAAGATGCCCAAGAAATGTACCTTTTTCAACAGACAAGAGCAGACAATTGAATAACAAAAAAATTTGCAAAAAGTTCGAAATTACAAATTATATATTTAGGTTATTTTTTTAGAACTGTGGCATCTTTGTAATTTTCTTATTCAAAAAGTTTTTGATGAAGCAATACTCACGTTTTCTCCGCTATCGTCCTTGCTCTCGACCCAGTATATGAGATGGTTCTTCCTGTCATAATCGATATGCAAACCATTCTCTATTCCAACTACAGCGGTTATGAATCCGGCAGAACTATCGCCAGGGTTCAACGATACGTCAACTATTTGTGATCCCTTCAGAACCATCAGGAACGCCGAATCTTCTTCACTGCAGACCCCGCCAGGGTTCAACTTGAAACCTGGTTTGCACTTACACGTGTAGCCCGTACTCGAGGAAGGAGACAAGAGGCAGATATGTTGGCAGGGGGCGTTAGTACAGGAATTTTCTGTGATGGGTTGTAAAGAAGGATGGTGGACATGAATGCTCAACGGTTGGGAAATCAAATGAGACACCACCGTTTGGTTGTCCCCTTTGAATTTGTGAGCAGAGAGCACCCTGTTCAACTGCCTGTCCGTCCAGTAGAGCGTGTCCTCGAACAGGGTGAGTGAATGTGGGTGGAGAAGATAATGGCTGCCTGCCAGTACTTGCTGGCGACCTGTACCATTATAATAGCAGAAATCTATGAAGTCTAGTTTAGAATCAGCAAAGTAAACTCTCTGAGTAGCGGTGTCCAAGGTTAAACCGTTGGGCCAGTATATCTTGGTGTTAATAATTGTCGAACGATTGGTTCCGTCCATACCGATCCTTTCGATTCGCGGATTTTCTCCCCAATCTGTCCAGAACAGCCATCTCGCTCTGAAAAATTCGAGATCATATACTAAATTCGTTCTGATTCTGCTGTTATGACCCGAGAATATATATATATATATATATATATATATATATATAAAACGAATTCATTTGGAAAGAAATGGCCACCTCAAATATGAAAAGTTATTTTACCGAATAATCCAAGTCGAAAATGCAGACGAAAATAGCTATCACATGGGGTTAAAGAAAAAATCAGTTTAGTAATAAACATGTCGAGAGATAACATAAAAAAGCATAAAACCTAATAAAAAATGTTCTTCATGAACTAAACCTTCAACACATATGATCCCATCATGCGTGGGATAGAAAACTGATTAGGAATTACATCATACATTTCTAAGATTTATTACAGCGATTGGAAGTGAAAACATGTTCACGACTCCCGCTAAGAAATAAAAACTCGCATTTTAATGTATAAAAACGACCATCAGTCAAGTCAGTCAGTACACAGCTCGAAGTATGTAGTCAGATTAAAATCCAGTCTTAACGGTCAAATATAAATAGTTGAGAAATGTATATTTGAAAGTGTTATAAGGATATCGGAACAAGAAAATGTTTTACCTAGAATAAGTGCGAGTCAAGGAAAATTCGGGATTAAATTGCTAAAAATAATAACTAAGAAAATAGTAAAGAAACTGATAATTAATAATCAGAATTTATAAATTGTTTGTTAAAAATATCGTGTGTGAAATTCAGAACCTGCAACAGTGGCAAAAGGGTAAGCTTTATTTTGCGTTTTGTATTAATTTGGCATATCAGATCGTTTCAATCTATTATTCAATTGAATAGAATATTTGTTTGTTTTTATAAGTGCTTTAATTATTTGCATAGTATCCTTAACTAGATTGGCGAGGTACACAATTTGAACGATTCCAGCTCTCTAAAAATCTAGAACATGATAGGTACTGAAAACTAGTGCGTAAACAGAATAGAATATTCATCACATCTTACCCTGTGCTTGGATCCAGACACATTCCTCGTGGTTGAGTGATATTCTCCCTAACAAGTACTATCCTATTGGAGCCATCTTCTTTAGAAACCTCGATGGTATTCAGTTTCGAATCCAACCAGTAGATATTTTTGCCGATCCAGTCGTACGCCAAACCCTCGACCAAATCCAGTCCTGTAGAAATCACATCCATTGGCTCGCCCCCCTTATCCAGTTTGGATATTTTTTTGAGTTTCATGTCGGACCAGAAAATAGTACCGGTATGCATATTGGAAGCCGTGGCCACGACGTTTTCCACTATGATAGGTACTCGTTCCAAACCTTGTTCCTTCAAATCGGCAACCAGAATGGAATGTCTGTTGGAAATGATCAAAAATGCCGACGAATGATCTGAAATCGAGAGGGCATTGAGAAAGGCATCAAACTTGGCTTTTAAACAACTTACTGAATGCCTTGCACGTATGTTTATCAGGCTCCAAGGTATAACCACCAACGCAGCTGCAAAAATAGGATCTCTTCGTATTGGTACAAGACTGAGAACAAAGGCCAGGAGGGTCACATTCGTTCAAATCTTCACAGTTGAACCCGTCGCTTCTCAAAGTTTCTCCAGGTGGACAGAGACATAAAGGACCCTTGAACCAAACCATATTGAAAATTCGACATATAAAAAATAATCCAAAATAAAATATCCGAAATTGTGCTAGCATAGACCTACATACCTGGGGTGTTTGTTTGCAACCGTTGGAACAGAGCCCTGCTTGATGCTGACATTCTTCGAATGTGCAATCTGGCCCCTCATCGGCTCCATTCGGACAATCGACTTTACCGTCACAAACGCTTGTCAAGTTTACGCAACGACCTGTCACGCCTGGACATGCCCACTGGCCTTCGGGACATCTTACCGGAGGCTTAACACAGGCGTGAATATGGCTTTCATCGATCCCGTCCTCGCAGTCTTTTTTCCCGTCACAAATGTAAGACTGTAACATAATTATCATGTTTTGAAAATATTGTTTGAATAAATTCATATTATTGGTCCTTCGAACCGGATGAATCAATCAGCATTAGAAATCAGCGTAGGAACGCTCACCTTGAATATACACTGGGTACTATTGCACTTGTAGAAGTTAATTGGACAATTGATGTTTCCGCAAGACTCTGGCTCGTCAGATCCATCGTCGCAATCTGGCGTACCATCGCAATGCCAAGCATTGGGAATGCAGATTCCAGATTTTTCGCATTGGAATTGTTTCTCTGGGTTGCACTGATCGGGAGCAACGGAGGCTGGAAATTATAAAATGGTTAGACTGAAAACAACAAGAGTGTTGAAAACTTACGACAGCCGAGTTCGTCGCTTCCATCGTTACAATCGGGTATACCATCGCACTTGTAACTCTCTTGAATGCACTGTTTTAAATCCGCGCATTTGAATTGATTAGATTGACAAGTAATGGGCGGGCAATCCTGTTCATCTTGCTTATCGAAGCAATCGTCATCTCCATCACAAACCCAATTCTGCGGGATGCAATGCCCGTTTCTGGGGCACGTGAACTGGTAGTACGCGCACGTCTTTTCTGCACAAGAATCGCCTTCGTCCGATCCATCTCCGCAGTCGTTTTCTGAATCACATTTCCAGCTGTTCGGGATACATCTACCGTTACCGCAATGGAACTGTGTGCTGCTACAAGTGACGTTTACACAACCGGTTTCATCGCTGAAATCTCCGCAATCGTTCTCCGCATCACATTTGAACGTCATGGGGATACAACGGCCCGACTTGCATTGGAATTCGTTCGCGGCACATGTAGGTTCTGCAAAGTTTAGATATAGTTAGGGAATCCCGGAAAGGTAGGTTACCGGTAACATTGGCCAATCCCCACCACTAGATTCTGTGAATCCAAGAAAAGTGGGTCATAGGTAACTATGGCTAATCCCCACCACCAGATTCTGTGAATCCAAAATGTGGGTAATAATTGAAGTTCAGCTAGATAGGAAAATGTTGTAGTAAAGAGGCTTCTTGCCAACAAGTCACAAATCTACAAATATACCTTATTAGACCAATCAATAGAGATTTCTCGTGACAAAAATACTACCAGGAAACCGACTGTGCCATCATACGAAAGGCGGTCCGTAGTTATATCCTGTTATGTTTCCTACTCCCAACTGTCATTGCTAAATTTGTAATAAACATTTAATAGCATTTTTTTCCGTTTTTAACTTGTAACTTGAAAACTAATAAAGCAATCTCGAATTGTAGTGAATCGAAATGCAAAGAAAATTAGCCCTAGCACAACTCGATCGGATTATTAGTAACGGAGATAAACCGAAAAAATCTGTGTTTTTTTTAATTCACCATTTTTCAAGTTTTGAAGCAGGATCTCCACGACATAATAGAGATTGATATGTACTTTATGTGTGAAAAACTTAGGCACTGTTGGATTATGTAACGATATATCTGTTACATTTCTTATTGATATGCTCAGAGAGCCCTATTGAAAATCTTAGCGCCATCTAACCGTGGGTAACGGCGAATACTCATTGGAGTTGAGAAGATGAGCGACAATTCATTCTGACAGCACGATCATATTAAAAGGAATGAATATGCCATTCTCGTCCCTTTTATCGAGCTAGCTGCAATCTAGATAACTTGGTTCTGAATTCTGAAACTTGTCGGCCATGATTCAATGAAGTAGAATATGTTCATGTTAAACTATAAATGAATTAGAGCATTTTCCTTTCTTCTACGAAAGTAATTTCAAATCAGTGAATTATAGTGAAATCAGGCAAGGTATGTAGGAGTATTTTTGATCAAAAAAAGATATAAGCCATCTTGGAATATATTTATAACGAGAACGTCATATAGTTCTTCACTTCACAAGTCATCCATGTATATCGTTCAGTAAACAGCGATTAGATTCATTTAGGTCAATCTGATAATCGATTACAGTGCCGTCCATTATTTATTTTTTAAGGAGTTCAGTTAGAATCATGGATGCCAATGTGATATATCAGATTGAATTAATATATCAGTGTTCAATCTTATCTGATTAGATTGTTTTCTCTGACAAGGCTTTATTGGGATTTAATGAGGGTTTCACAAATATATGATATCACTTACACTGTATTTGGTATGATATAGTTGAATAATATATATATTTTTCATGATTTTTATATTTGAATATATCTTTGGTATGGTTCCATTTTTGGTGATAATTATCACCGAGCTGTGATTTTGATGTAGGTGAAGCGATCACGTATATATATATATATTTATGTATATATTTAACCTTTGGTTCCATTTTTGGTGATAATTATCACCGAGCTGTGATTTGGATGTAGGTGAATGTTGTTCCCCCGAAAAGGGATTTCCTGTAATTTTCAGAGAACATCTGGGGAACCTAGGGAAAGAAGGTAGGGGTTGGTGTTCTTCTTAAATTTTTGAAGGTTGTTTGCCCCGGGGAACACCTCCCTGGGGCAATGAGTTCCAAAGCCTCGCTGTTGTTGGATGAACGAGTCTTTGGAAAGTGATGTTCTGCAGGTTTCCAAAGTGACCAGAAGGGTGTGATGACTGAACTTGACGGGTTAATCTCGAAGAGACTGCCAAAGCAGGAACGATTGTTGATATTTCAGAAGAGCATCGCCCATGAAAATATCTATAAAATAGAGACAAATCGCCAACTTTTCTACGGTGTTCCAGACAAGTGAGCGAGTTTGTAAGCGAGGCATCACCGACGAGACGAATTGCCCTTTTTTGGACAGAATCCAATAGCCTCAGGATATGTTTAGGTGCCGCACTCCAAATATGGGAACAGTATTCCAGGACAGGTCGGATCTGTGCCTTATAGATCATAAGCAGCTGACTGGGGGTGAAATAGCTCTTGGCACGAAACAGAAAACCAAGTTTTGGGATGCACTTTTGGCAATGGACCTCACGTGATTTTCCCAGGAAAGGTTATTGCTGATAGTAATACCAAGCATCGATATGGATGGCTTCAGTGGTATGGTTACTCCTGACAAAGTTATGTTAGGCACAGTGAGATCGGCTTTTCTAGAGAAAAGACATGCTTGTGTGTTGTTTGCATTGAATTCTACCAAGTTATTAGATCCCCATTCGAGAATTGTTGCCAAGTCCATATTTATATTATTAACATTTCTTCCTCGTTCATTTCTGGTTTCACGGGCTGATATAGGGTCCCTGGAAGAGAGAGCGGTATGTAGGGTACTATCATCGGTAAAGCTGTGTACTTGACATGAAGTTGCTTTCAAGAGGTCTTTGATGTGAAGTAGAAATAGTGTTGGTGCGAGAAATGGATCCTTGCGGAACACCAGCATTTATGAGTAGAGTGTCAGATGAAACTCCATCGACCACTACATGGAGAGACCTGTTTGAGAGAAAACTAGCAAGCAGAGAACACAGCTGAGGGGCAAGCCATAAGACGGAAGCTTGGCAGGAGTCCCTGGTGCCAAACTCGATCGAACGCCTTGGAGATTTCTAATGCCACAGCTAAAGTTTCTCCATGCTTTCAATAGATAGCTGCCATATATGTGAGACGAGCGAGCAGGTCACCAGTTGATCTCTGATGGCGGAAGCCATATTGCCTATCGTTGACAATTCCTGAGTCTTCCAGATATTTCATGAGCTCGATGTTGATGGCTTTTTCCATGACCTTTGAAATAATAGATAGCAGTGCGATAGGTCTGTAGTTGCTAGGTAGGGCCTTTTGCCTTTTTAGGGACTGGCTGTACTCTTGCAATTTTCCAATTGGACGGAAATACCCCAAATTGTAAGAGTGGTTGAACAACTTGCAAAGAACAGGTGTTAGTTCGGGGGCACATTTCTTGAGAACAATCGGCGGGATTCCGTCAGATCCACAGGCTTTGTTGGTGTTGAGACCCAGCAAAATCTTTCTGATAGTACGTTGGCGAAAGGTGATCTCGGGCATGTGACTGTCAATAGGTGTTATGTTCGGGGGTTGTTTTCCCGATGAATCCAGAGTGGAATTTCCAGCAAATAGGTGCGCAAAGATATTGGCTTTTTCCTGGGCAGTCGTTGCTAGTGTTCCATCTTCTTTGGTTAGGGAGGAAATGAGCTGGAAGTGAAATTTCTTCCCACAGCTTTGCGAAAGACCAAAATGAACGGGATCCGTTAGGACATTCAGCAAGTTTTGATCTTATTTTGGCTTTGTGGGCATCTTTTGAGCTTTCTATTGTCTCTTTACATATGCCTCTAGCCTCGACATATGCTGCTCTGGTCTCAGGGCCCGGATTTTTAGCCATCGATGGTATGCTGCCTGTTTGGAAGCCACAGCTCTAGAGCAGTTTCTGTTAAACCAGGTCTTATCGGATGATGTTCTTCTTTCGGTATTCGGTATGTAAGTTTGCATCCCCAACATGATGATTTCAGAAATTGTCTCAGCACATCGTGTTGGATCTACTGAAGAGAAAAAAACTCTCTTCCATGGAAACGCTGAGAAAAACATACGAAGACCTTCCCAGTCGGCCGAATTGTAATGCCACATGAGACGGGGTGGTATTGTGCAGCTCGATGGTAAATGGAAAGAGCATGTTGTGGAGATGAGGGTGTGGTCAGAGTTTCCAAGTGAGCAAACTTCTATTCTATACGGGTCAGGATTGGTGGTGAGGAAAAGATCTAGTGTATTGGCAGACTGGTTGTTGACATCAGGGATGCGGGTTGGTAGCTCGACCAGTTGTTCTAGGCCATGAGTGATGGCGAAGGCCTCGGCTTGACGACCTGCATCATCTGTTTTGTTAGAGAATTTGAGCCAGGCAGCGTTATGTACATTAAAATCTCCCATGATTATGGTTTCAGCTGTTGGATGGTTCTCCTGAATGTAGTCCAGTTTGAGTGATAAAACTCAAAGAGGTCGTTATATGAAGGTTCATTAGGTGATAGATAAAGGCAGCAGAGGAACTTAGTCAGTTTGGTATCAGATAGCTTGAACCACATCACATCAAAGTCTTTCGGTTCCAAACTCTCTTCACGCTGGCATGAAAGGTTAGCCTTGGCGTAAAGGCAAACTCCACCTTTGAACCTGAATCGAGAATGGAGTTCGTAACCAGGACAAAGCATATGGACCTTGTTGGTGGACGAGTTTACTTGTGTTTCTGTTAGAGCCAGAATATCCGGTTTTTCCGTCTGTAGGTGATGGTGGACGTCATTGATGTTCTTGTTGAGTCCGCGGATGTTGCAAAATTAATTTTTAATGTTGAGTCCCCTCGAGTACCTCTCGCCCGGAAATCCGAATGAGAGGTATTTTACTTCCGGAGTGTTTTACTCTAGGAGACTTCATCATTATTACTATTGTTCATCATTATTACTATTACCTGAAAATAAAGAAGGAATTGGGAAAAGGAAGAGGGAGACCGGAAAGTATCGACCGAACACTGAAACATGGAATGGTCCATTTCACAGCACACAAAGTCGATATGGTGGTATTTCACCGGGCGATGAGACCATCTTCCACCTACGGTTATCCTTTTAGTCGCCTCTTACGACAGGCAGGATTTACCATGGGGCTATTCTAAAGCCGACCCCATACGATCTGGAATATTCTTTGATTTTATAGAAAACTTTCTGAAGAGGTATTTGACGATTGGTCAAACATAGTTCTCATATGCTCCCTCTTGGATATCATTGAAATTGAAGTCATTTTCGTATACTTCAGATTTTTTAAATCTTTGTAATGTATAGTCTTGGCTGCTCAAGATCAGAATGAATTATCTATTCTTTATATAGAACAAAGATCAATTTTGATTAAATCATAAAATAATTCTTCAATTTCAGTATTGGATATTACTGACAAATCTCATCACAAACTTTTAAAAAATTATTAACTCATTTGTAACAACTATGCATTGAGGAGTGCATTGAATTTTTGAATTTTTGAAAATTCTAAAGTCATTTTGATATTAGTTATATTGCTGAGAACACATTCAATGGACAAGAAGCTGATGCTTATATGGTCCACCTGATCGGTAGCCCAGCAGCTATAAGTACCCCCCTGATTGCGAGCCATACAACTACGTGAAGTTTAGCTACGAGCTACACAAACCATAATCAGAGGTACATCGTCGTCGATAAAACCGACAGGTTCAGCATATAAAAAAAACCAATATTTCTTTTCTTATTCTGGAAACTAAATAAATTTATCAATTGATACATTTGTTGAAGAACTGTAAATGATGTTTATTTGTAAATAGATTAATATAAGTTTGGTATTTGTTTCATTGTTGTAGTTATTTACAGAAGGAAAGTTATTTGATTTGCAATCATCATTGAATAGGGAATTTGAATTTTTGTAACAATTTAACAAAAAAATTCTGGCGCCCATTCAAATTCACAATTTCTAAAACTTTGCTTGAAACATAAATAAATTTGAAACTAGCAAGGCGGTCCAAAGAACTCCACACGCTCTTCACTGGTCTGGGCATTCTATTACAACAATTAACTTGTTTATAAGTTTTGGCTTAATTGCAATTGATTTTTTAATGCATTCATTGCAGCAGATTGGATGTATAGGTGGTCCGATTTAAATTTTAAAAGATTTTGAGAGTTGAAGTACAGTACTACAAAATGTCTATTCTCATTTTGCGTTAAAATGCTGCGAAATAGGTGAGAAATACTTGCAAACATTATCGAAAACCGGCGAATGCATGAAAGCGGCTCGGGAGTGGGGGTAGAGCAGCAGATTCATAACTGGCGCAGCGTGCTTGTATTACTATACATACGCTTCCCCGCGTCTGCTGCTCTACCCCAACTACTCAGCCGCTTTCACGCACTCGCCCATTTTCGGTCATGTTTGCAAGTATTTTTCACCTGTTTTGCAGCATTTTAACGCAAAATGAGAATATACGTTGTATACTTTCTTACTCTCGAAATCTTGAAAAAATTGGAATCGACCACCTATACTATTTGAATAAATCATAAAAAATTCAGATTGCAATTATGCCAAAACTAATGATCCGACAGCGCCTGAGTTTTTCACACATAAAGTACACATTGAACACTACTATGTCGTCGAAAGTTTGCACAACAACTTAAAAAGTGGCGGAGTTATGATTTATCCTGTTACTAATAATCCGTTCGAGTTGTGCTAGAGCTCATTTTCTTTGCATTTAGATTCTCTACAATTCGTCCAATGAGAGTATCGAGAGTGCTTTATTAGTTTTCAAGTTACAAGTCAAAAACGATAAAAAATGCTTTTAAATGTTTATAACAAATTAAGCAATGACAGTTGGGAGTGGGAAACATAACAGGATATAACTAAGGACCGTCTTTCGTATGATGGCACAGTCGGTTTCCTGGTAGTATTTTTGTCACAGAATCAATAGAGCAGAAAATCTCTATTGATTGACCTTTATATGCCATAGAGTTCTTTTGTATGCAAATAAACACCCTATAATTCTAGAATATATGATAATAATATATATATATATATATATATATATATATAATAATAATAATAATAATAATGTGTTTTATTTAGTTTGAGCAATACAATAATTATATAAGGCAATATAGATAAAAGAGTAAACTTAACTAAACAAAACGATGGGTAAGAATACATTAAACTTACAGCTAAGTATATATAGGTACATATGATTTGATCAGTGCACCCATTAAGACTGTCAAGGTTGAGCATGGGGTACACTGACCAGTATTGAGATTTTATATATATGTATATGTTGTACATCTTTAATTCATCGTGTGTGTATATATGTATATATATATATATATATATATATATAATTGTTTTTTTTTCAAAATTTTTAAATTTTTGTTTGTTTTTTTTTTTTAGAATTAAAAAAAAAATTTTTAATTTTTTTTAACGGTTTTTAAAGGGGAGTTTAATTTTCTTATATAGGTTTTATACATTTCTGGAAGAAAATTAAATAAATGAGTTGCTATAAATTGAAAATGTCTAGTTCCTATATATTTTTAGCTGGGTTTGTTTGTACAAAATCTTTGGACTTATTTCTGGTTTGGTAATGATGATCAAGTGTTTGCAAGTTAGTGATAAACAAAGATATGAAGAAAATAGAAAAAATGCCGCTACTCTAACCTCATTTCTGTGAATTCCAATAAGACACAATATATGATTTTCCACCAAGGAATAAACAAACTATTAATCTGGATGTCCAAATGAAAAATAATCGTTTGAAACAAACTTCACAAGTCAAATACCTTGGTATTTGAATTGAAACACAAAACATTTCCCATCATTGGTGCCAAAACTCAATACATATACTTACTTAGAGATACATTTACCTATAACCATTATATATGAACCATTGTTACATGAAAGTAATGACTTATTGAAATACGTATCTATCTGTACGTTGGAAATATCCACAAAATTCGAAAATAAAACGATATTTTTCATTCCAAATTACTCGCTCGGCGTACTAGTCAATTAGTTATACTCACTTGTACAATTTTGATTTTCATCGCTATTATCCAGACAGTCATCGTCGCCATCACACACCCAAGATTTAGGAATACACCTCTGATTACTACAGGTGAAATCCCAACTGTTGGGGCAAGCCTGAACAGGTGGTTCATGATTCGGATCAGCCTGACATGTCTTTTCATCACTGAGCAGACGCTCGCCGTAAGGACAACCGCATTTAGCTTGGAGTTCGTACAATCCCTCTCGTGAAACGGCAAAACATAGTTTTTGGCAGCCACCGTTATTATTGTAGCACGGATGAGTAGGGATTATTTGTTGCTCTTTCTCACTGTAAATCTGAAAGGAAAAAAAACGTCAGATCGCCGAATCCAGTGGTGTGTGTATGTTTTACCTTAACGCCGTACAATCTGTTGGTTTGCGGTTCTCTCACTAATGTTTCCTCCATGTCGCCCTGCAGCTTGTGTAACTTTATGATGGCGTCCAGTCTCCAATCCGTTATGTACATGAATTCCTTATAAATGACTATACTAAAAGGATGTCTGATAAGCCTTGAATTCACAGTCTTCACGTCAGTCCCGTCCAAGTTGGCATGTTGCACGTGATCCAGAAGGGCATCGCACCAATATAACCTATCGCCCATAAAGTCAATGGATAATCCATTGGGCCAACCGAGTGTAAGGTTTTTGAATACGGTAAGCCTGCTACCGTCGCTAAGACATCTCGATATATTCGCGGGACGGTCCCATTCGGAGAAAAATACGTAACCTTTGTTCGGGTGGACGACTATGGCCCTTGGTCTCTTCAAGTTATTCAGGAGGGTTCTTCTGTAGGTGACGTTCCTCGTCGACAGAACGTTTAAAGTGCCTTTACGGCTGTCGATGTAGTACAAGTTCTTGGACGCCCAGTCTACGGCTAGTCCTTCAACTCCTTCATTCTGCGAGGCTAACACTATTTCTTTCGCCGAGCCGTTTCTGTGTACACGGTAAATTACATCCTGGAGAACGTCAGAGTAGTAAATGAACTCGTCTTCTGCGTCGAAATCCAAACCGACGAATCTAGCTCTTCGCGAGACCACAGGGAGGATGGCATCATTGAATCCTTGGACAACTGGATTCAGGACTTTACCCTTGATAAATCTTTGTTGGGAGTACATCAAAAAATCGTCAACCAACTCGCAGTTACGCTCATCCGTCGCCAATTTCCAGCCGATGTTACAAGCGCACCTGTATCCAATGTCAAACCAGGCGTTAGTTAAAACGCACATATGTTGACAGCCGCCATTGTTGTTTCCGCAGGGGTTGGATACAGAAGGCTGGATGAGAGGGTGGACTGCTTTTATGGCTCTCGGATCCTTGATATCTTGCATCCGATAAATTGATTGGAGTTTGCTGGTTTCATACTTGTCTACTGACATGATTCCTTGCTTCGTACCGTCTGTCCAAAAGACTCTGCTTTCGAACAATGTTAAACGCGCAGGACTAGGTACCGGCTGCCCTCTCACCACCAAGAACCTCTTTTTTCCCTGATAGTCCACCGTTTCTATGTAGTCCAAGAGGGAGTCGCACCAATATACTCTTTTGGTGATGATGTCCACTGTTATACCCGTAGCCTTATAAGCCGCTTCCGAAACTATGGACATGGTTTTTGTGCCATCCATAGAAGCCTTCAACACTTGGGAACTGTCGGCAATGAACATGTAACCCATCGTAGGATCCAGGGCAATATCGGAGGGATTCGTCAGATTGGAACTTAAAACGATAGCGTGAAATTTACCTTGCATCTCGAAAATGTCGATTTTTTGGCCGACTGAATCGGCGACGTAAAGTTTGTTTCCCACCCAATCAATAGCTATGGCTACAGGTAGCCAGGATCCGGGAAGGCTTATGTCGATGTCAGCTGTTGAGAATCCTGGGGTGCCCACCAATTGTTGTGAATGGATCTATAGAAGAAAAGATAAAGTGGTTTTACAATTCAACGAAATTCAGAGCAAAACATATGTGTTTCACGCTCAGTATCAGAATATTTACCTTCTTAGTTTTTACATCGGACCAGTAAAGCATGTTCCTCTGGTAATGGAAATCCAACCCGCTGGCTCCTGTCGTGTTAACTGCAGTAATTATGTCACCTCCGCTTCCATTCATCCGTAAAATGGCTTTTTCGTGAGCGAAATAAAGTTGGACAGAACCATTATTCGCCAGACATCGGTTTTTATCGGTGATGGTGTAACCAGGCGCACAAGAACAACTGTAACTGCCAAGGGTGTTTATACAGTATTGGTCACAGAATCCCCATTCAGAACATTCGTTCAAGTCAGTGCAGGTTTTGTTATCGGGCGCTAGTTTTTTGCCTTCCGGGCAGTAGCAGGATCCTCCAGTCAGAGAAGCCTGGCATTTGTATTCACAACCAAGAGCCGGACAGTACAGTTTGGCTAGAAATAGATGAGTCATTTATCTTGATATCAAACGTCTGATCTGTTAGGAAATAGCATTTTTTCGCATAGACTCAGCCTTCGTATATAAATAAATCTACCGTACCTTGGAAAGTAAATCAAAAGTGAATTGGCACCGTCTATACGAAATAAAATAGCGTCTAACAATGGTTACTCACAACAAGCAGCTTCTTCATCAGCATTATCGTCACAGTCCTTCTTTCCATCGCAAAGTTTGTTCTTCGGTATGCACTTATACGTGCCGGAGGATCCCTTTGGACACAAGAACTTGTTGTCCGGACAAGCGATGGCGGTGCAGTTGACTTCGTCGGATCCATCAGTACAGTCTTGGTAACCATCGCAACGGAAAGCACCGGGGATACAGAGCGCATTGGCGCATCGAAATTGGACGCCGTGGCATACTGGAAAATCTGAAAGGACAGGTGATTTTTGTTATACTGTTTTCCGCTCCACTCTAGGATTAGTAGATTAGCTAAAATCCCGAATCCTAGCAAACACAATTGCATCTCTGGGATGTCACAATGATCAGTTATTATTAATCCATGGACTATGGACGTAACTCAGGGCTCCGTTCTTGGGCCTTTATGACGACGACCTGGTAATTACCGGTTCAGAAGGCACATAACTCATCGCCTACGCAGACGATCTAAGCCTGTCGATCAGAGCAAACGACCCAAAGGACGTAGTAGATAATGGAAACTTGACCCTGTACAGGTTGGACAAAGGGGTGAAAAAGAATATGCTGAAACTGGACGAGACCTAAAAAACGAGACGAAATCATATTCGAAATACAAGGTGCCGGTTTGGTTGGGCGCCAAAGGGGTTGTCCTGGATACGTGACGTGACACGTGAAACACATCAGTGGGAAGACTGAAAAATAAGCGCCCTGCTAAAGATAATGCCAAACATCGGAGAACTAATATCGAAAATAGTGAAATAATAAGCTCGGTTGTATATTCGACAGTTCTATACGCAGCTTCAGCCTGGACAACTGCGCTGAGCAAAAAAACGCTGGAATTGTGACAAAAACCTATAGAAAGTGCGGTGGTCTTCCCCGAACTTCTACTGAAAGAGAGAAATTTGCTCTATGAATGAAACACCGACCCAGGAGCGGCCGCAAGCTAAAACCCTATAAGAGATTTTGGAAGAATAGCTGAGGCTATGAGATCAGCTCAGGGACATATCCGCATGGACGAAGGTCCTGATCCCAAATATAGAGGGTGGAAATAGCCAAATAGACTAACCCAAGTTTTAAAAAGTCGTGGTTTGTCGAGGACATATACGTACAGGATTGGCAAGGTGGACAACTAAACATGTATATACTGCGGAGAAAGGGACTCCCCCGAACACACAGTGTTCGCATGCGCCAGGAGGGTATTAGAATAGTGGACAGACAAATAGGTAGGACCCTAAACTCATGACTAGTAGCTATAAAGTTTCCAACATAGTGGAGACCTACATTAGAAAAATAATGACGAAGAAAGAGCTGAGAGAGGGAAACGCAAGGAAACTGAAAGCAAGACATTCGGTGAAGAATAATAATAATAAAGCGGCTTTATTCATTATTTTTGTTAAAAATAAAAGAAAGGTACAGAGTGGCAAGGAATAATACACAGAGTTAAAAATGATGAAAGGCGAAGTGTCAGCAAGAGCTGTTTTTCAACTTAACCATGAAGATAAAATAAAATAATAATAAAAATAAAAACTCTAAATTTATATTATAAAATTTGAAATGAAGATAGATCAATTGAACAACAATGGAAAAATATTATAGTAAATTCAACAAGAACATCCAAAATTGTGTAGCAGTCATCAACGTCTTAAAGAGAACTGAGTATCTCTTAGTAAAAGTTTCAGCCTTTTTTTGAAATTGGATAGCGTGTAAGACCTAAAATCATTGGGTAGCTGATTGTACAATTTGGCGGCATTATATGAATAACTTCTGGTAAATTGCAGAGGAGTGAGGGGGGAAAACAAGTAAGTGTCTATTGCGTGTCCTGAGGTTGTTTATAGACGAAAACATGTTTAGCCTTTCGAACAAATATTTTGGAGCTTTGGCTTCAAGTATTTTGTGTGTGAATGAGAGTATGTGAAGAGCCCGAAGATCGTCCAACCTCAGCCAGCCAGAGTCTTCCAGTGCAGCACTAATATGGTCAAATTTGCGGATACCGTAGGAGAATCGTATACAAGAGTTTTGTATTCTCTGAATGCGATTTTGGTCGTATCTAAGGAGGGCAGGTCCATAGATACTATCACAGTAAGACAACTTTGACGTAATCAAGGTTTCACATAAGGTGCTTAGAAAGTAGATGTCTATTTGGAAATAATTGCCTTAGTACATTGCTTGACATAGATGGCTAACGTGTTTTGAGAATCTTAGAGGGGTGTCAATCCATAGTCCCAGATTTTTGCCTTCATTAACTATAGGGATTATATCGTTTCCACTATTAATTTTCAGTTCATCACGAACTTCCTCCAATTTCTTTGCGGAGCAAAAAAGCATAACCTGTGACTTCTTAGAATTCAAACGTAAGTTATTGGCTGTGGAAAAGTCATATGAGTTATTCAAATCATTATTCATATAATTTTGAGCAGCGGTGAGATTAAGACTATTGAAAGAAATATAGAGTTGGGTATCATCGGCGTAGTGATGTATTCTTGCATTTTCAATGATTTCATGGAAATCGGAAATATATATGGAGAAGAGAAGATGTCCTAAAATGGAACCGGGGGGAACACCTGAATCCACATTCAACAGATCGATGCCATCCAAAACAACACGTT
Organism: Gonioctena quinquepunctata; assembly: GCA_018342105.1. Taxonomy (NCBI): domain Eukaryota; kingdom Metazoa; phylum Arthropoda; class Insecta; order Coleoptera; family Chrysomelidae; genus Gonioctena; species Gonioctena quinquepunctata. The sequence goes on along the minus strand of JAFIRS010000621.1, from coordinate 16,166 downwards.
GGGTACGATTGGTTAGATAGTTAAATATGAGATCTACGGCCCCGTTAGAAAAACCAAATGAAATAGCGGTTGCAAACCTCAAGCAATTAGTGGCAGTTCAAAATGGAGATCAAGATAACGTCTCTTCCTGGGAGTTTATAATCGATATTTCCAGATTTTAATTACCAAGAGTTACTTGATTATAATTGCTTCTATATTTTGGGGAAGTATCCTGGACATATAACACGCAGGGTATTCAAATGAGGAGATCCATTGTTTAAGCAGAAAAAAAGGGAACTAAGTAGCAAAAAGAATTATTGAGCAGCAAATGGGCATATTTGAATGCAGAATGAACGTTTAGTAGGCGGGAAATATTTTTGACTTCATATATTGATTAATATAATTCGGCAGTATTATAGCAAGCAATAAAACAATTTGTTTTGCGAGGTAAATTACTAGTAATGCCAATCATGCTCCCTGACTGGAGCCGTTTGGTTCTATTTACATATTTTTTTCTGAACACGTATCTGAAATAAGAAAGCGGCTGTCCGAGTTATAGCCCTTCAGTGCTTAGACATAGGAATTTTGTGCACGGTTATCCAAAATATTGTGTCTTCTTTTACATTAGATAGTGATTGAATTTGTTTATATCTGGGAAACGAGACAACTCATCCAACTGAAATTAATTAGGACACACAAATCTCTATTCCCACAAAATTGTGTTCTGGCTATTTGTAACACCAGAAGGTTAGGAAACTGGGTGAAAAATAGATCCTTACTAGAATTGCCTTATATAGCGTACACATTTGCATGCTTGAACCGCGTGCCTTTCAGTTCATTGCATATATAGCTATTATTATTTGAAATTATAGGCATGGTTGAGAGCACTGATCGATGAAAAATGCATACACATAAACTAGAGATGATTTCTCCATAAAAACAATTTTGTTTTGATTCGCTCTGGAAATAAAACACGCTGAAAGCGTTTGATTATGTGGCGTATGGAGTCAGTAACACTGCGTGAATGATACATTCTATGATGTGATTGTCCCGCCGTCATAGACGTGCAAGCAAATAAAATTAATAAGAAATGCAGTATTGCTTAGAGCAAGACTATCTGCATCCCCTCGATACACCTCCCTGTCTACGCCGGTTGACGGCGGATTTTCCGCAAAAAAGATGTCCATATTGCGCCATATTGGAAGCAGAGGACAATAAATGATGAGAGCATATGAGGGGGTGAGAAGCCAAGGGGTAGAAGTGACTTTAAAAAAAGCTAAGTGAGGTTGGTTATAGATAGTTAATACATAATGAAAAGTTGCTGGCAAACGGATACAAGTGAATGTTTTTAATCAAGATTTAGCAGTGACAAAAGCATTATACGGACAGAGAGCTTCGGGGAATTTATCAAAATAATTTAGCTTTAAATTGCGTTTTCACAAAATGATGGAATTGTCACTTGTATCTCTTGGCTTCTCACCCCCTCATATATTTATTAACTACGAATATTGATAACTGGCCATAAGAGCAATGCAATGGAAGTGAAGTCGGGTTGTCATATTGGCACAGCCTAGTTTAGTACAACAGAACATCTGCCAAACTGCCCAGTGGTAAGTACTATTCAGTAGCGGAAAAAGGAATAGGAGTGTTAGGAAAGTTATAGGAGAGTAAGTTCTCTACGTCTCGTGAATCGCCTATACCAAATAATTTGGTACGCCTATGGAATTTCTATTAATAGCCACAGTTAGACAATGGTTCGGGTATCTTCGTGAACAATTGGTTGTTAGGTAGGGGAAGGCCAAAGTGGTTGTTTCAATACTGGACGAGCTCTACAACCGAACATGAACCAATACATGTCACGCCTCCATTTTCGCGCAAGCGCATCAATTCAACGTTGCCGATTAGAAAGAGTCCGAACGATGGTCTTACTTCATTTGTTTTGGCCTCACATTTGCTGTCTTTATTAACCGACGAAATCAAAGGAAGGAGGTTCTCTGGTATATTTTTTTTATTTATTATCACGCATAACTTTTCACAGAGCACTTCGATTCCGATGATTCTTTTTTCATTGGATAGGGTGTACTTCGAAGTTAGTCCCATCTGAATTTGAACAAAAAAATCCATCCCTAAGGGTAGCAAAATGGAAGATATTGATCGTTCACTCTCTGAATTTTGGTCCGTTAACCGATTCTATCAGGCATAGCTTTGTAGTGGGTATTCCGATTTGGATGATTCTTTTTTTATTAGATAGGGTATACCTCATAGTTGATCATATTTCAATTTGGAATGAAATGATCCACCCCTATGGGTATAAAAATAGGGGATGATTGATTTTTGACTTGTGAACATTGGCACACATATGTAGTTGACATTGACAGATGCTCCCACACCCGTCACAATAATTACATTCTATGAAAGGATGGAATTATATACGAAGTGATTAAATCAACTAACCAGAACTTTGAAAAATAATTTATATTATATAACAATAAATAGTTTAAGGTAGTTGTCGGGCTACAAACACTATAAAAAATTAGTCTCGATTGTAGCGCGATGCAATACATGTTCAAGCGCTGAATTAGAGGGATATTATTCAAGGGAACTGTACGCTGAGAAACGAAATTAGCATGCGTGATAGAGCAAATAAGCCATGACTGGACTGTTGGCAACGTCGCAATCCAACGATCGCTCGCATTTTGTTATTCAAGATACTCTTATGAACAAGCTGTCAAAGCTATGGATCGATTTCGCGCAAAATCTGGTAGGTTTGCAAAAGCAAAAGTTGAAAAATGGAAACATACATTGTCTGAATTGTGTAAGGCCTGAAATACGAACAAAAAAACAGTCCCTAATGAAAATGATGTGTGTGAAGGAAATCGCATTGTTAATCCCAAAGAACTTGGGAAAAATCGAAGTGTCGGAACTGTCACCAAGTTTGAGTTTAGAGAATGTCTGGAAGAAAACATTTAGGACTTGCATCAATTTTAAGCGTTGTGATAATATGAGAAAAAAAATGAATTTGGAACCAGGTAGTCATACAGCTACATATGCTCAAAGATACGATTCTGATAAGAAAAAAAGAAGACTGATGCTAACATCAAGAGAAAAAAAAGTTGTGCAGAGTTGAATTGACAAAAAAAGGGAAATGTTAAGAAAATCGAAGGAAATGTCAGCAGTTGTAACATATCAACCAAACGTTGGAATTAACGAATCAAGAGCATCATCACTATTATTAAAAAACATCGAATCAATATCAATAAATTATTTCATTGTTTATTTTGATTTAGAAACATCTGGATTAGATGACTGATGACATTTTACAAATCGCCAAATGTGAATATAGAGAATTTAATATATATGTTAGCCCTATGAAGCAGATCAATCCTGTGGCGAAAAAAAAATTACGGATTGAGTACAATTTCGGGACAATTATATTTGAATGATGTACAAGTCGATTCTCAAAATTTAGTAGATTGTTTGGTAGAATTTAAAGAATTTTACAATTTATCTACAACCCAAATTTACTCGCTAGAATGTTCCAGCTATCAAATTAGCCAAGATTTAATCCCAAAAACGAAATATCAGATAATTTCCACGAAGTGATGTATGATGTACAATTTTACAGAAATTAGTTGTTTTATTGGTAAAGAGTCAGACTTATCAATATACATGAAATCATATAAAGAATGTATTTCAGAGCGACTTGAGAACGAAAGAATATCTCGTAGTTTACCCAATTTTAAAGTGCCTTAAAATGTTATATCACGGATTTATTGAAAAAATTGCGCAACGAAATATAACATACCATTTCTGGAACAAATGTATCACGATGAAGGAGAAGAAGCTGTGATTAGTCACATGACTGAAAAATTGGACAATGGAAAACCTAGAGTTACTAAAAATAGGAAAGCATTAACTAAAATCATTGATGAATTAAAAATAAATGTTTAGTCAATCGAATGATTACTTAAATAATATTACATTAATTGTGTTTATATTTTTTGTAGATTTATACGTTATATTTTATTAGCCTGTTAGAATTCTGAATAATTTTTGTTTATGTTTAAAAATATTCTATTCCCATTGTAATATGTTTGAAATGCATCAGTATAAATTAACGCAATTATTCACAATTATTATTTATAAATATGTGCGTTCCAAAATACAGTTCGATTCAAAACAGCAAGACGCTCGCGCTCTCGTTTATTTGAACCACGAGCGATCGCTTGAGGCGTTGCCACGATTCTCAGCCTTCACCATCTTGCACTTCTCATACGCATAATTCAGAAACTTCTTATAACAATAAATAAATAACTGTATGGCTACGCGTCTTAATTTTTTTTTTTAAATTTGTTACACCTTTCAATAATACAGTTTTTTGAAAAGATCTGAATGGAGGGTTTTAGTTATGCCTGTAAAATGTGGTGTCCATACAAGGATTACGTTAAACTTGTACCCGGTGTGGTAAATGATTCCAAAAATTTAATATGATACAGGTAATAATGTTAACTAAAAGTGGTATGAATATAAACGAAATCTGATTGGAAGTGGATTTCACGGCAACTACCTTAAGTAGATAATCATATTATTTAACAGTTAATAGTTGAAGTAAGTATTTTGGAAGTAATAAAAAATTTGTAGATTTCAGCCACACAAAATTTAAAAACAAAAACTTTTTAACAAAAAATTAAACCGACGAAAACATCAACTGAAAAGCAAAAAATAAAATAAACCTTCTTAGTAGGTAAAGCGTAAAATGATCGCAGCAAGATGCACAGCGGCGTTTCGATTACTTCTTCAAAGTAATATAATGATCTTCACTAATTGTTTGCTTGGCGCATTCAAAATTTTACTCACATTGTTTACGAGCCTTTTTTAATTAAATAAAAGGGTTTTTTTTATTTTTTTTTTCGTTTTTTTTTCTGGTTTTTTTTTTTAAAACTTTTTTTACTTTTTATTAAAAATATTTGAGAGGAGGAAAGGTTGCCTATTAGTCAAAAACATATTAGTCATAAAAAATCATAGATGTCACCACATTTTGCTGTCCGTAAAATTTGAAGTTTCCACTTTTCCGCCCACGCTTTGGACTTTAGAGAGTCGCAGGGGATGGGGGAAAAATTTTTACCCCAGCTTTTGGTTTCCTAGATATCATAGCCGCGATTTTGATGTTTTTTGGGCATATTTTCCCCAATAATGAAGATTGTTGATCGTTTCATAGATTAATTTTTAAAGAATTCGGAATTTTTTCGTGGTTATGAGTTAGGTTATGAAAATTGAACCCAATAACATCATTTTTTTTTCCTTATATCTCGGTTAATACTGACGAAGAAAAATTTTTTCACCCAAACGATCTGGTAACCCATAAAATTTATCCCCAAAGCCTAAAATCAATTTGGCCCCGGGAAGACAGGAGAAAAAAAACTGTCATTTTTGAAAATTTTTTTCGCTAATATCTGGGTTACTTTTGGGACGAACAAAAAAATTTTCTTCACCAAATGACTGAAAACCTAAAATGCTTTTTTAAAACCCAATTTGGGCGCCAAAATTTCCCCCGGTTTTAAATCTGAATATTTCATAGTTAATTTTTGGGGACGAAAAAAAAATTTTTTCCATCAAAACTTTGGAAAATCAACAGAATGCCTCTAGCCCAAAAACAATTTGGGGCACCGTCTGAAAGACAGAAATGGATAAGACCAAAATTTTTTAATTTTTTTCCCATATCCTTAATACTGGACAAAAAAATTCTTCCACCAAAAACATCTGAGTAACCCAAGAATTCCCCCTACTAAAACAAATTTGGGCATTTAAAAAAGGGAAGCGCTTTTGAAATTTTCGCTAATATCTCGGTTGATTTTGGGAAAACAAAAAATTTTAAAAAACAACTGAATAACCTATAAATTTTAAAATATCCAAACCAATTTTGGGGGAACATTTTCGCCCCGTTTAAATCTGGAAAATTTAAAATTTTGGGGACGAACTAAAAATTTTTTTCATCAAAAATTTTGGAGAAAATCAACAAAGCACCTCAGCCCAAAAACAATTTAAAACTCGAAAGAAGAAAATGGAAAAACCATTTTTTTACTTTTTTTCGCTCATATCTCGGTTAATACTAGACAAGTTGAAAATTCTTCCCCCAAAACGATCTGAGTAACTCAAGAGTATCCATAGCCAAATAATTTGGGGGGCAGTCGGGAAAGACAGAAAAAATAGAAGCTGTCTTTTTTGACATATTTTCGCCATATCTCGGTTAATATTGGACGAACAAAAAAATTTCTTCCCAAAACAATCTAAAAACCAAAGAATGCACCTATATTTTCAAAAAATTTTGGGGGCAAAATTTTCTGTCCATTTTAAAAACGAATATGAAAAACTTAAATTACGAAAAATTTTCTTCACGAAACGTTTGAATGATCAAAGAATGAACCCATACCTAAATCAATTTGAGGCCCCGTCGAAGACGGGAAAGAAAAAAAATTTGTGATTTTGAAAAATTTATTTTTCGCGTAATATCCTTTAGTACGTGGAAACTTTAAAATTCCACGAAACGGGTCTGAGTAACCCATAGAATATAATGTCTCAAATCAGTTTGGTTGGCGCCGTCCGAAACCAGTAGAAAATAAGAAGCTGTTATTTTTGACATTATTTTCGCTTAATATTTTCGTTTGATAATTGGACAATATACTAAAAAATTTTCTTTAGCCTCAAGCAAACAATTCTGAATAAACCCACATTGGAAATGTACTTTATACTCGTCAGATTTGGGTGAGGGGAAAATTTTCGCCAGGTTTAATCTAGATATCATACCGAGTTATTTTTTGGACAATAAATTTTCTTCAATAATAAGATTGTGATAATCATAGTAATTCTAGTCAATCAATCTTACGTGGTTATGATAGGATGGGGAAAATGGATTAAAACCATATTTTTACATATTTTCGCTCTATATCTCGGTTAATTGACGAACGTTATAATTTTTCCACCAAAACGATCTGAGTAACCCATAGAGTATACCCATAGTCTCAAATCAATTTGGGGCACCGTCTGGAAGACGGAGAAAATAAAACTGTCATTTTGACATATTTTCGCTAATATCTCGGTTACTATTGGACGAACTAAAAATTTTCTTCACCAACAATCTGAATAACCTATAAAATGCACCTATATCTCAAATCAATTTGGGGCGCCAAAATTTTTCGTCCACGGTTTTAAATCTGAATATTTCAGTTAATATTGGACGAACTAAAAAATTTTTTCCCATCAAAACGTTTGGAATATCAACAATGAACCTCTAGCCTCAAATCAATTTGGGGCACCGTCTAAAAGACAGAAAAATAGAGACTCTTTTTGACATATTTTCGCTATATCTCGGTTAATACTGGACGAACGTTAACAATTTTTCCACCAAAACGATCTGAGTAACCCATAGAATATACCCATATCAAATCAATTTGGGGCACCGTCCGGAAGACAGCAGAAAATAGGCTGTCATTTTGACATATTTTCGCTAATATCTCGGTTGATTTTGGGACGAACTAAAAATTTTTCCCAAAACAATCTGAATAACCTATTGAATGCACATATACTCTCAAATCAATTTGGGCGCCAAATTTTCTGTCCAGGGTTTTTAAATCTGAATATGTCAGTACATTGGACGAACTAAAAATTTTCTTCATCGAAACGTTTGGAGTAATCAACAGAATGCACCTCTAGTCTCAAAACAATTTGGGTAACCGTCTGAAAGACAGAAAATGGATAAAACCAAATTTTACATATTTCGCTCATATCTCGGTTATACTAGACGAACGTTGACAATTCTTCCACCAAAACGATCTGAGTAACTCATAGAGTATACCCATAGTCTCAAATCAATTTGGGGCACGTCTGGAAGGCAGAAAATAGAAGCTGTCATTTTGACATATTTTCGCTCATATCTCGGTTGATTTTGGGACGAACTAAAAAATTTTCTTCGCCAAAACAATCTGAATAACCTATAGAATGCACCTATACTCTCAAATCAATTTGGGGCGCCAAAATTTTCTGTCCACGGTTTTAAATCTGAATATGTCAAACTTAATATTGGACGAACTAAAAAATTTTCTTCATCAAACGTTTGGAATGATCAACAGAATGAACCCATAGCCTCAAATCAATTTGAGGCACCGTCCGGAAGACAGGAGAAAATAGAAACTGTCATTTTTGACATATTTTCGCGTATATCTCGGTTAATACTGGACGAACGTTAACAATTTTTCCACCAAAACGATCTGAGTAACCCATAGAATATACCCATAGTCTCAAATCAATTTGGGGCACCGTCCGGAAGACAGCAGAAAATAGAAGCTGTCATTTTTGACATATTTTCGCTAATATCTCGGTTGATATTGGAAGAACTAAAAAATTTTCTTCGCCAAAACAATCTGAATAACCTATTGAATGCACCTATACTCTCGAATCAATTTGGGGCGCCAAAATTTTCTGTCCACGGTTTTAAATCTGAATATGTCAAAGTTAATATTGGACGAACTAAAAAATTTTCTCCATCAAAACGTTCGGAATCATCAACAGAATGCACCTATAGTCTCAAAACAATTTGGGGCACCGTCTGAAAGACAGAAAATGGATAAAACCTTAATTTTGTACATATTTTCGTTTATATCTCGGTTAATACTGGACCAAAACGATCTTAGTAACCCATAGAATATACCCATAGTCTCAAATCAATTTGGGGCACCGTCCGGAAGACAGGAGAGAATGGAAACTGTCATTTTTGACATATTTTCGTTAATATCTCGGTTAATATTGGACGAACTAAAAAATTTTCTCCCCCAAATCAATCTGAATAACATAGAATGCACTTATACTTTCAAATCAATTTGGGATTGAATAACTTTTCTGCAGTTCGATGAAATCCAAGCCATTAAGTAACATATACTCACTACACCCTTGTTCGTCTGAATTATCCCCGCAGTCGTCTTTGTGGTCACACTTCTGCGACATATCTATGCAGCGGTGCCCTTTGGCACATCGAAACTGATCCAAACGACACGAAATTCCGGTGCAATCCTGTTCGTCGATGCCCGAACGGCAGTCGTAGTAACCGTCGCATTTTTTCTCCTTGGGGATGCATGGATCGGACGCCTTGCTGCCGCAATGAAAGTCGTCCGGCTGGCATTTTCGGTAGGCTGAAATAAAAAAAAATTATTATATATTTTCTTCCGAAACAAGTTCCCACAATCCTAAGAATAACCGGCAACTAACTAGATTATGACATGATACACTAAGGCCCGGTTGTTCAATCGAGGATGACCAAGTAATTTGGCTTAAACCAGGATTACCAATTTTGTTTCAGTTGTTCAATCGGGTTTATGAGATAAACCTAGTTTAACCATGGTTCAAGTTAATCTCATGAATTCGGGGGTTTAAGGAGATAATTTGCCGATTCTAACCTATTTGATTGTTTGACATTTCAATAGACATTGACTATTCTGAAAATTATTATCGTGTTGAATATTTTTGTTTTATACCCGACTGCAAAGATGTTCGTAGATATAACAGACGATTTTTTTGAAATTTTTGATATTATTGCCCCAAGAAGAAAGATACCCGTATTTAGACAATGTACCGTAATTTCGGGTGACTTTAACCCAGCAGGGTGACTGGCTCATTTTCAGAAATAGACATTATTAACTATAAAAAATGTAAGACTGTTTTTTTATCGGATTGATTTTTCGTTATTCTATTGTATATATACCAGCAACACTGTATTCGATTTAGGAGTCATTTGCAACCAAATTCAACTTGCATAAAATTTGTCTGCAACTAGCAATGTTTTTTTACTCATTTATGATGATTAAAAATGAAATAACGTTTTATGGGCAAATTTATTTTGCTTATTTTATCCGTCGGATTACTTTTAAATCACCCAAAATTTAAGCCATGGGTCAAACCCAGCCCTCAATATGCGGGTGACTTTGCACACCATGTTTTTTTATATATCCACATACAAAGTCTTGATCACATTAATAGCTAAAAAGGGAAACATTCTCAATTAAATATTGAATAGAAAGATTTTTCTGTGAATTGAAAAATTCACGATAAAAATTGAGTTATTTTTTGGGAATGTCTAACAGAAAACAACTACTTCCTCGGCTAAAGCCACGCTGGGCATTGACTACATCTGATAGATATTCTGAGAGGACCCTAACTTAAAAGAAAACAATCTGAAATTGAAATTTTTTATTTTCATTCAGATAGTTATTATTTTTATTGATTTTCTATTCCAGTCTCAATTTGAAAGAGTGGTCAAAGATCAATATTTTGGTATATAATACCAATTTATTTTTACAAATTAATCGTAGACATTCTTTGAATTCAAGTAAGCCAAAGTCACCTGAAATTACGGTACCTAGAAACCATTTGGAAGAATGGACAGAAGAATAATTTTGAATAGATTTGCTTGCCTAAAGAAATCGTCCGCAACTAACAGAAATACAAAAAATCACCCCTCACTACAAAGGCAAAATCGTAACAAAAAATCAACTTCCAAATAAAAATCAAATCTTGATTTTTGATACCAAAAACGTTTGACATAAAAACCTAAACTTAAATCATCACAAATGCAAAATGAAAAACTACATGATCTGTTCTCAGGAATCTCAAGCAAATGTTGATTTATTGATGGTTGATGAGTTATGTTTCAAAGATAATGTTTGTTTATATATCTCAATCATATGGGTTTTCTCTAGATTCTACTCCCCCCTTTGTAGTTCCAAGGAAAGTTGGTGTTTTTTCTTTCATGTGTAATTTCAACTTGTGTTCTTCGAATGATCGTTTTGTAAATCTACAAAATCTGCTTTGGACAGAGCCCAAGTAGAAATTGTGTCCTTTATTGTTAAGATGCTATTCCTTTTTTTTGGGACCTCCACAGATGATATTGTATTCATTACTTATTATAGCCCAAACTTCAATTTTTGCGAATTAGTAACTGCGTCCGTTTTTTACATTCTACAATATCTTGGAATTTTTTTAAGAGTGAAATTATGAGTAATTTTTTTCTTAAGAGACGCCTAACAATTTATATAATACACTTGGCTGTTTTCGATCAATTTTTCTGTATACTTTTGACAAAACTACGAATTCTTAGGTTAAGTTTGATTCAATGTTGATGTTTCTGAACGGTCCGAATGAAGGTACAAGCGGAAAAATGTGTTGCCAACATATGAAAACAATGAGTTAAGGAATCCAGGATTAGTTTTTCATTGAAAAATGCATAACGTTCTAATCCATAGTTAATTAATAATCCGTGTTTAGATAATCAACGGTTTAAACTCACATTGAACAACCGGGCCTAAAGTGGTTGATAACCATTGCATTTATCAATTGATGAGGCGCTGGATAAGACGACTCCCGGACATTTTCTCACCCTTCATAAATGATAGGGCTTTCCAAACCCAGAGGGCGCTACTCCATAGTATTCGTCAATCAAAAAGAGTAAACGTTATAGGAGAGTCTATTCCCCATAAGACAATGGTGACACTAATAGAAAGAGATGAAAGATCATTTGTGAGTCATAGTGACGTATATGGTAATGTCATGGCCACCACTCACTCTGGACAGTGGCGGACTAGCGCATTCCGCACTCTGGTATCTGAGAGTTACAGTCTCTTGAATGTATATTGGACCACTCTGTATGTTACGTGGGCTACCTGTACTCATGTCCAAGTACGTCACTATGATGCGTTAATGCTACAAGATTCTGATTGGCTAGAGCTTATTAGTGCCTCCTATTCAGTTTACTCTCTTTGTTCGTCAATATTTCTGGAACACCATCCGTTTCCAGGTTTGAGAACCCGGCCACCAGATGACGTCAACAGAATACATTCAATGATGATAGCAGAAAGGGGGGATGGCGTCCCACTCGAGACTGAGAGGTCCCGAGTTCGATTCTCTAAAAAAGTGATAATTTGAATTATAAATCTTGTAGCCGGGCTGAGGATGTCCTTCGACGATTCGCTGTTGCGTTCAAATTAACAGTGCTGCTTCTAGGTGGCGTATAGTAACAAGGGCCTACCCAGAACACCGTTGTGATTGTCCCGCCGTCATAGAAGTGCAAGCAAAATTAATAAGGGATGCAGTATTGCGTAGATACACCTCCCCTGTCTACGCCGGTTGAAGGCCGGATGGGAACGGATTTTCCGCAGGGAGGATGTCCATATTGCGCCAATTGGGAGCAGAGGACAAAAAATGATGAGAGAGAGAGAGAGAGAGAGAGCGAGAGAGATGATAGTGGAACACTTGGGCCAGCACAATATACATTTGAAAAGAAAATATTTAAAACAAGTATAAAAATTCAAGTATCTAGGAGCAATAATACCGCAGGAAGGAAAACTAGATGAGGAAATTAGAGAAAGAAGATTATCTAGCAGTATTAAAAGTTTTATTCAATTGAGAGAGAAAGAAGCTAAACACCATTTTCATAAAACAAAGAAGAAAATCACTTGCGTTGGTAAGTTGAATAGTGCGTTCTAATTTTAAAACAGTCTACTATTTTCAAACCGCCAGGAGCGTTTGATCCAAAACACTGCCCAATTAGCACATAGAGGTCATAATTTGGTTGTACGGACGTTTACTAGACCTTTCGCAAAAGTCCGTGACTTATGTCTTGTAATATGCTAAGACGTCGCTATGTATAAAGTAGTGCTAATGACTTGCCAATATAGACTTATATAAGCCAGTCGCAAAAGGGTTGGATTGAATATTATTATTACGTCGTTCTGTGGTCTTAGTGTAGTCATTATATCATTATGCATGAAGGTCATAATCTTTCTAATATAATATTACAATATTTATACCATATCAAAATATTCTATATAATATTAATATAATATATAATTCAGTCTTCCTTTACATGTTCATGATACTCTGTGGTAATGTCCTATATGCACTATATATACTAAGAACGAATGGTCATGATAGTTATCGAGATAAAAACGATTTTCATTTACGTGTCTTTAATAATTGTTCTGAAACTCTAGCGACCAAGCAAATCCATTTTTACGATCAAATTCCAATTCTACTCACTTAAAATTCGTGCGCCTCGAAAATGAAGAGAGATAAATATTTATTTTCATTTCATAAAATATATACTTCATCAATTTTTCTCATTAATCGTACATCATATTACGAAAGATACTTGATTAGCACATCTCCAATGATTTTTAAATTGATATAACACCCAGGGTCCCATATTTTTTATTTTAAATATTTTTGTTCCAATATGGCTACCGGAATGATGTTATCAATCAATCGAAAAACATGGATGCCATCCTTCTAGTGTCGAAAAGTTGTAATTACTCCGGTATGTACTATCATAGAATAGTTTACTCGTGTCTCAAAGACATCGCAATATCTTACAAGTTTTGTTGTACTAACGTCGTAACGCTATCAAAACAGAAAAAGATATACACTGAGTGCATAAGCATTCCGCTAGTTCCACCTAATGGAAAACGCTAGAATAACTGACAACTGACATTTACAATAGAGGTTATGTTGATGTTGAACAGTTATATTTAAATATTTTTTATTTATCACTCATCAGATCATCATCATCAGTGTGTGTAATTTTGTGAACTAATGCCCAGTTCCTCAATTTTTCTTTGAAGACAAAACATTTTTCCAAGTGTTTTTCATCACCCTCATCCATACTTTCTCCTTCGAAAGCACTTTCCACAGTGATACTATCTGTGGTTAGTTCTGAACTTGTTCCAGGTACATTTTCATCTGGGACTCGATGAACTTAATTTTTTTGCAGTGTCCCGATATACTGATTAATTATGTTAATTTTTGGGGTAAGCACTCCTTCCTCTTTATATTTTTTTTTAATTTTTCTATATGCTCCAGTTCGCTTGTAAGGCAGATTGGATTTTTGTTTTGGCATTTTAATTATTTATACGGAACTGAATATTTTACAAACATAACACAATATACCTAACCAACAAAAATAACATAACCAACAAAAATAATCTAACCATAGATACATATTGTAATCATTCCGACCAAAGTTAATCAGTTGATAAAACTACATTACATGAGTACAATATGTAGTCGTAGAAACGTTTCAAATATCTATTCATTAGAACCACATATGTTCATTGACATAATAACCTCACAGCAACTCCTCTTAAGTTCTACTTAACGACACATACAATTTATTTACATACAAACCACAGTAAAACTTCATCTCGAGAATTCTTTATTGTACCCTCGTTATATCTACTACACGGCGTCATAGCAACGCCTAAAACATTACAAATACGTGGTCTTTAAGACGGTATAAAAAGTCATTATGTTAATTTTATAACTCTGTGCTACTTGGGTGGTCCTTCGAGCCGGATGAAAAAATGAACCTCTGTAATTATTAGAACATTCGCCTGCATTTTATAGAAAAGTTCATAGCTTACTTTGAAAATGTTAACTTTCATAGGATAGGTATTTACAGTAACAACTAGTTATTCGACGTTCTGGTCCACTTTAAAACCTCAAATACTCAGCAATTGTTGCATGAAGCCCAAATTGATTTGTTGAACAAATCAGGTTAGTGGTATCAGAGGAAGGTTTAAAAAAAATTAAAATACCCCAGCAGCAAGACTAGTTTTATGTATTTTTTTAACAAAGATTAATGTATACTGAAATGACGGCGATTTGTGGGATGTGAAGTTTAAGAGAGTTACTGGAGAGAATAATTACTTTACACTGAGGTCACAATATATTGTCAATTTTGTATAACAAGCATCTAGCCTTGCTCGTCGACTGCCACCGACGAATATTTTTCCGTAATGTGAACACCGTAAAGCCCGTAACGAAAAATGTATCCCATTTATTTCGCAACCCGCATAACGTAGGCTAATCTATGTTCGAGCTTGCAATAATGTAGATTCCATGTTCGCCGTTTTTTCATACATCAATGGCTAAATACAGTTATTGGGGATAATGATGCAAACACTGTACAACACGAATGTATTGCGCCCACTATTCAATCAACGCGTTTTCAAAGCCTGCTTCAATCATATTGTTCGGCCCTTCTATGGACTGAATTAGGGATTTAATACGGTTGTTTGATCTCGATGAACGTCGATAAATCTTATAATTATGTAAATAATTAATCAGGAGTGGCACGGTTTGATCGATGGTTCCATCACTGAAAATGCCCACTCGTTCAGAATTCACAACAAAGATTTTCAATCTGAATGTATACAGGGTGGATGATGAAGTTTAAAAATAATGGTGTGATGTTATTGATCAGACAAATGGCGAATAAACGTTACTACTGTCGGTTAACATTAACACGCAAATAATACTAGTAATAGTGAAAAAGGAATTTGTGGCATAATGGACAGATTATTAAATTAAAGAAAAAAAAGCATCCTCAAGCGGGACTCGAACCCACAACCCTATGCTTTCCGGACATACGCTCTTACCAATTGAGCTATCGAGGCTATAAGAATCGACACACACTCGCGAACACTTTACTCCCTTAATTTAATGTGAATGTTAGAATGAATCGAAAATCGAACGTACTTATCAATGGCCGTCGAGACCTGGTACCTATTCACCCAACATCATCGTCGAATTGACAATTTCAGTAGAAGATCTAGGAAGATGATCTCCAACCGCTGATAAGATTTTAGCCAAATATATGATGTGAAAGTGGGAAATTATTGTCCGAGAGAAATTATGAAAAAGGAATTTGTGGCATAATGGGCAGATTATTAAATTAAAGAAAAAAAAGCATCCTCAAGCGGGACTCGAACCCACAGCCCTATGCTTTCTGGACATACGCTCTTACCATTGAGCTATCGAGGCTATAAGAATCGACAACCGAACACTTTATCTTTAATTCAATGTGAATGTTGGAGTGAATCGAAAATCGAACGTACTTATCAATGGCCGTCGAGACCTGGTACCTATTCACCCAACATCATCGTCGAATTGACGATTTCAGTAGAAGATCTAGGAAGATGATCTCCAACCACTGATAAGATTTTAGCCAAATATACGATGTGAAATAGTGTTCATTAGGACAGCTATATATTTCGTATAATCAAATCACCTGAAGAGGAAGGAAAAAAAAAGTGGATCTGAAAAGGAGTTCAGTAGCAATGTAAGACAAACAGAAACAATTTAAGACA